>CM023357.1:28353761-28463807 GCA_013282895.1 Eriosoma lanigerum
TATAAAAACGGCTACAATACACTGGGAGAGAAAACGACGAGAAACGTCTCATTAGCGAGAATCTCTCTATATTATCATAATATATAATTCACCGCCCGTTGTCGTCTATATATTGTAATATAATAATATATTATTATATACTAATAAAGATATTACGCATGAATTGTCTAATTTTTTCCGATTTTGCCGTTCTACTGTCGAAAATTGTTCTACCGTCAACAGAATAACACGCGTACTCGTCAAATAAGTTTTAATACTAAGTTAGGTTGGCTACTATAATATAATGTTCCTATATATAATAATACACGGGTCCGAAATTATTTTATATTATAAAATCTAAATTTCGATTCATTTTGTACTTTTCGTATACGATTTATAAGTTTGTCACTATAAAGTAAACGATATCGTGTATATACAAATCATAAACCCAAATCTGTACTCCCATCAAATAGTTTAAACGTGTTAAGTCGAGAAAAAATATGATATTATTATAACATTAAGCGTTTTAACTTCATTTTTTCCAAACAATGTTTATGACCGTCAAATTAAATTAGTATTAATGTCAATATTTATAATAAATTATTAGTACCTTTATTGGTAAATTATGTAATCTGGAACCATACCAAATAATATATTTTTATTATAACTATATTATATTAATCAAGTCTAGTTCACATTATTTGTTATCATAAATTTAAATTTAACAAGTAAAACTATTATCTTTTTCTCATTTACTAAACCTAAGGTCTCTATTAAATTATAATGACTCCAATCAAATCTTACTCGAGATTATATTTTTTTAATAATTTAAAAAGATAATAACACATTATGTATTATAATAATTTAAATTATTAAATTATTCGTTGTGTATTTAAAATAATAAAAGTATAATATTTGAGTATATTACTTTACTCGTTTGCGTGTTTGATATGCGTATAGTACAACAATAACATACGCATATTTCGACGTGTGAACATAGTAATATAGACAACAATCGAGAAAATCGATATCGGGTGAAATTGGTTTTTCTGTGGTACACGCGAACGTCAGATTTTATTGCGACGACACCGGTCAACAGTTCTCACGACAGAATAATAATTTTTGAACAACTTAATAAAACACATTATATTATTAAATGAACTATCGATTTTTTTTTCTGGGGGAAGATGATTTTGTTCGACTTTCCTGTGTTAATATAAGTATATATAATACAATTATACATTAAGGATGACAAAACACCAATATAATAATTTATACAGTCGTACATTATCATTTTTTTTAAAAATCAATAATAATTAATTTATAAAAAAAAGTGTCTCACAGCGTCGCATAAGTTACGCTAACTGTCTCGCCAAAATGTTATTTTCAGTATCATTATCTGACCCAGATCTAGGATTCGACGGGGGTACTAAGGATGTCTGAATCAA
This sequence comes from Eriosoma lanigerum, assembly GCA_013282895.1. Taxonomy (NCBI): domain Eukaryota; kingdom Metazoa; phylum Arthropoda; class Insecta; order Hemiptera; family Aphididae; genus Eriosoma; species Eriosoma lanigerum. Next base: position 28,355,189 of record CM023357.1, read on the forward strand.
GCCTTACATTTATAGAGGCTCATTTGTTCAAAATTTATAAAACATTTTAATGTTGATTCTCACGCTATATTTATTTTAAAAAAATATTGGTTTTCTAAATAAAAATTGCGTTTTAAAAAATACAAATTTGTAATGCATCATAATCAATTATCTGAATGATGACTGAAAACAAATATTAGGACGCATTGATAATATAAAAATAAAAACTATAATACTTAATAATTTATTGTATAATATGGTTATAATATGGTTATGTTGTTAAATTTGTGTAAGAAACATTGTATGTAAGTAATTTAAATATAATAAACTAAAAGAATACGTTTTAGACAAGTGGTAAGTTTAAATTTGCAGTTTTTGTAGTGGAACACCAATATGACCCCAAAATCGTCTTTGGCTTGGGTTTAACCTTAAAGTTTAAATCTGGCTCTAATCCGATCATATAGTTAATATTTGTGTTATTAAATACATTATTTTATAATTAGAATGCAAGTTATTGACCTACAATAAGGTAATATAATTTGCGCTCCACTCGGTGAAGTAATATAATATTATTTTACGTAATCAAACGGATGCAATACCTCCTAGTACTTTAATGGAAATATGATAGTAATATTATGCATTCCCTAAAATGACGGCTATTTTAAAATACATCACTTTTGTAATAGTTTAAGAATAGATATCTGTTTGATTTATTATCAATGATTAACATATACAATTGTTGAAAATGTGTATTTATATGATTTTTAACGTAAATGAATTGATCTGTTTTAAAGTCTGATTTAAAATTTAACAAATTTATAACTATGAAGAGTAGGCGGGTATTATATTTTATTATATAATATAAATTACTAATAAGGCAATGTATCAATAAATATTTGAAAATATATTAAACTTATTTTTTTGTTCATAAAAAAAAAAACTAAACATACCTCTTCAATCGTAATCAATATTGGTAGTAATAAATATAAAGAAATTGTAATAATTTGGTTTATATCGTACAAATATTTAAAAAATAATCAATGAAGACTTAATTTCAGTTTTAAATGAATAAACGAAGATCAAACTTTTATTTTAAATTTTAAAATTATTAATAGTATTCATTTTTTTTTTTTTTAACAAGTATGCAATCAAAAATATTGTTTTCAAAAAAATCGATTTGACAGTTAAATTGTTGATTATCAATCTATATTATAACAACCTGTGAAATATGTTAATCCTTTTAGTATTGTGTAATCAAAAACAATACTTATAAAGTCCATTTATAATAGTATTAAAACATATTTTACATATTAAAATTGAAAAATAAACGATCGAATGTATTAACTTATATGATTGTCCATTGAATTTCCATTAAAGTTTAAAATTGTGTTATTGGTAAATTAACATAATCGTATAAGTAAAATAATATACGATAATAGTGTTGAACGAATGTTCGATTAATATATGCATTAAAAATATTTAATTCTATAACGAAATAATCAAATTAAATTCAAACTATAATCATATTTCATTACAACATGGACTTAATATTTATCGAGTTAAAATAAATGTAATTTTTTGTATGTAGTATGTGTATATACATTATTAAATAGATACACCAATATAAAACGAGTTTTACAATACTAATTTATGAATAATATTAATGTGTTGTATAATAAATCATTTAATGCGTTATTATTTAAATATAAAATAGTACAAAAACAATTTAATTATTTTAATAATTTTAATCCAGACACTGTCATTGTCTTTATACGATTTTTCTTCTTTATTAGGTACATTAATAATTATTTAATTCTATCTTTTAAAAACAGATATCGTATTTACCAATAATTCAATTTCTCATTGGACTTATAGAAAGTATTTATTAATATATTATGTCTTTTATATGTATCACAGATTTCTACGTTTATGTTAACATTATATTATATTATCAATTAATGTTTATTCGTAGTATAATATTATCAAAATTTCGATAGGTAGAATTAAAAAAATAATATAATATTTCTATTCCTATTGTAGGTAATTTTATAAATTTTAGAGTTGTATGACTGTATATTAGTAAATTATAACGTAAACATTGATACATTGATCAGTTAACTTTTAAGTAAATACGTAATAATAAAAAAGTAATATAACTGTAATAAATATTTAAACAAACGAGCTATTTAAAAACAAACACAAACATTAAATTATAATATTATTAATTAGTCGAGTTCTATTCAATAACTTTATTAGCTTATAAAACTATTGAATAACCGTTATAATTTATATTTTCATTGTTTATATGCATGTATTTTATATAATCGTTAGAAATATGTGAAATGTATACTTTAGAAAATGTAACAAAAAAGAGATTTTAAAATCGTGTTTTAATTTCACTTTATTTATTGCAAAGTACGAAGTACCGACTATTGTTTTTTTAGATTCTGAGCTAAGCGAGGAATGTATTGGTTACAATTTTTTTTTTTGTGAATTTTTCAGGAAACGACACGAATAGAATAATATTTAAAATTTTTTTCCTGATCTAAATAGAATGAACATCGTGACCTTTTCTATAGGTTTACTACTCAGTATTATAATAATTTTAGTCATTGTTTTCGTCGACATAAAATACTGGAAGTAAGATTATTACCATAATACTTACGTGTCTGTAGGTATTACCTGCTTGCGCGTAGGTATTAAGACGAGACGAATAAGAAAAATAATAATAAATTCATAGATAATTAGCGGTTCGGTGGCGACTAACGATAGTGCACTAACACGTTATTTACATGAATTGTGGGGCCGGGTCGTATATAAAGAAAAACAACTTGGTTAAAATTATATTCAGCTAGGTATATTATAATATAAGATTTATACCGAAGAAAGATAGACGCTTTCGTGTTGATTGATAGTACGCCGAACGGTGAGTAAAACGTTTTGATATGTTTTACGTTTATATTATGTTTGACTATACATATTAATATGGGTCTCTCTCCTCTAAACGTACACCGACTGTCCGGCACGTGTATTGAAAAAAAAAAAACATTTCTGTAGACGATTTTAATCAACAATTTTCTTTTGAGTAAAAGTTCATTAATTATTATAGTCATTCAACTAAAGTTTTCACAGTCTAAGACTTCCAGTAAACATTATTAAATTGTTTTTTATAAACTGTAATATCGTACACTGTATAGCATGATTCGAACATGCACCTGCATAATGTGACTATAGAAAACATTATTATAAATTTAAAAAATATTAAGCGGGAAATTGAATAACATTTAGTTGAAAATAATTTGGTAATTTTTTTCAATAGAAGATACACTTTTTGTTAACCGAGTTAATAATTTCTCGAGTTAAACTGTAAATTAAATTTAAGTTTTTTTAACTATTAATTTATAACTATTAACCTTTACTCGACTTAATTTCTATTCATTTTCGTACATTTAAAAATCTGTTTTTTATTTTTATTTTGTATTTTTATTGAATTATATCGAATATCAATTTAAAAAATGCAACGTAAAAGTTACTCTTATAAAACTATATATAGATTTAAATCAGTCCAGTTATTGAATCAATTTCAAAAAGTTGAGTTTTAACTACAACTATTTAACCATTATAGCCCGTTTTTTGTACTACACATCAAACGGCAATAATAATAATAATATTACACTATACAGCGGCGCACGCTTTCCTCGCTAGTCGTGATTGACTCATTTAAAAAAAAAAAAAAAAAAAAAATGTTTAAACGAATTTATGACGCGACATGACTTATAATATTCTCGGATGTACAGCACGTGTTCGAATAACATAAAAAAACATTGTAACATTCGACATTTTCTTCGGTAAACACATTCAGTATTTTAGGCATAATATTACATCTATATTCTTATTTTTATAATTTATTGTAAATGCAAATACAAATTTACGCGTTGAACCGATCTCTCTTGTAACATTATCATCACGTTCTGGTCGCATCGACATAACATATAACTTTATAATGTTCTTATGAAGAATTTAGCACCGAAAACGAAAATTGTGAATATTATTAGCGGAGTTGCCTATCTACTAAGCAATATGATTAAATTTAAGAATATTTCAGTATTCTATCATTAAACATTAAAACACAGTAAATCAAACAACAATAATTAATGTAAATAATATAAAATTATTTAAATTTTTTTTTAACTATAAAACATTTAAACTATTAACTATCTATAATTTAAATAAATCTATTTAGTATAATCAATAATTATAATGCCAATACTACGTTTGTTAATATTATTAGTATTATAAGTTAGTATGACAGCATTATTATGTACATAATATGGGTTTTACACTTAAAATACGATTTCACTTTAAAAATATAATATCTGTAACACATTATTCGAAACTCTTTTTGACAGTATGCATCTTTTTCTGTAGAATTTTCAGACGGAATAATGTGGAAACATATTATAGATATTATATATAGAAATAATTCTTATCAATGCTTTAAGTAAATAATATAAACGCGTATTATTATCAAATTCAAATATCATTCTTTGATGAGCGGTAAGGCGTAGGTACACACTTATAGTTTGTTTTAGTTTAATATAGTTATTTATTTCCAAAATAAAAAAAATAAAAAATAAAAATTATATAAGTTTTCAATTTATTTCTTTTATTTTATTAAAAAAGTATATAAGAACTACGACGTTTTAACTTGATAATCAATTAAATAGTAAAAAAAAATAAAAAAATATTCTACGGTGTTTTTTACATAAATAGATTATCTTACGTATCAATAGATTTTTAAATATTAAATACTTTGGTGCCATAAAGTGAAACTAATTATTTTAGAATTACTTTAAATACGATTGTATAAATTATGACCCACGATGAATAGGACTAAATTAATAAGAGTACATAATTATAAATATGTAAACACGTGTTCCCGCAGTACCAACCCAACTAGTAATAATATACACGCCTAAGATTGATTTCGGACAGTTAAGGTTTTGAATAGAAAAATATCTTTTATAAATAAACAAAAACTTCCTGAGAGGTATTGTACAAAAGAAAGTGTTTTGAATATTATTATACGGGAACAAAACATCTGACTCGACTTAATTAAATGTATTATTCGTTTTGTGATTTTTGACGTTCATTCGAATAATACTGGACATTAAAAATATTAATTTTATGAATATAGGCGTACATATGAAAAAAATATATGTCTATTCATATATATTATATTACATGGCACACATAATAAATATATTTTTGAAAAAAATTATTATTGAAGAAATCCAACGTTTACATTTTAAAATAAATCACAATCATCAAGTCACGATGGTTTGAAAACTATCATGTATAAGACTTATATAAGTACTTACATAATTAAATCTAAATTTTAAATTTTCTTTTATGAGTACAATACACTTTTTGATCGAATATAATGTACAAAAAATATATATTATATTAAAATTAGATAAATTAATATCCCGGTATATTTAAATTGGTTACAAATATTCTGATACTTGATTATCTATAATGTACATTATTTACATTAACACTCTTGTGTAAAACAAGAATGGACATAATTTCTTGAGAAATTCAAATATTTTTAAAAAAAAATTTAAAAAGATTAAATGTGTCTTATTTAAATAATTTTGTACGTGTAAATTTTAAACATGTATTTATTTTGTTTTTGATTATATAATCAGAGAAAATAATAAAATGCGAATTATTCTGAAATTTTAAAAAAGTTTAATCACAAAAACAACTAGGTGTACATAATATTATATTAATAATTAACTTGTAAATTAGTATATAATACTGCATTAATCTAAAATTGACATAATAATAGTTCTTGAATTTGAAAACTAGAAGACCACCTCGAAATTGAAATAATTACTTAATTAATCGTGCGTGTAGAACACAATAATGATTTGAAACGGATTGCTCGTTGGGGTCGATGAAAACAATTACACCCTCGTCTTTGTGGAAGAGTCCAAACAAAACGGCTCGTGTAAAATTCGTCTATATGGGAATCAAACATGCGATTAAGTCGATTAAGTTGTGAAACAATTAATGAAATAATATTTTCCCCCAGCTATTAGTCACCCCACAGATCTATCTACTGTCGGCAACTCAAAACGACACGAATTTGAAAAACGACCGATAATTGGAAACGACACGCGATTATGTGATATTTAATCCTCTTCCAAAACCGGATTATATTATCGACAAAAACGTTTGTATTATTGTACACTCATCTATACGGGGACCAATTCAACACGTTTATACTTACCCTATCATGGAAACATTAAGATACTCTGTGTCGTTTTTCTATAGGCATCTTCCAAGTTTTTTTTTTTTCAAAAAGCTATATCGAAAATACCTAACCTATTATAATTTATCTCATTTTTGAAAACTAGTTTTTTTTTTTAAAAAAAAAAAGTTTAAAGTGCTTATATCGATTGGTTTAAAAATAATTTATCATACTAAAACACATTTTTATATTTATAACTATATGGTAAATATAATAATGAAAGCAAAAGGCAAGTTTCCTATAATATAATTATCTATATACTATACAACTTATAAAGATCATTGATCACAATTACATGATGAAGTATAATATTTAATCTTTGCAATCATTACATGCCAAATTGATAGATATATGCGAATTATTACTAACTTAGTTACAAAAACTTGTAAATTTTATTTAAGGTCTAAAATGATATGCACAGCAATTATTTATTAAAATAATATATGTTTATGTTTACACTATTGCAACTTGAATACAGTCCCAGTCATTATGGTTTAATAAATAACTATACACATTATATAGGTTTAATTTAAATCGTTATTTAATTTTAAAGTGATAATTAAAAATTTAAATAATCTTTAATTTGTTTCGTATCATAATTATCTATTTTGGATAGCTCTAAATAAAGGGCTTCTAAATAAACAGTATCAGTTCGTAAATATAACTTAATTAATACAAAAACTAATTTGTAACATTCAAATTAATCCAATTTGTCTGAACGTGTTAATTTTTATGATCGTCTACCCTCCGATATACAGTTATAATTCGATAAACATGACATTTTAAGCTGCATTAATTAAACAGTTTGAGATATTATAATACTGATAACGGTAATTCGAAAAAAGCAAAGACCTACACTATATTACAACATTACACTTTTGTGTTGTATGTAAATGTAAGACTTCTTATTATAAAGCATAACTAATATTTGTTTGATATTAATATTATTTACGCCTTTATTTATTTGAGAAATATTGTCATACAAATTCCTGTTCTGCGTTCTATTATAACAATTATATTTTTATTATGTTAACGTTTCATAAAAGTGACACTTACACTCACTACTCTCACATATTTACCGACTTCACCATAAATCATAAATGCTCGTTCCTACGTTTAATATATTATTAATGTATGTTTAAGGAAAATAAACGTATTGTTCAATTATTTGTTTGTACTTTGTACAATTATATGCATTTAGTATATTACCTATATTAAAATATTTAGTTTCTCAACTTCTTTTCCTTCGCCATTCTGTCCCGAATATACGGCCGGCGTCTTCATTCGATCTCCCGTATCTTCTTCATTTACATCAGTTAACTTCATATCACTTTTAACACTTTATCATTCAGTGTTCATTTATCTACATTTTTATATCGATTATCTAATATTAAAATATTTAATAAAAAAATAGTATTAATACTATAACGTCACGAATGTTTTTTGCGCTTAAACTATTTCACTAACGCTGAGTAAAAAACAAAAACAAAAAAAATTATATGAATATAGAATATACAACTTAAAAAGACTATATTGACCATAATTACTCGGTCAAGTGTAATATTTAAACGTTGCAATCATTACATACCAAATTGATAGGTACGCGAATACGAGCAATAGTATCGAAGCATGTTTATCTTGGTTACAAAAATTGTATATTTTATTTGAGATCTAAAATGATATGTGCAGAAATTTTAATTAGAATACGTTTTTTTTTGTTTATCTACTGGAACGTCGATCGTCCAGTGTCAATCATTATATTTTAATAAATAACTATACATATTATATTAGTTTAATTACATGTTTAACGCCGATTTTTTATGTATAATTTATTTATTGAGGAATTTTTAAAAATAATTTTTTTTAATCTCAAAAATTATTTTACAGAATTATATGTGTAACACGTAAGTATATTATTCGTTGTAATATAGTACTTATACCACAAAAATTAATTAATTTCATTAAACAATTTGTTACCTATTGTTAAAACATTACTCGCACTTAAATGTGGTAAATTTTGAAAAATTAAAATATTAAACAAATGAAATGACATATATATATATATACAATATACATAGTTAATATACTATCTTACATGTTAAATACAATAATTCAATTATATCATGAAAATATTTGTTTTTGTTTTAATTTTTCTTCTATCAATATATATATATTGTAAGTTATTTTTAAAAATCGAATAGTCATATAAAAAGTTTTTTTTTTAAAACACAGGTTTAATAATATTAAATGATTAATATTGATTATTTAAAAAATGAAACAATGAGATATTAGTAAGTAATAATTTTTTTGTTGAAATTGAAATTGTTTTAAAAAAGGTGTTTAAAATACAAAATATCGTAGATATAATGTACCTTCATATTGATATCTATTAAAATATAAAAAAGCATATTTTAATTTGGAATAAATATGTCACACACGTGTAGAACTACACGTTTTTGCGAGATAAATAATGTACAACGTATATACCTACACGCAATAATACATATGTATATTTAGTACATATTTTTATTATATTTGCATTAATCGTAAAATAACAAAATTTATGCATTCGGGGTTAAATGATGAATCGGTAAATTGAAAATAAATGTATTTCTCATAACTTATAATTATGTTTTTATTAAAAAAAATTTGTACCGAACATTTATAAACGATTGGGTCGTCAACACGTCGGTCCAGAGTTCACACCGATTCGGAATTCACTTATTAATACGCGATTATTGTTCTTATTATTTTTTATGTCCCCAAAACGGTTAAAAAACGACAGTCACGATTTTCGAAAATATATAGCAATAGACGTAGGTACCTAGTTGTTATTATTATTATTATTATTATTATTATTATCGAAGCAATTACCGAATACGTAGAAGGTACGATAAACGGATGACGAAGTAGGTATGTGAAGGTGTCGAACGTCGTTCTATAGCTCCATGAGCGATTGTCTGCCATTTATTCGGCCGGCTGAATCAAAAAAACGTTTCAGGCCCAGCGTTAATCGGACGCGATTATTCATTGTCTATAATAATTGGGAAAAGCAAATAAATATGATCGGTTTTCGAGGCGTACCGAGAGGGATACAAAAATGACCAAGAGCAAAAGAGATGGAAGTGAATACAATAAAGAATGGAAAAAAAAAAATTAAATAATAATAATAACGACCAGAGATTCCCATGTACGGATGGCCTATCAATCAGCACATCTAAACCGTAATTAACATCGAGTAGGGCGTGTAATTTTTTTAATATTTCTCTCTCTCTCTCTATCTATCCATCTAATTTCTATCTTATTATTTATTATAATATTATTATCCTTTCTTATTTATTTCTGATCAATCCGGAACAATATTTTATACTCGCGCTAGTGGGCGTAAAGTGGTCGATCAGTCAATATGGTACGGGACAACAACACTTATTTAGAACAAAAGACTGAGCATTACATATTGACCGAGAGGAATCTTAATAGAATATACTATTACCATTATGGTAATACATTAACCTACAACACGGTTACTGAAAAAATCGTTTTAACAGTAGGTACCTACGTACTACGTTGTTAATCCAAGAATTCGAAGCATCAATTCAAATGATTACTTACGCATTTTACATTTTTGACGGATTAACAATAATATTAATACGCTCTATTTATGTATAAAGTAATGTTTCACGTTCGAGTCATGCAAATTGGCTGTTATCAATCTTACGTTATAACTGGTTTAAAGGTCAAACAAGTTTAAAAACACGAGAAACAAAGATGATGAATGCTTACAATACCATGTAATTATAATATTGGTTATAACTTTATAAGTTTATAATGTCAATTTTTTTAATACATTTATTTTAATTACAATATTAAATACAAATATTTTATACGATATTTAACATCAATTAAAATGCATTAATTATAAAATTGTAATTATTATTATTGTTTACAGAATAAAATAACTTAAATCATATCTTATGATTCATAAGTATAATATTATACTTATTATAATGTATAATAACTATATTTAATTTTATATTTACTTAACAATTTATTAAAGTGAATTTATTAACAAGAAAAAAGGAAGTTTCAACACCTTTTTTTTATGTAACTCTATATAAATTATAAAATAGTCACTCTGATGAGATTTTTTAACATATAGTTTTTTCCCCTATCGTCTTTCAAATAATTTACAGTTATATTTAACTCTCAATGTTTAATTAATGCACGTGTTTTATGTATATATATATATGTATATACTATGTAACATTACATCTTGTAAATAACTTTTGGTTAATTTTTCATTATTTTCAGTAGATAAAATAACGTGTAATATTAGTATATGACGTAAAAATAAATTGTTATGAAAAGATACATAAAATATGAATTATAGAAATAATAAAAGCTATAAAATTTTACTTCTAAAACTAGTGCTAATTTATTTGGATTTTCGACATCACTTCAAAACATTGATACATATTATTTTTATCGTTTTTATTATGAACAACTCTACTGAACAGGCTTCACAAAATTATGCTATGATTTTAACTATAAAATTGTTAAAGTTTTCGTTAATTATATTATTATATGAAAATTCGTGAATACAGCGTATTTGTATAATTTAGGTATGATTTAGGTTGATCTCTTTTGGTAATTAGCGTTACGATTATGTTGTAACATCTTTACCTTCAGAGTTGTCCATCAGAGGTGCTAAGGGTAGCTAAAATTTAGCTTTGGAGGATTTTTCATTAATATTTTTTAACTTATTTAATATTAAAATAAACATATTTAACACATGTTAAGGCATATTATTGCATATTTTGACATTTTTAAATACATATTTTAATGGACCATCCGTCGATGGTTTATCATTCAAGCTCTAAGCATAATGTTATGGTCTTGATTATACTTATCTAGATGACATTAACAATTTTGTAAATAAAATATTTATTAATACAAATTAACAAATAGCTATTAGATAAGTATAGATAGGTAATGCAATCAAATTAATAAACTTTACTTATAAATCGTATATCATACAATGTTTCATCGAAATTACGATTTTAATATCATCGATAAGTTAGGTACATGACTGGATGCGGAAATAACTTAAAATATTACTAAAATTTCCGGGATGAGACTACTGCCCTGCTTGGCGCATCCTAATTGCGTCCAAAAATTACATTTTGTCATAGTTGTGTTCATGTACTTATTCTCAATGACAGGTTCAAGTTTCATGTATATTTTTTTCACGGCTTGTCTATTTTGCGTTCGCAAAAATTATTAAGAAACTGTCATTTATGCTATTGAATTATTTTAAATATTAAATTTTAGATAAATTTTCGTTTGCCAATTTTTGAATAAACTCATTGCACGTTTTTTTACACTTTTCAAACTCGATCATCATTGCAGTTTTTATATATTCTTCTTTTTCCAAATCTTCCCGTCGTTTCTTAATTACATTTGGACTTCGCTGTTTTCACTAACCATTTGAATTAATTGATTTTCCAATATTGGTAACTTAAAATTAAATTCTAAAATTTCATCTAACCGTTTATATTGGTTATAATATATTATGTCCATTAATATATATAAAAAAAAAAATTAAAAAAAAACATAAATGATTCCCAATAATTATAAATAGAATAGTAATAACCACACACGTGACTCGGACGCAATTCGGATCCGTGACAAAAAAAACGTGGACGCGATTCGGATGTCGCCTAATGTAATTATTTATTTATTTAATTTTTTGGACGCAGCCGTCCCGCCATCGTATTGAATTGTTTGAATAATCATCGGTTAGGATAAACTATTTGTCTGGTAATTCGTATAAGCGCAATATAATATAATATTATTAGATCATTCGACATAAGACCAGCCTCGCACACAGATGGACCTGAAGTATCTCAGACCTGCATGTGTCACACGATGAGAAAACAAAAATAATATTATTATTATTAATATTGTTACATTGTTTCAGCGGACCGACCGGCCGGACGAACTGCAGGTGCTGCCTTCGTCGTGGTGAATGTGACAAATCGGTTGACGCGATCGAAATCCGTCTCTCACGCGGCCCACAAACAAAACAAAAATATTATATTTATTATTATCATCGTTATTATATTTTATTCTCACCCGTGGTAGTGCCGCGGGGCATTGTCCGCACCGGTCGCCGCCGGTCTTATTAATTTCGCCGTCTCTTGTGACCAATTCAACAGGTGTGTATATTATATTATAATAATATATATACCTACGTTTTTTTTTTTTTTTTTGTTTGTTTTTCATTCATTCGTTTACCCCCTTTTTCCGTCTCTCGTCGTTTTTATTCATTATTATTATTACCATTTTTTTTTTTTTTAAATTTTTTTTTCTACACTATTTGTTTCATTACTTGTTTCGTGTAAACTGATTGTGGTCTTTTGTACATCATATTGTATATTTAAATCTATACCTACGTGACCGCGTGTCATCGACCTCCATGAGAAAGAAATGATCCGCTCGACGATGTTGACAAACGTCCGATGAGAATTATTATGCGTAAATGTGAAAATATAAAATAAGTTTATCTTCATTATTCACCCACAAAAACGAAATAAAAAAAAAACCGTATCAATATAATAGGTAAGTACTGAACAAGTCGGTACAATTCAGTCCGAGAGTTTACTATTTTACTTTATTAGCCATATTATAAAAAAGGTGAAATTCTATTTCTTCATTTTTTTTTTTTAATTTATCAAGTGTATTTTGCAGTATATTACAAAAACGAATTATAAAGCACCTAATACTATGTGAAAATAATTTTACCTGGATTTTTACTGTACTTTTTACACTTCAAATACATTAAAATTGCATTTTATTATCATTTTATTGTCATTTTAGAATTTAGACCATATATTATAACTTTTAAGTGTTTTAATCATGTGGTGTAGTAATAATAGGTACAATATAAATTTTTGTCTGGAATCTAAACCATTATTATCTCATATACATCGTTGTTTAAGTTATATAATATGGTGTACTTTTTACCTGTCTAAATTGCTCTTCAAAAGTCCACGATTGGGCCTCGTCCTTTCTGCCTAACAAAGACGACTCGTTTTCCGGCGGATACTCGTGGCCAAGAGGAATGTCACCCGAACGACTCGATCCGGGCGACAAGTCGGCTGTTCGTCTCGAAGATATCGGCGTCATAATTTGATCGGACGGAGTCAGTCCGTTAGGATGACGATAGACCAAGTGTTGTATCATAGATGCTGTATGACCTACCATCAATCCATGTGATCCACTTGCCAAACGACGAGCCAACTGATTGAGAGTCTCACGTTCTTCTCGCTGAAACCACAAACGTAGTTACGTTAAGGTAGGTTAGATTCTTATATGTAAATAGCTTATACAAATCAAAAATAAAATTACATTAGAATAAAAACCATAACAATTAACATTCAGATCTCGAAGTTTTCAACACGTTAATAAATTAGGATTACGTATAAATTCAACATTTTTAACAAAGGATTAAAATTTAAAATAGATTTATATTATTAAATATTTTTCATTATTTACAGTACAATAATATTGAATTAGTTTATGTTTATAAGGTATTTAATTTTACCTGACGTCTATTATATTTTTAGGCAAATTTTAAAAAAATACATTTAAAACTTACTTGTATTTCCTTATAAATACGATATGACATTTTTAATGGGTCACAATTTTTTTTTTAGACGGGGTATATTAAAAATTTGTTTTAACATTAGATTATTTGTTTAGTATGAAATTTAAATTGAATATAAACATTTACACAATACTAATATAATTTAAGTAAAAAATGATTGCAAAAGAAAATAATTAAAGTGTTTAAAATTAGAATAATCAAAAACATTATACATATTCATATTTTAATAGTTTTATAGAAGTTTGTTAAATAAAAGACTTAAGCAATATAATACCAATTAGTTATACCTGCATTTCCAGAATATCTGGTTCTTCTTCCGGTGAACCATCGTCATCAATTCTCCTTCGGTCATCTTCGTCTTCATCGTCAGTACCCTTCGGAGATTGCATCCAATGGTATGACTGAGGCTGCACGCTCAAGTTCAAGTTCAATCCAAGTCTTGCACTGTCTGCAGCGTCCATTGTCATTTTCATATAGTCAATCGGCAAATCGGTACTTAACTATAATAGGTAATTAATTAAAAATCAAATTTTGATTAATAAATAATTTCATATAATAATTACAGAAACATTTGTATAACACGCTATTGTATTTTTATTTCATTTCTAAGTCTAACTAATCACTATTCTCATGTAGGTAGTAGTGTATTCTGCTAATCATCATATTATATTCGCATTCTTGGAACATATTAATTCATAATATTTAATTGTTGATCGTTTAGAATATTGATGTAATTAATTTTCCTACCAGTTTTATATGCGTCATATGGCATAAACTTAAAAGTTAAAATTGCGATAGATCATAATAAAATATTTCGTTTAATATTATAATATGAGTTTTTTTTTTTTTTTTTTAACCGCGATCAATGTGTAGCTATATTACATACTTGTTAATTATACAGACACGTCGCACCTATGCCGGAAGTAGTATTGACACTAATATAAATAAAGATATTGCAATAATGACTTCTAGGTATAAATTAATAATAAAAAACACATTTTGTATCGCATCAGACACCACGAGAAATGCTTAAGCACGTGTTTCATTAAAACTACATTAGTCCAGTTGGCGCTCAGCCACACGTCATTTGGCCCTTCCCTGACTTGACGTATAGTAAGCGACGCGTGTACGAACGGTATAAAGAGATTTTTTTTTAACGTTAACAAATTAATTAACAACTTTTGGTCTTGCTTAATTATTTATTCGTAGAAAAAAAAAATCCTAGAATTCAATGGTTGAATAAAATCATTTAAACTTTTTAATTTATATTTCAGATGTAGGTACAATAGACTAAAATTGCTATAATTGATATATACTTTCAGTCATGAATTGTTTTGAATATAATGAAATGATAAACAAGGTTATTTGATGTTGCAATTATAAAAGTAAAATGAATACAATTATAATTTACGATAGGTTTAATAATATTCAATTACTGTAATAAATTCTAAAATGTTAAAAATTAAAATATTTTAATCTATTATACCGGATGTAGTAAACTAGGACAAAAAAAAAATAACAGTTAATTATATCAAACAATATACTTAAATATTATTTAAACGTTACCTATAATTTATATCACAGTATAATAATATTATCTACTTTATTTAATTTTTAAAAATTTAAGTGTTTAAATTTCAGAGAAATATACCTAAATATAATAATATAATTATACGTTTCACAGTATATTTATTCAATATAAACTAACAATATTATTTGTATAATATTGTATGTGTAAGTTGTGATAAATATTTTAATTTGTTACATTTTTACATATTATTAGAATCGTATTGAAAAATCGCATCTGTTATATATGTATATTGTATACTATGTTTGTTCTTAAAAATAAAGAAAACATATAAACTTCTTTTGAAACACTCTTGTTAATATGTGTTAATATAATATACTATTATTACTTATCGAACATTCAAACTACAAGTAATTAATTTAATATAGAAAATCAGATTTATAAATTAAATACGACTGAAACAATAGTAGATAAATAATAATATACAATTATTATTATGCGTTTGACTCGGAATAACGTTTTTGAAATTTTTATAATCGCAATGTTGAAACATGTTCATTTAGTATGATATAATAAATTAATATTACAATAACAGCTACCTACGCATAGGTTTCATATACACGCGAGTAATTAATAATTATTATACGTATTGGTAATTTATGAAATTTGCTCGTAAAAATAATAGTTACAATGCTCATCTAATTATAATATGTGAACACATGTAAGACGTGTCAAGTGATTTAACACACATTAAAAATTAAATTAAAATAAAACGTATTTTGTAAGCGAGATAAATTCATTAGTTACTACTACCGGCGTGGTCGACCGGAAATACGATGAACGTTATTATTTGATGTAGACATACACGTGACACTTGTTATTGCTTCGTTTGTTCGGGTATGTTGGCGATAGTGATATGTGTGACAGGTAGAGGTATTATGCACGGTCGTTGGACGTTATTTTATTAATGATAAGAACGTGCTAGAAGAAATTGCGAAAGTATTCAAGGGTCCTATATAGATATTTACGTATGTATATTTGATAAATGTCGCAGTTTCGCTGATCCAGAAGGAAACGTACGGCCCCGGCCACATACAGTAAAAAAAAAAAAAAAAAAAACTATTCATAATATTAAATTTATCATAATATAATTGTTATTATCAAGTTATATTTATTGTGATACAGTATAGGTACTGTAAATATAACATACGTAATTAGTATTTAATTTTTCATTTAGGCGAATATGTTCTAACACCTGTGTTAGAATAAAATATGACTAAAAACGATGTTAAAGTTATCTGGTATAGTTTTAGTTTAAAGTTAAAAAAATATATGACTAGAAATATGCTCTGGATCGGCAGACTGAGACTTTTTTTTATCAAAGGTCCATTGCCAATATTTCATCTATCCTTACTGTATTTCAAAGAGTTTTATAATATTATACGAATTTTTTAATTTTATGAACTAATGGTGTTTTACATGTGTTTATAACTCGTCGCTTATTTTGACCTTCTGCAATATTTAATATAGGTACACCTATATTATACTCAAGTAGATCTAAGCAAGAGTAGAAAATAATTGAGTTAATACGTCAAAGTTTTATTCGGGATATTTTTAGCTCAACGAGTTCTATTCAGTTATTGTAACTCTTATTTAATGTATACTACTTAATTATAAAAACGAAAATAATACGTCAAACATAACTTTTAACATATTATCATATGTTAAATAAACTGCAGTTATCACTCGTCGATGAATATCGTAAGGTTATATCAGTTTTGTACCAGTTCGTTCGTAGTCTAAACGAGTCTATAAACAAACAACAAATATGATTTAATTATTTTATTTTATTTCATCTCCTACGTAGAATATTAATCTATCTAAAGCATTTATTTTTCATTTTCCACGAGTTGATGCGCGAAAGAACCTTCGAAAACGGTACTTTAATAATATATTGCATATTAATATTATCCATGTTTTGTAATTTGTTTGCGTTTTCGTAAGGTAAGTACGTGTTTGGACGTTCCGAAAAAGAAACCGCTCTTGGTCCATGAGCTTGTGCCTTATATAATTCGTTTTAAGCGCGCGCGTCACGCTAATGGCATTTACATATTATACGCGTATATATATATATATATATATATATATATACGTATATTTACGAAGTATGCTTCTTGTCATTATAAGTTCATTAATTACAGTGATAGATATTCTATCGCAGTTCGGTATACGGTCTGAAAGAGTTTTTATTTTCGGTCGCCGCCGACGTTTGTTAAATAAATTCCTACTGCATCATTAATATTATCGCGCGACTGCGCTCCGCGTCCTTTGGCGCGCTTTTCCGACCGCGGCACCAACCCTTTGCTCGTTGCTCTTATATCCGCCCCTCTCCCTCCCACCATCGAACGGAAAACAAGATTAGTGAACATCCGGATGACGTGTGTTATTTCCTGTTTTTTCCCCTTCCCCGACGTTTATATATATATATATATTTATTTTTTTTTTTTTTCATTTCTGTCGCCCATCGTGTTTTCCTTCAGCCGAAAACCTTCTTGGGCCAAAAATGTCGGCATTCCGCGATACACAGACACCCATCAATTTCGACTGTTATATTGCAATTTCACTGTAATATCATGTACGCAGATCGTTTATCATGAATCCTCGCGGAACGAAGAAATACACGAACGTCTAGGGGAAAAAAATGCTAATAGTTACTATAGGTATTATACGTATTGTATACGATTATAGATTGCACAAAAGGAATAATAAACAATAGTAAAATATCGGCCGATTTGTTTGTCGATCTCTCATATCAAACGTAGTAGGTATTGTGTTTTGGATCGGAAAATAATTACAAAGCGATTCTTTAAATGTTACTTTTTTCAAATAAAAATATAGGTACCTATACCTAATAGGTTAGGAAATCATGCGATTTCTCTGTCAAACTCATTAAATTATAAATTGTATATACCCAGTGCCGTGATTAGTTCTGAAATTTAAGGGTAGCTATAGCCCCACATTGATGTATCTTCAAAAAAAAAAGTTGAGAACTGTCTTGTTATTTTAAGGGAATATGAGTTATTAGGCCCTTTATTCCCCCTAATCTCACTTATATGTATATATATATATATATATATATATACTAATACTGTTAAATTTTTTTTAGTATTCCTAATATCTCTATACTATAGTATTTTTTATCTTTAATTATTTATAGATGGATATCTTAAATAACTTTTTTTTTATCATAATTCAACACTTTCACATTGTACCTTAATAGTTTGGTTAGGTCATTCAGCTGAGTTAAAAATATACTATTATATGAATACAAAATACAAATCTTTTCGTTTTGCTTTTGACTCGAACAAGTAAAATAAAAACAAAAACAAAAAACAGTTTCACGCTGTTTCACAAATAGGTGCATTTTAAGATAAATATTCGTCCAAAGAAATATAGATATTGAATTATATTTACACGTGATATACACGGTCAAGATTTCTAAAACGTAAAATTACAAACACAATAAATTCAATACGTACAAAAAATGAATAAATTAACTTCAAAATTTTGAATTACCTAATTATTAAACAATATACGTATTTATTAAATAAAAAAATTTAATTAACAAAATATGTTCACTTGACTACGTTTTATGACTACCCATCAATTTGTAACCTATTATATATAGTTAATATTATTATCTATATTATGTTAACACAATAACAATTAATTAATAATTTTTACTTTAAATTGGTAAGGCTTCATACAGCTATTACGAATTATTAAATTATATTAAATAATGCATTATTATCATTAATTTAAAATCCTTTAGATTAAATTATAAATTAATTTAAATAAAAAATACCTATTACATGCCTTATACCTTATACCTAACACTATTATATTATAATATTTTAAATTTAATATTAAAATTTGATAACAAAACGTATTTACTATTTAATAAGGTTTATTACTATTTAGTAGTTTTCATGATGTAGTTTTATATCTAAAATCGTGTAGTGATAACAAGATAT
Organism: Eriosoma lanigerum; assembly: GCA_013282895.1. NCBI lineage: Eukaryota > Metazoa > Arthropoda > Insecta > Hemiptera > Aphididae > Eriosoma > Eriosoma lanigerum. The sequence goes on from CM023357.1 coordinate 28,374,718, forward strand.
ATTGTACACTATATGTCTATATATAGGTGTATTATAGTTGCCATTTCTAAGAGAGTAAACGTGAACTGCATTCAACAAAAATTAAAATTTTTTTTTCAAATGTATGATATAGATATGTGATAAAAACATAAAATATTTATTTTGATAAACACACAAGTAAATAATAATATTAAAATAATATAAAACCGTTTGAAAAAGGTAGGTTTTTTTTAAAACGTTTTATAAATATATTAATGGTATATTTTATATGATATTTGTATTATTGATTCTAATTTAACTACCTATAAATTATTATTACAAAATGTAGTAGGAAAAAATTCGACATTATTGCGTGATGGTAATTAAATATCTATTACAAATATCACCACTGTCTATAATTCTATATAAAGATATATAACTATATGTACGAGACCGTTAAAATTAATAAGTACTGTTTAGTTATTATAACTCGTAAATCGCGTAGTGATATTTAAACTTTAAACTATATCTTATAGTTTAAAAATAATAACGTGTTTATGTTAACTTCAATGTAATTGATAAGAAAAATACCTATTACTTGTGAAACGTGGATAATTTATTATTGTTTTTATTTTGAGGCTTCAACTACTTATATAATATTTGAACTATATGTTTTTAAATATTTTGATGTTAAAACAATATGGATTAAAAAAAAAAAAAAAATACTGTTTATATTGTATTTTTAAGTTTGGTAAATTTAAATAACTTTATTTTTCTTATAGGTACCTACCTATAAATACATTTTATACAAATTATTATTAAAATAGGTGTAGTTTTTATGAACGTGGGTTGTTAATTTAAAATATTAGCGTTGTGGGCGTAATTTTTAGTTTAATATCTAAACAAGTATAAGATACGTACGAAATTCTAACTTTAGTTCGATAATTATATGAATGATAACATATTTTTAATTTAATTTCAATATCATCATTAATAACTAATTATTATTAGCAGTAGGTATAAGAAATATAAAAATATCATTAAAACGTATTACTTATTTTTCATCCAAATGCTCAGAATGAACCTTGAAACTTATGTCCAAGTCATAGTAAAAACCCTTTCAAATATTTTAGTTAATTTTTTATAAAAAAAAAATTCTTATTATAATTAACTTATATTTTAATGAAAAATATTTAAGTCCCATTGAAACACGTAAAAAATGTCATTTCGAGCACCGTTCTAAACGAATAATAATTGTAAAATTTTAATTTTAATAAGTTTAAAAAAAAGTCAGAAATGAGTTTAGGTATAACATGATTTAAAATTACATAATGACTAATTATTAATTAAGACTTAGTTATATTTTCAGTGAAATCGAAACATTCTAATAACGTATTTAAATAATAATGTATTACCTGTTGTGACATTTATAAATAATATTTGTTTACTTGTAGAAATTAAAAATAATACTGGGTATAGTATAAAATATGTTTAATTAATAGTTTTGAATAATATACGTTTTTTAGAATATCGAATCTTAACAATAATGTCAAATTGGTAACAAATATAGTATATTAATATAATTATAGCTAAATACAAAATTTGGTTTTTGTAAAACATACCTATAGTTTGCTTTTTATGTACAAAATTATCTTCATTAAATAATATAATATATAATAAACAATTATAACTACGTTATAAATTAAAATCATGCTGTTTTAATATACGTTAATAATAGATCTACATTCTATATAATGCTATTTAAATAAATCTCAATACGAAATTACCGTCTTTTATTTGACTGTTTCACGCTTGTTTTGTTCTTCAAAAGACCTTCAAAATGTGATTTATGGCCATTAAAATCGAATTATTTATATTTTTAATAAATATTTTAACACTCGCTAAATTTCAATTGGCTTAATTTCAATAAATATAAAACATAACAACTTAAAATTAATTATAATCATTAATCTTACTGGTCAAATATTATATAATAATAATTTAATGTAATTTTGTGACTTCTTCAACCTAAGTTATTTAGTAATAAAAATCCCTAAGTTAATAGTATTTTTTTCCAAGACAGTACGTAGCTGAACAAAAAACCTTTTTAATCTACTTAATATGTTGGTGGGTATGGGTGACAACTGACAACTTTGATGAGTGTCTTTAAAATTCAGTTATTATCATAAATTTCAATTGATTATAATTTAATAAACTTTATTTACCTACAAAATATTATATAATACTAACGACTATAGTAAGTTGTTAATAAATTTACATTATTCATTTTCACAATAAGCAGAAAATAATAGTAATAATAATGGAAAATAAATTATAATATATTTCATAAATAAATAAAATAGTAAGGTTTCTTATTGAATTATATTAAAATATTTTATACATTTTCTTGTTGAATCTTATCCAATTTTGTTGTTTTTTACAAAATGTAAAATTTATAATATTTTATTTGTATAAAATTTTAAATATCGTTTTTACAAACAATATAGTTCTGGATAGGTACTTGCTGCTTATTCCTTATAAAATAAACAAAATAAACAAAAAAAATTGATCGTGATTTGCAAATTAGCGAATAAAAATTTGTTCACATTTCTATAGTGATAACGTGACGTCATTCGACGTTTAAAATGATGATTTCATAAAACACTATATCTAAGGTATGCTATGATAGGAACTACGATATAATATAGCATTGTATTTTATTTTATTATAGTAGTAGCAGAATGTTGGTCGTATATAAATATAATATTACATTAATATTATTATGCTATTTTGTAGAAATGTGTATTGTTTACTTACACCGTTTTTGTGTCAGAGTCTACCTTATTATTATTAGCGTCCGACCGCGTGTTTACAGAATAATATACGAATCGCCCTTGGGGGCCGCCACAAGCCTATAATAATATGTGTAACTAATAATACGTATGCAATCATTTTATTTGTTTCTATTGTGTTAATCATTTTTGTTAGGTATACCAACATCGGTATAATTATTTGATTTTGATTTTTTTCCACATATTAATTATACCTATCAAAACGTTATAGGTGCATTGCAAATACTATAGCATGCTGTATACGTTATTATTGTTTTTTTTTTTTTTATACTATAATAGAACGATTACATTGAAATATAGAATAATGAAATACCTATATACGACTATACATATTCGTATATAAGTATACATATAACATACCGACTCACATGCAAATTGTCAAAGCTGAACACTAACGAGTTGAAAAGTTAAAGTTATATTCCGCGATACTTTTTTTTAGCATTCAATTTTAACATAATTAAAAGCAGGGAATCAAAACGGGGTTGAACTCTAACTTAGCGAATAAACTACTCGAAAACCGAGTAACCCGGGAAAAATTCAACTCCGGTTTCAACCCGTAAAACAAAATCCTATGAAATATAGAACCCGGTCTTTACCCGAAAACCGAAACCCGAATAAAAATAAAATCCAGTTGTAACCCGAAAACCGAAAAAGTTTTGTTATTTTTGTATTTAAATTTCAAGCATCAATATTTATAATTGAAATATTTAATATCTATTAGAATTTATTACTGCTTTAATTTACAATTTATATGTTTGTATGGATATTTCAATAATTTGGACTGTTTGGTAGATAATTTGCAATAAAAAGAGAAATTATAATGAATTAAAATGAATTAAAATTTAAATAATAATGATACCCAGTTTTAACCCGAAAATCGAAACACAAAATTCCTAAAATCCAGTTTGAACTTAGAATTCGAAACTCGAAAATATTTAACCCATTTTGATTCCCTGGTTAAAAGTTAATTTCATTTTAAAATACCAGTTATTATTATTCAGTTTGTTATTTGCTAATTATTTATGAAGTTTTTTAAATAACATAAATTCCAATGAATTTATTAATAACTTCATGAGCTTTTGATTTCTTAATTTTTCAATGAACATTATTATTTATTATCGCGAATTTATTAACATTTTTAGCAGTAAATAGTTTGCGTGGGCAATGAAATCGTACACCTACGACGGAATAAACTTGCCGTCGATTAATATTTCCCGAGAAATTATGCCACGCAACCGCACTCATAACAGGAAATTAATTTTCCCCGTATCAGATTTTCCGTGTTTGCAGACAATTTTAAGTATTCCGAAATTACAAAACGTTATCGATTTGTCGCCAAAAAGTGTCACCTGTAGACCACTAGATCGCGAACGCCTCTAAATCCGCTGAAGACGTATAAAACTATTATCGAAATTACTCTTAAAAAATATTCCTCCACAAAAGGAATTTCGTGTACGGTGAAGGCGATATGGCGACGGTTACGCTGACCGTTTGCTAGTATTACTATAAATAAATACGGTTGTAAAGGAAATTTATTTGTTTTTCGATATATTAAATCTATTATATTTTATATGTTATAATCATATTATATTCAATCTATCATCTGTCATGGAAACAAGTCAGAAAAAAAAATGTTATAAGTTAACCAGCTCTAAGGTACAAAATGTTAAATTAAAAAAAAAAAAAAAAAGGAGAAGGTCAATTTAGGACGTTCCTCGGAGAAATTAATGGTTTATTATAATTATTAAGATTTAAATGCAATGATATTGCTTTAGAAAAGATTCTGAGCGAATCTCAATATATTACAATATATTATACTGATAATCCATTCCAAAATTTTACCACGAGTGTAAATTACTTATGTTAATACTCAAAATAATTTTCAAGTCCCTACGATCAAAACTCAATTAGTTATTAGGAAATTAAAAATCTAAAGTAACGAAAATCGTAATTTTTCCGAATTTTCATTTTTGCTTGGTAATTTTTCTTCTACTAAGGAAAAACTTTTGAGAAATTCGAAAAATAAGCTAATTAAAGTATCAACTAGATGCAATTTGCTACAGAAAATATACCATATTTGTGATAATCGGACCATTATTTTTACTCAAAAAAATGTTTTTCATACATAAAAAAAACATTTTTGTAAAAACAATACATTCCTCGCTCCCCTCAAAATCTGATATATATTTTAAATAGGTACATACTTTATAGTTATATAATATTATTAATCGTTTTAGTTAATACTAAAAACAACACGCATACAAAACTATTTTAAGTAAATTACAATTATGTAAAGAGCAATTGCAAAAATTATATAAGATGTAACATTGTATACATTTTGATGGCGTTATTTTACGAATTAGGTACCAATACTCTTACGAACCTTCTATCACATCAGCTATTTTTCTTTATTGCTTGATTCTCTTGAATCTTATTTTCGATATTTGATTTTTCATATATGTGTTAATGATATCCTATATAGAACACTATTTATCTCTACTTCCCTTATTCGGATTGATTTTGTGTTCATTTTCAATGAATTATAATTAATTGAACTATTAATTTGACGATTAATAGAAATTTTAATAACGGCATATCAACAATATCCAAAAAATTGAAATGTTATTAATCATGATAATTTTATAAAGTATTTTATTTAGGTAATTATCAAAACATTTGATATTATTTCTTATAAACTGTATTCTTAATTAATTATTATGTTATATTATACATTTATACAATATGATATTTACATTGGTTATTTTAAATGAATTGATTAAAATTAAATTAAAACCATTTAAATTAATATAATATTAAACTGAATGATGAATGATAAATACATTTTGAAAATTAATAAATCAGTTTGCATTCAATTCGGATTTATAATATTATGCTATGTACTTAAATTTGTAAATTATCGAATAGGCTATATATATCGAGACTTGGATGTTTTAATTTCTCGAATACCATCTGTGGTAAATCCTGCAGATGGTTTTACAATAATAATTAATCGCAAATAAATATGATATAAAATAACGACTGTGTTTCTAGAACAAAGGCTGTTGTTATTCAACACAGAACACACTCTATTAGTGGGCAAATGAATATTAGATACCTCCGGGTAAAACCACTCTCTTTGTCAAAACGAAAAGTTTAGACATTTTTAATAACAAATTGTTTACGCATTTGAACCAGACCATTAAAGGAACGACATTATTTTGGACCAAAGTACTAAAACAACGAGGTAGTTACTCACATCAAAAAAAGGTCCAATAAGGAGATTTATTTATAGTAAACAATCATTCGTCCGCCTTGATCTACTAATATAAATACTAGATGTGTGCTAACATAATTTAGATTTTAAACTGTATTATTTATGTCAAGACGTTTGTGCACGTAAAAACTAAAATCTCAGGTAGATGCTAGAAGTATGACTTGGTGTGTGATTTTTATATTATTAAAATGTCTATTAATATTGAATAATAAAAAATTATAAAGTTTATTCTACACAACTTCGAAGTAAATTGCATGATCATACAGTGGCACTGGCTTCGTCATATTAACGTAGAAAGTGTTCAGTGGTGGATCAAGGGCCGGGAGATCGGAGAGATCGCCACACCCGTTCCACATCAAAAAAATTAAATTTCACATATGGACATTTTGCTATAATACGTTCTACACAAAAAATTATAGTTCGCCATCCCATTATCTTGGGTCATCCCTCATCGGTATTATGGGGCTGGGTCCGCCCCTGAATGTATTATTTGTAGGTTCACTATATACAATTTTTGGTATCGGGTGTGAGGTTGTTCTACATCAAAAAAAAATTTTGGCAACATTTCATTTATAAATTAATCCAAAAAGTAGTTTGAGATCCACTGACGAAACCACTGTTTTTAATTTTCTTCGGTGGGGGGGGGATGGTTAAAAAAGTATTCAAATACTGTGCCCAAGTATTTTTTTCAGACGTATTTAGAATACGTATGTGAGTACTTAAAAAGTATTTGAATACTTTTACTCGAGTACTTTACAAAACTGCTTGTAGGTTCACTATACACATCTATCAAAATATATTTTATTTATCGTATGTGGCGACCAGTTTCACCATTTTAATTATTATGAAACGTTCATAATATCTAGTATTTTGTCTGCGTTTGGTAGTTGCTATAGTTATAAGGTCAGGTTACATTAAGCTATACTATATATTTTAATTTTTTATATTAAAATATTGTCTTTGACAGTTTGTATAATCGTATAATAACCTTGGATGACACATTGACACTTGGTTATAATATTTACATCCCGTGTAAATTTCCATGCGAATTTATAGCCTGAATATACACACGCAAATAATAATAATATTTTATACGACCGTTTGCATTTATAATACATCGTGCAGGACATTATTATAACCGCGATGGCGGTAAATACTCCGATTCCCGTCTCCATAGGTGTGACGAGGGAGTGAAAATATATAATAATGTTATACTATTCAGTTCGCCGATAAACCAGCGCGAACATCTGCTCTTTTTGACAAATAATAATGATCGGAACGCTTTCGATATTATAATATATATTATGTACCTAACAAACACGTAATACATACGCGCTTAGAAATAATAAATTATTATGATGTTGTAGTTCGTGAAATGTGTTTAATCAATAGGTATTATATTATAATATTATTAAAGTTTTAAACATTTGAATATAACATACCTAACCCCGGGTATACGATACAATATTATTCGGGTTATGCATTGTCGGTCGTGGATGATCCGATCGTGTTTTAGATACAAACGACACAACTGGTTAGGTTAGGTTAAGCGTAATATAACAATGCGCTGTCGGAACTTACCAGACATTTAAAATTTAAATATATATATTATTAAAGGTATAAAGTTATTGCATTCGCTAACACATCAAACAACATGCGCATAATAACGAGATACGACACTTTCATTTGTAATAAATTATATTATATTATTCAATAGGACAAAATTAATAAATCTGTTAAATATAAATCGTATCGTCGATAAAATGACGCTTCAGATTAATAAATCACATGTGTATAAACTGATAAACTTGGAGCCTATTTTAAAGCGCGGTTACGCCTATTTCGCATAATTGGAAATACTGATGCGATGAAATCTAGATGCGTACTTGATAATGGATACTTGAGCAATTGAATTTCTTACAGCATGTAATTTATATATTGATAAGTTCGTAAAAATTATAAAATATAGTCAAACAAAAATTCGTAATAATAATTTGTTGAAACATTTGTTTTATTTTTATTTATTTTTGTGTACCTGATTATAATTTATAAATAAAATGTTTACTTGAAAAGTATTCCAGAGTTAACACTTTAACAGTATACAATGATGTGTCTATTATATTTTTTAGATTATTTTAGATGTTCTATAAGTTGGGATAAATTTAATTTTTAGTTAGAAGGGAATAATCTTTACTCCTTAGAATTAGCACTGGATGAACTATTGAACTGCATACAACATTAACTTTTCTTAACAATTAAAATACTACAATATGTATACATACATAACAGCGGATGTTATAAATACATTATATTGTAAATTATTATAATGTTTTAGCTATAATTGTTTTAATTTACATGATCAGTGTGATTTGTCATAATATTCATTTTATAATTATATAAAAAAAAAAAAAAATGATACTGATAAAACCTACATAGGTATAAGTTGCCCATAAATAAAGATTTATTCTTATGATTATTTTATGAGTATTCAAAATGTGTTAATTTTATTTTTCGATTTCACACGAAACGTGTATATTATATTATATTATTTAGTGTACACTACATCATATTATAGTTGTATTATATGAGTATTAATTTCAAATTTAAATATTACTATAATATTATATTTATACCTACTATAAATACTTCAATTGAGTATATACCTATATGTATATATAGTTTACTCGCGTTTTACGTTGCTGATGAATCGAATCGAAAATTAAATATAAAAATAATAAAAAACTGTTTTACTTTGTTTTGTTTTTTTACGATTTCACGTAGAAAAATTTTCATAAAATATTGTAAAATATAATATACATTCCATATGAAATATAGCTATAGGTACAATAATAATAATAATAATAATCCGAGTGTGTCATGATATATTATTGGCCTATAGTGTATGTGAATAATTTACATTGGATCGTCTGAGGCAGCAGTAATAATCACATGTTATTATTATTATTATTATTATTATTATTGCCTTATGAAAATCGCGTGTCTAATATAAAAAAAAAAAAATATGGCAACGACCGAAGTCTAGCATAATATAGGACATAGATTATAATATAAATATAATAAAATATTGTAATATTTTACCCGCCGTCGATTATTATTATTGTAGGGGTACAACGAACAATGTTGTTGTTTCTCGGTATACGTTATTATATTATTTGTTTGTGTGTTGTGCGAAACGTTATAATTAATATATTATTTTTATTATTATGTTATGATGCAAGTTGGGTAAAAAAATAAAAAAATAATAATAATTTCATTCGCAAAGGTGGACAACGATATCGTGTTATAATATCATTAAAACATAATATATCACGTGGGCGATATACGAGGGTTTAAAATGGCGGCTTTTTTTCTTTCTTTCTGTTGTTGTTATAATATGTGTGTTGCGTTTTGTTTTATAGTTCAGACGTGTACGCGCGGATGATACGCCTTTTAAAATACATTTCACGTGTCCAATACAATAATATATATTATTATAGGTACCGTACGGTAATCGATTATGATGACGAATGTAAATAACGACTTACTTTGGTATAACGATTGGCCGCCCACGGCCGGCGAATCCGAATATTATTACCGTAATACCGCATTATTATAGAATATAAACGCTATAATAAAAATGTCCGATGCAAACGTTTTGAAACGCCCTTTGTTTTGAAAATGTAACTCGTTTTTTATGATCAGAGTAAAAACGTAATCGGTACTTACCTAGCATATACCTGTTTAATAATATGTATACAATGTGATCCGTTCGTGTAATATAGTTTAGATAAATGTTGGATATTTTAGTCAAGTCGAGTTGTTATCGAAATGGTGCATATTATTATATTATCTTATTAAATCGTAAAACAATTTATTTATTTTTAAATAAGTTTTTTTTTTTTTGAAATGTTAGTGTGGAATAATAGGTAATAATAGTGTTTGCAATTTTTAATACGATTTGTGCGTTATGCGTTAACCGCAATCGCTTGTTACCCACAAGGAATTCGTTTAGGAAAGTCAATGCTAAACTCACCATAAAATCATAATCTTTTATGAAATCGATATTTGTTATCATAATCGATTGCAATCAGTATATAATTACCGATTAATGTGTTTATCAGTCTTCATGAATGGTTGATTTATAGTTAATCTCTACTTTTTAAATTGAATTTCCTTTTAAATATTTGTTCTCTATGGAATGATTTTTATTTTCAAAATTATTAGTTATGCTTTTTCAATTTTTCAATTATTCTAATTTTTATTGTCGATCAGCTTGACATTTTAATTAAACATAAGAGGTGGAAATCATATCTTGAAACGAATGTCGATAACCATACGTTGATGTATTCTTAAGTCTTAACCGATTGTCCCAACAAATTTCTACCTACTTATGCAGTTACAGGTTAACAAATAAGGTTATACATTTTAACTTTCTATTTACATAATTAACTTAACTTATTGAATAATATAAATAAATATAAACTCACAACTAACGACATTTCATTTCATGTTTTTTTTGGTAATTTGATATTTATATATGTATTAAATATTGTAGGAAAACAGTAGAGGCGCAAATGGAGTTCTCGTGAAGCAGCTTCTTCATGCTAATAAGGGATGGGTGGATGATTGGTCATTATTTAACAAAACTACAATTCAAAAATAGTTATATTTTTATTTGTAATACATATTTAATATCATATAAGTAGCCACAATCTCTCGAATAAATTAGAAAATTAACATTTTACAGTAAGTTAATATCGATTTTTCAGCAAAATTTAAAAATTAGTTTTTAGAATATTAGTTTGGGTATAGATATTATAAGCTACTTCATCTAGAAAAAATTTTGCGCCGCCAATCTATTATAATATCTATATGTTTATATAAAGGCAATATTATATTTTAGTGAATTTTAATTAAATTTAATACCGTCTGTGAAATATAATCGTATATCATATTAAAAAATATCGAAAGAACAACAATTTTTTCAGTACCTAATATTAACATAAATTTAACTTAGCCTAACATTATATGTTTCTGATTTGAAATTGAATAAGTGCACACTTATATAAGTGCTATACGTACCTATATAATTTATATTATTATTATTATTTAGTATAATAATCTATACTTAGTATTATTATGTTTGTCTGCAGTTGCTAACAATCATGATAATCTGACGGTCATCATACGTTTAATTCGTGTTTTAATTTTGAATTTCGATATCCTACTTGCCCACATTATTCGATTAAATGATTCGGAGACGTCACGTGGTTTCAAATAATACGAACTACCTACGTGCATGATAAACACCAACGCAAACAACATTATATATTTATATATTAGTTATACTTACGGGGTTACGGCTCTAAATCTAATTAAAACATAATTAAAAGAACGATGTAATATTTTAATATCATCAATAGACTTTTAGTGAAACACAATGCGTCAATAAACATTAAGTGTAATTAAGTGTAATACTTGCATTTGTCACTTTTTTATTTTTCGTGTCTTTTCTGGGTAATATTATTTTTTTTAATTTACAAATTTAATATTTTATAACGAAAGTCTAGAAATTTTATAATAGTCAAATAAAAACTAATTTATATTTTATGATTGTCAGTGAAACTGCAAATTACTATAGATTATACCTATGTATAGATCAATAGAATAATGGAAATAAACATAATACAAATACTATTAATTACCAAGCTGATAGTATTGAATCGAACCGCTATAATATGACCGACGTAATCTTTGAGGAATAATCGTTTGCCATCCGATATACCCAATGGTGTAACGAGGTTTTTATTATATTTTAGTTATCCGATTTAGACTTGTAAATATTATAAAAATGTTTAAAACATTCATAACGAATAAAGTGATTAATGGTTTAATGTTTAATTAAAATAGTATTAGTTGTCTAACTCACCTAAATAAAACCTTTACTACGCGCTTGGATACCTATAAATATTCAGATTGAAATTCAAAGTGCTAAAATTAAGCTTATCGATCATGAAAGTCTATGATACGTGGGTGTGTAGTTAGGTTTACATAATTTCAGGCATGATCCGACGAATTTTTGCACAATTATGTTGTTTATGCCGAAATTTTAAATTATAGAAAATAATATTGAACAAAAAACGAAATGATCATATTATTTTATACGTTGTATCTTTCCATATAAGATTTATCGTAGTATTTATTTTTATTACAGTTGAAAAACACGCGCGCGCAGCCGTTGTAAATGTGCATCTTGCTCAGTGCATACAGCAGCTACAGGTGACGATGACCTACCACTAACTGCATAATATTGTATACAGAGTGGTTTCAAACATAAAAACTTTAGTAACAACATTAAAGCCTTATTCAGATAATATTTAAGATAATAATTTGAATACAGTTCTGAAAAAATATACTATAACTAAAAATAATTGTGAAATCTACAAAAGTACCTATATACTTATCTACAATCTCCAAAATATTTATTTTTAAAAGTATTTGTGTACATTCCTTTTATTAAAACATAGAAATAGATGTATACTATCATGTGAAAATATAAAATTATCTTCATAATATAAAAACTATATGAAATGTTATTTTTCCTTTTAGTAAGTTATCTAAACAAGAAATGGTTTTGAAGAGAAATAGAAAAAGTTAGTTTTATATACTAATAACAAATATAATTATATATTCAAGAAGTGCATGTAAAATTCTAAAGTTCTTGTTTATTTTATAGAAAGATAAAAAAAAAAGTATAGCTGAAATTTTTTTTTAAAAAAAAAAAGAAAATATAATTTTGATTTGTAAAAATATTAAAAAAATAATTTGTGAATATTTGCAATTAATTTTAAAAAATATTGATGTTGGTATGGTGATGAAAATCAAATAAAGTGGGTGGGAACTATATAACTTTACTTCCATGGAAGCATGGTTGACAAACTATTAAAACTAAGCGGTTAGCGTGTCCACATACCGCCTACGTGGTATTTGTTTATTTATATAAATTTCATACTCCCTTATTATTATATATCACGCAATTTTTAATCAAATAAAAAATAATATGCAACAAAACAATATTATTTTATTTTTTCATAAATATAAAACACTGTCGTAATTAATTGTAAATGTGCAGATTTCGATTTTGACTGCAAGTGTTGAAGAAACGATGACGAATACGTTGTATCATTGCAAAAATGATTCCTAAAAAGTAAAATTTCGAATCGACAACAATTTGTTTGCAATGTAATAATATGATGGCTATTAATCATCGATTTTATTGAATTTATCAATCGTCAAACGACACATATTCCTAACTATGAAATATTTTCACACCAACTAAGCAGACGAATAACATAATAACAATAATACATATTATTAGTATTGTTCGTGTAATATAATCGTATCGTTTATTTATTTAAAGGAGTCTCGTCGGAATGTTTAACGTGCGCATTAAAAATGTAAATAAATGAAAAACATCAATAAATTGCTGTTTTATAGGATGTAATAGTCATCGTTCTCCCGCTCGCGATCGGATGGAAAATATAATATATACTGTGCGTTCGGTATGTTTAATTTTGTTTATACATTTATTTTGAAGGAATAAATAAAAATAATAATAATATGTCCCACCTTGCACTGCGTGTATACGTTGCGATATAAAACACAAAATACAGAATAGAAAATAGAATAGGAAGGGCACAAAGGAAAAGTAAAACTCTAGTTCATTAATCGGCGGCGGGTTGCATTAATCGGAGGACCCATAAAATCGGTCATAAACATATTCGTTCTCAAACGACCGTTTTTCCTCGTAATGAGCCCTTCTATTATTGTAAAGACGCACATTAAACCGGACGTTATTAAACGCTTCTAACGTTTAACGATTGTTTTAAATATACTTGGTGTACACAAGTACAGACTGGCTAGTAACAAAAAAAAAAAAAAGCGCGCAATAATTTCGCAAAGTCTCGACATCGAACTCATTCTCCGATATTACAATAGGTGTATTGTAACCAAAACTTTAACCGTCGACTTCTTTACTCACAGATAAAATTCCAAAAATTTCGTTTTTAATACATGAAATGGAAATAAAACGAATGGTAAATCACACCAATCTAAATAAGCATTATTCGAACAACTATTACTATCAATTTTAGTTATTAAAACTGCAGTGCATCAGCAGTAAAGTTTGACCATTATATATAGTTTATAAATTATATTAATAACCTAATTAATTAGTTAAAATTCAAATTGTTTCAGTTAATATTACGAAAGCAATATGATTTAAATATTATGCATTTAATTAATATCATTTAAATAGGTAACATATACAATTTTATATATTATAAATCTTTATATTTTAGCAGATAAAAAATAACTTTACTCTGATCATAATGTAGTATATGATATGTTAATGATATGATTTGTATATATGTTATACTTTAATTTTAAACTTGGATGTATTTTTTTGTTAATTTTTAAATTTAAACTCATTTTGGGTTGATTTTCTTTACTAACTCTAATTAACATTATTTTGGCCAATTTTCGATATTCAACAATATTCCACATCCGTACGAGTCATCGTTTACATAGTTATACGTATATTATTGTGTTCTGTTTTGTTTAACACGATTTTAGTTGGTTTATTTTTTTTCACGCATCTGTTGAGCATTTTACACGTACGCGCGATAAATAATAAATAAAAAAAAACATCGGGACAAACGCATAAAAACACAACCACCCGGGCACCGGTTTTATTAATCGGCTGGTATCAATCGGAACGCATAAAATCGGCCATAAACATATTCTCGGTAACCGTTTTCCGTGTGAGTAGCACAATACGTATACAGTATATTATTACATATTATAGGTATATTATGTATACGTAACCCATCTGCTGGTATACATTTACAACAGACATATCCCGTATTTTAAAATATAAAAACACAATATAGTTATATGGCTCCCAATCTCCCACATTATTATAGAACCGACTACTGTTTTATATGAAAAAAATATACACTCGGACACAGCGCAAAACCACAATTCAGTATTTTTTTTTTTATTGATATACACTTCGAAAATCAAACGTAAAAAGAATAATATCGTTATTAATTTCGAATGGATCGTTGAAAATCTGGATATCCATTCTTCTTCTTCGCCTTATCTCTCGGCTATTGACTATATGGAGTAGGTCAGCCTAGACCCACGCCATTTCGATCTTTTACATCTCGTCCATTTACACCAGCTTCATATTACTCTCTTTACCATTTCAGTATCAATTATTCGGTATTCCTCTCCTCCCTCTTATCCATATTCGCACATTGGGTGTGAATTTAGATGATGTTAGAATTATATTTGTTGATAATATATTATAAAATTGTTTTATGAACTAACAAGCGACTTTGAATGTGATTAATAAAAGAATCTATAAATGGGATGAAAATTGTAATTCGAAAATATGTCTCAGGCGAGTCTGTTTGAATATTACAACGTTGAACTTTTCTATCTACTAGACGTGGAATTTCTTTATTAATTTCCCAATCATTGAATATTGTTTAGACAACTTTGAAAATACAACTGAATTCGGTTTCACTATTACCTATACTTCGTATTTTCATTAAAAAAAAATTGTTCTACGTCTGTGGCAAGAGTCATTATAGTATCTGATATTATACATAATACTACCTAAATTATCTACTCTCATATTTTTTGCATAATAGCACAATATGGTGTTTATTTTTGTAAAATAAGATTATTGTTATGTCAATTTATTTTGAAATATGTTTAATATATATATATATAAAGAGGTTATTTCCGTATAGAACTATAAAAGTACACCAAACAGAGCAGCATCTGTCGAAGGAAAATAATAATTATTAACTTCTAAGCTTAGGATTATACCTGATTAAATGATATATACTAACCCTTTTACTACTCTATTACTATAAGATTTTTATTAGACATTATACTTATAATTTAAAGTACAATTGAAATTAAAAATATAATATTAACAAATAAAAAACATTTTTGTTTTTTTGATAATATAAGTAGGTATATATAATGTTTATAGCTAAAAAACAATTATATAAGAATTATATTAGACTACTTATATTATTAAATATCTAAAACAATGTTTGTATATTTTAATAAATATATGTAATTATTGATGACTATTATAAATGTATTCTAACATTTTCGATTAAAATATTACATGTGCATTTAGTATACGATACTGTATTGTTAGATTCAAATTAGGTTTTTTTCTATTCCGTTTTAACTCCAAGTTTTATCGTCATGTTATATATTAGTTATAATTTATAAAATGTTATTAAACGTCTAATAATAATATAACACGAACAGCATATCTAGTATTATACTCGTAAAGTCTTAATAGATGGTCCGGTGCCAAGTTTAACGGCTCGTTAATAATTAGTTCTTTTTTTCCTTTATATTATTTACATACCCTGTTTACATTTAATTTTTAAATTATTTATTCATATAAAAACGTGAAATCAATTTGCCACAAAAACTCACGGATATAAACTATTTGCAAAAAACGTCTGGCCACGGGTAGATACTACTACAGATACACACATTTCATTTTCAGTCATCCTCGTACGAATCTCTTCAGTCACCACTATATTATAATAGTTCATAAATCTGTTGATTTATTCGAACTTCTAATATCTTTATAATATGTATTGTTTTGTGGATGATAAAACCATAAAAATTTACGTATCAATTTTATAGTATTATATGTGTAGAGAAATGTATTTATTTGTTGTTCAATGGGGTAAACAAATTAATTTTTAATAAGAGATTTGGTAAGGTTATTATGAATATAAACATTTTATGATATACAAATTATACTTAAAAATCCATTTTGAATGAAAAATAATAATCATCAATTTAATTTAAATTTTCATGCGTTTAGTCTAAAACTTAAAAATACCCGAAAAAATGTGCGAGGAGAATATTGAGACATATAATCTAACCTTCTATGTGATAATGTTTTGCACGCCACTTCTATATAATAATATTGCCTTAATTTTAATAAATTTTACGTAGGTACATTAATAATAAAATATTATATAATGTTATATAATCAAATATGATATAATGATTTATTATAAACGCGTTAAAATAAAACATGTAAACATCAACTACCTATCACTCAAAGATGTTAATCTTCGCAGGTTTTTTTATTTACAATGGAAGAATTTACTATTTTAAGTTTTTAATGATTTTTTTTATTTATTTATTATTAAAGAATTTCTAGAAAATTTATATACATAATTTATGTTTATGCAAATTTTAAAAAACACTGGATAAGTTCAATTAAAAATAATAATTGTAATATAATAAACTATAGATTCGTGTTTAAACCATTTAGTAAAGTTGTTACGACTCTACACATTATGATTTATGAAGGAATTTTAAACTTGTCCGAATATATTTTAAATTGTTTCGTTTTGAATTTAAACTCATTTATTATATAAGTCGATACAATGAAACACCTAAATGTAGTATTTATTACGAAAATAACTATAGGTATATATTATATTCAATATATTAGGTACAAGATATTAATAAAATATTTTGGAACTTATATAACTAATAACTTTTTTTATAATTAAGTCCATCATTTAGTATATATAGTAAATACTTATAGCAAATAAAATTAATATAACAGTATTTATTATGTTATTGAATAAACTATTGTTTATCCTATACATATCGGATACACACTATGTACGTTGTTCTATTACACAACATGATTAATAATAATTATTATAAATTTAGTAATCATAAATGTTACCTATTCAATTTATAATAAAAAATTTCTTTAGTCTAATTGTTGGCTATTAATATGATAGTAAAATATTTTTCAGAATATTGTCAACGATACCAATATAAAAATCATTATTGTGCCATGATGTGACATCATACGGATTTAGTATATACACTTAGTGTAAAACCTAAAAATTAATCGAGAAATAATATTATGAAAAGTATCTACAACACGTGCAGGACTTATTATAAAATGTGCACATATATAATAAATAAACGCATCAAAGATCTAACCTTGTACATTTTGGGCTTATATATACAGCATGATCAGAATGTTACAATTCATGTTAGAGAATCGTTGGGGATGGCATATGTAATTCCTACAGCTATTATTACGTGATTTTTTTATCACTCTGTATATATCCGGGAGAAAATGTATACATACATATGGTCACCATTTAAACACGTTCTAGAAAAAAAGATGGAAAAATATTAACGAAAAAAAAAAAAATAAGGGAATAAAATATAATAATATATTTAGACTCTCGGGGTAAAGTAGTATATATTTATATATATATATATTCCTAAGAACCGACAATACGAATTTATATTCCTTTCTATTATTATAATACTCGTATAATATGAAATAATATTATAAGGGTCCGGAACTATCGATAGTATTTGTATTTTTTCTTATAATCTTCGAGTTTCTACAGAAATACAATTCGGTCGAAATTATATACAATTTATATTTTACATTTTTGATGTAGGTAATCTTATTATATTATAATATTATATAATGCAGCTTTATTTTGATAATTGTCGAATACTTTTCAACAGGTTATTTCGTGTTGCCAAAAAATTAAAATCGATTAAATACTTATTTCATTTAGTGTAGTATTAAAATTAAATTATTGAATGTCTCGAATCTCGATTATTTAAT
The DNA here is from genome assembly GCA_013282895.1 of Eriosoma lanigerum. Taxonomy (NCBI): domain Eukaryota; kingdom Metazoa; phylum Arthropoda; class Insecta; order Hemiptera; family Aphididae; genus Eriosoma; species Eriosoma lanigerum. The sequence goes on from CM023357.1 coordinate 28,393,535, forward strand.
TGAAAATATTTTATCAGTAATTTCTAGTAAACTAATTATTTATTTTAACTTTTAAAAATGTTCTCACGTATGTTTACTTTTTAAAGTGAAATTTCTAAAGAGTCTTATGGTATCAAGTCCTATCTATATATCTATATAGTCATAATAATATAATATATTATATTATTAATAGGTATCTACATTATTATTATTGAGAACTAATCGCCTACATAATATATTCCATCTAAAGCAATCTGTAAGTAAAGCTGGGCACTAACTATTTAAAAAGTTAAATTGGAAGTTATTATTATCAGTAACTTTTATTTTAACCAATATTACATTATTATTTAGTTATTTACATACCCTACTAAGAAACTTTATTAGTTATTTTTTCTTATACTAACTATAATTCAATATGGTTTATTAAAAAGAATCGAAGTTACTTTCAAAAAGATTACTTTTTACTAAGTACTCGTATTTTAAAAATATTTGTATAACACGTGTGCAAATATTTGAACAAAGAAGAGGTTCCATGTCAGATAATATAATTGTGATATGACATTATTATAATATATCATAAGTATTTTATATAATTTATGATCATTGTATATAAATAAATAAAACGTGAATTTATACATAAAAAAAATAACGTATAGATTTTGTATTTTTTGTATCAGTAACTTTTATCTAACTGAGTAGGTGTTTTAATTAATTAACTTCTAATTTAACTACCTACATTACTATACTTCATTGGAATTGTAAATAACTTAAATAGTTATTATTACTTTTTAAAATATTCTAATTATCTTACTAATTACAAATATTGACTAACTTACTCATCATGCTTATATTATGCACACTCAATACTATAATACGTACATAAAATGCAAAAAATACATAACTTGATATCGATTATTTAAGTAGTTTTAATTTCGATCATTGCCGTTTAAGTAATTAAACAAGTTTCAGTATAATTTTCATTATTACGTTCATTATGTACAATTATTAATATAAGAATATAATATGATGGCTGTTTCGTAATTTTGAACACAGTCTAATTATTAATATCATAATACTATAATAACTATCCTAGAAGTTCGAAAATTTAATAATTAATTTTGTATTTTATTTGAAATCATATTACAATAGACAGTTCAATGTCGTATTCAAGGTTTGCCATAATTCTAATATGCTTATTCTTATAATAATAATATTAATATGAATTATTAATAATTGGTATTTTTATTAGCTAAATAAAATGTAAATGCTGTCATTATATATTATTAACCGTGTAATCTAAGTGTTAATTTAAAATATTTTACTAATCATTGTTTTGACGAAAATACGTAGGTATATTATATAAATTATAAATGTTAAATATTGTAGTATAGATATTCAAATTTAATTAATAAGTTAAAATCAAATTGGGTTTGGTCACATTCCATGATTTTATAACAATAATAAATACTTGTAAATTTATAATAGTGTAATATAATCATTACTTGCACTTTAATTTGAATTTCATATATTATTAAAACTTTTATCTTAGAAAATATTTTCTTTATTTCTTATTTTATCTCTTATCCATACACAATATGTTGATTAAAAAAAATAATTAATAACAAAGTAATAGTTAAAATAATAGAGAGTATATTACACTATATATTATGATCTACCTAAAAAGAAAAAAATATTAGTTTGATGCGAAATTATAAACTGTAAACTATGTTTTTTTCTCTTGTACGTATATAATTGTTTTAAAATAATAAAATCTGAGTGCGTACGATGATGATGATGATGATAATATTATAATGTTTCTCAATGGGATTTGATAATGCTCATTTCGGAAATGGACGTTTATTTTATATTGCCATAGAAATATATAATTACAACATTATAATATTTTACATTTGCCCATTGATTGACAAAGTCAAATACACATCACATTGTCGTAACTCATAATAATAATAATATGATAATAGAATGGTCGTTTATACAATATATTATTTGAAGAAGTCGGTCGGTCGGGTGGTCTGTCATTATAATTATTATTATTTTCGCCTCCCAAAAAAAGAATTGAAAACTCACAAACGTATTATATATATATATAGGTATACCCGAGTATAAAATTATGCATATATAAACACACAGTCACACAATTTCGTCACATAATGACGATTGTCCGGGTGTTTTATAGTCCAATATACGCGAGTATAGTATTATACGGAGAGGACAATAATGTAATGAATAAGTAACACACGTATCATTTACGAGACATAATAATATAATATCCTTCGAACAATAATGATAATATTAAACAGAGGAAAAAATATATATATGTATATAAAACAAACGTACTTTATTTATGTACGTACATGTATATTTTGTATAGCTTTTCTACCATACCGAAGACTGAACGGAAACGCGTACACATGTTAATGTATATTTATTATTATTTATATAATGTCAAAACACTTCAATTATCGTTTACGAGGGCGGCCCGTAGGTATTATTATTACCTAAGGTATACGACGTTATAATAACAATATTATACGTATATTATTAAAATTATATTCAAATCCATCGCAGTCTACTTAATTCTAAGTGGTCAATAATTGTAAAAGACAAGGTTGATAATTTATCGCGTACGATAATAATAACACCTAATAATAATATTATACATATTTCGGTTACCATGTTATACCATTCGAATATCCAATTTCATAGGTGGGTCTCTCGATTATAAATTTTATATAATAATATTAGATATATTATACACGAATGCGGCATAGTTACGCTCGAATATTAAATATAAGCACAGCCACTGTACGTAGGTATAACTATATATAACAATATTATAATCTTTGCGTATCATTCGGAGCGTATACGAGTGTACAAAATCATACTAAAATAACAAACGAGTAAATGAGGGAAGGATAGAGGGGAGAAATGTTGTTTCGCGTCGAAATCAAGTCTAACAATTGTGTAGGTAAACTTATATAATTATTAATACCTTGTAATTTATATTCAATAATGTATGTTGTGTTATTTGTATATTAGAGTGAATTACATAAAACAATTTTTGATAAAATTAGGTATAAATTTGAATTTCATCAGTAACATTAGCCAATCATATGAACAATATAAATTAAAAATTATTAACTATAGATTTAATATGGAGACAATAATAAACTATAAGTAATAATATTATTAATTAATTATAATGTACTATAATTACTCCAAGTCTCATAATATTATAATGTGTTTTGTGATGGCAAAATTATAATAATTTACTTACCTATATCGTAAATTGAACACATATTTTACAATTATTATAATATTATACTTTTTACAATGAATACAAAAGTCTTCTAGTTATTATTTGTATTATTATCCGTCACTTATGATTTCTTTTATTGTGTCCTTTTTAGAGAAAAAAAAACTACCCTTGTAAAATATCTGATCGGCCCCTTTGAACATAATAATATAGTGAAGATGACGACGATGACTGAATTCTCTAACCCTAACTAAACAAATATTTGTATTGTGCCGGAAAACATTTATCCCGTCTTAACATACCCTAAGCACGTCAATTTATTTAATATGATATCTAAAAGGGTCCAAGGACACTTTTTAGCGTCACATTGTGTAATAGTTTATAATAATATAATAAATCGAAAACGGTCGGAACGTTTTTAAGTGTAACAGTTTTATATCGTAATTTAAAATATGTTTATACAGATTTCAACCTATTTTAACCCATAAATATTAGAAAGGTAGGTAAACCTAGACAGTTATTATATATTATTGTATTTTAGGGAAAACAAGATATTATTTTCTTTGAAAGTTGTTTAATTGTATTTAGAAGTACTTATAGAGTATAATATATATAATATAGTATAACTTGAATACAAAATATACCTTATAGGGTAAAAAATATCATTATTTTTAGAAAATTAATTTTTGTATACATTACATCCTACTTAAATATATTTGTATGAAGTTAGAACATGGTATAATAATTATAACATATATTATAATATGCTTTAAATTACCTATTTGTAAATTTTAATAATTATTATTTATATAACTTCTATAAACTATAATATTTTTGAAACGTATTCAATAGTTTATCATTTATTTTATTTACGATTTGTTTTTAACGTCTCCATAGATTTTTGCTTAGGTACCTATAATATAGGTACTTGTTATAAATTATTATTTGTATGTTTTTCTTTCAGAATATTTGTTAAATGTATAAATAAGATATACGTGTAAAATTATTAACTATTTATGGATTATATTTTATTTGAATTATAGAAATATAATATAACTACTATATATGTGTGTTGAATTTTTTCTCGTGGTATGAAATATTAAATTATAATATCTCGTATTCTGTATAAATATGCTCAACTTATGACCATAATAAATAATTCTTATAATTACTTAATATTTCTATTTTTCTAATTATAATTTACTAAATAATATAATCGAAGTCAAATTATTATAATTACCTATCATATTAATATTAATATTGATAGTAATAATGGTTTTTTTTAAATACCTATAGTTAAAGTTTTGTTTCTGATTATTTATACATTTATTCAAAAAGACAAATTACGAATTTTTAAATGGTTAAAATCGACAATTAAATTATAATAATTAGATAGGTGTAGTGGGCACTCATAAAATAAGTACCTAGTTGAAATGGATATAATTTTTTGTGTAGCCGACAGAAATCATATTAATTTTCAAATAATATATGATTTTATATGTTACCACTTACTAACTAACTCAACTTACCTAACCTCTACAAAAATGGGAATAATAAAATAACTAATTTTAAAAACAAAGTATTCAATCATAAAAGTATCATAATTATTGTACCTATATGTCTAAAAAGTGGGTGGCCATACACTTAGTAAGATATTGCTTAGTTTATACAGATTCTCAAATTTATTATTTATAAATTATAAGCCATAAAAATAATATGTATTATTTATATATAAACTGGCCAAAATGTAATTAAATTTTCATTAGCGGGTGCTACGCGACAAATTACAAGGTCATGATAGCAGATAATAAATTAAACTAGTTTAGTAATTGTTATGTGTTTACAACGAAGTATTAGTCCGAGGTAAAACAACAAAATTAATCAAAATAATATCAATGAAATCGTTTTGGGTCGTTTTTTTCGTCACCATCATCCTAATCGATAACTTAGCTGCTGGCGTTCATTGGTCTAGTAATAATCACATTATTATAATTATTCGTTGTTATTAATTGTTTTACCTATAAATAGGAACTTATAATACGTGTCTCAATTCGATTTAGGCAAGCCAGATACAGCGAATCGCATAAAGGCGATTAAACAAAAACTGGATAGCTTTGAACAATTTGCAATGTTGGCACGAAAATCGTTATACACTCGCATTAATAATCGCGATAAAACAAGTAGGTACTTATTATAATTATATTATATTTTACAGAATAAACAAACAAAAAAATGGAAATAACATTGAAAACACATGTAATACCAACCGTTTATGTAATGTGAATTCTGATTATCATAATATTACATCTCAGACTCACTAGTCACTATAGGTATATAATAGGTATAATAATATTATAACAGTATACTCTGTCATGTACTCAGGTAAAAAAAAAAAATTGAAGAGTATTAACAAATATAATACTTTAATAGGTAATTACAAAAACAATTATAAGTTACAATTAATGGAATATTTTAAAATTATTTGAAATGGTAAATTATTGCCTAAATCTGTGTACTTTAGTTATGTGTATACGTTTTTCTGTCTATATATCACTAAAGAGTAAAATGTATATAAAATATGTATTATAAATTATCAGTTTAATCCTTTAATCTTTTATTGCACTGAATATGGCATTTTTTAATCTAGTCTCAGAAGACCCTATTTTATATAAATGTGTACCTAATGCAAACAGACAAGTAGGAATTAAATGTGTATTACATATTATTCGTAATTTGTACATTACCTGATTTACAAAATATGTTTTGATCTAATTGGGTATTGCAAATAATGAAATTATAGCCCGTGATACAAATCACGGGTAGATATAATATTATATTATTATAATACCTATTTCTAAATAAATATACCTGTTACCATAATATATAACATATTTTGTTTTGTTTTAAAGAGCTATGGAAGGAACTTTCAAAAAATATCGAAGAAACATATTACTCTGAAGGCTCTGCATACTCGTTTATGATCGTTTTTGTTGGTATAATTTTTATTACATTGGTATTCTATTTTCATATTAAGTACTCAGAATGGTATTTGCGTGAATACTGCATACTAAGGGACACTATAACTGTACCACAATACTCAGAATTGTGATTTTTGTTATCCAACAATTAATTTAAATGTAATAATTATATATTATACCTACTTACAAGTAGTGAACAAATTTTGTAAATACTTAATTGTATACACTTTATCTATGTTTAATAAACAATATTAATATTGAATTATTTCAATGAATATCACAACAATATTTTATGACATTGTGGATAACTTTATACTGAAAAATAAATAAAGGTAATAATATTATAATGATGAGTTTAATAAAAATATTATTAAAGCTATAAAACGTATTGTTATAACTTGTATATATACCTATTAGTTATTACCTAACATACATTTCTTTAGATTTACAATTAATAGGTATATTAATACTATATAGGTTATTTCTAGGAACTCGTTATAAGGGATCGGTATAATTTCAATTATTAAGAACATATACAATTCACATAACGCAAATCGATTTACTCTTTACTCGTTTTTGGAACTAATATTATATTCAAAATGATAACCATATTAGTTTTATGAAATGTATGTTTTATAATAATTAACAATGATGATTAGGTAGGTATAATAGACATTTAGTTTTAAAACGAACAAAATATTAATTAGTCGGGCAATCAGATCACTGCGAGACACAAAATAATACAGTATATATAATTTTAAATAATAATGAATTAATATTTTTCGTTAATCTTTTTAATTCTATTATTCGTATGTATACATATAGCATACAAATATTGTATATTATGTTGGTAGTTGACTTATGGTAAACGCGTAAAGAATTGATATGAAACACATAGAACGAATCGTAATCACTTTGAAAATCATCTTAGACAATTAATAATTGTATTATTTTATTAGAAAACATAACGATTTAGTCTCGCAGAGTACAGACACTATTTTATATTTTATGTCCAAAGAAAAATATCAGAAGTAAAACAATATTAGAGATTATTGACAAGCAGCAACGTGTTCGAAATGTCATTTATTGAAGGAAAAAATTGTCTTTGAAAATTTTTAGGTGCCCATATATACTGCTTACTGTGAACAATATAGGTATAGTTTATATTATGCAATGTTAACATAAACACAATCTATAATGTACATACTATATGAATATACTCGTATAGTCGAATACTTACTATCTTTTAGTAACTTATAGATTTGTTTCATAACAATTTAACGACGTTTTGATATAAACCACTAAGGCACTATGTAAACTTAGTATTACCGAAGTTTAAACATAAAAATATTTATATTTTTTTCCTATATAATAGATATCTATATATTAATCGCATTTTGATTTTAGGAGCTGCGTAATATTTTTAGGTATTAAAATTGCATTATGTTTATTGGCCCTAGCCAAATGATAAAATTATGCATATATAAATTTTATAATTTGGTTATACATCCTCTATAGGCTGTAAGCAAAATTTGTGTTGAGAATGTAGACATTTTTTTTATAATGATGTAAGATTTTATAGTTATTCAACAATAGGACATCTCACAAGTATTTATATTGAAAAATAATTATTTAATATATTCTTAATAATCTAATATTAATAACATGTTCGTGATAACATAGGTATCAACCTAATACGTAATATAACCCTTGAAAATAAATAAATTTTTTGGGGTAAAATGACTAAATTAAAAATATACCTTACGAGAAAATGAAAAAACTCTATAATGTTGGCATATGGTTTATCACGCTATGCGGAGGTGTACTCGATCAATTGTGTTTGTGTAACATATTATTATTAGGTATACTTATATATAGATACTATATCATGATGTTATACTAACCATCATGATGATAAAGTGTTTTTTAAAATACGTCGTGTCCACAGCGCACTCTAGTGGTCAATATAATTGTGATATAATATAGTGTATTTTTACATATTATGTATAACTATGAAGGAATGCTTTATAGGAACATGGTTTTTTATAACAAATAAAAATTCTTACTGAGCGAGTTCGACTTAATATAATATTGTAAAACAAAATAATCAACTACAAAAATGTAATGTAATATTTTTATACCTGTAAGTCTTTATTTGCGACCGTTTCGCTAGCGGCCACGCGAACCGGATTCTGCTTGATGCGTCCAATTTTGAACGGATAATCGTTTATGGCGGCTCAAAGAAATGGTGATATTTACGTAAAAAACGCGTATTTTTGCCGGAATATAGTAGCCGCCCGACGATGGCAAGTGCGGTGGATATCGATTTGAATAAACGGCACCGAGATTTCGTGCGTTTATGACGAACGAAATTAAAATCGCGTGTACCGATTAAAAACGATACTTATACACACACACACAAAGAAAATCGATCGTGACGATATTACGATATATAAAATATTACAATAACGGGAAACAGTGGTATATGTAGTTTTATGATGAGCAGAAAAATTTCAATCGTCCGAAACGATATTATTATTTTTAAATGTCTCGGAACGCGCGCGCGCGCGCACTGTATAATATAATAATCGTCGGCGCGGCCGAGATCGACGTTAAGATCGACGGAGGATTGAACGCGTTTCGCGACGGCCGTGTTCGATACGCGACGGTCTGCGGCACTGTGTCTGCGTTTTTATGAGATCGGTTGGACGCGGACGCGCTGCGGCGGCGGCGGCGGCGAATGGGGGCCAAACCCGACGGCGGCCAATGGCGCGAACACCGGGTACCCCGGCCACGCCTCCCCCGTCACTCGCCGAAAAGTAAACTAAATTATAATATAAGTTGTTGCTGCAGTCCGTCGGGACGAGGAGAAATATTAAATACAACAATACATATATATATAGTCAAACATTGAAAACACATTTCGAGTATTAAAAATTTCAATATATAATATATTATGACCGGGGCTTGAAATACATTTTTTTCGATTTTAATTTTGCACTATCGATATTAACTTTTTCCCATTTCAATTTAATAATTATTTATCGATTTAATTGTTATCAATTTCAATATTGCCATAGGGTAAAATGTTCAGTTAGAACTTGCAATTACTCGTAAAATATTGGTGTGTGTTTGAACAGTATTGCATAAAGTCGGAGGGCCAACTTCACACACGTCAGTAATTGGCTGTTGAGAGTAGACTTTTTTTATACTTAAAAAGACGCGCGCGTTTTTCTCTAGTGTCAATATAACTATACATTCTCGAATGTTTAATTATGAAATTCCCCACGTCTTTGAAAGCGTGCATAACAAAGGACTTTATAGTATTATTGATTTTCTAATTTCTTATTTTATTATTATTATAAATATTTAATTAATACTATAACTATCCCCAGGTAATTAAATTATTCCAACGGTCTAATAACGTTGTAGTATAGAAAAATAAACTATAAAGATTAGCATTGATTATAAATAATAAATAATAGTATTTATATTTTATAAATATATATTAAATTATAGATTCTGAGCGGAGCGAAGAATGTATTGTTTCTACAAAGATGTTTTTTTTTTTTTTATGTATGAAAACATTTTTTCGGATAGAAATAATTGTCCGATTATCACAGCGGGCTATGCTTTCAGTTGGAAATCGTGTCTTCTTGGTTCTTTATTCAGTTCATTTTTTGAATTTCCCAAAATTTTTTCCTTGAAAAGCGAAAAATTGGCAATTTTTATAGACTTTTTTCTGATGTATAAAAACCATTTATCAGGTAGAAATAATTGTCCGATTATCACAGAGGGGTATACTTTCGATAGAAAATCGTGTCCTCTTGGTACTTTATTAAGTTCATTTTTTTAATTTCCTAAAAGTTTTTCCTTGAAAAGCGGAAAATTGACAATTTTGTAGTTTTTTTCTGATATATGAAAACCTTTTTTCGGGTAAAAATAATGGTCCGATTACCAAAATAGAGTAGCCTTTCTATACTGAATTTAATCTAGGTGGTACTTTAGTTAGCTCATTTTTTGAATTTCCCAAAAGTTTTTCCTTGAAAAAGGAATGATAACTCCTTGAATATTGATCGTAAAGATTTGAAATTTATTTTGCATATTTATATATGTAATTTACACTCGTGGTAAATTTTAAAATGGATTATCGGTATAATATATTGCAATATATTGAGATACACTTAGAATCGTATTCTCTAATGCAATATCATTGCATTTAAATCTTAATAGTTATAATTAGGGCAGGGAATTTGTATACTTAAAAAGTCATCAAATATGCACTTCAATACCCCAAAACATACATTTATATGCAAAATAAAATATACATTTATACCAAAAATATGCATTTTGAATATTGATATCAAACATTTTCAATTTCGATTTTAATTAAAAAATTTTATAAGATATTTATCGATATTTAATATCGATTTTAAGCCCTGATATATATTTAGATTATAAGTGTGCCCAGACATTTTAATTTGTATATATATACTATATTTATATATAAAACGCGGTGGGGGGAGGGGGGCAAAGCCACCATTGGTTCATATTGATATTATATTAAAAACGTTAGAAAAAAATTTCTCTCTGATCTGTCAAGTACTGCCTGGGCACGCTTATATGATATATATAGGTATAAATATAATTTTTCTCATACGTAGTTTAAATTGGACAAAAAAAGTAAGGATGACTATTACGTCATTTAAAAAAGGTAGCATACATTGCATATTTGCATTTATTAAATTAAATCTATTAGCCCGTGAAGATTTCAAAAAACTATAAGGGGTACGTTTACATTTAAAAAAAATATGTATAGATACTCACTCCCCTAATTCAATTACTTGTTTTTCTACTTACCCATACTTTAGTTAATTAAAATTATAGATATTATTGTAATTTATATGTCCATAATACTATAGTTTCTCTTATGCTTATATGTACTATGTATACGTTTACATGCACAATCAAGATCGGTATAAAAATTAAAGCGGTTTAATTATGAACCATGTAAACAATTAAAATGGATCTAAAAATTACAAATCGCTTAATATTAATCTCGTGCAATCTCTTGTCACTGATTTCACTGATTCAATTTTGTGTTTGTTTTGTACTACGAATCTTATAGTTCGGAGTTTGTACTTTTAGTTTTCTAATACTCAATGGCGTAGATAGGATTTTGATTTGGGAAAGGGGCTAAGAATATTCTTTAATTATTAATGATCGAGAACAATAATATATAACGAGTAATATAATATAATAATAAAAAACATCATTGTTTTTAGTATCAACAGAACATTTCTATAATTATTAATTATATAAATACAAATAATTTATAAATGTGTATAATACTAGGTCATTCAGTAAGTCCCGGGACTAACTGACATAAAAAATAATTTTTTTCACAAAATTCATTTTTATTCATCAACATAATCACCTGCAGTTACAATATCAGTAATTACAACGCTTTTTTAACTTTTCGATACCTTGTAAAACGCTTTGTCTTTGTCCTCGAAATAATAAGCTTCAGTTGCAGCGTTTATTACTTTACATTCGAGTCAAATCTTTTTCCCTGGAACATCTTTATGAGATCAGCAAAGAGTCAGTAGTCGATGGAGACTTGATCTGGAGTGTATGATGGGCGAGGAAGTAGATCGAAGCCCGTTCAATTTGGACATTGTTTTCATTGACTTGTGGCACGGTTCATTGTCTTGATGAAAGATTATTTTTTTCTTTTTTATGTGCGGTCGTTATTTGCGATTTCACCCTTCAAACACACCGATAACTCAATGTAATAGTCGCTGTTGATGTATTTTCCCTTTTTAAGGTATAGCTGATGTAAATTATACCATAAACTGCATACCAAAAAACTGACACCATGACTTTGTCAGTATAGACCGTTGTGTTTTCGGACAATTCGGACGGCTTTCTCTAAGCTGCACGCCACTCAGCTGACTGCCATTTAGACTTCGGAGTGAAACAGTAGTTTCATGTTTCGTCAATTGTCACACAACGACGAACGAAATCCTGTTTATTGCGAATAAACAGCTCACTGAATCGTCAAATTGTTGTTTTTGTTCCATTGTGTGCAAACGCGATACTCATTTCCAAAAGACCTTTGTCATACACAAGTTTTCGTGTAAAATCGTAAACGCACTAACAGTTGATATGTTTACCATCTCAGCAATCTCATGAACTTTCAGTTCGCTCTCATCCATAACTATTTTTAAAATTTGCTTAATATTTTTCGAAGTCACTGCTTCATTTGGCCTACCCGAGCGTTCTGCATCATTTGTATCAGAGCGACCGCGTTTGAAATCGATATACTATACCTGCAACAAATCATTGTTTTCGATGGAGCAAAGTCGGGATAACATTTTTCAAGCCATTTTTGAGCTTGAACGGTATTTTTCCCCATTAAATATAGCAATGTTTTATCAAAACACGAAATTATTTTTTTTTTTTTACAAAAAAGCAAAAATAGCATAACGTCATTGGTCCGTCATTTTCACGTACCTAAAAAAAATTGTAGACACTGGAACCTTATGCCCTTTTAGAATGTAAATAAATAAATGTATACATGTATGCATGTAAATATAAATGACATACCACATAAAAAATATTCGATTCTTTTTTATTTTTTAATTTACAAGTCGATAGATTTAATATTAAATTCGTAAAAGCATTATTATCCCTTCGAAATATATCTCGTAATCTGATTTTTAACATTTTAAAAGGGCATAAGGTTCCTGTTTCTCCAATTATTTTTCTAAGTTAATGAAAATGGCGTAACACATGAAAAATGTTCTATTCTTATAGATATTATTTAATTTTAAATTCGATAGACTTAATATTAGAGTCGTAAAAGCTTTACTACCAAAATCTCGTAATCTGATTTTTACATTTAAAAAAAAAACATAAGGTTCCTGTTTCTCCAATTATTATTCTAGGTTCATGAAAATAACGTGCTACATGAAAAATATTCTATTCTATTATATTTTAGATTCTGAGCGGAACGAGAAATGTATTGTTTCTACAATGATGTTCTTTTTTTTTATGTATGGAAACCTTTTTTTTGATAGAAATAATTGTCCAATCATCACAAGTGGGGTATGCTTTCGGTAGCAAATCGTGTCCTCTTGGTACTTTATTAAGCTCATTTTTCGAATTTCTCCAAAGTTTTTCCCTAGGAGAAGAAAAACTACCAAAAAATTGGCAAAATTACGATTTTCGTAATTTTTTATTTTTTATTTCGTGATAACTAATTGAGTTTTGATCGTAGGAACTTGAAAATGTTTTTGAGAACTAACATTGGTAATATACAAGTGTGGTAAAATTTTGGAACAGATTAGTTGATTATTTGGCAAAATATAGAGCTATGAGATTTTTGACAAAAAAATTAATATTACCTACAATTTTAAATTTATCAATTTGTACATTTTACAGAAACTTAATAATATACTACTTAATCATTTTACAAAATATTTTGAAAATCGAGACTGACAATTTTTTTTTACAGGCTTTTTATTTTTTTTTTCCTGATATATGAAAACATTTTTCGGGTAGAAATAATGGTCCGATTACTACAAATAGGGTACCTTTTCTGTACCAAATTTCATCTAGTTAGTACTTCATTTAGCTCATTTTTTGAAGTTCCCAAAAGTTTTTCCTTGAAAAGCGGAAAATCGGCAATTTTTATAGGCTTTTTATTATTATTTTTTTCTGATGTATAAAAACCTTTTTTCAGGTAGAAATAATGGTCCGATGATCACAAATAGGGTACCTTTTCTATACCAAATTTTATCTAGTTAGTACTTTATTTAGCTCATTTTTTGAATTTCTCAATAGAAAAACTATGAATAGCGGATTGATAAAATTACGGTTTCCATTATTTTTATTATTTTTACTTTTTTATTATTAATTAAGTTTTGATCGTAGGAACTTGAAAATTGTTTTGAGTATTAATATAGGTAATATTTATGTTTAGTAAAATTTTGAAAAGGATCGGTTTGTTTTTTGGCTAAATATAGAGCTTTAAATTTTTTCCAAAAATGATTGATATTACCTGCAGTTTTTGGTTTAAAGGTATGAAATTTTTATAGAAGCCTACTCATATACTATTTAATTTATTTACAAAATATTTTGAAAATCGTGACTAACAATTTTTCATTATTTTATTAATAATTATATTTTCAATATCGATCATAGGGATTTGAAATTTATTTTGCATATTTACATGTGTGATTTACACTCGTCGTAAAATTTTGGAATGGATTATCAGTATAATATATTGCAATATATTGAGATTTGCTCAGAATCGAATTTTCTAATGCAATATCATTGCATTCAAAACTTAATAATTATAATAAACCACCGATTTCTCCGAGGACCGAAAGAACGAAGGAGGAACGTCCACAATCGGCTTTCCCATTTTTTTATTTTTTATTTCGTGATAACTAATTTAGTTTTGATCGTAGGGACTTAAAAATTTTTTTGATTGCTAACATTGATAATATACAAGTGTCGTAATATTTTGGAACAGATTAGTTGATTATATATTCGGCAAAATATAGAGCTATGAAATTTTTTCTAAAGAAAATTAATTTTTCCTACAATTTTGGGTTTATTGATTTGAAAATTTCATAGAAGCCTTTTAATATACTAATTAATCTTTTTACAAAATATTTTGAAAATCGTGACTGACAATTTTTTTTGATAGGCTTTTTATTATTTTTTTCTTTCTGATGTATGAAAATATTTTTTCGAGCAGAAATAATAGTCAGATTACCACAAATAGGGTACCTTTCCGTACCAAATCTCATCTAGTTGGTACTTCATTAAGCTCATTTTTTGAATTTCCCAAAAATTTTTCTTTGAGAAGCGGAAAATTAGCAAAATTAAGAATTCCGTTATTAAAAATTTTTTTTTTCTTGATTACTAATTGTGTTTTGATCATAGGGACTTGAAAATTTGTTTGATTATTCACATAGTTATTATTTACGTTTAGTAAATTTTGTAACTGATTAGTTTATTTTTTGGCTAAATTTAGAATTTTAAATATTTTCTTTAGCTTTATCAGTATAATATATATGAGTATATTGAGAATCGCTCAGAATCGTATTTTCTAATGCAATATAATTGCATTCAAATCTTACTAATTATAAAACCATTAATTTCTCTGAGGACCGAAGGGACGAAGGAGAAACATCCTAAATATATATACGTTCCCCCTTTTTTAATTTTCTAGTCGACAGACTTAATATTAAAGTCGGGAAAAGACTTATGACCAAAATCTTGTAATCTGATTAATGTAAAGGGCATAAGGTTGTAGAAACAGGTTTTATTTGTTCTACTTCTTTTTTGAGTATTAACATAGGTTATATTCAAGTGTGGTAAAATTTTGGAACGAATTGGTTTTAAATTAAAAGTTCTTGTTAATCGGCAAAATTACGATTTCATTATTTTATTTCTTGATATACTTATTAAGTTTAGATTGTAGGAACTTGAAATTTATTTTAAATATTTACATTAATAAATTACACACGTGGTAAAATTTTGGAATGGATTATCAGTATAGCATATTATAATATATTGAGTTTCGCTCAGAATCAAATTTTTAATATAATATCATTGCATTCAAATTTTGAGTATAATAAAACATTAATTTCTCCGAGGACCGAATGATTGAAGGAGGAACATCCACAATCGACCTTCCCCCTTTTTTAAAATTTTAATGGTAAGCACGTCAAATATTCTAAAGAAGTGAATTTTTCAAACACTTTTTATCATTTTTATAAAAGTTTTTAGAAAAGCATTTGAATTTTTTTTGTTAAACCTAGTAAATGAGATTTAATATTATTAATATAATTATTTAAACATTTTTAATAAATATTTTCTGTGCATAAATACAATATGATAAATCTATAAAATGTGATAGCTTCTTCAATAAAACAAATTAATAATGTTACTGAAGATTATCAGTCAAAAGTTAAAATAAAAGGATACATTAAATTGTATGTGTAATTATTTGAAATAATTTTGTTTTAATCTTCTGTTTTCTTATTTGTTATCAGTTACTAATAATAAAGGTTTATTAATTAAATAATCTTTACAATGAGTATATTTTATTTTAATGTTAAACTATATTTCCATACAAAAGTATTATATTTGTATTCTATCTTAATTAATCATAGTAATATACATTTTTAAAGCGAGCTACACTGGTACATTATTTCAGCTGGTACTTTTGAAGTTAGGAATTCTAGCTCTTTTCTGCCACCTGTTTTTTGTAACCATCTTTTCTCTTCATAGTAATCTAACATGTTATTAAATTCTGCAGTTGTGAGTTCAGGAACCATAACTGGAATGAATGGATCTATGTGTTCAAATCCCTAAAAATTATGTAATAGATTTGTTAAAAATTCTAGTTTTCATTGATTTGTTATTAATCATTAGTTTTTAGTTATTACTGATAAATTATGGATGAAAAAGATAATGATCTTTTTCAAATCAAAATCATGAATACAAATTTGAATTTTCAAATTCCACAAGCAAGTCAAACTTTTTAAATAAAACTCTTTGTCAAACAAACTAAAATCATTTAAGCTAAGTTGAATTAATAAATTGAAATTTATACTAACATTTTTTTTACATATTTTTTTTTTTTTAAAAAAGCTATACAAGTAAATAATTGGTCACTTACACATAAAAAATAAATAAATAATTTGTCAATAATTGAACAATTATCATTACATTTAAACAGTTTTCAATTGATTGATTATATAATGACTCAATCTTACTTATTATAACTATTTTACCATCAATAATAAAGTTTAGATAAATATAATAATTAATCTTTTTAAAAGAA
The DNA here is from genome assembly GCA_013282895.1 of Eriosoma lanigerum. Lineage (NCBI taxonomy): Eukaryota > Metazoa > Arthropoda > Insecta > Hemiptera > Aphididae > Eriosoma > Eriosoma lanigerum. The sequence goes on from CM023357.1 coordinate 28,410,636, forward strand.
ATATAATAATAATAGTGAGGCTACATCATACTTCTCGTCCAATGAGGTAAAGGGGTAAATGTGAATCTCTTCTTGTATTTAAAGCTGATCTAGGTGATGTGACCATAACTATTGCACCATTATTCTGTAATAAATAAAATAATAAAATATATTTTTATGTATATCATAAGATTACTTTATAATTATTATATATTATTAAAATACTTTTATGCATAAATAATAGTAAGCAGTTATTTGCTGTTATTATTGACTCGGAGTCCACAAGATATTGATAATTAGATATCAATGTAAATTTTTTTAGTGATTTTTGGATATCCATATTTCATTCATCCTATAATATTGTAATTGTTTATTATTATATTATGTACCTATTTATATTCCATTTCCTATTGTTTCTAGAATAAATAAATTTGTATTATTTTAAAAATAATACAAAAAATGTGCCTGCATATTGAATAGTCATTATAATACTAATGTGTTATTTTGATAATAAACAATCTTGTTATTGTTTTAAAGAGTAACATCACTGTGTAAATGCAGCTTTATACATCTTATTTTTTTCTGTACTTGAACTCATTTTTAAAATCTGAAGGAATAATAAATGATGTGGATTTTAAATATGAAGAAGATATTTTACATACATTTTAAATTATGTTTTATATTTTATATATTCCTATATTACTAAAGCAATTCTTTGTACACCTAGTACCTACTTATTATTTATTCATGATTATAAACATTTATAAAATAGCATCAATTATTATTGAATAATATTAAATCTTTTATATCAATATTGCGAAAATCAATATTTTGATATCAGCAAAATACATACAATATTGTATTGATATATGAAAAAATATCATTGTGGACCCCAATTATTAACACAATCTACAGAAGTATAGAACGAAGATGGTTATAGACAATATTAAACATTACCCAGTCAGAAAGAACAGCTGATAATCCTGTTTGAACTATGGTTACTTGTTGAGGAGTAACTTTAACTCTGTCTTCTGTTTTCAAATCAGTTTTTTCATTGAAAAATGCATTAAATCCATCTATTGCGACTAACATTTTACACCTAAAATTGTATAAAGTGTAATATGAAAATGACTTTAAAAAAGTATATTAATCAAAAACACATTTTAACAAATATATAATAAATAATAATGAAAAATAATATTACATAAATTAACTTATTTGTTATATATCCATATTAATGTTATATGTCAACTCGAAAATTACATTACACCAGTGTGATTTTTATCCACAATGTTTACATTATGGAAATTTTTATTTTATTAAATTTTTATTGGCAATATTCAAGTTTTATTATAATATATATATTACAAAATTTGAGTAAATAATATGATGTACATTGTACATACATAACGTATAGTATAAGACACCGACACTATTAATACTTATTATATCATTATATACTACAACAATGGCTCCCAAACTATTTTATTTCGCGTCACCCAAAATATAAAAATAAAAATTGCGCCTCCCATGAATAGAATAATACAATTAACTACCAAACGCACATACCCTATTTGTAGTAAACGGACCATTAATTCTACTAAAAACCATGCTTTCAGACATAAAAAAAAAAACATTGTAAAACCAAAATAAACTCAATTTTTTATAATACAAAAAAAAAAAAATTAGTGTTAATTTTAAACTGAACCTATATTATTTATAAACAAAAGCCGAATCTAATAAAATATTATTTTATTAATAATCTTCAGTGAATAAATTTAAACATTAAACTATTAGCTACCATATTAAAAATATTTTTTTATCTGTATATATGTTATGAAGTTTATTTTTTGAATATACATTAACATGATAGTTTCAAGTTTGGATCAGAATACCTATTCCTTAGTTCTATATAATATTTGTGTATTTCTAATATTATATTTTTAAACGTTTTTTATTATTATTGCTAATTTCATCTTTTGATTAAGAATTTTTACTCATAATTAATAACAATAATTATTATTAAAATATACCTAATTATAAATTTTAAAAAAAACATGATAATACATAAAAACATAATACATACATAGATATAGCCTATGCTAATATAGAGTAACTATATTCTATGATTATTATATATTAATTAATGGTTAAGGGTATTAACTATTACATATAACATAAAATCAAATATTAATAAAATGTAGTATACAACATGTAGTAAATTTAAAGCCACTCCTTGATTTAGCAAAAATCAAACTAAATCATTAAAATACAATTCATATACTTACTTATTATTCGAACAATGTGTTTTTAATTCATTCAGTAGAATATCCATACAGTCACATGCATATTTGGCTCTATTTATTCCATGTGTAACTAATTCACTTAGTATGGTCCCTTTAGGTGTAGTTTCACGAATACTCCAAACATAATCTTTACTAGTAGTAAGCTAATAAAAAAATAATAATTAAATTAATGTTAAATTTAAAAAAATCTCATAATATATTTACATTAAGTTCATTTAATAGTGCTCCATTTTGATGTTTGAAATGTTTTAACCACTGGGATGCTATCAATGGTATGTCAGCTAAACCATTCTTGGTGGATGACCAATTGACTTCTTTACGTTCATACTTAAGCCAAATTGGTACTAAGAAAAAAATTATAATATAACAATGAGATAAAAATAATAATTATACAGTATAAAAATATTACTTTACCATATGGAATATGAAATAAAATGAATTTAGAACTATGAGCATAATGAAGTATATGTGCAAGGCTGAGTGATTTACCAGTACCAACTTGACCGTCTATAATTAAATTAACGTATTAAGGAAAATATATAAATATATAAATATAAATATATATTTTGAAATATACAAATATAATATCATATTATATTACATTAAAAATGTTATTTATTTATATTTATATGATGTTGTCATAACAAAGAACTAAAAGGATACATAACAAATAACGAAGGGCTGGTTTTCGATAATCAGCTAATTTCATGTTGTTTATAATTTCCAATGCTGGATTGCGTACCATTAATGCAGTCTCAGCAAACATTTTGGTTTGTTCGATAAATGGTTTTGGCAAACCACCACTAAAAAAAATATTATGAACAATATTTGGGTCTATGGTGTAAAATTTTGATATGTCAGAAATGTTGTGATCAGCCTGAAAATGAAAATTATAATGGATAAATATACAAAAATTTTAATTACTAACGAATTTGCAATATTCCATTAATATCAAACCGGGTTCTTTTTTTCCGTTCGGGCAGCTGTTGGAATCTGATATTGTGTTTCATGTTTTGCTGCTACTGTTCCATAATGACATATTCGTCTGTACGCTCTCATTTTTAACAGTCTCCAAAATATTCTACTTGGTCGGTTTTTGGCATTTAATTATTATTATATTAAAAATTAAAATATATTTAATATTTATTTTAAAAAGAACGTTGGTTTTGTTTTATGAAATTATGTAGTTTTTAATTTCAGTGTTATACAGTGAGAAAATTCTCGTGAGGTTTTAGTGGTTTTACAACATTACATGAAAGACCGTACAAACACTTATGACTTTTATTATCATTCACACAATGATAACGATAAGAATTGATAAGAAATATGATAAAATCATTGACTATAATAATAAATACATTAATACGTATAGTTCATGAACATACAATTGTATCTAATTCCGTGAATAAAATTCACTATTTATTGATTTTATTATTATGTTTACTATTTTATATTTTGATCTTAGTAATAAGAAATAGTTTTACTCACAAACATGTATATTTTTTTTGGGTTTTGCTAAATAAAGATTATATTCTCTAATTTCGACAATATTGAATATGGTGGAACATAACGATAAGTTGGCAACAACGACATGGATATCAATAATCTGCCCCTCCTATATTTTAATTTGTCAAGTACCTACTACTCAGTAATAATTTTTCAACTTTTAATATATTGTATAGCGTCTTTTTGAATGTTCGTTTTACAACGTTTTTACTCGTTTTGAGTATGTATCTAATAAATTAACTATGTAATTTTTGTTTCTCAATAAACTGTAAGTTGCCAAATAGACATTAACACCAAAAATGTAAGTACTATTTATATGAAACTGTTACAGGCTACAAATATATTTTATATGAATGTATTTAATATTTTTATTTAATTTTAATTGACTTTGACGCTATCGTTTAACATTTTAAATTGAAAAAATTAGAATAACATGTTATTAATTATATTAATATGCCTAATTTTAAGTTTATTAGTACTTTAAAGTGAACATTTTTTTTTGAAGCACTTATCAATGCAGAAGCTTAAATGTATTTATGTGTTCAGCGACTTTATAAAATAATATGTAGGTAGTATTTATATTACAAAGGATTAGTGCATAGGAACATAAAATACCTACAATGTATGCTTAATTGGATTTATGTGGATTTGCGTTATAGTTGTACAATACGATTAATTACGAATTAGGAATTTAGTATTGGTACAACTACTTTAATATTGATTTTGTATTTAAACTTAGTGTGATATTTTCATAGGTATTCTCTTAGTCTTTTTTCTTAATAATCTAATTATTTTAATTTTAATTGATTAAATATTTTTAATTGAAGCTTATTAAGGTAAGGTTATACATTTTTTACTTATGTATAATGTGAAGCATAATTTTACTTAATTTTTAAATGCATATTTTAAAACAGGTACTAAATTTATTTATTATTTATTTTTATTTATACATTGTTTAATTTATAGGTATAGGTATGTACTTATTTAAAATTTAAGATTTAAAAATATAGTACCTAGGTATCTACTAGGTACTTACTTTTATTATAAAAAATTAAGTTAAACTCGGGCCCAAATTAAATATGTTATATCTTTCCACATGGCTGAACAGCTGTAGTCAATTGTTTAATAAGTCTGGGGTTTTTTTTTTCTGTAGAAATTCGTTATGGTAAAATTCAAAATAAATTCCAAAAGTCACAAATTGTCTAGTGATGAGCACAATTAAACATTTAATACTTGAAATGGTAGTTAAACTTATTGCCTATCTATAAATATTTTGTTTTCCTGTTTCTTGCAGGACAATTTCTGTGATATATCTAGTCAAAAATAAATCATTAATTTAAGTCAAAAACTGTAATAATATGTTGAATAATGAATACTAAAGAACGTGCACGTAATAGATGGAAATTATTGGCCAACACAGTCAGTAAAAAATGTCAAGATCAAATATTTACAACACAAATAAGTTATGATCTCTTTAATATTGAATGCATCAATACTGAATGGTATAAATATTCTGCATGTGTTCAAAACAATATTTTCTCTGCAAATGTATGTCGATCTTCTATAACTGTTACACCTGAAGAACTTATGGGCTTTAACAATACTGGAAATGTTCGTATATGGCCATCTGAAGAAGTATTGGCTTACTATGTATTATCCAATCTGGATTTATTCCGAAATAAGACTGTATTGGAATTGGGTGGTGGCATGAGCTGTTTGGCAGGTATAATGGCAGCTCTATATGGTTATTGTAGTGATGTTCATTTGACTGATGGAAATCCGAATTCTATATACAATGTTGAACGTATACTTGAGAAAAATGTGTTCACAACAAAAGTGTCTTCTTCGGTTAGTTATAATTAACATATTATATTATGTTATTAAAACAATGAATGAATGAAACCATTACACTGTAGAGTTGTTTGTTCTTAGAACATGTATATTGTATACCTATATTAATTTGATCCTTTTTCTTACCAATTATTTAAATTTTTATATTTGATACTTTAATTATTATAATGTTGGATTTTGAGAAAAATAAAATAAAATTTTATTGTTTGCCCTTGTTTTCTTTTATACTCACTGTTTGTATGTGATACTGAAATAGTTGAAAAATCTTGTTCCTTATTTATAAGCATGCTTTTGAAGAATTTGTGTAGACTTAAATGAATGGGTCAATTTTTTCGTTTTATTCTGGAACTAATAGTAATATTCGCTGATTAGGTGTTGAAATGGGACCAAAAGCCTGCAAACATTTGTCATTATGATGTGGTACTAGCTGCTGATTGTTTGTTTTTTGATGAAGCTCGTGATGATTTGGTACGTACTATTGCAGCGTCATTAGCATACAGTGGAATTGCATTAGTTGCTGCACCAAAACGAGGGACTACATTGTACGAGTTCATAAATACAGCACAGCAAGAGGGTTTGATATGCACTGTGCAACAAAATTACAATGCCTTAGTGTGGGATCGTCATTCTAAACAGGTTCTCTACAACTCATTATATGATGCTGATTCATATTATCCCTTGTTAATAAGTATTACCAAAGCAGCCAAAATTATCGATTGCCAATTTCAATAAAATATTAAAGACAAATTAATGTACAATAATACAATATTATCAATGGTAGATTAATAATATTTTTTTTTCTTTTTATAGTATCTATATTTGATTCTTTTAATAAATAATCATCTGGAATTTTAGACCTTGAAAAAATAAACTCCAGAAAATAAAAACAAAAGATTAGATCTAAAAAAAAAAAAAAGAAACAATGGGAAAAAACTTAAATTGTTGTTATATACATAGAATTACGTTTAACAGGAGACAAAGAGCAAATTCAATTTTCTTATAAAATATATTTCTATAAAAATACATTTCTACCAAAATATTTACTTTATTTGTGCACTTCCTACTATACATTGTCAGTCTTGTGATATCTGTATGGCATCATAAATTCATGAAAAAATGTACATCAAAAATGTAATTTTTTTATACTCACTTAAGTATTATAACAAATTTTATATAATATATTGTCATAATTTTGTAGGTACATAACTTATTTTTTTCAATGTTATTATGTCTATCATTTGTATTACTAAAAAACAAAACAACATAATATTTTAAGCTTTCTTCTTTATCTTTTCTCTAGACGCCACCTTACGAAAATTAAACTAGTAGCTACCCAAGAGTTGAAACTGGACTCTCATGCTCTAACATATGTTAGACCAAAATTTCAAATAATTGTTCAAATAATAAAATAATAAAATGTATTATTTGCATGAATTATACATTTTTATTTTCCAGGGTCTATAATTCTAGGATTATTTTTTGTGGTACTACATATTTTAATTGTTTCCAACTCATTACAAACAATTAAAATGTGTCAATAGATTCCAGTTACATTTCCACTATTTATTTTTTACTATTATTCCTTAAAAATTTGTGTTATAATTAAGTACCTGCTTTATAGAGTACTAAACATCAAAACTATTATTCCAAAAACAAATTAGCAATTTGTCATATTGTAATTGTGAACTTGAATTAATTTTCTATTCTAAAATTGAAAATTGTATTAATATTACTATTATGTTTGGTTAATTAGTTCCATTAGTTTTACTTAATTTTATAGGTTCCTACCATAAATATAAAATATTCTATAGAGTTCCTCAATTCCCTAGAATTAAACACATGTTTTATAACAGGGTGTTAATATATTCAAATTTTATAATAAAAATTATTGATGTTTATCTTAAATTATTTGTTTTTATTAAATTAAAAACTAAATCTAATTAAAAAATTTATAATTTTCATAAATCACATTTATCACAATTTCTGTTGTCCTTCCCAGAAACTTTTTTAATTGCATTACAATAGTTATTTAAATTATAAAGTATTCTTAATCAAATTTAAATTTCAGATAATAAAATTTTGCTTCATATTTATTAAAACATACATTATTATATATTTATATAGTTATCAGTAAAAAAAAACATATTTGAGTAGGTATTATCTACTGTTCCTATTAGAACATTTTAAGTTATTTCTAATAGTATTATTGCTATTGTTATTAGTCATTGTTATTAATGAAATTAGAAAGTTTTAATTTTGAAATAATTATTATAAATTAATTACATACAAGTTAAAATGATTTAAACAGAAAATTAAAAATATTTTATTAACCGTTTTGTTGATTGTTGATTTTTAATATTTATTTTCATTGCAGTTTCAGTTTATTTTTTCATAGTAACATATCATTATTTAAAATATTGTAATTGTAATATAAAATTTCTATAAATTTAGTTTTTAATATTTGAATATATTATTTCATTATTGTAGAACATGTGTGTAGGTTATACCTTGTAGATATGTACTATACCACCAATTAATATTTGTTTAGTACCTTAAGAAAAAGTGCTGTAAATATAAATATTAATTGTAATTATGAACACCAATACATAAAACATATTGAATTTAATCATATAACAATTTTGGGTATAAATGTATGTAATAGGCTAACATACAATTTAGCGATATTTTAAAACCTAGGGTCCAATCTAGAAATAATTGTTACTTTAATTATATTTAAATTTTAAATATTATATTCGTTAGTGTTATAAATTAATATTATTATATACTTAGGCAATATGTATATGTTTACAGTTAGTTTTAAAAAGACAATTATTTTTACACTGATTTCGTTTAACAAATGTATTTAACATCTCTAGTCTTGTTTAGTCATTAACGTTTTAGTATTTTTATTGTTAACAGTAGAAGTTATTTATTTATTTTACTGATATACTGAAAATGCGAAATGTTTAACTGTAAATGTGATTATTAATTATTAATTAAGAAAAAAAAATTATAATATGGTCGATTAATATGTTTTAAAAATTATACGAGTATAAGAAAAAATGGTTATATAATTTATTATATTTTATAAAAAGTACTATATTGTTTGTATTGTTTTGCGAGGTATATTTCAGTTGTTTTTATTTTAATATAATCTTGTATGGATTCATTCCAATGATTTTTCTATAATATGTTTAGTAGGTAGGTAAAATTTGTTATAAAGTTTGAAATCATGATCCATTTAACAATAATGTAGTTGTAAAATGTAATCGCGATTTGAAATATTTAAATATATATACATTATATCATTATTATTATTATTATTTAGTATTTACACATATTTTACATACGTAGATAATTTATAATATATATATATATATATATATACACATTTTAAATATATTGCTATTTTCTAAAAGTAGTAGTACGATTCAGTATAGTTCATTACGATAAAAGTATAGTTGTTGGTTTTATTTGGAAAAACAACAATAATATGATATTATGTAATGTGCCAATCCGTGTCGATCTTTTGATGATTGACATGAAATATCAGACGTGGGTGTACCGATGACACATAAAATTTACCCTAGGGTTTTAAAGTAATATTCTGTTACTGTTTTGACGTGAGTGTAAAATGAATCAAAGAAAGAATATCCTGCACCGCCAAACGTTATAATATTGATATATATACGTTCACTGCAATACGTTATTTTTTTTCTAAAAAATCTTACGCCAAGTAAGACTGGGTGGGTAAATTATTAAATTAGTTCATCTAACCTACCTAGTCCTAATGTTAAGTAGGCAAGTAGATAAATCAATTAAAAAATATATTGCTACACCTACATTAGTCAACTTTTTATTGCTGAATTTTATTCCATTTTAACAATATATAAATCACGAAAAATATTCATTAATATGTAAGTATAAAAATTACTAAATAATTTAATTAATGTTATATTTATACGTCTTGATATTTTTGATAAATTTAAATAAAAATGTAGGTATTTTAATAATTAAAAAGTAATTTGAAATTTAAACTTCTATATTAAAGAAATACATTTTTTAATTTTAAGTTGTCAAAAATATTTTTTGTGTACTTTGCGTTGGCACTTTTTTACTATTAAATTCGTTAATGTTCAACTTCGTTGCTAAGGCGTAAGGACTATGATGTAATATAATATTAGAGTTTAACGTTTCCGTCTGTGCACCATAGTGTCGTACTATATTTGATTTGTTTACCGTATTCTATTGTATATAATATACTATAATAGAGTATAGAGTACTTAGTTAGTTAATATATTTTGAAATACCTAAAACATTTTTTTTTTTTTTATGATAATCTTTAAAAACATTACAAAAATGTATATCATATAGTTTTAAATTGCCATAAGACGAAAAATAATTAAAAAACATATTTTTTCACGTGTTTTACAAAAACAAATTTCATATTAGTTAAGTATGTAATTAAGCTATTATTTATTTTTCTTTGTTAAGATTTAAAATATAAAATAAGTATTTAACTATAAATATGACTATATAGTATAAAGATATGACAATATGATTGGTATCATATTAATAACCTATTAAAACTGACCAATACATAAATGAATTTAAAAACCAACTGATGTAATTTAAAATAATTAAGTACTTACATAAGAATTATGCACACTAGAAAACAAATTTAAAAATAAAGATATGAAAAAAATAATTTGTACATTTAATGATGTGTTTTTTGATAGATATTAGTAATATTTATATATAAAACCAGGCTGTTTTACTGCAACATGCCAGAAACCAAGAGTATCTAAATTTGTTTTTCATTCGAAGTCGCTGAAAACAGTAAATACATTTTAAGTGTCTTTTATTTTGGTTATGCGAATAATACGATGTTGTTTAGTTTAATGGTATATAATATAATAATAAGTTATATATTGCATACACTAATTAAATTCACACAAAACGTGATGTGACATAAAGAATGACGAATGCTAAAATTTCCATTGCATATTTTCAAGGATAACAATAAAGAGTGTAACAATCGTATGTGCTAGTGCGCATTACATTTATTTATTTAATTTTTTTTTCGAATAAACGACTACTGGTAACAATACATTGGTATTTTAAACTTTTATTAAAATGAAATTACGTTAATATAAATAGGCTAATATAATAGTAATATAATATATTGTAATAAAAAATAAATGTATTAAATTAATAATCATACACATATTACTAACAACTTACAAGATATTTTATACTGGTAAAAATGGAAATGGGCCACATTCTCGTCTGTCATTTTACTATCCTTCGTATTATTCTATTCTTCTCCGTAGTAAATTTCACTAGCTAAGAGTCATCTTCGGCATCTTATGACATTTCCACTGAACACCACTTGAAAGTAAAGTTAAAAATAAAATAAACCATACCAAATACATATTCTCAATTTCTCATAGATAAAGTAATATATATTATAATAATGTGATTATTAAAATTTTAATAGTATAGTATCAAGTGTGTCACTTTTCGTATTGTGAAGAAAGTTTCAATTTATGAGACGATCACAGATTAGTGATTACTCGTTCGTAGTCTATTTTTAAATAAATTCATTTTCGAAAATAACCTTTCTTTGCTAGAGTTATGTAATATGCTTAAATGTTTATTTGAAATGTATACTAACTAACAAGTATTTATATATACATTATTTTTTTTTTTACAAAAAAACTACTACCCTTCGTATTTATTTTCTCTGTGACGACACCAAACAATGATTTAACATTTTTCTACAATGATTTTAAAATTATTAGTTTTATTTATATTTATGTGTTGGCGACTCTAATTAACTATTTGGTGGCTCAAATTTACCCACATGTTGAGAATCACTATACCTATCTAAATCCAGTGGCGCATTTTCAACATTTTCTTGGAGGGATCCTAAAAAGTAATATATAATTGTATATTTAATAATAATAACTGTTGATATTCTAACATAATCTTATTATTATTATCAGAAATTTAATGTTATATACGAGCATATAGGGTACTTTTGTATTAGTGTACACAAAAATAGATAGGATAGATATTAAACAATGTATTTGACGACATATACAGGAGTGTTTTATCTTCGTCCATCTAACAGGGAATATAGCAAAATCACAGCAACGCAAAACATTAATTTTGACGTTTAGGTTGAACTTAGTAAAAGATCTATTAGAAAATGTATAGATAAGCATATTTTGGAGGGAATGTCATATCCGTCTTGTAAAATATCACCTGGCAAAAAAATTATAGTGTATTAAATTTTATATTTTTAGACAGAGTCAGCATCGGTGAAATATATGCGGGTATAACGTCCTCCATATTATTATTTCAGTATAGGCACATCAAATTTATGTAACATTATATCGGTGTTTAGGGGTCCGGATCTCCTTCGTAAATCCGCCAATGACTACATCTCATATAATTATAAATATATTTTTCTTAAATCCATTTAATTTAAGTTGTATACTATTTACAAATAATATGTACAATTAATTATGCTGTTGATTTTATGTTGTGTAAATACATATCATTTGTATATCCATTTGTACACACTATTATATTTTATAATTTTTTTTTTTTTTGGTCGAATGCGATTAATGCTTAAAAAATGAATATGCGATTCAGTTTGCGATAAATGATAATCATTAATATTGTGTAAATGTTACTGTGTTATATCATAGTATATATAATATATTTATAAGCTGTTTTCACTTTTACGCACACTCGCTTATACATTACAAAACTCATGTTTATTCTGGTATAAATAATTTGTGGTATCTACTTAATATAACACTACTGATATGTATTAGGGAAAAGTTTCTGTATCTGCAGTATGCAAAAAGTGGTCAAACATCGAAGATTACTGAGTTAAAGCAAGTTAATACAATTACATGTTTAGTACATTTGTTTAAAATAGTAACTGTTTTAAATTTAAAAATCGTTAGAGTAGGTGTCTATAGTTTAGCTTTTTTTTACATTTTGCAATATTATTTGTATTATTTAAATATACAAATGATTAAAAATCTATAATTTATAGTATATCTACATTTGCAGTAATCTGCATTGTTTTTTCAAATATTGTTTTAGGCAAATTTCAATTTTTAAATAGAAACGTATTTTTATAAAAAAAATATTTAATTATTACCTATTATTAAATAATTATTTACACGAAAAGTATTTAAAACAATTATATTTATATACATGTATAATGCTTTAATAATATATGTATATATATTTTGAATTTTTGATTATGTTAGTTGACCAATTAATCAAATTATGCAAATACATAATAATCCAAGCAAATAATGCGTGCCATAGAATATTAAATAAGTATAATATGTATTATGTATATATGCAGGTGTGCGCAGAATTGAATTTCAGGTGGTGCCTCAAATAATTTTGGGCCCCCTTATTTTATATTATTATTCAAATTATTAATCGTGGTGATATGAGTAGTTAAAATAGCAATATTTTGCAAATATTTTATATCTTTATTTTTTTGTTTTTAGTCATTTTATAATATATTAAACCCGCACTATAGAGTAGGTTATTACTAGGGCAGAGGACTTGTAGCATTTGCATATTGGTTTTGCACCATTACAAAAATAGCAGAGTACAAAATAAATACGTTTCATGCTTTTACAAAGCTAGTTTTGAAATTTTATTTTGCATATAAATGCATATTTTGAGTACTTTTTGTTTTTAAGGCATATTTTACATTTTTATAAGCTATTTTATACTTTTAGGGACATATTTAACTTAAATTAATTTTTTCCACACCGTCGTTTTTATTTTAAACAATACAGTCAAAATGTTTGGATAAAAATGTATTTACTTTTAATTTTTGTCGTATAATATTGTTTTTAGCTGTCCGTAGACACACGTATTTCCTAGAAGCGCTTAAGGATCGCGAATAATATTAATTTACTGTAATTAATTTTATTAATAGATACATAATTGTTTACGATCTAAGTCGTACATCATACTACATCACCACCATAGTGAGCCGTGTACGTACAAACGGGCTTTTTTTCGATTAGGATTTATTTATAAAACGTTTCTAGAAACGACAATAATCAATATTTTAGTATTTAGTCTTAGTTCGACAGTGGAATTTATATTCATGCAATCGTGCCGACTTATTATCCATAAATTTGTTTGTACATTTTTACTTCTAGAAATTGTTTTGACTCATTTTAAGCCTATTTTTTTTATTAATACTTTTAAATTAAATTGCAAAAAAAAAAAAAATTAAGGTGCATATTTTAAGTGCATATTATAGGGTTTATAAGTGCATAAGTGCTTGCATATTTAGTGCTTTTTTTAGAGCTACAAGTCCTCTGCCGTAGTTATTACATATTAAGTTAGGATAGGTTAGATATTACTGCTTTTTTCGGGAGGAAGTAATGCGAAAGCGGTCCCCTCCCGGTTTTCGGTTCAACCATGAAAAAAAAAAAAAGATATTACTGCTTAAGTATATTATATTTTATATAATGTGCTGCATACAATATTGCTTGCAATACAATAGATAGGTACTATTATTTAAAAATAATTGGTACACATTATTAAAGGAAAACAAGTCATATAAAATACTATATATACATAAGTATTATTGCAGTGACATTTGGGATAAAAATAGTAAAGATACATTTGATTTTTGAATTATCGTATATATTTTATAAGGATTTGGAAAAAAATGTTACTTATTTATCGTAATTATTAATAAATAATTAGTATTAAATATTTAGTCGTAAGAACTAAAAAGTTATGCTACACATTTTCTTCTTTATCAGCAAAAAAACTTCAATTTTATGTTATTGAAATAATGAATATTATTGTAACGTCCCATTTTGCCTTTCTATAAGTTGCCATTGTAGCCCGCAGTGCTATATTATGAACATAATAAACATTGAAATTCCTTCTTGACAAAATTTGATTTGATATTTTTGTTGTAAGAATATACGACACCGTGTCCAAGATATACGAGTATGAAAAAAAAACTTGTTCCTTGGTAGATTATAAAACTGCTAATTCGCAGTGAACTGTATTTTTTACTTTTCAATTTTTTATTAATAATACTATGCTAATGGTTATAAATAAAAATAACGTACCTACTTTTATTGAAACAAATATTGCTCTTTTTTATAATTAAGTTATCTTTATAATTTATAGTTTACAACATGACGATTGACAAGTCTAACGATGACCATCGTTTGCCATGATGATTATGAGCGCGCAACTAACCCACTACATTATACATTTTTCGATTGATTACAATAATAATTTAATAAACAATAATATTTTCCAAAAATTAGTAAGTCTTTAGTTATAATCCACATTTTGAATTTTATTTTTTCGTTCAATTATGAGCATGTAGTAGGTATAAGAAAACCAATCAATATATTATCATTAATCATTACTATTAATATGCTTCCTAGATATTCTAATTTGAATTAACTATTAGTTTTTGTTCGAGATTCAAGTTTATCATTGAATAATTTTAATATTATGTTTACGAATCACAATATTGCAAAATATTGTTTAAAATGTGTATTTATATCAAATTGTACACCATATTTCCAGCTATACGTACTACAACCAAATCCATTTATATAGCATAACTTTGCACACAAAATACTTTATTCTGTTAGTGCTTTCTCCCCGAAACTTTAAATATGAGCGAGTGTTTAATTCGAGCTTAACTGCTAAAGAACAAACCAATACAAAGTTGAAAATTAAAAACATTTTAGGTCTGAATATCAGAATAAAAATTTAACATAGATATTGAATAAAAAATTTCATTTCATATTTAAAGATAATGTCCTATAATAGTAAAATAATGTTAGTAAATTATTAGAAAAAAATTCATTATTCGATATTATCTGAATTAATTGCATCTGATAAATTAGTAATAGGTCAGGTAATCGGATTCCAAAAACATTAATATTAGATATTTATCATTATATTTACCTTAGATATGTGTAATCGAATTTTATTGTATTTGGAAATATATGTATGCAATCAATAGGACTGGGATCACCTTGCTGCATATCTCTACATGTTTTTTGATTGTTTTACATTTACGTCCTTTATAAACATCTTAAATATTTTACAATATATTCAGGGAAACCAGTTTACCTATCTCGATGAATTATTTTATTTGGTTTTCTAAAAAATTATATATAAATGGCTTTAATTTTGCGCTTGGTAGATATACATTTCTTCGTGAATTTAATTAAAGTGTAACGACAAGATAGATGGTAGATCGAAAATTATTATGTGATGTAATATATAATATGTTATGTTATTCATTACAAAGTGAAATTTAGAACATTTTGTTTTTATTAAAATGAACAGTAAAGTGGTTATGATGTATAATAAAAATATAGGGTAAATATCTATAAGATACTTAGATTTTAGATAGATACTATCATTAGTTATTGATATTTGACATACACAAGGCAAGTAACAAATTAAACTATAGTGAACATGTTTAATAAATATGAGGTTTTATTAAACATATATAAAGGTATGGCGTTAACAAGTTGGGTATTAAGTTAATAAATGTAATAAAATAATATTTGTCGTTGCAGGTGATAAACGACGAAAAATTATTGTTTGTTTTTAAACGAATAATTATTGTATGTTGTAGATATAAATTATATTTTTATGTAAATACAAAAACATTTTTCATACTAGCGAATATAATTTACGCATAAATAAATATCATTATCCAGTAAAAAATAATACGTTTTTCGTATCTACAATACGCACGGCTTACGCCCAGGGCTGGTTTTTTTTCTGTTAGTTTTTTTCTTGTCCTTTACCGAATAAACAATGAGATGAGTTTAGTTGTTTTTTAAATTAAAATTATGCTTTCATGTACTTGTCCTAGAAAATGCGAAGGCATCTATAGAAATTTTATAATATACTCTAATCATATGCCATGTACAAACGTATACAAAAATGATTAAAGTCCTACGTGTTCTTTAATTGTAACATTGGTCCTGTTAATTTAATTTAATTTTTATATCAATTCATTATATTTTTATTATTATTATTTTTATAATTAGGTATATAAGTATTAAATTTATTAAGTAATAAAATTAAGACAATTTTTAATCGTGTTCCACGGCGGCCATTATGAAATGATATATAATCATACCATTTTGATGATCAAAAACGACTTTACAAGAATAACTTTTATAGTCTCATACTCTCACGCCTCGTAAAATAGTGATAATATCTATTATTTTTTTTATTATTCTAAAGAGGAAAACGTCTTTTCATGGGTCAAATTACATTTCGATTTTTTATTTCATCATAAAATAATGCCTGAAAATACTATTGAAAAATCGTTAGATAATTCAGACGTTTATTATAGTTTCTGTATTTAGAATTTTAAAAATTGTGGCGACCAGACCAGCAAAAGTCTTCTTCTTTTCAAAAACTAATAATTTAAATCTTACAATAACACGAGATGTGAGATATATGTATTGCTTTATGACTTATAAGAGGCGTGTGTTTTGTTTGTACTAAAAATTCATTGGCTGGAAACTATTAATACTTAAAATTAAAAATGTGTAATTGTTTTTTAGGAAACCTTTAATAATAATTAAATCATTTTATAGATTCGATGTTAAAGGTTTAATTTTTAATTTTCATTATTTATTATTAATTCGTATTATCGTTTATAGATTAAAATAAAATTAAGATAAAATTAAATTTATAATAAATAGGTATCCACATTTAAATATATTATATTAAATATATAAATAATCATATATTATTTAATTTATATTAATATATTAAATACATTATTTTTTTATACATAAAATATAATATAATTAGTGGAATTTTTTGATATTGAAAAAAAAGGTAATACTTTTTGGCATGCATAATCGGTCCATTTTAAATGAAAAGAACCATAGATAAACAATAAAACATATTGTAACAAAATTATATTATTACTTCCCATTGAATCTGGATTAGTACCAAACGGAATAGTTGTAGTAAATGTTTCAAAAAACGTGGAAAACTCCCATTTAATAAATTAAAAACCAACAAAATAATTTGTGAATTTTGATTATTTTGATGAAGCATAAATTGTTCTACTTTCCGCAGATTTTGCTATTAAAAATAATATAAATTTTATTGTACAGTTTTAATTTACTTACCTAGTTATTTTTGTATTAATTTATGTACTGTGTGTAACGTGTATATTTTATAGTGTATTATGATTATTTTTATATCTGTCCGCAACCCTGTGGTTTATTGGTATAACCTAACCTAACCTAACCTTAATATAGAAGTAGCCTATCAATTCTTATATAACTAAGTTCGTGACCGTTTACATATATGTATATATATTTGTCAAGAAATAAAAACTAGTATTATATTGTTTGTTATACTATTTCAACAAACATTTAAAATTATAAGTATCTACTGTATAAAAGTGTAAATTCGTTTTATTCAATTTTTCATGAAAATAGTAGCTTACAAATTAAAATGTTTTGCTATTTTTTGAGTAGGTGCATACAAATTATTAAAAGTATAACAAATATATTCCATCTTTAAATACCTATAAAATAATTTACAAATATCGAATTTAAAAATTAATATTCTTATACGTAAAATAGAAAATTACTGACATTGATGTAGTATTAAAATTTATAATGTTTAATAGTTTAATAATTTATTTTGTATTTTTTCTATAATCATTGGTATACAACACAGTTTAACGTTCTATTAATATTATAATATATAATGTGCGCCTATTCAGTTTTTTTTTTTTATTATTTTTTGGAACGATTACAAAACGGTTAGTCTTAGAGACTGCCAATCGACTATATTCCTGATTTAGATCATCGACGGTTGCCCCTCACAGGCTTAAATGCCCTCTATTAGCATTTAGCAGCGTCGACCGCCAAATAGTATACATATCGATTGCCCGGCCGTTAATTTTAGTCGAACGAACATATGTTTTCCTGCTAAGCAGATTATCGTAACTCGTGCTTTTAGCATTATTACTTCAATAAAAATAAATATTCAATAACAGTGTACTTATTAACAAATCTTAATAAATATGTGTTACCTTTTCGGGGCTTTTCAAGTTAGTTTCGGCTAAGTGCCAAAAATTTGAAATTATTCATTAGAGCGCCAATTATAAAGTTTTCATTTTTCTAGGATTCTCATATTTTTTCAGTATCTATTATATTAATTAATTGACATTTTTTTTTTTAACCTAACGTTTTTAATTATGTATAAATAGTACTTTAATATTTATCGCTTTATTTGGTATTGTAAATAAAGATGTCTATATAGTACCTGTATAGGTAAAAATAATGCGGACTTATAAAAAAAGTGGCAAAATAATTTTGACATGAATAATGTTATACAGTTATACGAGTATTGCTATAACAATAACAGCATGTCAGCATAAATATCTATGTAATTGAAGTAATGAAATATGAGGTTTTCATTCATAAAATAAGTTTAAATAAGTCTACAATAAAATAAGTATGATATAACATTGAAGATATTCACGGACTCAATATCAATACCCACATGTGCAAAAACAAAATGTAAAAACCTATTTACATATTTAAGTATTGAGTAATGAAATAGTAATAATATCATAATAAAAATCAGAATGAATTCAATTTTTTTATCTAATTGTTTAAAAAGGTATATTTTAGTGAAAAGTATGGACTTAAATAAATGTGTACAAAAACAAATTTTTTAATGATATTAATATGTTCCAAGTATACTGAATGGGGTTTATTGTTGTTATTTAACCGAAAAGTCCATTACCAGCAACATATTATTTGCATTTTTTAGTGTTGTTTTTGACCGAGTCATTTAAATTTTTTTTTAAATGAATTACGTAATACATGACAATTACTAAAGAAAATATTTATGGGTATGTTGTGTGCGATACAAGTTTACTTTATAAGTTCAAATTAGTTTTGTACAACGCAGGAACAACAAATTTATATCAATTTCGCAGATGATATGTTCATTCGCGGATTTGAAAAACTCACCATTTACGTAGTAATTGGATTGAACGGTGTCACAGTGTCGCTATACATAATATATATATATTAAATGTAAGATAAGATAATTTATTGCCCAAATAAACAAGAAAATTATTAAAACATTAATTAATACAACAAATAAAATAATAATAAAAAAAAATTATTAAAAAATAAATTGATTTGGCCCAATTCACCAGTGAGGTAGTACTTCTTATTGTTGAAATTGGAGTTCTAAATCATTTAAAATAAGTATTAATAATAGAAAAAACAGAATAAAACCAAATAGAATATGAATATAAATATTAAATGACAAAATTTATAGTGATTACCTATTTATGTAGTAATATCTTTCTTAAGTATACATTTTTTAATAGTTTATAATAAATTATAATTAAAACAAAAATAATAATAGTAAATTAAACAATAATACTAATTAATAATAAATTAAGATAGAAAAAAAATATATTAAGGAGAGAAATCATTTATTGTAAATTTGGCTTGATAACCATATATTTATAATTTGTGTAGTTATTACAGTTTTATGGAGAATTTGGCATACTATTTAATAAATCTAGTTCTACCATCATAAAGTGTCTATTTGATTTTGCAGTTTTATAAGTTTTGAATGTTTTGATTATTATGTTATTTTCTTTTCGTGTATTGTAGGTTCTTGGTCTAAAAGCCTTATTGACTTTTGTCAATAAGATTTAATTTGTGAATAATGAATTTCGTTAAAAGAGTTGGACATTTAAAACTTTAAAATCTTTGAATAGGTTCTCACTTGGGAAGGTTTTTGGTTTGTTATTGATTATTATTTCTATAATGCTTTTATGAGTTGTTATTAGTTTATTACTTTCTACTTACCCTAAACCACCCCAAGTTGTAATACCATATTTTTATAGTGTTGATTGTAAAGTAAACTATTTTTAATGTTTTTTTATTTAATGTTTTTCTAGCATTTAAAAAAATAGTTTAGTTTACGCATTTTAATTATTAAATGTTGTACATGAACATCCCATTTTAGACAGTACCCTACTCACGGGGGGGGGGCCCCAAAGGGGCAATTTCCACTAACGTCAAAATTTTCTTATTAAAATATTGGCGTTAAAATATTTTTGTGTCAATTAATATGTAGTGAGGGGGAGGTACAAAGTAAATATGCAACGTTAAATTTATTTTGCCTCCAGCGTCTTCAACTCGAAATCCGACACTGATTTTAGATATTGGTCAATTGTGATTCCTTGGTATTTTGTACTTTCTGTTTTTGTAATCACTTCACATGTGTCATTAATATTTGTATTACAATTGTTTTTATGGATTTTTAAAGTATTTATATTAGGTTGGGTTCTTTTGTACCGAGAAAAAGTTAAATATTTGGTTTTGTTAAAATTTAACCGCAAATTATGTTTTAAAACCATTAATTTAACTCTGCACTTTGTGTAGCTTTTTCCTAGCCATTTTCAGTTATGAACAAAGCTGTATCGTCAGCATTTAAGAAAATAATTTACCCTGTAGTTTTGGGTTTCCTAATGCAGTTACATATATGATATATAAAATAGGGCATAGAACGGTACCTACCTTGTGGTAAATAAACTATGTCGAAATAAACTTGACCAAACGCGATCAAAGTCATGTTAATATTTTAGTATAATGGTATCTATGCATATTACTTACGAATTATTTGCTGAAATACGTTATAATTGAGCATACTTATGCTTTAATCGATTTTACAGAGTGATGATAATTTTATTTTACAATATAATGACGGAGATTACTTAAGTATTTACTATTTTTGTAACAAAAAATTCTACAGATCGTATGCTTATAGTATAATGATAATATAATGCCTTCACCATACTATTAACCAATGATTAATTCGACGAATATTTGTTCTAACTACAAAAAAAGTTTCGTTGAAAGAAAACTTATTTTCTCAACGTATTGTTGTATAATAGCATGGTGTTGTAAAAACATTGGTATATTTTAGTATAAGAAAGGATAAAAATAATTGCTTTTTTTATAAAAAGCTTATACGTGTATGTTTGTTAATTAATAATTGTTATAAATTGTGATAAATTGTTAGTTGATTATTAATTCAATTATATTATAGTATAATTGCACGTTTTGTGTTTAATAATATATTCATTTTTGCAAAATTGTATTAGTATTCACGTCTCTCCGAATCATTATTTTGTTTCAAGAATTATTGAGCGTATAGGTAATATCGAAATTACACGATTCCGTAGGTACAATACTATAAATTTTATACTCATAAACACGTTTTATTTTAGAGAAATAAGTAATATTTATAATATTGTTATATTTAACTGTTATAATATCTACGCAGTTTATACTGCTTATTTAGTTGGTTCTGATAACTCAAAGAATACTATACATTTTCTTACCATATTCAGTCCTATTTGAATAAACCGAGTAAACTAAAAATTTTTAAACTAAATTACACTCTGTTGCAAAATTATCAAATTATAAAAGACAAAATCTAATTAAATACTGATACGCGTGCAATTATAATTATATTATATTGCTCGAAAGTCTTGTTCTGTAATATGCATTTAGTTATATAACTTTATGTATGCCTAACCTTACCTTACCTTACCGTTAAGAAAAGTTGAGTAAGATTAAAAATGTTCCTATATAATTAATTCAATAGTTCGCAATAATTACTATTCATTTTAAATATTTTTTTTTGTTTGTCAAAATTAAAGTTAAGTACTATTTGCCCTGAATTATCACTTAATTTTATGTCAACAGCAGAGGCGTATTGAGAAATTTATAAAGGGAGGGTTCCGGATTTTTTTTAGAAGCTTTCATGAAGCCGACCCCCTATCATTGTTTTATAATATAAAAAAATGAAAATAATCATGTTCTGTATGTATATACATTATATAATGCAATATCTAAAACAGTTGACAAAAAAATATAGTAATTTTGTTTTTTTTTTTTTGGTCATTGGTGGGTTTAAACCCGTTCGACCCCGTGAATAATGATATTAATTAGTAGTTTAGTACGTATTATAATTATAAATTACGTAATAATTACTGTCGATAAAAATACAATGTTATTTTCTTTAAATATATTAATATATATATTATAGTTTTTTTGAAATAGCAAGAGTGACAACATTCTAACCAATATATAAATGATTGCAGAACGTGTCCCTAGTTAACTAACTTCTTTAAGGTTTATTTATAGTTCCATGTATGTTCAAGAGTTTAAAACTTTGGGGATCTTTTATAGTTTATGTAAAGAGAAGGTAACTTCTGATAGTTGTTGCAGCATCGTGTAGAGTTAGGTTTATTAGACGATTTGTATGCGTAAATGGTTTCTGGTGAATTTGGTCATAATACTATTTGGTGACGCACGTAGTTCCTTTCAGAATATAGTAGTCGTTATATTGAGCTTCGGCTTTAGTTACATTTGTATTGAGTTGCCTTAAAAAAGTGCTTTTTTTTATTTAATATACTTATATTTTTTAATTGTTATAATTACACCATATGTCCGTATGTAATTGGATTATAAAATTTGACGAAAAAATAATCAAATATAAATTGCAATAAAGAAATCAAAATCAAAATTATGGTCTAGTTAAAAATAATATACTTTAACGGTTCAAAGAAACAAATTCATCAAAGAACATTTTTTTGTGTATAAATTTAATGATGATTTCTAATGAATTCTTACTTACAACATTAAGTTATTTTAATATGTTTAAATAGTTAAACTACAGTCAACTTTAAAAATATATATTTCATTCGAAAACAGTGGCCGAATTATGTGTTTTTTTATTACAACTCAGTACACAGCAGCTAGGACATAAGACATAACATTTTTACAATATATTACAATGTCAACCTTTTACTTAGTATTTATTAGATAATATTAAATGGAATAGGTAATAAAATATTGTAAAACAGTTAGATACAATATATTTTAATCTTAATTATTTGCCATATGGTTGTTATGTGTTATTAATGAAATACTTACATTTTTTTTTTCAGGACAGAATTTTGGAAATCAACGGGTAAAAAATTTTGCGACTTTTGTAAATGCTGGATTGCTGATAACAAGCCTGTGAGTATATAACGTACATAATATTATATTCTATATTAAATACAATTTGTATATTATTTGGTTCTTCCACACTGACAAATTTATATGTTTATAAAGATTTTATATATATATTTTTATTTTTATTTCGACAGAGTATTCAGTTTCATGAAAATGGAAAACGTCACCAAAGTAGCGTGGCCAGTCGGCTGGTGGATATTAAAAAGAATAGTGCCATCGAACGGAAAGAAGAACAAAAATTGGAAATGGACATGAAACGAATGGAACAAGTATAAATAACTTTTATAAGTATACCTAATAGGCAAATTAGTAATTGAATTACTTAAGTTAATTATTAAGTAATGTTTTTATATGTTATTTGTAATATTAATAATATTATGAATTGCTTTAAAAATATAGACTATTATATAGGTAGGTACTTTCCAAAGAGTAATAATTTCAAAATACTTGTTCTATAACTATATATTTTATGTATCTTAATCTATATTATGTTAATAATATTATAGATATATAATATTTTTCTTATAGAGAATACCTAACTATATTGCTAAGAAATGAACTATTTGGGTACCAAATTTTTTAATTATAATTTGTTTTAACATATTTGATAACAAATACCCAATCCTATTAAAATATAATAATATAATTGTATATTAATGTACAAGTGTCCCAGATTTATTTATGAATTGCAATATATCCTCGAACAATTACAATTTTTAAATGCAAGTTTTTAAATTTATTATTTAGACAAAAGGCAATATTATGACCTATATTATTTTTTTTTAGTTTTAGACGTCAAGTAAAATGATATAAAAAGTAAATTTTTAACTTTTGATTATGTGAAATTTGAAAATAGTCAGTTTAAAGAGTACATTTTTATGAACACATAAATGTGTTCTTCTCTTAATCAAGTATATCTTAGTTTATTGTATTATTTACTTATCGTAATATTCAATATTGATAATATGAATTTTACATTCTATGATATATTGATATAACAGATTAATTAATTACAATAAAAGACACCACAATAATATGATGTTTCCAATAAATGAACAAAATTTCTAAAAATCGACTTTTTGATTAAATTAAAAAGTTGTTGCATCAAAATTTTCATAAAAATATACACTACAACAAATATAATAATATACTTTTGAATACTTTCTAATTTCACATAAATAAAAAAATAAAAAGTTATTTTACTAAAAACATAATAGAGGTAATTTAAAAAAAAATAATTAAAAAAATTTTAATCAGAGGTATTAGTAAATAGATCTAGTACACTCTGTATAATATTATAAACAATATTGTTGAAATTGTATTTTTTGTTAAAAATAATTTCTAAATTGTATATCATTTGTTTTACATAGTTTTTATGGCAGTTATGACTGAAAAAAAAAACCAAATATAAATAGAATAATTTATAATTGTAATTAAATTACATAATATACAATTTGTATTTTGTTTACTATTAAACCCAATATTTTGTTTACAAAATATTACATTTATAAAGTATTAACTTAAAATTATTAACTAACCTAAAAGGTATTTATAAATATTTTAATAATTACCTTAAATTTATTTTCATATATTATAATATATAATATTGTTCATCATAATAATATTCATAAATTGAATAAGTAAATTTTATGTAAATTTGTTTTTTCTATAAATTTAATATTTTTTACTACATATATATTTTTATAGAATGCGATGAAAGCGTACTACAATGATATTCAGAACAATCCTGATTATTCTTCGCAAGTACTTCTTAAAGAAAAAGGCATATCCATACGCCCCACCCCATACATCATGACTCAACAGTCATTCGGTCCACAAGTAAACATAAGCTATTCGAAGAACAACATGCCCCTGTCCATCAAACCGGTCGTCCCTCCTAAACCTGAATATATCTGGCACCAGTCTAGGACCGAGGATGATCCCAATCTGATGTACTATTGGAACACAGAGACTGGAGGTTGGTGAGGTGATCGTTAATAAATATATTGCGTTCCATTTAAGAGCGCACCGCCTTGGCGCATCCAAATGATTCACGGAGCGACGTTCGGACCATTCTGCTGAGTCTAATCGCACTGTAATTGGTCGCCGTTGGTCGGCTGCAATCGCCACTGACGACAACAGTCAATCGTGGTGGCTGCCCCCGTGTTAACAAACAATTAAATTAATTACTTTGTCTGTGGTAAGGAAATATGCGCGAGTTTGGACGTATTATCGTTCGCCGCCCGGTGTGCTCTTAGATGGAACGCAGTAAAGATAATCATCACTATTCACTGTTCACATTGATATCTCATAGAATATAGATCACTGATCTCACCCTTGATAATATCTTAATCATTAAGGACCTCAATTTATAAAATGATTTCATCCAAATTTAAAAAAAATGTATCATATCTTTAATACTAGACAAATATACAAAATATCCGTATATTATCGATTAGAATTCATATTTTTCGAGACCAATCTGGAAATTCCGACCAACAGATTAATCAGCATGATTGATCATCTGGATTAGATAATGTTTAGGTTAGGTAGTGTGGGAAAATAATTTGTTGTTGGGATTCATAAGTAGGTAAACAAAATAGAAAGAATTAAAAACAGTTTTATAGTGGTTAAATATAGATTTAGATGGTTAAATATATTTATGTCATAATATTATATTTACCACTGATATGAACAATGTAATAAGGATATATATATTTATTTTAATCAATTTGAGTGATTAATTTATGTTAATTTATATTAATATCTTATGCAATTTTTAATTTTTTGCGGATTATTTGTTATTATTATTATTATTATTACAGTTTCTGTAATATAATGTTGATTATGGGTGTTCATATTTTAAATTTAAATCATCATTCCCTCATAATAAAATTCTGGCCAGACCACCACTATTAAGAAACTAGACTTTCTTTATGCTCCAATCGTAATAGTAGCGTGTGCAATTATATTTATTGACAGAGTCCGTATGGGAACCACCAGCTGAGGGTTTCCTAAGCGTGGCCGAGCAAGAGGCCGACGAAAAAAAGAAGGACAAGTCCGCTTCTAAAAAAAAAGCGACGTCGACCACCAGTTCGAAAGCCAAGAGGAAAAAATTGAATAAGGACGATTCGGCTGATAACGAGGCGGACGACGACGATGGCGAAGAAGGTGGAGATCCAGCTCCTTTAGTTCGTGGTGAATTCGAACCATTTATGGCGGAAACAACGCGTATCGGATCGTGGAAATCAGTGGAAAAAGCGTAAGAGTCACAAACATTTTATCGAGGACTATCGATTTATAATGTATTATATTGTTATTACCAGCTCCATTATCTTCAGTCTTCCATTCTGTTGTCGTGCTATAATAATTTATATCCTTAAGTAACCTATTTATACGACGAGACATTTTATGATTTTTTTATTGCTCCCGAAATAATATAGTATATTATAAGTAAATATCATAGTAAAACTATATATCAAAATAATACACACTGCTCAGTGCTTAATTTATTTATTTTTAAATTACAATTTAAATTGTTGCATTCGAAAATACGATTCTGATCTACATTCACTCAGATATACAATATGTTATACTGATAATCCATTCCAAATTTTTACTTCTATAATTGTCTATTCTCTATAATATTTAAAATCAAATTTGTCAGAATTACAGTTTCTGTGAATTTCGTAAATTTTCAACCATTTTTTGGTAGCTTTTCTTATCCTTAAGAGATACTATTGAGAAATTCGAAAATGAGTCAACTAAAATACCAACTAGATCCAATTATCTACCGAATGCATACCCTACTTGTGAAAATCGGACCATTATTTTTATTAGAAAAAAATGTAAATCAGACATAACAAAATATATATTACTCGCTTCGCTCAGAATCAAATATATAATTTTATAATTTCAGATTAGATAGCATTTACAATTACTTAATCAAAATTATAATGTTTAAACTGCATGCATAAACTGCAGCTTTTTTTTTTGATATATAATTATCATTGGTTTCACAAATTTCTAAGAATCATACAATTTTAACTTGTTACAAGTTGAACAAAAGATATTAACTTGGATTGTTTGATCTCTTAATAAATGATAAAGATTATTATTAAGTTATTTGTACGTTTCAGTAGGATACATACACGTACGTAAAAATGTGTTTACCTAAAGTGTAAAAAGGTTATCTAAATAATGATAATAATATACAGATTAACTTCTTTTAAATATTACGTATTATATATTTGCTGTTATAGTTATAAATATGTTATCCTCACAAATATAACATTAAAAACTAAATAATTGATTAAATTACAAAAAAGAAAAAAAATTAATACAAAGTTCACTGTAGAATTTCATTACTTTATGGTTCGACCTATTGTAGTAAAAATGTTATTTTATATTTATTTTGAAGTAAAAATATTACTAAATAAATATTTGATATATATTATATACTCCCAAGCGATAATTTTATTTGAACAATCATGTTTAAATGAATTTAATATTTTCCTTTGTGAGTTTCCAACTGAGAATAAAAATAACTTTCATAGATAATTAAATATTTAAATAAGAATTGCTACTTTCATTTGCTTATACCTTTTGTATTTTTTTATGTATTTAATTCTACAAATTTTTTCTTCTAAAATTTCCTATATCGATAATTTATCATAATCATTATATGCAGCACACAATTATATCATTACCTCATAAACTGACTTGAGATATTATAATATTCACGTAAAATAGTTAAATATATAATATATAATATATTTTATTATTATTATTATTAAAAATTTAAAACTATTATTATTTTTAATAATTATAACATGACTATTATTAGAAAAGTTTCGCAATAAAATATTAGCTTTCAAGTTTTGGTCAGCAAAGATTTAGTTCCTATTGGAAGAGAATCTTATGTATTAATTTAGCTCGACGCGCGTGAGGTATCTATATAATCCATGACTATAGTATTCAAGTCATTAAATTGTTTGTAGTTTTTATTGTTTGTAGTTCGTTAATTTATCTAAGTACATACAATAATTTAAACCAAATTGTTTTATATACATTCCTTAAAATAGACTTAGTTTTATATAATTTGATTTCAATTTATGTATGACGTTTATAGTTTATTCGTAAGTCTAAACGAGCGGTTGAATAGTGTAATATCGTCATTTTGGAACAAAGATAACCCCAAATAATTAATATGAAGTATATTGATGAAAAATATATTTTTGATATTTTACACAAAATTAATTAAAATATAGTTATAGATACTCTCCTTATATACCTATTCACATGCGTAATTTTAAAAAATAACTCCACTCGCGTGGTGACAAATTAATATTTTTATCGTAATAGAAGTTATCGACGACAACATAATCCACATATTTTATGTTATTAACATACATTTAATTTATTATAATATTCTTCTAGTATGTTAGGTTAAGTTCGTATTAAAATCCTGAATTTTTTTATTATAAAATTGTTTCTTATAACAGTATTATACGTAGATCATAAAAAAATCTGTAAACTCAATACGTTTTTAGGTTCATCTGTATTGTAATTTATAAATACGGCTTGGTTTTTTTATAGTCCACCACCTCCAGTGATCGATCTCCAACTACCGGAACAAGAGTTCGTGGCGATTAAAGTACCGAGTGTTAAAGAAAAAGAGCACACATTTAAGGAAAAAGTGGTTGGTAGTGTGCCAGCTATAACGAAAACCGAATCGACTGGAACGATTTCGTTTAAAAAGTCCAAATTTAAAAAATCCAATTGTAGAAAACGTTTGGACGACGATTGACGACGAAACGGAATACACGTTAACCGGTCGTCAGTTATAAAATCCTACCGTTAAACCGTCGCCGTCGCACGCCTCATCGAAATTACACGCCTACACGGTGAGCATATATTCTGTAAAACCGTGATCGTGTTTTATATCGTATTTTTAATAATAATTTATGATCTAAGCTTTTTTTTTCTGATGAATATTCCATTAATAAAAGTTTAACGATCGTATATTTTTTTTTTGACTTCACGTTTTATAGATATTTTAATATGGATTCCATGCATCCTGATAAAACATTTTTTTTATTAGACATTTGTTGTCGGTATTAAAAATTATTTCAAAATTGTTTGAATACAAGTGTCTTTAACGTTAATTTAATGTTACACGACAATTTAATCACTATATAATCTGTATGTATTAATATATATATATTAATTAAAACGATTGATTATATTGATTATATTTTCAAACATCATATGAAAAATGTGTTCATAGTATTTTTCTAACATTTATTACGTACCATTCCATTGATATAGGAAAAATTATAGCACTTTACTATAATAATTATGAGAATGAAAAAATTAATGAGAAAAAAATGTAATACAATTTATATTTTTTGTAAAATTAGTAGTATGTTTTACCTGGTTCTGGATTATAGGGATTCCTGTGTATAAGAGGTGCACCTTGAAGGTGCAACCCTGCATTTCCTTCACACACCACTACACGCCGTTCGAAAAACAGTTGATTGTCATCGAGTGTACACGATATATTATTATTACGATTGCGTAAAATATAATTATTAGATCCTCTCCCAAACTTAATGTTAATTATTTATGCTCATTGTCATTAATTTATATGGTGATTTAATGCTAAATTAAATCAAAATCAAAAGTGTTTTTATATTGTTATTATAGATAAATTGTATAATAAATATTTCATTATTAAATATCTATGAAAATTTCGTGAATATATTAAGAACAGCTATTTATGAGATATAAATAATTTTTCTCATAGTAATAGTATTTAAAACAAATTATATGAAAGTTCAAGATAGTCTCATAATACTTTCAAAATTATATAATAATTAAAATACCTATTTAAAAAATAGTAATATTATTAAATTAATACAATAATGTCCGTAAGCTAAGGTATGTATTCGGTTTTCAAGAACACAACATTTATCATTTATCTATTAAATGCTAATTTATTCGAATTTATAGTTAAAATTTGATGATTATACGATCTAATTGATATATTTTCTCTGAATGGTGTAAATCCATCTTCTTTATCATAATCTTTGGAGAACAGACACCGTTTCTGATTCTCTAAAATAATATGATTCTTCACCGCGTGGCCTCGAATACTTTTGCCTTTATCTTTTCTTTTCCATCGATGTTATAAAAATACAACTTGGTACGGAAGGCGTTAAATTCAGTCATTGTTGTTCCATCGGTCAACAACATACCCGGTACCTTTTTTTCTTTCGTTTATATAATATGGATGATCCATAAGTTGATTGGGTGTATCCATACGATCTAATAAATTTGAGTTGTTCTGCAAGTTTTTATAAAAATCGTCCGCATAAACGTTATACGCGAATAAATATAAAAAAGTATTAAAAACTGGTGTTATAGTCATAATTATAATATGAAATATTATTCCTGTATAAGTGCATATAATTATGTAATTAAATCATTATGTCATTTTATAACATTATAGTAGTAGTCATACATTTTAGTTTTTGATACGTATAGTACAAAAACCCTTATATACATTGGTTTGTTAAATTCAATAATCTTTTTAAAAATCAATATAACCGATAAATTTTCATTATAGTTGACAACGTATTTAAAATTAGATTTGTTTATTAATTTCTGAATTCTACAATCATTTGAAACAAGCTGTATTGCCAAACGTTTGCGAATATACTCCATCGTTTTACCATTAAATAATTCATAATAAATCATTAATTGATAAAACATAAATAATAATAATAATTTCAACTTAACAAATATAGAGTTGTTCATTTTGGTATCACTAATCTATGTCCCAAAAAAATACAATCTTGGTACACAGTCAGTTCTATTTTTTATAAATAGTATGGTTTAATTAATTCTTAAATTATTTTAATTTTACAATTTGGTCAACCAGTTAAGATATATTTTTTAATTACTTTTAATATTTCATTTGGTTTTGTTTCTTTTTGTATTATTGTTTCATTTATACCTTAAAAATAGTCATTTATAAAATGAATTGTTGAAATATCCATTTCCATCTCACTTTTATGTGAAATTGTTAACCTAGATAATGCATCCGCACTTTGATTATTTGCAGATTTAACATACTGAATACTATAATTGTACTCTGCTAAAAACAATGCATATCTTTGAATTCTACTTGCTGCTACTTGTGGTAGATTTATTTTCATGAAAAATATATGTAAGAGGCTAAAATAAAAGTTACTAAAATAAAATGTTGCCCATATAAATATTGATGGAATTTTTTAACACAAAAAATAATTGCCAACGCTTCCTTATCTATTTGAGAATACTTTTGTTTAGCTACATTCAATGTTCTAGATGTATAAGCAATAGGTTTTTCCTCATTATTAGGTAAGATATGGGAAATCACTCCTCATATACCATAATAATTGGCATCACAAGCTAATTTAATTTTATAATCTGGATCAAAATATGTCAATACTGGTGCTGAAGTTAACATTTGTTTTATATTTTTAAAAGCAATATCACATTTATTATCCCATGTAAAATCATTATCATTTTCAAGTAATTGGTATAAAGGATATAACATTTCCATACTCTATTTTAGAAATTTTGAATAATAATTAACTATATTTAAGAAAGATTTTACTCGAGTTATGTTTGTAGGAATATGCGCATTGGAAATAGCTTTAATCTTTATTTCATTAGTACATAAAACATTTTTATTGATTATATAGGTATAACCTAAATATTCTATTTCCTCTTGAAAAAACAAACACAATTATAATATCACAATTACGATATTTATAAAAACAATTATTAAATACATGGTTTGTTTTACCACAGCATGAACAATGTGTATCGTAGCTATTCCTCTTACGATTTTTCCTAGTTCTCCAGTTTTACTCCTTACATTTGTTGAATGCTTTGTTCCTCTTGTTTATGAAGTTGACTTCCCTTGAACTTGCCCTTTTGTTATATCTTGAAAAGTTTCCAGACTTTTTTCATTACCCTCATGGGCTTGACATATTTCTTTTGCTCTTCCATACGATAAATCAGGTTCTTTACACAATTTCTTTTTCAATGTAAGATCACTCACCCCATGCACTATTTGATCGCGTAATGCTCCCTTAAAATTATTTTTAAAATTACATAATATTGATAATTTCAGTAAATTTATAATAAATTTGGTGATCGTTTCATTATCCTGTAGATAATTTCGATATTTCAATCGTTCTGCCAGAACTGAGACTTTAGGCTGTAAATAATTTTTCGTTTTACTTACTAGCTGTTCATATTCAACGTTTTTTAGTAAGGTTGGGGTTCAAAGGGATTTTAATACTTTATAACTTTCACTTCCAATTAGAATTAGGAAAATAGCTGCTTTATTTTCTTTTATTTTATTCAACAATATTGTTATGTACACTCTGGAAGCACTACACAACTAAATTACAATTAAATGTGTTAACTTCTTGAACAAAACAAAACAACTTCACTATAACTTTAAACTTTATTTCGCTTAGAACATTTACAACAATCGCCACTATAGTACGACATGTCCGATCGTCATCCGATCACCACTCCAACCTCTAATCTACTGCTCCACCAGACAGCTTTAGACGCTAACCGCGCGCCATCTGGGGACAGTTTACAAATGCAATTTAAAGGTACTTAAAGTGAAAAGACAAGAATCGGTTTACAAAAGATTGATTTATTATGATTTTCTGTGATACTCTGACAAGATGTTCTGCACAATTACACGGGTACCACTCGACTGCCTGGCCAGTGGAGACTGACACACGACGGCCGAAAGGCTATGTGGCAAATTCATAGAAGCTACATACAATACTTACATAGATGATATACTTAGAATAGCAGGAGTTCCTAACACCCCCAACCCTATGAGTCATGAGGGTCTAATGGTCCTCAAATTTCACACAAAAAACCCACTAATGTATATATATATATATACATAAATAATAACAATATTATGTTGATATTTGTTGAGTTGATTCACTTTTATCTGTTCAAAAACTATAACTTTTTATTTAAAAATAGTGTAATATCTTATTTTGGTTCAAACAATAGATTCAATTATAAGGACAATAGAAATATAATTTTAATTTTGTACCTTCTTGTATAAAACAAACTTGAAATTCTTACAAATTTTCAACAAATAAACTTAAATTTTAAACTTTAATTCAGTCTATGCAAGTTTTGAAACAGTCTTACATTTTTTTTTTTATTAAATATTATAAAATAAAAACAAAACTTAGGTATATTTTTAATATTAAAAAAAATATTTTCATTCTTTATCATCTCCTAATACATTTTTGAAAAACGAATCATAGTATTGTCTTGGAATAGCATTCTTATCAATTAGTTCTTGAATGTCCTGTTTTTTGCCATCAGATAAAGGAATTTTTTCAGAATATGCTATAGTCAAATCAATAGAAATAAAAGATTGATTTGCTGTTCTTTTCTTGCGCTCTTCTCATACGTTTTCTTTAAAGTTTTATCTTCAAATGATGTTTTTTAGAAAAATGCTTTGGGGTGCTCCTTCTTTAATTTGAGGATTTTTATATCATACCTTGAATACTTTGAATCAGTGAAATATAGTAATCAATTTGTTCAGTTTGTTATATTGTCTTTTATATGTATTTTAGAGGAGCTAGAACTAGATGTAGTTTGTTACAACTTGCATTGCGATGAAACATTAAGGGTGACTTTTCCCTCATATTTTTCTCTTGCCAGAGTAACTAATAAATGCACATGTTTGCTCATATTTCTAAAACATCGATAATAACAATATATTATTATATTTCTGTATAATATACTCGATAAACATCAGTTATCAATTATTAGTGTACTAACTCAAAAATAATCAATTATGAACTCAACTATCAATATTTTTACTTAAGTGTTTTCAAATATCTATTTAAATTCTAAAGAAGCATTATCTCACTTTATTTCAAGTGCATTATTTTCAAAGAAATAGGAATTAATAAGAAAAACAAATCTTTTGAGTAAAACTGATGTCCAATAATAATGTACCGTAAAATGGGTTGACTTCGGACACTTTTTCATGTTTTTTTTTTTTAAATTATGATTGTATATTGAAGTAAAAATTTCAAAAAAATAATTTAACATCTACATGTATTTAACCACTATATATGATTGTTAAAACTAAAATTTTACTTAATTAATGAACTTATTTAAAATGTTTATAGTTGTCCGGAGTTTGAACGGTTGACTTCGGACAATAATTTAAATTTTTAAAAACAAAACAATAGACTTTCTTGTCTTTTTAATTTTTTTTTTCTTTAAAAAAAACATTAATCATAAAAAATTAAACAACAGTATTGTGTTAAGTATACAAATTAATTAATAACTTAAAAAATTAAAACTATAGTCTTTTTGGTCTCAATGCAGTCTTAAAATACATTTTTTTGAAATCATAACAAATAACATCGAATTTATAACTTTTATCAATTAAACTTCGTCTAATTTGACTTGTTGTAAACTATGAACATAAAACAATATGAATGTTGTGGGTTTATTAAACAACACAATATTTTCTTATTATCGTAGTTTTATTAAATTATAATACACGTGCGAGAACGAATAAAATATTAACAATAATAAATAATAATAACATAAATGTTCGGTTATACTACGGATATACGTATTCGGAGAAGATAATACGGCGGAGAGACTGACTGACTTATTGATGTTTATTTCGTCCGGTATATATAGATGAGACTACGTTTTCGGTTGTTCTAGAATAATCTAAATTATTATTGTGACATTATCGATGTTCTCGAAGGTTCTCGATACATTAACGCACGAGAACACCCGCAAACACCCGTCACCCGCATCAACTATCGCTACATCACTCCCCTACCAGTGACGGAGTCAAGCAGAGCCTACTTGAAGGCGATCTGGAAAATGAACTCTTCTTCCAGAACGTGTCCTTTGATCTTCTTCCGGAATGGTACTGGGTGTAGGTGTCAGAATCTTTCTCGAAATATCCTCCTTAGAATAGTCGTCTACTATGATGTAGGCTGGTTTAAGTCTATCAATAGTTACTCTAACTTCCTTCTTCTTCATATCAATGACAAAAGTTTTTTTATCCCTACTTATGACTCGATAGGGACCATCATAGGGCATCTGTATTCCGTTTTTGGGTCCGTCATGCCGAATGAATACGTACTCTGCGGTTGCGAGATCCTTGAAAATAAAGTTTTTCTTCTCGCCATGTTGCGTACCATTGACAAGTCGTATCTGCTGAATGTGATGTCAAAGATCTTTGATAAACTCAGCTGCGTCATCGAACTTGGCGGCGTTAACTTTTGACGTGAGGAATTCACCAGGAAGTCTAAGTGGTTCTCCATAAACTAGTTCAGCTGATGTGGATTTAAGATCGTCACGCCAAGCTGCTCGGATGCCCAATAAGACTGTCGGAAGAGTTTCTGTCCATCGATTATTCTGATGACACTTAATAGCGGCTTTAATCTGTCGATGGCATCGTTCCACCATGCCATTTGCTGAGGGATGATAAGCTGTAGTTCTAAGATGATTCGTGCCAGTCAAGTAATTAAGTTGCTTGAAAAGGCCGGACTCAAATTGTCTTCCTTGGTCTGTTGTGATTCGAAGAGAGATACCAAATCTTGCGATCCAATGCGTATAGAAGGCTCGTGCTACGGTTGCAGCTTCTTGATCCTCCAATGGAATTACTTCAGGCCATCGAGTAAATCTATCGATACACGTGAGGCAGTAGCGAAATCCTTCGGAATAAGGCATAATTATTAAGTCTAAATGAACGTGCTCAAAACTTTGAGACGGTAGAGGAAATGATCCAAGGGGTGCTGTGACATGACGCGTGATTTTGGCTCGTTGACATTCGACACATGCCCGCGCCCAACGTCTACAATCTGCGTCAATTGCTGGCTACACAAATCGCTGTTTTACAAGCTTCGTCGTGGCTTTAGCGCCTGGATGTGCAAGACGATGAACGATATTGAAAACTGTACGTCGAAAAGGCTCTGTGGCAAAAGGTCTGGCGATTGAAGTTGATGTGTCACAGAACACTAAGACATTCGTACCTGGTAATTGAACTTGCTTGAGTTGTAGTCCAGTGTTTTCTTGTTCATACTTTTTCAATTCATCGTTTTTCTGTTGTGACATTGCTAAAGCAGTGTAGTCTAATGTTTCTGACACAGTGTCAACGCGAGATAGGGTATTAGCCATGATATTCTGCTTATCCGGGACGTACCTTATATCCGTGGTGAATTGTGAAATAAAGTCCAAGTGTCTGAATTGTCGTGGTGTATATTTATCCAGTTTCTGTTGAAATGCAAAAATGATGGGTTTGTGATCGGTGTATATAACAAAATCGTGTCCTTCCACCATATGCCGAAAATGCTTGACAGCAAGATATATCGCGAGAAGTTCTCGATCGTAAGCTCCATATTTTGTCTCAGCTACTGAGAGCTTCTTGGAAAAGAAGGCGAGAGGTTTCCACTCATCATCGATCAGTTGTTGTTGAAGAGTTGCGACAACCGCGGTATTCGAAGCATCGCTTACAATCGAGCGTTGTCACACGGATGTGCGAGAAGCGTGGTTGTGGCGAGTTTCTCTTTGCATTTTTCGAACGCCGAAATAGTCTCTGGTGTCCAGTTAATAGGTGCCTTACCTTTCAGACTAGGTACTAAGAGATCACTTAGTGGTGATTGCGAATCTGAAGCTCCAGGTATAAAACGACGATAGAAGTTTAACATACCTAAGAACTGTCGTAAACCCTTAGCTGACGCTGGTCTCTTGAAGCTCAAAATGTCAGTGACCCTATCAGGTAGCGGACGTGTTCCTTCTCTAGAAATCAAGTAGTCCAAAAACTTTACTTCTAATTGTCCAAAAACGCATTTTTTTGGATTGAGAACCAGAGAGTATTCGCGTAGTCGCTCAAAAATGATCCGTAAATGTTTGATGTGTTCTTCCTCAGAAACCGATGCCACCAGTATGTCGTCAATGTTGCAGAAACAAAAATCAAGTCCATGAAGTACTTCGTCAATAAATCTTTGAAACGATTGTAAAAAGAAATTCGTAAAGTCCAAATGGTGTCACAATTGCAGTTTTAGGGATATCTTCTTCAGCTACAGGAATTTGATTATATGCTCGGACTAAGTCAATTGTTGAAAATATCGTTTTACCGTGGAGAAAGTGCGCAAAGTCTTGAATATGACGAACTGGGTACCGATCTGGAATAGTCTGAGCATTTAGAGCGCGGTAATCCCCACAAGGACGCCAGACATCTTTGGTGCTCTTTGCTACCAGATGTAATGGTGATGACCAAGGTCCTTGTGACGGTCGGATAATGCCCAGTTGGATCATAGCTTCAAACTCCTTTTTTGCTGCTTTGAGCTTATCAGGTGCTAAGCTTCGTGGTTTACAAGATACCGGAGGTCCTGGTGTCGTCTGAATAAAGTGTTTAGTGCTGTGTTTAATGTCTTTAGGCGCTCCCAACGGTCGGGTGATCTCAGGAAATTCCTATAGTAAACCATCGTATTCTGTTTCTCCCACGACGACCTTAATAGATGGTATGGAGCATTTAACCGTGTGACCACGGACGGTGAGTTGTGCCAGTCCATCTAAAAGACATTGATTACGCACGTCTATCAAAATATTGTAATAACTTAAGAAGTCAACACCAATGATGGACTTGGATACTTCTGCGATCACAAATCTCCAAGTAAAATCTCGACGAAGTCCGAAGTTTAGGCAGAGTGCGATTGTGCCGTAAGTGTTAATAGGCGTTCCATTAGCTGCTGATAGGACATAATCAGTTTTTACTCGGTGGCTTGGAACAGCACTACGTGGATAAACACATAAGTCAGTGCCAGTATCGATGAGAAATTGAGTCTGAGAAGTTCGATCAGTGGTGAATAGACGGCGTGGAAACGGACCAGGCTCACTGGCCGTCATCAGTGACGCCCCGTCCCATTTCCCGATTTATAGGTACAAGGGGTGGGGTGTCCAGGTACATTTTGAGTCAAATGTTACACCGAGGATTTTGATATTTTTATCGTTTTTGATTGTATGTTTGCCCATACAAATTGACATTTTATTTTTGTTTTTGTTGTTGAATATAATAAGTTTGGTTTTTTTAGTTGAAAATCTAAACTCTGATGTATTTGACCATTTAATTAGTTCAACTGTAGCGTCTTGAAGTATTTGTTTTATTGTTATAAGGCTGCTGCTATAATAATTTAAATCTCATTCCCTTTTCAAATTACAGCAACATATCATAATCGGCGTTTGACAAAAACGACCAGAAAGGTGGTTATGATTGGTGACCTTGTGATTTTTCTTTGTAAATCCGGATTTATTATTATTTTCCTTCAAGCCATATACATTTATAGAGACATAAGTATTATTTTTTCGAATATTCTAATTTCGTTGAAAGATGTGGGGAAAGAAAGTTTATTAGAAATGTATTGTGAAAGAATATTAAAATATGACATTCACGAACTGAGTAGTTGCCAAGACTGCTTCTTTTCCGTTGTCGTACAAACCCGCACACAGCTACCACGTAGTTATTAGCCGAGTCAGCTCGTCTAGGCCATGATTTATCAGGCTTTTATAACCCTTTTAAACCATATACATTTATTGATACGTTAGTATTATTTTTTTCAAATATTCTAATTTCGTTGAAAGATGTGAAGAAAAATAATCCCAAAGCATGAAGAATTTTATAATTTTTACCTACACTACGATATTTATGATCTGCTAATACATTTTTTGCTAAAATCGATATATCTGATAAATTTTCATTATAGTTAACAACTTATTTGAAATTAGATTTGTTTATTAATTTCTGATTTCTATAATCATTTGAAACAAGCTGCATTGTTAAACGTTTGTGAACATATTCCATCGTTTTAACTTTAAATAATTCATAATAAATAATTCATTGATAAAACATAAATAATAATAATAATTTTAACTTAAAAAATACAGATTTTTTTGTAATTCACTTAACACTCAATGTAACAAAAAAAAAATTAATAATAACAATTTGTCTAAATATATATATGTATTTACCTTTTCGAATATTAATGTATACATTTTAATGCATTTGCACTCGACTGTTGAAGATTATGGTGATGTATGATATAATTCTTTTTTTATTCTAATGTGGCCATGAGTTTTTGGATCCGCAGTTCAAATCTACTGGTAGTTTACGGTTTTCCAGTAAGAACGAGAGATCGTGTAGGTATTGAGGGTACAATATATCTATTTTATATAATCTCCCTATGTTCTACTTCTCTGATGTATCGTTTAATCTTTCGAGTATTGGTTCAATCCCTTAACCTAGTGATTGACGGTGAAAACTTTATCACAAACGGTATATTTAAACATTTTTGTAAATATTATTTTAAGTTAATACGGACACCAAAAATTAACAAGATCTTACTTCTTTTATTATAAAATGACCTTTTAAACAAATGAATTATGGTAATCAACAGTTTTTCGAACTGTGTGTACTATCGTGTGAAGGAGAAGCGTGGATGCACCTTTGTTATATCACATATATATTATAATAATTATTCTCTATATAAAGGACATAAAGGTTTCTTTATATTACATTAAAATATAGTTTACATAGAAAAAATGAACTTACATAATTATAATAAATTACGTATTACATAGTAAAGATTATAAAATATACATTGACGTAGATACGTTTATTATAAAATGATTAAGTGTTTTCATTGTATTTTATTTTATCATTTTAACCTTTAAGGTGCACCTCTAATACACAAAAATACCTATGATCTAGAGCTGGCTAAATCATACTACTAAAATCGTGATGTTATAATTAATGAAAATTGTGAGCGCCTAGAGTGCCTATAATATCATAGGCGGGTCTCTTCACGCCAAAAAATAAAATAAACAATATTAAATATGCGTATATATGTACGTGTATATAATATCAGTACAACAATTTCAATATAACAATTTAAATAATAATGATTATAACAAGATATAACAATTTATCTATACCAATTTCAATAATGATGATTATAACAAAATATAACAATTTATAATTTTAACAATACTCACGGCCCGTCGGCCTGTACCTATTACGGTGTGGTGCACCACTAACCTTAAAACACGATGAAGGTAACACAACTTCAACAAATACAACTTTGCTGCAGCATACAAATATCACCGAAAACCACGTTCACTCACAAATCAACTGCTTGAAACATCCACGACCACCCTAGAACTGGGGACATACAATTAAAGAAAGGCAAATTACTTGCGTATAAACGATATTTTACCAAGCAGTTGATGATCACAAAACAGAAACGTGGTTTTTACGAAATAATTACACACTACACGAAACATCGACAGTCATCTAAGACGGACAACGAAAGACAGACGTGAAATTACAAACTTCTACGGTCGGTCACTCACAGAACAGAACTTAGAAACGTTAACTCAGTGCCACCTGTAGTACAATTAAACACAACAAAACACTAGAAAGTACAGGTAACACTGAAGTTAGAACATAGAACTTTGAAATTATATTTAAAAACATAACGACCGACCGTACACATATTATCAATACAAAAAACATACGTGATATACCATGCCGTGATAGCACGACCGATGCTCACCGCTGACCAATGAAACACAGTCGCAGCAGTGAACACCAGCGCGCCACCACGACACTGCATACCACGCTTAAACATAACAAATTACATATACAAATAAACAAATAATATTCGTGGCGCGAACAAAAATTATGAAAAAAAAATTACGACATCTTAGATATAGAAGAAAAAATGAGTGGAGTAAGTTAAATGAATTACCCTAAACTTATTTTATATTATTTTATTTTAGCTGTTTTTCCGTTATGCCCTACGTGGAACTCGAATCCACTTCTCCGAGATAAAGAGTCTTTTGCTCTAATGTAGAGACC
Source organism: Eriosoma lanigerum (assembly GCA_013282895.1). Taxonomy (NCBI): domain Eukaryota; kingdom Metazoa; phylum Arthropoda; class Insecta; order Hemiptera; family Aphididae; genus Eriosoma; species Eriosoma lanigerum. The sequence goes on from CM023357.1 coordinate 28,452,446, forward strand.
AAGTGAGCAGTACGACATGGTCGGTGATATCTAAGAAAGACTGTTTAGCGGGTACAGATATGTATGTGTCCTGAATGTGAGAGAATTCTTACAATCACTGTTTTGTTAGATTTGGACTAAACCACAACTCGATAGTCCTGAAGAGAAATGTTTAATTTTACTTTGAACACGAATTTGTCTGTTATATTATTAGACCACTGCTGCTTGTTTTGTTTGACGTCTTGGAGATCATCGCTATCAGACATACTACTTTGATATAATACTTTGGAACCCTTTTGTTCCCATATTCTCCGCTGAACTTCTACTGGTCGTAATCGTTTCGTCATCCGAATTCCAGTAAACAGCTAGTAGAAATGTTAATGTTTTTTTAACTGCTGCTGGATATAAATTTTTTTTTTCTTTGCTATTATTATTTTTATATAGGTTAGCCTTTTTTTTTTTTTTTTTTTTTTTTTTTACATTGGAAAAAAGACAACTAAGGGTGGTACAGAGTTCCCTCATTTAACCCCTCATTTTCCCTCATTTATTGTTTAAAATTAATCGTCTAGTGAGTAAGCTTTGGGACGGTTCTCTAAGCTGTGCTCTTACATTAATTTTTATAATATTCTGAGGGGCTCTATCCCCTCTATTTTTGGCAGTTTGCCTATAATAAATTCTTATTTTTAAGTTTTTCATTGCGTACATTAAGATTGCATCGGCATTGATTTTCTCCTTCTTTCCTCAGCTTCCTTCTTTTTCATGACTTTGACTATGAAGTCTTCTATTGCGTTCCATCCATTTTTTGATTTCACCATCAGTTCAATTAAATTGTCTTCATTCATGTCGTCTACGTCCAACATACCTCAATTCTCTGCGACTGGATTCAAAAGCGTCACAGATTTTTTTTTTTTTTTTTCATATAGCGTCACAGATAAACAGTGTGTGGTGTGCGTTGTCTTCTTTTTGGCCACAGAACCAACATTCTGGTGATTCCAATTTTTTGTATTTATGCAGATAGTATGCAAAACATCCGTGACCAGTAAGGGCTTACGTAACGTGGTAGTTTACTTCACCATGCTTGCGGTTTAGCCAATTGTGGTTTTCCGAAATTATTGTCTTTGTCCATTCTCCTTTCCCTTTAGTCTGCCATCTGTCTTGTCACTTTGCTTGAAGTTCTTGCTTGGACGTTTCTCTAGCTTCTGTCATATTTCTTCCTTCTTTTCCAGCTTTAAAATTTTGCATTCTCTCCATTGCTTGTAGATCAATTGGGGGGATTCCTGATAGTATATTGAGGGTGTCGCTTGCAACTGTTCTATATGCCGATGTTATTCTAAGCATTATGCTTCTTTGGCTTTTTTTGAGATTTTCCCATCCTCCAAGGTTCATCTTGTCGGCCCATACTTGGCATCCGTAGAGTGTTTGCGAATTTATAACAGTCGCTAGGAGTTTCCTTCTCCTTGCTTTAGACGCTCCTACGTTGGGCATAAGGCGTCCCAACCTTCTAGTTGTTGTCGCTTTGACGGCTGTTATTTTTGCGTGTTCTGAATAGTTGAGCTTGGGATCTAAATGGACTCCGAGGTACTTTATACTTTTTTGTGATGCAATCCTGGTCCCTCTTATCGATATTGCGAGAGTGTTCCGCGTCCTGAGATTTGTAAACACTATAGCCTCTGATTTCTCGATTGCTACTTCCAAGCCTACCCCTTGAAACCACAGTATCGTGATTTCCGCAGCTGCCTCTAATAGTTGTTCGACAATACGTATCTCTTTTGCTGTTGCAACTAATGCCAAGTCGTCTGCAAAAGCTAGAACTTCGACTCCTGTCGGCATGGTTTCTCTTAGAAGTCCATCGTACAGTAGATTCCACGTGGTTGGTCCAAGGACCGAACCCTGTGGTACTCCGCTCGTTAGTTTTATGGTCTTTTCTGTTGCTCCTGTCCTGTAGCTTAACTGTCTGTCTGCAAAGTAGCTTTCTATTATACGGCAGAGGCATGGAGGTATGTTTTTTTTTTGACGCGGATTCTAGTATTTTGCCCCATGGTGCGGAATTGAAAGCATTTTTAACATCTATGGTAAGCATTCCAACGTAGTTTTTTCTTCCTTTATTCTTTACGATGTCATTTAGTTTGCTCAATGCGTCGTTAGTTGACTTTCCTTTGCGGAACCCGTATTGGGAGTGAGTAAACCCTTCAGTATTTTCTCAGCCTGTTGTCTACGATTTTTCCTAAGTTACCTAACCTAACCTAACCTACACGATCTGATATCATAATAATTTCAGCCCTTGTATTGATTAGTAGTTTTATCTCATCTTCTTCATTTGCATTTGTGTATTGTTTTCTATTTAGTTTAAGTACATTATTATATTCTTCGTCTTTGCATAATTCTAAGGTATTATTTATTTCTATTTGCCTTTTACAATGTATTTTATTTATTGTTGTCTTTAGTTTTATGTTGTTTGGTATTCGAGATGACTCCAATAGTCCAATTCCCTGTGTCTCATTTTTTGAAAACTCTTTGTTATATTCCTTATCTGTTTCTACCAACTCTTCTTATTCATTACTTACTTTTATGTTTCTTATCTGCATTTATACTGTTATTATTTATTTATTGAATTTACACAACTACGTGGAAAATGATCTCACATTCAATTGTCGGGATATCATCAAAAACTAGTAGATATTCACCAAATGAAAGCGATTCAGCGATAAAATTCTCATACTATTTATTTATACTTAGTTCATTAACGTAACGTTTAAGTTAAATATTGATAAAAAATCTCTATTATCATATTTAAAGAAGATAATTCGTTTAAAAATAAATATCCGTTATCTGGGAAAGAATTATATCGCATTAAGTTTTACATAATATTTTTCTCGTAAATTAATGTTATTGATAAATATAACATATGATGGACATCATAAGTAACTATAATCTTAGATATTCCCTATTAAATAGACAAAGAAAGAATTCCATCAAATTATGCGGATAATTATTAACGTGTTTTTAACGTATTTTACCATCAAAGGTAGACAGATCCTATCCTTTACTTTATTGTTTAATAATACATTTTTCCGATAATGTTTTTGTCCAGAATCTTTGTCAATCAACTTTTTTAATATTTGAGTCGACGTGTTTTCCTCTTCAAGTACTTTTGTTTCTGTAATTTCCTCTAAAATATAATCACTAAATTGCATATTACCGCTATCATCTATGTAGGTGTTTTTTATCTCTTTTGTCTTTTTTATCCAGACCTTTTTTGTATGGTGTCTTTTTTTTATTACATTCTTAACTTTTTTAAATACATCTATTTTTTCCAATTCTTTATGTAATGTAACTGGTTGTAACACTATTGGAAAACCGAAAGTTTTATCCTCTTCCGTCGTGACTGTGATTATGCAGAGGATATTAGATTTTCCGTCTACTGATGATTTTGCCGTGAATTCGAATTGCAAATTTTCCATATTGTTATTTTGACTAATATTGTCGTTTTATAAGAAATAGACAAATTGTGTTTATATTTAGAATTAAACGACAATTTAAAGTCTATTCTTTCTTTATTCTTATTAATATTGTTTATAATACGCTTTCTTTATACTAATACATATAATCTATGGTAATACTGTATATACCTGTGTGAGATTGATATCAATAATGATAATAATAATTAATACATAATAATAATAATAATAATTTCTTTACATATAATTGTTATAAACTTTTAAAAATTAACTTTAAATTGGATTTCTTTACTTCCTTTTATATAAAACTGTTTTATTTTCCTTTAGAACACATGTGTTTAAGACGGACTTAAAAATTTTTTTTTGAGTTACCTACAAAACTTCGAACACTTCATAATTTGTTTCCTTTTTATGAACAATACGTGAAGTTTTACGATTGTAGCGTGTGTGTAACGTCCGTTCACGTATATTGGCAAACTAAATTAAATTCACTAACCCATTACATTTCGGACGATAATTCCTTATTTATAGTCAATAGGATGTGAACGAGCTTAACGTATACAAATACTTTGATTTTCTTTGATCCATTTATTTTTTACAATGACTTTTTCTTTTTTAAATGTGATAATATGAACTTCATGCGTACAGTATGAACAAGATGTATATATATACATACATATAAACGTACCCTTTAGGGAATGTACACTTATGTTAGTGAAAAATACTATAATTCAAAAAAACAACTTACCGGAAAAAAAATATATATATTAAAATGTACAGAATATAAAGTGTAAATATCAAATGATGAATGGAATTTATAAATTAAACCTTTGAAAGTATTTTTATTTTTTTTTTAAACATTTCTCTAAAATGCACACGACTTTTTCCTGATGTTATTATTTATATTGTTAACAAACAAATACAACTCAGTAGAATGTGTGGTTTCATAATAATACATTATATTAATTTTACTTTAAAGTGATACTAAAAAAATAATACATTTATAATAATAATATTAATAAAACAGTGGATTTTAATAATATCACCATAGTACTGATTAAGCTTTATGTCAGTCTTCAAGAAACATTCTGATTATAAGCCTAATATTTCAGAATAATTTTACAATGTAAATTCAAATGTTTATTTAATAATTTCTGATGATTATTGTGATTTTTTTTTTTAATAAACCAATAGATATTCAAAATAGAAAATTGTGCTCGCTCATGTAAATTAATATTAAATACTCTTCCGATGGTTTAATTGTATGTTATCATTTTATAATAATGTTTATTTTTAATGTTTATAATTTACTTTGTGTTTTTCGTTAGATATGTTAATTAAAGACACGAGTTTATTTTTAAATGTATTACTTTATTATACCTATTGAATTTAAACTCATTGCAAATTTTATGTTTCTAATTAGGTATACCTACTTACTATCTTAAATTCTTAGTATCTTACACATATTATAATGTATATTAAATCAATTTGTATTATCACTTTGATACATTGATTTTTATATAAATAATTTCATAATGATTATTGATAATATGTATATTTGAAGACAATAAATTTGTAAGTATTAAAGGACAGATAAGCTAGATTATGAGCTATGAGCACGACTTTATCTACTAAAGTGAACATTTGGCAATCGTATAGCAAGTGATCTATTAACCCTTTTTAAGGTGTAGTTTGTGATATGATTATATAGTAAGTATAGTACATTATATAGATTATTGTGTATGGTATATTTTTAAAATTTATGTATTTATGAATGAGTATTTACTAAGTAATTATGGAATACTTCTCAAGTTGATAATTTGTGAATTACGATAATGATTAAATGTTTAATCCTAAAAAATAAATAGTTATATTAGTTAACGTTTTTAACGTTAGACAACATCACAACGATTTAAGATTTTCACTGTACGTGAACAGTGTACGTATTTAATAACAATATTTTTAATATTTATTTAAATATGGGCATCTGAATTTTATAAAATAATTAATAACGAAAAATCAAAAATAAATTTTATGAAATTTAAAATTCAAAATTAATTTGATTATTTGGAATGTAATGTAGATCACTCTACTGCCGTTAATCACCTGTTACACTGTTCGGTGTTATCGTCGACGAGTCTTAATTGCACGAAATAACGATTAATGATTATCGATCGATAGCGTGATGGCAGTCCGCAACTCAACATGACAGTTATAAGTTATTTTCTGTACCTGTATGTAAATTATATTTAAAATACGCTATTACAGTCTACAACCATTATTATATAATTTTTAAAACTAAAATAAGTTCAACCTTTTATTCTATCGAATTTCAATATGGTCCATTATTGCTGTCGGATTCGGATTAGTATTCGAAGTCGGAATAGAAGTGCACACGTGTTTCGTTTACCTGATCGTTTCGTTAGGTATATGGACAATAATGTAAACGTGGTCCTACACGACAAAAAATATTATACGCATTCTCTGGTATCGTAAAGGTGCATAGTATAAATCGAATTACACAGGGTCACGTATAACTTTGTGAATTTTGTATTAGTTTTATTACTATCAAGCGTGTCAAAAAAAAACTAAAGTGTACCTTTTAGTTAGGCGATTCATAGTTTAACACTGATTAAACCAAAAAAAAAATCAAAAAAATCGGGGGCTAGTGAAAAATAAAATAAAACGAGTTTATTAACTATCATAACAATGCTTACAACATTTATTTTCCAAATAAACAACATTTTAATCGCGACCCACAGTTTGGGAACTTCTGCATTTAAGATAATAAGTTATTCTATATTAGGTATATCTGTTCCTATTCTAGTTGTCTTATCAACCATTGAAATTTTCTCTTACACAAGTTATTAGATCGTAACTTCCTATAACCTGTATGTTTACTTTTAGTTTTACAAAAATCTTACATATGATTTTTTAGTGTTTAGGAAATTCTTTTATTATCATAATGCCATTATTAGTAACCTAACCTAAAATGTTGAATTTTATAATCAAAAATAGTTATGAAATAAATTGTTATATCTTTAGTCGAAATACAGTTATTACGAGTTTGGAACTATGTCTAATAGCTTGATATTCTACTAGCATTTGGAGCCATGGTTATCAACCTTTGATGTATCGCGACTCCCATTTTAAGGACAACCCATATTTAATGTTAATAATAGAAAATAATATAATTTTCTGAACACTAAATATAGTAATCTAAATATATATATATATATAATACTCATGGTTTTAAGTTGTAGGTATATATATACATATATATATATATATATATAACTGCAACATTGTTTTAAAAAAATATATTTAATTTGGCAAAATGTAAATTTTGACGACACCACAATATATACTAGCGACCCACAAGTTGAAAACCACTGATCTAGAGTAGGACACAGACTATATGAAAATATAAATTTTCATGTAGAACTTAGGGTTACTAGATTAAAATTATCAATAAGCCGGAAAATTTTATTTTAAGATAAACACCTCGTTCTTTACCGTTTAAATTTTTATAAGAAATTACTAAGATATATAATAATTATACAAATGTAATTTTCCGGACTATCGGAAATTCGGAACTATTATATTTTATTGTTATTATACACCAATATAAATAATTTACATTTGTGAATAAATAAAACTGGAGATATGAAATATTGCAGTATGTATAATTAAAATACTATTTGAGGGCATAAAATAACAAGCAAGTTGGAATAACTTAAACTTTATCACATTATGTATAATATTTTAATTTAATTTTGATATGCATGGCTATTAAAAAAATCAAGTCCCTATATCAAATGACTAAACACAATATTTATGAATTACAAACGACAAAAAATATTTTTTTAGGTCTAGATTTAATATTTATTAAACTTATTAACTACACGTAGACATTACATAAAAATAAATAAGGGAAAAGCTTGAACGTCAATTTAGTTTGTTCCTCCTTCGTCTCATCGGTCCTCGGCGATATTAGTGGATATTATAATTATTAAGACTTGAATGATATTGAAATTAGATATTTGCATTAGATTGGAAAATACGATTCCGAGCGTATCTTAAAATATATTACAATATATTATACTGATAATCCATTCCAAAATTTTACCACGAGTGTAAATTACATAAGTAAATATACGAAAAAAATTTCAAACTCAATAAGTAATCATTTCATGATAAAAATGTTAGTCACGATTTTCAAAATATTTTGTAAATAGATTAAATAGTATATGAATAGGCTTCTATAAAAATTGCATTCTGTTAAATCAAAAATTGCAGGTAATATTAAACATTTTTGGAAAAAAAAAAACTAAGATCTATATTTTGTCAAAAATCCAACTAATCCATTCCAAAATTATACCACACTTGTACATTACCAATTTTAATACTTAAACAAATGTTCAAGTCCTCACGATCAAAACTCAATGAGTTATCACGAAATAAAAATAAAAAATCACAGAAATATTAATTGACAAAAAAATTAATGACCATTGAGTCAGAAAAGGTCTTATAAATAGGGTAAATTTACACAATCTAGTGCTCTGTCTCAAAGTAACTTTCACGCGGTTACATTGTTACTCGGTCATTTGAATTATACTCTATATATATTTTATATTATATAATAACATGAATTAAATTTACAACAAAATTAAAATTTAAAATCAAAATCAAAAAAAAATAAATTCTTCAACATATTTATACTGTGGTATTTTATATTTTACGATACTCAACAAATTAATCAAAAGTGGTATTTATTTATTTCATTTTGAATATATAATAATCAACTAAACTATTAATATCCAGAGTTATAAATTTATCTAATAGGCATCGACTACCACATCCGTTCAGAAGGAGGTAGGTTACCAATTTATGTTATTTAAACAATCACTAAAGTTATAAATATTATAATTGATTATAATTGGTGTCCTGACTACGTAGGTACTTTCGCAACATAATTTTTAAACAGAATTGTTTAACGATAATTTATATAATACCGACCAATTTTCAATGTACATTCGTTTTGTATAATATAAAATTATTATAATTAAATATTTATAAGTACCTATTTAAGTATTGAAATGGGTATCATGTACAGCTGTTTTAGGAGACACGATGATGACACAACTGGCGATCTAACCAGTAAGGTAAGAATTTAAATAAATCCCGTTGGTATACCACTAAATAAATTAAATTGAATTAAACACATAATCCGGGCACACTGTTTTATTTTAACATTTGATTATTAATTAATATACTTTATTAGTTTCCGGTCCAAGCACGGAACTTATATCAATAGATGTAACATGCTGTTCACCGTATCCATAACGAAGGTAGCATTGTCTCACGAAACACTGAAGCACAATACGCACATTCCCATTAAAGGATCTAAATTATACAATTAATTCTTGTTAATAGTTGTTAACATTTTGTCCCTCATCTCATATAAAATAATGAAATTTCCGAAACATTAAATGTTAAATAAAAGTCGGCTATTTGTTTATTCTTCTGTTGTTTATGAAATATTAATGTAGTACTTATACAGTAATAACTTTTAATATTATTAATTTATTGTAAATATAAAGTTAAATATAAATAATGAATATGTAATATTTTATTCCTCTTTTAATGATTTAAATCAACTGATATTAAATTTAAAGTTAAGTATGTGAAATAATAATAATTACTTTAATAGTAATATAGAATAATAAAGTAATTATATATAATAGTTATGAATTATTATACTTGTAGTAAATTAATGTAATGATATTATGGTGTATTCATTTATTTATATGGTTAAAAACAATTATATCAATAAAGTTCCTAAAAATTGGCATCACATTTCTCTTGACTACACCACCCTTCTGCACCAGGCCATAAAGTTCCGTCTATAAGTAAAAGGTCTATGGGTCCAATATACATTACCCTGGCATATAAAATGATAAATTAATATAATTATGTGTGTCATATTATAAATGTGTTTCATTCACCCTATTTGCCGGTTTCAATTATAAGCGAAGAACACGTTATTTTGGCGGCTCAAGAGGAAAACAACTTACCCTTTAATTCTCCACCTACCCTTTATGAGCTGTATTCCAATATTATTCAAACACACGTTACATTGGAAACACTTGACATCGTGCCGGACATCACTTATACTTCACCGGTGACAGTATTGAACAACCTTTCTACAAAAGAAAGAATACCAATAACGTACCTATGGATCAATCTTGATCCTAATAATAAACTCATTGGTCCACCTCCATATTTTTTTATCAAGCAAAATGTAGAGACACATGCGGTATGTTATTCATTTAACATTTCATGAAAATAAATATTAAATTGTGTCTAATAAATATACTACATTGTTATGGTAACGCTTGTGATTTAATGTCACATTAAAAAATAAAAAATAAACCCATAATCAGTGCCGCATTTAGCTATTCTGTCATTCCAGAACAAATACACTTAACCGCAATCTAATCATCTTTAGAGAATTAAAAAGATCCTACACATTTGTTTACATACAATATCATAAATTCGTAGAAATTCTTCATTTTTTTAATTTTCTTTTTCGTTTTTATAATGGTTTCTAAAAAGTTTCTGTCTCCTAAACACGGTAAAATTTCCCACTCCATGGGCAATTGTCCCTCTTTTCCAGCTCAATAAACACGGTTCTGCTCATTAGTAACGTATTTAGTATTATGTTAAGGTTATATCCCCCGATATGAGATGTCAATATTTCATTCGCTACGATGAAGCTTCTATCGCGAACAATGCGTGTTAGCTAAGGAATTTCGATATTCTTATTTTCTTCAATTTCGTATTATTTATTATTGATAGTTATACAAAATAAATTATTTTATATCATTTTTCGAAATAACTAGAAAAAAAGGTCTTTCGGAGAAGATGTATCCCATATATCACTTTGTTAATACATCACTGTTACTCATAAATAATAGGTAATAACCGACAAATGAAATGATAATATCTATAGCATTATTATCAAAATGTGTTGTTTGTTATCGATGTAGTGATCCACAAGTAACACGTTCTACGTTAAGCGACGAAGTCAGTGACACTGTAAGATGTTGCAATTTACGAGGTTGAATAGAATAAACTTTAAGACTTTTAAATTAATTAATTAACCTTTTTTAATAACATAAATATCACACACCAAAATTATAAGTGAAATTTGAAGATAGATACTTATTGTATCTACCTGAGATTTAAGTAACATGCACAGACGTCTTGACATTAAGAATATAGTTAAAATCTAAAAACTAAGTTAGTTTACATCTAGTATTAATATTAGTAGACCAAGGGAGTGGAAAGGATGTTTACTACTATCAATCTCCTAATTGGACCTTCTTTGGATAGCAGTACCTACAATGTTGTTTTCGTTCTGTGTTCAAAAATGATGTCGCTCCTTTTATGGTCTAGTTAAACTGCGTAAACAACTTGTTATTGTAAATCTCCAAATTTTTATATTGTCTAAGAGATTGGTTTTTTTTAAACCCGGGGATATTAATTAGCCCACTAGTAGGGTGCGTTCTGTGTTGAATAACAACAGCAGTTGTTATTATTTTAGAAACATATAATCGATATTTTATATTTTATATTATATAAATATATATATTATTGATTAATAATTGTTAGTAATCCACCTGGGTTTATTACATCCATCATTGACCGATAAAAAATAACGTGTTGGAAACACCATTGTTGTAAAAAAAAATAATAACATTTTTCAACTTTTGCCAGTAAAATCTGATAATAACATGTATCTAACAATATATATGTATTCATATTTATATTTATATTATATATAATTATATTATTATTCACATACCCATATATATATATATATACATTTTATATTATATACCTCAAATGGAATACTATAT
>CM023357.1:28468807-28479711 GCA_013282895.1 Eriosoma lanigerum
TATATTATATATTATTATATTATTATTCACATACCCATATATATATATACATTTTATATTATATACCTCAAATGGAATGCTATATTAAAACATTATTTTCGTTCAAATACTGTTCAAAATTATATTACCCTGCTATTCCATGTTTTTATATTGTATGTATGTTTACGCATTAACAATAAAATTATTATAAATATACACATTTTTTCAATTTTTTTTAAAATTCTTTGTTGTTTGAAAACTGGATGGAAAAGACAGATATAATCGATTCGTGCGTGTATCCTTGGTCCCTTCGGGGCTCACAGAAATTTGTGATTTAAAATAATTAATAACATTTAAATGCAATGAAATGCGTTTCTGAGCGTACCTTAGTCGGATATATAATATATTGATATATGCAATCGATAATCATTTACAAGATTTTACGACGAGTATAAATTACATATGTATACATTTATAATAAATTTCAAATTCCTACGATCAAAATTCAAGGAGTTGTTATTTTATGATAAAAATTGTCAGTCACGATTTTCAAAATATTTTGTAAACGGATTAAATAGTATGTGATTAGATTTTTACAAAAATTTCGAACCGTTACAATCAAAAATTACTAATCAAGAAATGAAATAACCTAAACCGTAATTTTGTCCATTTTTCTTTTCTGAAGGAAAGTAATTTAGGAAATTCAAAAAATGAGCTTTGTTAAATACCAACTAGATGCAATTTGGTTCGGAAAGGGTTCATTATTTGAGATAATCGGACTATTATTTCTACCCTAAATTTTTTTTTCATTTATCAGAAATAAAAAATAATAAAAAACCTAAATAAAAAATTTTCAGTAACGATAAATAATTTTTTCATTATTGTAAAAATCAGTATTTTACTAACTATACGTACCTACCTAAAATTTAAAATCCTTTATATTTCACTGTCTTAAGATACTTTTTCGGGGCACTGGGACACATATAGTTGTAAATCGGTTGTGTCCTGGATAAACCTGGACGTATAACTACCCTAAACTAGGGACAGCGAATTATAGAGTGGGTATTATCTTATTTCTCTAAGCAGCGAAACCGAATGAAATCAGTATGGTGCACTTAATTCTATGGTTCACAGAAGTAGTGTATTCTTGAGTGATATGGTTCTAGTCATAGATAATAAAGGAATGGGCAGGACAACAACTGTCTTTGTTGTTTTGACGAAACTGTTCGCTATCAACTTAAATGATAATTTTCCTTATTAACCCACGTTAAAACTTTTTTAAAATTAATGATATTGAAAAAAAATGTACCTAATCGTTTAACTAACCACCAAAAGTATTTCAATGAATATGTTAAAGTTATTATGGTATTTTTTTCCCATTAGTTTTTAAATGTAAACTTTTTTTCGTTTTAGGTACTCAAATTGCAAGAGGAAAATTTTCTTTTAAGGTGATGATGAACGACAATAAAGCATTATACTAAACGGAATAATAATGATAATATGAATCATACGATAAGGACCATTTATTGATTTTAATTCGGTTCGTTGTCCCTATATGCTAGAGACATTCTTCACTCTTAACACATTATCATTTTTCAACAAAAATAGAAAAATTTAAAATAAAAAATATTGTATGGTTATATAATATTACACCCTTCAAGAGTTATTAATACTTTTAATAGTATCAGTGTTGTTTAGTTTTGAACAAATAGCCACATTAAAAATGTACATTGTACTTACCCTACCCTAATTACATATTATACTAAATATGTTTATACATTATTTATTTGCTAATTGTTCCGTTTTTAATTGAATGGATAATTAATTGAAGTAGGTATTACAACTCGTTATTAAAGAGAACTTATTATAATCAGTAGTGTTCCCATAGGATATATTCCATATACAGCATATACTCTCAAGCTTTTATTAAAAAATCATTGGTTTACTACGTATACTTTCAAAATCTCAAGCAATTCGCATAGCAAAAAAAAAATATTTATATATTTTTTAGTTTTTTTTTTTTGTAATTACACATGGAATTCTATACGGTTATATTTTTATACAATAATTTATAGTGTTTGGTGACTTGTACGGTACAAGTATGCTTGTACCTGTATATTAGGATTGCATATTATAGTTTTCATTAGCAGAAATTTGATCTAGGTAGGTAATAGGAGTTAATAAAATTAAATATTTGTAATTTAAGTAGTCATTATAGAATTACAACCTCTCCACCATTTAATTTGTTTATTATAGCACTCATTAACTTAGTATAGGTATTCTCATAGAAATCAATGGGAACATCAGCTCTGATTATAATATTTTTTTTTAACTGTTATTGGTCATGTATAAATTTTGAGCTTATATATAAATTTACAAACTCACAGAATCAGGAGATCTTCCCAATTCCACTTCGAGCCGAGACTTGAAAACCGGAGCAAGAATTTCTTGTTACAGTAAAATTTTTTATTTTATAATAATATTGCTTATTTCATCGTACACGTTATAATAATTTCAATAAAATAATTGAAATAATACAATTTTTAACAATTTTTTTTATAACAATTAAAATATTTTTAATAACAATGTGTGGTTTATATACATATTGATAAGACCGTACTACCACTCCAGTCCAAGTCCCTGCACCGCCATCAAGATTGGGGCTCGAACTTTTTATTATTTTATATTTTCCTTTGGCTGTAAACAATGACGTGAGAATTGGTTTTTATGTCTGGTGCGTTCAATGAAAGTTTCGCGAATGGTAGTAGGTACCTTACTTAATATAATTGGGTCTTTATTATCTATTGGTGATAATCCAAGACAGATAATATTGGGTTTATACTTTACAAAGTATATGATAATATAGGTTGGTATATTTTTTATAGTTATTTCATTACTTAATATTATATATATTAATAACGTATATGATCACTGTTCATATTTTAATAAATCGATAAAATAGACGTATAAATATGTTAGTAAGTATTTACTATCTTAAAAAGTAAGTAATTGAAGCCGTATAGGTTATTTAATTGTTTTAAACGGAATAATTTTATTCCCAAAACTCATAGGTAGGTTAGGATCCTATTATATTTTTTATTCTCATGGTTTTATAATAAACACATTATAAATAGAAATTTACATTTTTTTATGGTCACTAAAACATAGTATTTCAGTTACAAAATCCAATTTAATTAAGAGAGATTGTTATGCATTTTTTGTTTTAATTTTAAGAACTTTTTTAAGTTGTTTTTTAAATTTTATGAGTAATTTTACAGTTTAATTAAATCTCAGTAATTAATTTTTTTTTATATTCTATTAACATATTTAAACGTATATTTAATTCTTTCCTCGGTGGTTACATATTAATGTGGATAATGTAAGTTATAGGTCTTTCGGTTTAAGATATTAAACCCCTAGCTCTAATAATTGTAATTATAAAACATGGTATCTTATATTATCATTTGGAATTTACAATATTACAATAACCTGTACGGACATTATAATAAAAATATTTATAAGTTATATTTCATAAAAAAATATATTATTATTTATTATAAGCATTCGTTATGAAATCGAAAAAAAAATAAGGGTTATATTTTCTCTATAATAGTTATTTATATATAGTTATAACTTATTTGTTAGTCTTTTTTTTATCATAATGTTTAAATAGTAGGCATAACGAATTACTACTTGTGTAGTACAATCTACAATCTACGTGTACATGATATATAATTTATAATGCATTTATATATAGGTAAATATTAAATACTATTAATTAGCTCTTTTATACGAACTAAAGTGATGTATTTTTTTGCGATATATATATATATATATACCTAATTGTGTTTTGTTTTATTCACTTCTTTAATTTTACCCTATTGTATTATATACGATTTTCTTAAAATATTAAAAAATCAATTATATAAGTATATTGTTTTAATAACGAGACTTTTTTTAATATCTCATCATAATAACATTATTGTTCATTTATATGGCATTGTCATTATGTATTGTCTGTGCGCACACTGTTCAAAAATGCATATATTAAACTTGTAGGGTATAATAAAATATGAAAATACATCTATGCGACGGATAATATAATATATATTTTTATAGGAAAAAGTTACCATATTTTATTTAATATATTATGCACAAAGTATTAAACGAGTATTTTTTTTTTTTTTTTTACATACGAATAGTAAGTAGGTACCTTACTACAACTTTCCCTATACGATGTCATAAATTTGAAATCAATACACTGCAGTGTATTAGATACACTGATCAGAGAATGAAAAAGATTTAGGATCAGAGATTTCGAGGAAAGGATATACATGTGATATTAGGTGTAACTAGATCTTTAAGTTAAGGAGGACTTGAATCCAGTTATTCATATTTATTACATGATAATTTGTGGAGGGTTCCCCACCCTTCCTTATAATACATAATTTAACAAGTATATAAATTTACATAAAATAACTTTAATATAGGTAGTTTGTCATAGCTTAAACAACTTTAACAAATTATTTACCGCTAAAACTAAGCAAATTCTACTATATAATTTAAAACCAATCTATTATTAATCGGTTGTTGCCTAGTTACCAATATGATTTAAATTTATAATACCCGTTTGGAATTAATTTGAAATTTATAGTTTTTATGACAATCATAATATTTAATTGTAACTTAAAAAACAATAAAGATGTGTTGTACGTTATTTGTCTTAATTTGTAGGGGGGAAAAACCAATAACTCTCTATTGGATTCAAAACTGAAATGAACAAAAATACATTTTAGTGGTAATTTAAAATGAACAGTTAAAACTTTGATAAAATATTTTATAAAAATTAAACTATTACCGAAATTGTTATATCGATTGCAAATTTGCAAATTACAAAATAAAAACTAGTACATATTACTACAAGTGGTACATTAACGCTACCTGTGGTGTTAAATATACCATTATATTCATCATACATTAAAAAAAAAAATATAATATCTATCTTATATTTAGCAATTTTTTGTTTATTGTGTGTTTATACATTTATTTTGTTAATACAATAAAAAATACAAGATTTAAGAAAGTTGAATAAAACAAATCATTATTTACTATGGTACCTATATTATTGCTTATAGAATGACAGCGCTGTATTTACTGAAAAATTAAACTGCTCCAAAACCATACATGGGTTTACTAACATAACTAACACTTATTATTAAAAAAAAAATATTCTGGCAATCAGTTAAACAGACATTTAGAAAATATCTTTACATTTACCTAATTATATAGAGGTAATATAAGATAAATATTTTTTCTAGTTTATTTTTATAGAATGTAAACTAAATAAAATACGACAAAGCTAATATAAAAGAGTATATACAGATAAAAATCGAAAAAAGAACAATATTAGTCATGGGGTTATTTTTTTTTTCTGTACCAAATGTAAATAATTATAGTATAGTTATTTAAATTAAAACAAATACAGTAGTATTGAAAATTAGTAACTATTTTGTTTTTTAATTGCAATAGTAATTATATTTCAAATATATATTTTGTAATAATATATTCTGTGTTTCAATACTAATTAATCCAAATTGTTTCACAATAGGTAGATTACATTACTTATCTAGTAACGATATACACATACTCTAAAATTGACGAATTAACGATTATAATTTTACATCAAATATGATCAAAACTCAATTAGTTACAAAAAAAAAGTTTGAAATAATTTGCCGACTTTCCGCCATTTTTGTAGTTTTTCTTTTCCGCAGAGAAAATAAAGGAAAAAGTAAATAAAGTACCAACTAAATGTAGTTTTTTATCGAAAGCATACCCTATTCGTGGTAATCGAACCATTATTTTTACCCGAAAAAGTGTCTTCAGAGTTCAGACATAAAAAAAAAAAAAATGCATCTTTGTAAAACCAATAGGTCTCTCACTTCGTTTAGAATCTAAAATATTGGTTTTTTTTTTATAAAATTAATACATTATGTACATTTTATTATATTGTTAACTTATTAAACTGACTCTTATTACGTTTCCCCTTCAATACATAATAATGAGCTTTTTGTTCATTAATTTCAATGTGATCAGAGGACTGACACTTTGTGAGTCATATTTCGAGTATTAGTTTTAAGTTTCATGTTTTATTATATAAAATTGATTGATTAAAATTAAATTTCTTAATCTCTTTTTCAAAATGTAATTAATATATTATTATTATTTTTTTAAATAATACATATCATCATAGTTAAAAATTTTTTTTGAACAATCACTAAAATTATACAAAATCATATAAAATATATACTTTGATAATCATCAATTTTCACACTCAACAGAATTGTATTAAATGCATGCACACATTTTTAACCGATAAAATAAAATTCGCATGGGAAGGAACCCTAAGGTAATATAGTGATATTTGAGACATGATATTTTTACATAAAATAGATGACAATTTTATTCGTTTTTTGAAAATTAACTTTACAGCGACAATATGTCGAATAAGTTTTTATTATTTTACCATTATATATATAACTTTTATTTTATTATTTTAAATATTTAAAATTTATATATAATTCGATTTTATAATATTACATATTTTTAAAAATATTGTTTAGTTCGTAACACATAAAAATAAAACGTATAATATTTAGAAGGGAGAAAAAAAATTTTAATCTAAAAAAATAGAGAGAAAATATAACTAAATATATTACGTACTACATTTAAAGTAGACAAAAAATATGAAATATTTTAATATTAATGGCTAGAAATAATTTTGAGAGATGATGGAAGAAATATTTTTTTCTTGGTTGGATATTTACATCGCGAAGAGCAAAATAAAGTGCATTCGAATACGGGATTGTTGAATAAAATAAATAAGGTATAGAAATGCGTTATGTAATAAAAAAAATTAAGTGTTTAGTTAAGGAAGATTTGTGGAGTTGGTGGTATAACTGTGAAAATTATTAGGGTAAAAAGAAACTAAGTAGGTAGTGAGTTAATTATATAGTGACATATTATTAAATAATTAAATAATTTGTCATTTCACAAATAATAATAATAGTTCTTCAAATTAAGAATTTCTATCGATATTTTTCCGTGATATGAATCCAGAAATAGCAATAGATAAAAGCAATAGTTATAATAATTAAATAATTATAGGACATAATTAAATTATTAATTAGTTGGCCAATTATAAATCTTTTAAAATAAGTTATAAGGTAAAATAATGTATTATTATTCTGTTTTTATATATTATTTTTGTAGGTAATATATAAATGAGAAATAAGTTGAATTCGCCATGATTTAATATGAGGAAACAAATAGAAATTGAATGGGATATGAATTGAATAGTAAAATTGATTGAACTGCTTTTTAAATTAAATTTAGTAAATATAAAGTATCTACGTATAAAAAACTATATAATTTTGAAAAATTAATAAACTTGTATTATTCTGGTTAGATAATTATTAGATTTAGATAATTATTTTTTCTGTGACTGGAATTAAAGAAAAGCACAAAATTTATTAAATAATTTGACAGGTTTATCGTTATATTAAATATATTAATTACTTACAGTTGATTGAGAATAGCAATCTATCAATGTCAGTAAGAATTTGTACATTTTGAAAAAAAACGATAGAAGTACATTCATTCAAGATTTTAATTTTAAGGTTTATTATATATTCCATTATACTTATTGCAACGACAATATTATAATTTATAAATAATACATTTTCCTACATAAAAAAAAAAAATCAATTTGTTTTTAAACGAAAGTTTATACAATACATAATAAGTAGGTATAAACATCTACAGTTTTATCGACAAATTCTACCAAAAGACAATAATTGCGATATTATAAAATATAAATTGATACAATATTTCATTTACATATTTTATGAATTAATTATTTTGTTAACAGTTCACTAAAAATATTTATTAATATTAAATGAATACATTGAATATTTAAAAAAAGTTAAAACGTTCATATAATAAATTCTAAATATAATTTATTCTTATACGTATATTTAGATTAAATTCACTTAATTTTAAATATATATTATATAATTAGCTACAAATTTACTTCATTTGAGATTTATTAAAAACCGGATTTTATTTCCACATTATTTGTCATCGTAGTTATTGTTAAATTTATTTTAAATTATAGGTATATACACTGTTAAGGACCAAGGTTTCTTGCTGAACTCCTACGCTTAAAATAGTATACCATAGTAAAATATATGATTATATATTATATTATAGATTATTTCTCGTAGTATTGACTTTTCAGTTATATTAGTACTTAACAATAAACAATACTAGGAATATGACAAACACATTCGTGTTATTGTGGGATTATAATTAGAAATATAGTAAAATCGCCATGTGTGTTAGTTATCTCTGTAAAGCACTACGAATAGGATAATCCAAAATACATTATAAACCTCCAAGAATTGTCGAGGGTGTTATAAATAATAAACATAGACAATATGATTCTCTTTAACTGTAAGACGCAATATAGTCCTCATATTGTATTACTAAGAATTATAATTATAACGAATAAATAGATATTATTCAGATGAAAAAACAGAGAGTCAACAGAAAAACCAAAGGTTATATAAAGTAGAACTACACAGACGACTGGCAGCCAATCTAGTGATTAGCAAACGACTGGCAGACGACGTACTGATGAACGTCACAGAAAACTGTTGAAGAACATGTCATTTTAAAATATCATTTTTTTATTAATTGTAAAACTTTTATTCTAAACGAGTTATATGTATTTCAATAAACAGTCTATTATTTAAATTATAAAAATTAACTATTTCATTCTGATACGGATCAAGTTAATCCTGCAGGTTAGCACGTAGCAATACAGCGTTTAAAAAAGTTGTAAACTTTAATTTGTATATTTAAAATACTTATTAAAAAAAAAAAAAAAAAAAACAATATAATTTTTAATGAGAGAAATTCGCTTATAAAAATATTTATGTTTGTCATCAAGCATGTAGAATTTACCGAATAAATGTAAATATCCACACTTATAAGTAACGGGTAATGACCAAAAGTAAGTAGGTAGGTATACTTTAACTAGGTAGGTACATTTATTTTTATTACTATTACATAAACTATTATACAAATACACAATGCTATTTGCATATTCAAATTTAAAAGGGCGATTGGTAGAAGAAATAAATACAAAATCGTTGAATTGTTAATACCGATACGAATCAATTTACTGAAGATAATAACTATTGTAATCTGAGTAATGCTCAATTTCAACAAACGAGACAAATATGCTAAATTTTTTTGAAACCTAATAAAAATAAAAATCCTCATTAGTTTTATTATCCACACAAATTAAATCACGCAAATCTGATACATATAATTTGTAGAGTAAAAAAAATAAAATTATAAATTATTAATACTTAATTATTATCATCTGAAAGTTATCCATGCTAGTTGTATATGATCAATTTTTTTTATCAAGTCTTATTTCTAATTATGTTTATTATTTTTATGTAATTTAAATAAATAATAAAAACAATAAATCCATTGATTCTATATTAGATAGGTACTATCGAATTATTATTATCCAGTCAAACGTATTGAGATTCAAATTTAATTAAATCTATTTATTGATAGATATTAACATTTCTATTGTAATATAAGACGTCAGAAAAAATTATAAAAAATGCAACGGGAAAGATCGACTACAGCGGCAATAGAAATTGATCACGACAAGTAATGTGCAAACAATGTTATTTATTTAATATCTTCATTGAATTTAGTCACAAATATATTTTATAGTTAGTTATTTTATTAGAAACGACATTGATAGGTATTAAAATTATCGTTTAAGATTCTAAGCGGAACGAGGAATGCATTGTTTCTATAAAGATATATTTTTTTTATGTTTAAAAACATTTTTTTGGCTAGAAATAATTGACCAATTACCACAAATATACTTTTGTTTGTAAATCATATCATTTTGGTACTTTATTAAGCTCATTTTTCGAAGTTCTTAAAAGTTCTTCCCTAGGAAAAGAAAAACTACCAATTAATGGCAAAAAATCATCAAAGTAACGATTTCCGTAATTATTTATTTTTTATTTCGTGAAAACTAATTAAATTTTGATTGAAGAACCTTAAATATTTTTTTAAATACTAAAATTGACAATATACAAATGTGGTAAAATTTTGGAACAGATTAGTTGATTATTTGGTCTAATATAAATCTAAGAACTTCTTTACAAAATACATTAATATTATTACAATTTGTACCTACAATTTTGGGTTCATTTATTTGAAAATTTTAAAGAGCCTAATAATATACTATTTAATATGTTTATAAAATATTTTGAAAATCGTGACTGACAATTTTTTTTTTATAGGCAATTAATTTTTTTTTCCTGATTTTTCATACACATTTTTAAATAGAAAAAAATGGTCCGATTACGACAAATAAGGTATATTTTCCGTAAATCATTTCATCTAATTGGTACTTTTTTTACCTCATTTTTCTAATTTTCAATAATTGTTTTCTTCAGAAACGGAAAATTGACAAAATTACGGTTTCCGTTATTTGAAAATTTTTATTTCATGATTACTAATTGAGTTCTGATCATAGGGACTTAAAATTTTTTTTAGTACTAACATAGGTAATATTTACGTTTAGTAAAATTTTGGAACGAAATGGTTGATTTTTTGGCTTAAATTAGAGCATAGAATTCTTTCCAAAAATGTATAATATTACCTGCAATTTTTGCTTTAACGCTATGAAAATTTTATAGAAGTCTACTCATATACTATTTAATCCGTTAACAAAACATTTTGAAAATCGTGACTGACAATTTTTATCATGAAATAACAACTCCTTGAATTTTGATCGTAGGAATTTGAAATTTATTATGAAT
>CM023357.1:28484711-28828698 GCA_013282895.1 Eriosoma lanigerum
GGTATAAGTTCCATGCTTGGACCGGAAAGTAATAAAGAATGTCAATTCATGTTAAAATAAAACAGTGTGCCTTGATGATGTGTTTAATTCAATTTAATTTATTTAGTGGTATACCAACGGGATTTATTTAAATTCTTACCTTATTGGATAGATCGCCAGTTGTGTCATCATCATCATTATCGTGTCTCCTAAAACAGCTGCATATGATACCCATTTCAGTACTTAAATAGATACTTACAAATATTAAATTCTAATAATTATATATTATACAAAACGATTTCTAAATGTACAATGAAAATTAGTCGGTATAATATAAATTATCGTTAAACAATTTTGTTTAAAAATTAAGTTGCGAAGGTATCTACGTAGCCAGGACACCAATTATAATAAATGTTATTATTATTTTTTTAATTTGTTTATTTATATCCTCGGCAATTGTTTTAATTACCTAAATTGACTCATTTTTCTATTTATATTTTGTTATAGAGAATTTTTGATTTTCAATAATTATGACGAGAATCGGTTCAAAATACTAATGTTTTTGCAAATGTTTTTATACTTATTTCTCGTATATTTGTACGAGACTCATACTATTACCTACAATTTTGGGTTTATCGGTTTTAAATTTTAAAGAAACCTTATAATATATCATTTAACCTTATTACAAAATATTTTGAAAATCGTGACTGAAAATTTTTTTTTAGGCTTTTTATTTCTGGTGTAGGAAATCTTTTTTGTGGTTGAAATAATGATTACGACAAATAGGGTACCCCCTTTCCGTACTAAATTTCATCTAGTTAGTACTTTATTTAGCTCATTTTTATATTTACTCCAATTTTTTACTTCAGAAGCGGAAAATTGGCAAAAATCGGTTTCCGTAGGGACTTGAAAACTTTTGTGAGTACTTACATAGGTAATATTTATGTTTAGTAAAGTTTTGGAACGTTTTGGTTGATTTTTTAGCTTAATATAGAGCTTTGATTTTTTTTTATGCGATTTTTGGTTTATCGATATAAAATTTTTATAGAAGCCTACTCATATACTATTTTATCCATTTACAAAATATTATGAAAATCGTGACTGATTATTTTAATCATGCAATAAACTCCTTGAGTTTGATCGTAGGGATTTGAAATTTATTTTGAATATTTACTTATGTAATTTACACTTATACTCTTTTGGAATGGATTACCAGTATAATATATTGAGATTCGCTCAGAAACGTATTTTCTAATGCATTATCATTGCATTCAAATCTTAATAATTATAATTAACTACTTATTTATCCAAGAACTGAATGGACGAAAGAGGAATGTCCATAATCAACCTTTTCACTTTTTTTTACCTACTTCTTTATGGTATGTTATTATTTCTAAATTTTTATATAAAAACAACATTCTTGAAAACAAATATGACGAAAACA
Source organism: Eriosoma lanigerum (assembly GCA_013282895.1). Lineage (NCBI taxonomy): Eukaryota > Metazoa > Arthropoda > Insecta > Hemiptera > Aphididae > Eriosoma > Eriosoma lanigerum. The sequence continues at coordinate 28,486,135 of CM023357.1, forward strand.
GTAATTTTTATAGTAAGTTAATTTAAAGTATATATTATTATTATTTATGTAATGCATAATAACTATTAAATGACTAATTATAAGTTGATTTCTCAATCCCAAAGTTTTTCTAGGTCTTTATCTAATATTTGTTGATTCTATTAACCTATGAATACTATGATTCATTATAATAATGTAACCTATTAATATTATAATTTATTTGTATGCTTAAAATTTTTGAAAATGTACAAATAGTGCGAAAATAATCATTAAACTAATACTACAGTATATTATAATAATACTTTTACAGCCAAACTGATCATGACTAAGAATTATGTTTTCATTATTTATTTTATGAACAATTATTATTATATATTATTGTTTTATTATTTAATTAATGATTATGTTTCACTTATTTGTGTTATAAATTACTAAATAATAGAAGCTATTCAAAGGGAAATCATTACTTCTGACACTTCAAAATTAAGAGAATTATGTAACGAATATATTACCATACCATTATTACTAGTGGTAAATTTTGAAGTACCTACCATTGACTATTGTTTATTTTAATCGGGCACAGACTAGCTCAGGGGACGAGCTATTTATCGCTAATTGAAGACAGATGAAACCCACGATGTCAAGACTAAAGGAACATTAATGTATAGTTCTTTTGGATAAAATGTTATGATAATCAAATTAGTATAATTTATGATTGTAATATATTTTTCGATTTCACAATGAAAAGCTTCTATAAGGATATTTAACTATTTTATAATTAATTTAGTATTTATTCATCATAACAAATTATGGAAAGAACGTTATTATAAAACGTTATCAGTTATCATAAACAAAATATTATCCTCATTTAATAGCTGAAAAATAATTGGTTTACTTGTCTTTTTATTAATTAAATATAATGACATGTATTTAGTCAATGATTAAAATTACAAATATAATCCAATATTATTTTTATTTATATAATAATGTTGCATGTTAGCTGTAGGTATCCTTATAATCTAAGTCTTATAGGTACCTACTTACTTTTAACTTAATATTTAATTGTCCTAACTTGATTTGAATATTGTATAGTAAATTAGTAAATGATCTATAAAAATATTATATATCCTTATGGAAGATTTTCATTGGGAAATTGAAATAAAGTATTACATATTATGACTTTGTGACGACTAGGGTTTCTTATATATAGAAACCTATATGCTTGCATTTAGGTTATGAGTGTTGTTGCCAATTTCCTTATTATGTATTAAACATATATGATATTCTACTTTTCAACAATTTAATAATATATTTAATGTGACTATAGATATATAACTAATAATGCTTTATTTATAGTTTTAAACTTTTAAATGATAATTGAAATTTTAATTATATTATGACTCATATAGTCATATTATTCTTGAATATTCTTATCGTATATGGTAAATTTTCCTTCTGCTCAAGCATAGGTAACTACATAATATTCACATATTTTATAGCTATTATGTGCTGTCGTGAGCAGATATAACCAAACAATAAAAAACACAAGTATTGTAATATTCTAAATAAAACACATGGATTTTCATTATGTCATAAATTGCAAAACAAGCACTTGAGAAACAATATTTAAAATAAAAGTTAAACATTTTCAAACAATATTAAAATTCACTTTTAACTATCATTTATAAATACAATTGAAATAATTATTTAATATATATTTTTTCCATCGTATCTATACGTATAGATTATTATAATTATATTAAATAGATACCTAATGTTCAATCTTCAATATTAGTTTACTATAGTTATACAATTTTTGAAATTTTAAAATAAGAACAATGTATATTTTTGAATAATACAATTAAATATTACCTATATCATTATATTTTGCCTAATTGTTAAAAAATCCATCCTTCAGGAATATAATTTTTTTTAGTTAAATATTTATTTTAATACTCAATAATATTTATATACGAGGGTCATCCAGAAAGTTAAGTTACAACTTTACAAGGGTTCTAGCTGTTGGTTCTAATAAATACTTTTCTAGACTATTGGCACACATGTCGTGTGGGGGAAAGTGACGGTTCGGGTATGACATTACGCGTATCTATCGCCACAATTGACACATTAAACATGGTGAAACTTTGAAATAAACAGTAAGTTTGACACTCGGTCACGTCACTTTGTGGTATGCGATAGACCAACATCCGTTTTCTAACTTTCCAAAAGTGAAAATAATTTTTGACTTAATCGTAACTGGGCATGAAACTTATCTTTCTCGCTATACCCCAAAGCAGGCCTGTAGCCAGGACTATCTTTCGAGGGAAAGGGGAGTGGGTTAACTGTTATATAAGCTTCGTTTATTCCTTTTTATGTGTGCAAAGTTCAAGGTGCAACTATATTATATTTAAAAATAATAGAAAAATTAAAGTAAATATTCTAAAATTCAGTCAACAATTACTGATTTTGACAAGCCACGCATATCACATATTATATTACAATATTTCATATTATTATTACAATTTTAGAATATATATGTTAAAAATGTATAGGTAACGAAACATTTAATAATTAATGAGTACCTTTCTTAATTTTAGCATTAAAAATCTAATATTCTATCTTTCTTAAAGGCAAATATATTTAGATACTATAATAAAAAAGTCAATATTTATGTTTATCTATGTAATATCTCTGTAAATATTTATAAGGGCTAATAAATTGAGTCTATTTAGTGTTTCTCAAATAAGTTGTAATTCGTTTTAAATTAGATAAACTTCTTTCGTAGGTAGTAACTGGCAAAATAAAAATAATTTTTAATAATATGCAAATATTTGAAAACAAATTTTCATTACATTGTGACAGTGGATCTAATGAATTATTTGGATGGTTTTTTTCATTTAACCATTTTTGTTTCCAAAAATTAAATTTACTTTCTAATAATTGTTCATAAATATCTCTAGAATATTGTAACACATCTTTTTTTTATAAAAAACAAAAGTTTTCTTTCTTATTTTACTTAGTAATAAATAAGATAACGACTCCCATAAGTCATAATCCAGAATCATAAATAATAATTCATAAAATCACAATATACAAATTATAATTATATCAAATGTTATCAATATGACTGTGATACTGTGTTATGTACCAATACTAATTTTAAAATTACCATATAAATTAAATTATATAAATGTTTATATTCATCTTGGTTTTAAACAAATTGTCACAGATATGATTACAGTCACAAACAATGGCTGCTGGAACGATGTTTCCTGGGACAGTTGTCCAATCACGCTTTAAGGGAGAGTGGTGGGTGGCTGGTTAAATGTTATATATAGGCAGGTTGCAGGTATAATTACAAAGCGGATATATAAGTGCGATAATGAGATAAATGATAATAATTTTAAAGGTATTTGAGATTATATATAGGTAATTTAATTCTCTGTTTTGGGTAACAATGATTACGCACAATTCCTTGTAAGTTGTAATGTACCTAAACATTTTAAACACAGCATTACAGCAAAACGTGTTAATGTTTTAAATGTTCGCGTCGCCACTGGTCACAAATGATCTATATTATATTAAGTAAAATATTATAAGTTAATATTGTTTTATTTATCTCGATAGTTTCCAATAGATTATAATTAATATTGTTATTGATTATATATTATTCGATACATTTATTTTATACCATATAAGATATTATTTAATAATATTTACATAATTAATACGTCATACAAGTTAAACTGTATATATTATATATAATAATCAATGAAAATATTAAGTATTAAAAAGAAATCCGGTAGAGGTGCTGAAACATGTGTAACCTTCATAACAACGGGCCTGCTATAAAATCTAAAAGACAGTTATTTTTGTAGTGATATACATCTAAACCATCCATCAGAAAGATCAAAATGATCAATTTAGTCAAAAAGACACGGTAACAGTGTTTTGGGATCGTAAAGGAGTTTTTCTGATTAAAATGGCATGAAGGCCACACCATCAAAGCATATTAAAATATCTTCAAAAATCTAAGGAGAAATTAATAATCAAAACTATTTAAGGTAAGGATCGCCAATCGCGAAATATATTTTTTATAATCCACATAACATATTTTAACCATAGTGTAATAGAAATGTAGAGTTAGTAACCTTATGCCGTTCGAACATTTTGCTTGAGTCGTAAAAATCAAATTTCATAATATTTTTAATCATCATAAGGCGGTACTTGAGATTTTAATATGCAAGCTGTTACAAACTTTTACAAAAGTATTAATTAATAAAATCTAAGTGTTGTCAAAAAAAAAATTAACAACAAATAAATACAAATAATACTCATATTTAAATAGCTACATTTTATCATTTATAATTTATTAAAATTAAATACATGTATATTTTCCTTATTTGTTTACATATTTTACTATTTTATATTCAGAAAAAGTTATCTATAAAAATATACAGATTATATATTAATAAACTATCCATATTTATTATGTGCATAGATAAGTATCTAAGATTTCGTCATAATTATGATTATAATTATTTAGATAACCAAAAATTATAAATTGATAATTCTTAAAAGAAAATGAAATTTAATTAAAATTGCAATTTCTCGAGTTTCTATGTTAATGAAAATACTGTACATTTGCATTTTTTATGAAATGTATAAATACCCAAATAGTAAATATAATTTCATGAGAAACCCTAAATTGGTCTCACATATCACTTAGAAAAAATAAATGGGTTTTTTGTAAAAATTAAATCATTTTCATACATTTACAAAAATTCCTGAACTAATATAATTTATTACATGAACAATCTTGAAAATAAATATTCATGGAATAAATTTTTTTATTACAAAAGTAACCTATTTACATTTTAAATTGCGAAAAATCATAACTCCTATATAATGATATTTATTTTCTAATTAAAATTTTAACTTTATCTTTAGTCTGCAGTATTCAGATATGAGCCAAATAAATAATTCTTATTTCTACCTTATGCATTTAATATATGAAATCATTTTTGTTTTCTATTTTATTAAATGTGAATTTATTATATTAATTACGTGTTATTATAATATATTAAAATGATAACACATTTTAATAAAAAAAAAAAATATAAATGTGTACTTTAACTTTTAATATTTTTAATCTACTACCTACAAACCCGGGAAAAATCACATTAATTTCCCAGAAAATAAGATTATAATAATAATAATAATAATATTAATACAAATAATCATAATAATATTGAAAATTATAATAATTTAAAATTTTTTAAAATGATAATTCGTTTAAATTTGTATTATGACTATATTATTTTAATAGTTGTAAAATAAAAATGTTAAAAAAATTTTAGTTTAAAAAATATTTAAAATGTTATTCAATTTTTTTTTTTTAATTTGTGTCGGTATTTGAAGAAAATTCCAATACTTTTGAAAATTATTTGGAAAAAAAAATATGAATATTTTTATATTTATTTTTTGACCAATAATATTATTAATAATATTTTGCACAATTGAATATCAAAAACACAATCTGTTAAAAATAATTGTCATAATTGTACGCCTTTTTGTTAATAAAGTTCCTATATTAAATATTCGATATATTGATGAATTATACTTGGTAGGTAGTGTTGTTTTACATTTTACAAAAATCGGAAATTTTAAATTCAATTGAAAATAAATATGATTATATTGTAATTGTATAGCAAATAGGATTAGTAATACATTTTTTACTGTAGGTAATAACTTAATAGATTCCAATGATTTTGTAGATAATATCATATTATGTTTAATCAATATTGATATCAGATCTCACTATGTCTACATATTTTTTTACTTTCTGACATCTAGCTTTGTGACAATTTTACGGCGTATAGAAAATTAAATGCTTTTATCATTAATGTTTTGTTTTATATATAAATTTGAAATTCAAGAAATGTTCTTTAATAATAATCAACCGCTGATTGTTTTTTTTATTTTTTCATTATGTCTATTCCAGACTTTTAAAAAATATGGATGACTTCTGATAGAAATTATGAGATATTTATAATTTTGGGACACAGAAAATCTAGATTTTATGCTTCATAGCTTTATAGTATTATTTATAATAGATATAATAGTATAGAATTTTACAATATTATTTTTAAAATTATTTTTTGTATATTTTTATTATTTTATCTTTATATTTAATGATTTGAAGTTAAGCGATTTAAGAAGGTATTACATATTTTTTGATACAAAATTTGTAATTTTATATTATAAATAATCATATTGAGATAGCATATCCATATGAATGAATAATATTATTACTTAATTTTTATGTTTTTATCCCTCTTTTTTTAAAAAATAACTATTTTAAAATTAAACCCGTTATTTTTAATAATTTATTTATATATTTTCATTTGATATTATATACTTTCATAGGTATATTATTTTAATAAATAATATATATGCGTATACTATTACATTTACTAAGTTTTAAATAAAGTATTTAAATTAGATTAGTTAGCATCTAATAAATTATTTTTATTACCTATTAATATTAAGATTATTAAAAAATTTAATAACTTTCAGATGATTAGTTTAATCTAACCTAACTTATCGAAGAGCTAAAATTATAATTTAAACTATTTCATTAAATTTGGTATGTCCTAAATAAATACTGTTGTTTTGTTTTACAGTTAACAAACAACTAAATAATAACGAGTGTAAATTATAATTAAATTAATGAGAATTTCTTAATTCATTTTTGTAATAATCAAATATTTATCAGATTCAAAAAATATTTTTTTAATTCGTGTTTTTATTACTATTAATTTTGTTTTTTTTTAGCATTATTTAAATAATTTATATTACTATTATTGTTAAAATTAATGTTTTATTTCTTTATATTTATTAACGAATATAATATATAATATTAGTTTCGTGAATATTCTATCGATTCTATCGATACTCATAAGACGTTTCTGTTAACATGATTATTGTATATTGGTTGTTTACTGGCATTCCACATCCTACAACGCATTATAAACAATATATATTATGTGAACATCAAAATAATTAACTGGTCGGACTCCTTTTGCTATCCTTTAGTAACAAATGTTTTAAGTTACTATCTATTAATCCTGATAATATCGAAGTTGTATATTACCTGGGTTATAACAATGGCGTGTAAACATTGTTTTTGATTCTAACAGAAATCGAATCAGTGTTTTATTGTGTATGGATTCCATTTAAAGTAAATTAAATTAGTTTACAATACTAATAAAGCAAAACATTTTTATTGACATTTTCGTTACCTATACTTAAGTTACCGATTCGTTATTTAAAATGACTAGGGTAAATATTTATATGCACTTGCATTTGATTGATCTTAAAAATAGATTATTTATAAAAAAAAGTTTTTCATGATTTATTTTATATTTCATTGAAATCTGAAAATTATAAAATATGTATATTATTAAATTTAAAAAAAAAAATTGATCACATTTTTCAAATTTATTTCTAGTAGAATAATAATTTTAATTTTTTTATTTTTTTAGAAAAATATTAATTTTTTTTTATAATATTTGTTCACCTTATATAACAATATTAACAATATTGATATAATATGTTTAATTGAGTTTTAAATAAAATACTATCTCAATTTAACTCTAAATTTGTAATTTATCTTTTAATTTATTAAGTATCAAAACATATTTATGTATAAAATATGGTATTGTTTATAGGAATAGAAAAATAAATTCAGTTACGTTAATTGTAGCTTATAATATTTTAACTTTCATTTAAATCAATTTATTGTTCAAGTTTATGTTTAATTATTTTTTACATTAAATTATTATACTTTTATAAACCAATTATTTCCGGTATATATATGTTATTGTATGTTTCTTAGATTGAAGATATATATTAAGATACCATTATACCCATAAGGAAATTAAATCATACATTTTTAAATTTCTCTTTTCATCATTAAAATCGAATTTAATATTTCGTAAAGGAACTATAAGAAATAACCCATTTTATGCAAAACATATTTGCGATCAGTCATGCTAATTCTATGAATATCAATTATTACAAAACTAAGAAAGTATACTGATTGTGGAAGTTAGTCTTTTTAAATTCTCCCACGAACAGGACAAAGTAAGTTTTTTTATAATTTAGATTGCAAATCAACGATAAAATCAGAATAACGATTTCTAAAAAAGCTGTAATAATAATAGGTCATTTATAATCTAATTTAATGATCAGCGCTGGGATTTTATAGTATTTGCATATTTGTGGAGGATTAACGCAAAAATAGCTAAGTACGATTTAAATTTATTTTGTTATTTAACGAATTAAGTAAGACATATAATTATGCATATTTTACATTTTGACTAACATAAAAAGAACATATTTTTGTTTTTTTAAGTTTATTTGTATTGGTATTTAAATATTATAGCTAAATATTCCATATTATATACATACTCATAACTGAAAATATTCATATACATACAGTGAAACAACTTAAAATTGTGTAACTTAATACTTTTAAATCTGTTTATAGAATTATTCAATTATAACTTTATAATTTTTCAAAACTATTTATCATGTTTAAAACATTAAATTTAAGCGTTTGATACTTATAGCTTATCAATGTTAGAATAAAATATACTTTCATAAAACTACTCAGATTTATCAGCTAACAACAATTTCATTAAATAAATAGAATAAAAGCATTTTGTCAGTTATCCAAATATTTGTGTATATTACAAGTACACATACGTGTTTAAGATGTAGGAAATATGACACTTGAATATGTTTTTCAATTTATTTGCTATATCAGTAATATTTTTGGGATTTACGTACTTATTATTTTTCCATTATTTTATTTTGTTATAGAATATTATACATAAACTAAAAATGAAATGTGTCTATATTTTTTTGTATTTCTTTAAGTAATATCGAATAATATACTTAAAATATCTGTATACATTCAATAAAACGTAAAATAAATATTAAGTATTGTTCATTAAAACCTCATAAAAATTATTTTATAAAATAACTACCAATAACGACTACAATGGAATTGAAATTAAAAAAAAAATGTATTGTATAAAATATAAAAAGCTGGTATAGATACAATTATGAGACAAAAAACTAATAATGTAATAATTTGTGCATAATAATTGAAAAGATTAAACAATTTAATGGACTATAGAAGTAATGAAATTTCCATCGTTATATTTAGTAAATACACTGGGTATTATAAAAATATATCATTTTTATAATAATTAAATAAAAAGTTATTCTACATTTTAAGAAAATATACTTTTAAACGTAGTTATGTTTGGAAGTTAAAAGTGTTGACAAATTCAATATACTACCACTATACAATTGAATATTGTCCATTAACTAGCGTATGATGTTTGCAAAATAGGTTTTATTTTATGTTTAACGTTAACCAATTTCGAAGAAATTATTAATCGCGAATATATATCTAGATTTAATTATGTCCATCAGTTTATGGCGTTTTTGCTAATATAGTCTATAAAAAGAAACACATTTCTCTGGTCATTGAATAAGTTCTAATGTACATGAATTGTCGTTAAAATGTTAAATATTATATGATGTTTTCGTTGTACTCGTAATCGAATTCCATTATATTTCGATAACAGTTTAGTTAAATATGAATAAAAAAAATTAAATTTTCATCAAAGTGTATACTAAATTGACTGTAGTATAATGTTTATATTTCGTTTAAATTACGTCATTAATATTTAATAGAATAAAACAATATAAAATATTAATACTATTTTGGAAAAGTGTAATAAAAATATTGTATTTATATTTTGTACACGGTTTGTTGATAATATTAAAATTCGTGAATATTATTTTAATTGCCACGAGTACTTCATATAATTTCATTAATATTAACAATTATGCATAGTATTAACATAAATAGATTAGCTATACAAGATACTAACTGTTTTATTTTTCAAGATTTTTGAAATAAATTTACTTTTTTTATAGTCTTATTTTTATATTGAATTTTAATAAAATGCAAACACAAATTATTAATGTAAAACACTACAATAAGTTATATTTGAAATAATATTTTTAAATTTATTTATACTAGGTAAATATTAATTAAGTACCATAAAACAAAAGTTTATTTTTATAATACCTACAATTATATATATATATATATAAAATAGAATGAATAAAAAAATATATTTTTATAGACCAGGAATGTAATTGTGATTATTTTTTTTTTACTAAAAAATAATAAAGAAAATTGTTTTTTTATATATTTGAGATTAAATTTATCATATTACTCTAAATAAACAGTAGGTAGTTTATAAATTGTATTATATACCGATATTACATCAATATTGCTTAATATTTACACATATTTACTTTTTAATATTTGGTTTGTACACACATTCTCATCGAGGTCATTTAATATTTTACTAATAGTTTGTTTTATATGATTTTTATTAATTATAATTAGATCAATGGTTACATTTGACAGAATTTCAGATTCATTTTTTGTTAGATTAATTTCATCATTTTCTAAATAGTTAAATATAGTTCTAACTATATTATCGGATGTGATTTTTGTATTAGAAAGTGAAGTATTAGGTGGTCTTATAAAATTACCTATTGTTCTATCTATAATTTCTGTAATATTAAGTATTTACCAATGAATTAATTAAATCAGTAATTGTTTAATTTATAATTTATAGATGGACAATAAGTTTCTATGTTTAAATAAGTCAGCCGAAGAGTATGTTGGCTGAAAAGAAAAAGCTATTTTTATTAAAATATTTTGGGCTGTATATACTGTTGTTATGTCTGATCTGTTAGTGCCCCTTCAGTATTTTATACCATAGGAGTGAATTACATAATGTTATATATACTTGTCATATGACTGATTTATTAAGAAAGCGAATTTTGTAAAATTTTAAAGTTTTGTCCAACAAGAATCTGTGATCGACTTGTAACTATTGGCATACATACTGATTTATTTATGTTATTTATAACTTTTTTTCACTCAATTATATATAAGTTGTAAGTCGATTTCGACAATTTCTTTTAACTATACTCATTTTTCTTCAACATTAACTAAAGTTATGTCATCACAATTTTATAGGGATTCAGTTAATGATATTTTCAAATCAAAAAGTATGCGAAATATTTTTAACATAATCTTAAGAGTGACATTTAGATTGTGATTTTAATTTGCTGATGAATTATATTTTAATTATATAGAACAATGTGTTTATTAACTATTTGTATTTGTATAAATGTAATCAACAAATTCAGAAAATGAACCTGCAGATATTTTAATGTATGATAGTACCTATAATAAATAAATAAACGTTGATTTTTCAGAAAATTTAAAAAAAAAACATTAAACTATTGTATTTCGATTATATATTATATGGTCTAAATAATTCCAAAAAATGCATTTAAATAATATGCTCTTTAGACAAAAATCAAACTTTAAAACAAAACATTACAATTAATATAGTACAAATTATATCAAAATGGTATTTTTCAACTATAATAAAGTATCATTTAGGGTTAAGCGATGCAAATTTAAAAGATTAAAATTTAGGCCCGAAACTAAATTATTTTATCTATAACACTTATTGAGAGATAACAAAAAATAAAATTTTGTGTCGCTTAACCTAATTGACAATATATGGAATGCTCAAAATAAAAATATTTAACAATACTTCCTGCTTTTTTATACAATTTTATCCACTGCGAATCTGTTAGTGTTTTATACTAATGTAGTTTATACAGTAAAAGATAGCGGACGAGTAGATAGGAGTAGCTTAGGTACCTATACTGACATAAGAAAAAGATTTGATGGTGTTGATCCGGCTAACTGAATAACCTAAGAGGATTAGGACTAAGAAATTCATTACTTATTTTATTTCATTTATTTCTTACGGAAAGAGAACAAATAGTTAAAACTTTTAAGACATCTAAACTTACTTTAGAATTCAAACGTTCTGAAAAGTTATCATTTGTTATAAATGATATTTAATATTTTTATTAATGACTTAAATAATGCATTTATATTATTTTAAATTCTGAGCGAAGCGAGGAATGTATTGGTTTTACAATGATGCTTATTTTATTTTTTATTTTTATTTTTATGTATGAAGACACTTTTTCGGGTAGAAAATTGGTCACATATAGGATACCCTTTTCATACCAAATTTCATCTAGTTAGTTCTTTATTTAGCACATTTTTCGAATTTTACAAAAGTTATTCCTTGGGAGAAGAAATACTTCCAAAAAATGGCGGTAAATCTACAAAAAAGGGTTTCCATTATTTTAATTTTTTTATTTCGTGAAAACTATCCGACCTTCCTGCTTTTTCATGTTTATCTTACACACGATATTTTGTCCTATTTATATCATTATCATTTTTTTCAAAATCATACGCAATTTTTTCTAATGTACATTAAAACATATTTATTTGTTACTTGTTATTCTATCACATATACGAATTGTCTCACAAAATTTCTGCTGAGGATTCAATTGTGTATAGTTTTTTTTTAGAAAAGTCAGTAATCATCAATTAATTATTTATTTATTCATTGTTATCGAATTTTTTAATTATTGTCCTAATGGTAAGTTTTCAAACTATTTAGTTCTAATTATTGAGTTCCCAAAAAATAATATGTGATTGACTATTACATAATAAAGATGAATATTCTTAATAAAAGAATAAAAATATTTTTATTTTTTATTTTATGTAACATATCAGTATGTTTTAACAATAATAAATTTAAAAAATGGGAAGGTAGATTTTGTATGTTCCCTCTTCGACCCTTCAGTCTTCGGAGAAATTAGTGGTTTATTATAATTAAGATTTAAATGCAACGACATTGCATTAGAAAATACAATTCTGAACAAAACTCAATATAATTCAATATATTATATTGATAGGTCTTTCCATAAGTTTACGTATAGTTTATGTATGTAAGTTATCTATAAGAAAACTTAAAAAAAAATTTAAATACCTACGTTCAAAAATTAAATTAGTTATCACGAAATTTAAAAATATAAAATAACAGAAACCGTAATTTTAATGTTTTCCCGTCATTTTTAGTTCGTTTTTAGTTTCTACTCCCAAAGAAAAACTTTCGAAAAATTCGAAAAATGAGCTAAATAAAATACTAACTAGTAGCAATTTTCTACTGAAAGCATGCCCTATTTATGGTAATTGGACTATTATTTCTACCGGAAAAAAAAGTATATATAAAAAAAAAATATATATATATATATATGTATAATATTCAATTCTACTAAATATTCAAATTATAGAAATTTATAAATAAAAATTATGGATTTTAGAAATATTCTGGAAATAGATTAAGTAGTATTTGAGTAGGCTCTATAAAATTTTCAAACCGTTAAATCTAAAATTGCAAGTAATATTAAACATTTTTGGAAAAAATTTCAAATCTCTATGCTTAGTCAGAAAATCAACTAATCGTTTTCAAAATGTTTTCTCTAATGTTATTTGTAGTAATTAGTGATTGGACCATTATTTCTTTCCGAAAAAATGTTTTCATACACAAAAAAAAAATATGCATTAAACAAAACATCTTTGTTAAACCCACACATTCCACACTTCGCTCAGTATCTAAAATTAACAATTTTTCGAAACAATATGAATTACATGAAACATGTAATTTATTGTATTACTGAATTATGATATTTTCAGAAACTGAAATAATTATTTAATTATTTCCAATGAACTTTATTTTAAAAACACAATTTAGCAAGTAATTTTTTACGATTATTTATCAACATATATTTATTATTACATAAACAAATTAAATTAATATCTTTATTTTATTTATTCTTTATTACTAAGCGAATATTTTAATGTACAATGAAAATATAACAATATAAATAATAATACAATAATTTTAAATACATTATGTTAATTGATAATATGATTTATATTAGATTTGTTTTTATTATATAATAATTTATTACATTAGTAAATAAAAAAAATCATTAAATAAATATTTTCTACACTTTTAAGTTTTAATTTTTTATTGTATTATACTTTTTACACACACGCACACATATATATAATAATAATAATAATAATTTGTTATATCTTTAAATCAATACTTTATAAGTATAAGTGAATATAATATATTATGAATTTTTTAATAAAAGTTTTAGAAAAAAAACTGATATTGAACAATACAAATAAAAATTAATTCAAAATTATACCAAAAATCTAAACAAAACATTATATTTAATATAGAATAAAATAATACACAATAATATATGTTAACAAAACATGATTATAATTTATAGGATATTCTAAATTAAATTAATTTATTTCTTATGACTTCAATATAGTTTTAATGTAAAAATATACTTTTTCTTGAAAGTAATTGTTTTGAATAGTTAAACATATTCGTACACAAGGTATAAACTTTTATTTTATCATATATTCGGGATATGTTTATTATTGTTGATGAATATAAAAATATATCTGAATTTACCAATGGTCCTAAACAAACAATAAACCTTAAAGAAGTGAAATTGAAAAGTTAAAACTAACATATTATAATATTTTGAATAATGGTATAGTAACGTTTATTTTCATTTTAGTTTAAAAAAATTACATATTATATAAATAATATGATAGAATTTTATTAATATACGAAATAAGAAAAATATTATAATTTAAAAATATTTGGCTAATATTTTAATCGAGAATATTCCAAAAGTAAAAAACTTTAAATCTAGAAGTGAATTATTATTATTTTACTGAAATATAAAATTCTGATAATATTTTAGTATTAGAGTTAACCTATAAACAAATATAGTTTCCTGTATTTATAATGTTAGGTAACTGTTTTATTTAAATATTAAGTTTTGAGTAATTCACTTCAAAGAAAATGAACTACCTACTTTATTAAACTTAAGCTTTAGAATAAAAAAAATTAAATTGAACTAAAGAGTAATCATTGATTAGGTTAATTCTTAACTAATACAATTTTATTATTCTCTTTACTAGTTTATATTATATTATAATATTTATGTTTAAACTAACTTCACATATAATCTTTATAGATAATTATATAAATTTATGACATAATTATTATATATTATGAGTAATAAATATTAGGTTTTTTTAATAATTTTAATCAGTTATTATTATTATTATTTTTTTTTTTTTGATGGTTGAAACTAAGAATATTAATTATATTCAAATTATAATATTGAAAATAGGCAATTTAGTGAATGACATTTATACTACTGAATTACCTATACGGTGTCCCATTTAATAATGTTTTACTCCATTTATAAAAATATCTTTTATAAATCAATCTTGTTATCTAATCTAATATAAAAATAGCTGTTTCACCATATTTTAAATTAGTCTCATTATTTTATATTTTTTCGTTATAAACAACTCGACACGTGCAAAAAAAGTATTAAGAACAATATGGTCCTTACTGAACTTATATGCTGTATTATTTTCATTGTCTATTTATATAAAACACGCAAACATGGCTATAACATTAAACATTATAGAAAAATACAATTACATTATATTCGAAGTAGTCCGAAAATCTTTTAAGATATACTTAGAAATTTTTTATAGCGTGTTAAACATTTTGATTCACAATTATTATTGGAATGATATATAAATGTAGAAAATATTTACATCTATTTGTATATTATATTTTGTAATTATTATGAATCAATAAATGATTAGTGATATACAATTTGGAAATATTTAGTAAATGTAAATTAATGAATAACATATTATTTTAAGTTAATAACAATTTAAATTTATATTCCTTGCCTTTATTTTTTATGTTACTTTTCATTAGCCTAATATAAAAAAAATAATGTTCATAACTATGTGTTTCAACGTGGAAATTATAGTCTTTTTTGTTTAAAAACAACATTTATAAATTATATTTAAAATTATTATACTATTGTATAACATTGAAAAAATTAATCACAACAGGAAAACTATCGAGTATAACTGATAAAGTTTAGATAAAGAAAATTTCCAAAGAACTTAATTATAATAATAAAAATAACAAAAACACTTTTATTATATACATCGATCAAAGTAACGTATAATATACGACTCAGCATTAAAGTATACAATTGCTTAGCTAAATCGAAATATAATTGATATCTTCCACTTTCAGTTCTATTTATGTTTCGCACATCACATCAAAGAAACTGTATAGTTGAAGTTTACATACAATATTTTTAATTTAGAATACAATACTATAAAACATTGCTAATTATAATAGTTACGCTAAAATTATAATTTTAAATAGTTTGTAGATATATCATGAACAAACTTTATATTTCGCTTGTCTGAAATAATTTATTTTGAGCGTACGACTATATTAATTGATATATTTTTAAATATGGTTTGAATGAATTGACGACTGTCATGACAATATTATTACGTTATTCAAGCTGGTGTTTTTCGTAAAATTATTGAGGGCTATATGTCACAATTACAACAAACCCAGAAAATACAACATATGTGTCTGATTTTTAGTCGATAAACAAAAACTAAACAAAAACTTTAACTGGCCGATAATATATATTTTCGTAGATATAAGAACTTTCTTTTATTATCCATTTAACACAATAGAAAATAATATACAATAAATCACACATTTCTGATATGTTTCTTTAAAATTAGAAAAATATTTGATCTTTAATTATTTTTACCAATTATATAATCTATACATCTACAGAATAAATCAATTTAGAGTATATATTATTGTGCAAATATAGGTATGAGTATAATCATAAATATGAACGGAACAAGAAAATATTAATGTCCTAAAATTATGATTTTCTTCATACATGAATACTTTTTTTTAATTAGTGAACTCAGTGTTATCAGATATCTTTAAAATTAAAGATATATAAAAAAAGTTGAATTTTATATACACAATTGTGTTTTCATAGAACGTATAAATAATATTGATGCCTCAAACAAAATATTACAATTTATTATAATATTTAAATTTAATATGATGCTGAAATAGTATATTACTTTGAATGTATAATGTATATTATACTAAAAAATAACGGGATTCAAATCCAATTTTCAAAGAAAAGCTAGACAAAATAATTATTATTTTTAAAAAACAATATTCTTATATTTGTAATACAATTATTTTAAATATATGTTTTATTCAATTAAATTTATTACTGAATAAAGTTTATAAAGCACAATCCAATTTAATAAGAAAGATATATAACAGAAATATTATTATCGAATCGTATTTCTATTATTTAATATAAAAATGTTTAAATATTCAGTGTGTAAACAAAAACGTAATTCTTGTCTGTTTTTAACAATGTTTATAACATTTTGTATTATGTAAAGTATAATATAATGTCTATTTAATTAAATTTTTTATTATAATTTAAATGTCACGAATGAAGATCTCAAACAATGCAGCAATGCATAAAGTATCTCTGCTACTTTTCCCTTTTTATCGTGAAAAATTATTATTATAACATAATAACAACAAACCAAGAACGGCAAGATAATAATGCCACGTAAATAAATTAGGTATCATGATAGTATTTAACATAATTATAACATTAATTATTTGTAAATGTTTTTAAATGAATATTTTTTGTCCATTAAAATCTTTAAATTTTTTAAGTATTCGTGAAGAAATAAATTATTTACAATATACGAGTATATAAACAGCAATCATAATATTACAGATACAATAAAATATAAATTAAATAACTTAATATATTAAAGTATCAATAATATAAAATATACTATAATAATTTTGTTTTTAATTAACTATTTTAATAGTGTTTATACTTTATTTTACAAAAAACGTCCTATTGGTCATTATCTTTATTATATGTTTAATTTTGTCAGTTAACGTAGATAGCATCGATTTTTAAGAGGATACAAAATCCAATTACTTCAAAAATAACTGTGTCATTTTAGTTATTGAAGTACCTAGTGAAGTCATGTGATAATAGCATGTAGTTGTGGTGTTATGTCGTATTTATGTCTTTTATTATGATAGTCAATTTTCACCAAAACGATTTAACGTGCACCATAACATCGTTTTAGCGATTGAATGTCAATTATATTTTCAATGATGTCAAAGGCTCAACAATTTAATATAATATTTTGAACGACAGAAATAATATTATTGACTATTTTATAGCATTCACTTGACAATAGAAATTACAGTGAAAAATGTTAAATTAATTGATATATAATTCATATAATAAATGTAGTTTTTTTTATAAAGATAAAGTTAAATTGAAATTTTAAGTTATTTCACAAAATTTTTAATAAAACTTGTACATACAAATTTGTGTGCTATAAGAAAGTTTCATACATAATAAACGAATAATAGATACATAATGGTCTGTGAAACACACAGATTGAGAATATATTATATGTCAAATCAAGTATTCAAAAATTATTATACCAAAACTTTAAACAATTTAAAAAATTTATCTAATGAAACTTATAAATTTTAAGTAATTCAAAACAATAGACTCTTTATTTTTTAAACTATAAGTTTGGATCTTGTTTAAAATGTTTATGCATGGTTGGTAATAATGTACAGATTAACTTTTTTAAGTTAATAAATAATAATGTTTAGTATAAATATAAAACTTTGTACATTTTAGAAGTTAGTATCTTTTTTCTATTTTATTTTTAATTACATTTACTATTTCAAGGATCAGATAATATAGTTTAAGTTCAACCATTTATTATTTAATCTAAACATAACATTATGCATTATTTGTTTATAAATATACATTATTTTTATTTTAGGCTTTTAAGTTAAATATTGGACAAATTAATATGCCTACTAGAAAAGAATGTTTACGAATTAGTCTTTTAAATATAACAATTGTTATTGTTTAATAAAACCTGTAAATAAATAAGCAAAACTGAATAATTAATAGTTAAAATATACAGCTTGAACTACTTAGAAATATCTTAAATAGTAGTCACGATTCTTTTTAAGTCTTAGGTTCGAATTTTGATTGAAATTTATTATTTTTACGG
Source organism: Eriosoma lanigerum (assembly GCA_013282895.1). Classification (NCBI taxonomy): domain Eukaryota; kingdom Metazoa; phylum Arthropoda; class Insecta; order Hemiptera; family Aphididae; genus Eriosoma; species Eriosoma lanigerum. The sequence goes on from CM023357.1 coordinate 28,505,210, forward strand.
CTTTAATTATATTAATAAAGTAATAGATCTAGGACAGAGTATCTCAGATCTCATTTTTTTTTTAGCTTTTACAGGATTTTTATGTTTCTACCAAACCCCTCCATTTATCTCTGTTATCTACCAAATCATCTACTTGAATTAAATCTTTCTTTACTCAACCTAGTAAACGCTGACATGGTCTTCCTCTAGGGCGTGTTTAATTTAGTTTAAATACCAAAACTTGTCTCATTAGACTATCCTTATCTCACCAAATGTGTCCGGCCCATCCTAGTCTTTTTGAGGTAGAAAATTTTTGGATATTTCATTCGTTAAAGATTCTTTCAATATCTGCATTAGTTCTCCTTTTATACTGCCCTGTTTTCGTATTATATATGAAACCATATATTCTTGTAAAAACCTTTTTTTCAAATATTAGTAACTTTGTCTCATCTCCTTTAGTTTGGTAAGTTAGTTAGTTTTGTTGACTGCGTTTCGCAACTATATATTACTATGGGCTGTAAGTAGGAAATATATAACTTCTTCTTAGTTTCTCTAAAGAGTAGGTTAGAGCTGAATATTTTGCTCATTACATAATATTCTCGATTTGTCGCATTTACCCTTAATCTTATTTCATTATGCATATTATTCCTTTTATTCAAATCGATCACAAAGGATTTAAAATCTTCAATTTACTCAAATGTATATTTATCTACAGTGAGATTCTGTAAAATTTTAGAACGTCTACTCATGATCACATACTTTATCTTGCACTCGTTTATATTGAGGCCCATTCTTTTTTTAGACTTAATTAATTAATTTGTACTTTCTTCTACTTCGAGTCTTCAATAATGAAAATATTATCAGCATATGCTTGTAATATCCTTTTACAGTGTACATTCATTTCTCGGGTTTTAAGCATATCTATCACTACTTTTTCTAATGTTATATTGAAAAGAATAGGGGATAGCGCACCCCCTTGTCTTAAACCAGACTTGACTTCGAAGTCCCCTGAATACCTTCGAATTTTTCAAAAGTTTTTCTTTGGGTGAAAAAATGCCAAAAAATTACGGGAAATGTAAAAATTGCGGTTGCTATGAATTTTATTTAAAACGTTTTGAGATAATTAATGCAGTTCTTAAAGTTAGTAATTTACCCGCGTAGTAAAATTTTGGAACGAATTATCAGTATAATATATTGTATACCTGACTGAGTTATATTATTAAAAAAATAATTTAATATACGTATGTATTACATGATTACAGCAAGCGACAATTTCTATAAATTTAATATTACTTGTGGAAATCTCATTAATATTTAAATCAATGTAAAAACGTTAATTATATTTTATTGATTAATGTTCTTAAATATGTTTTTTTATTAACTAGAGTAGGACGGCTGAATATATAGGCAAAATTGCTACATGAATGCACTAAAATCATACCAATTACATGAATAACGTATTTAATCATTCGAAAATAAATAACAATTATTATAATACTATATTTGTATAATATCAAATATTTGTAAAATATTGTTTTAATTCTATATAAATATAAAAGGTACAAAAAACTGATGCTAATAATTATTTTTTATGCATTAATTTTATAATAAAACTACCTTCAATTAAAAATTATTTTAATAAGCATAATACAGTCACACAAAGTTTATTTAGGTACACATTAAGTATCAAATTATTCATTATAATGAACCAAAATATTGCGAATTATTTTGGGATTTCAATTGATAAATTGGTGTATAATACTGCTAAATAATATTGTTATTGGTTAATACTATGTATAAATTTAAATTCTAGATTTAAACTTTTATTTGAAACTTATCAAATCACTTTTTATGAAACTTTGATTTATAATTAAAGTTGAAATTATTCATACTTCTGAATATAAAATATGATATGGTTACTTCATTACGCTATATACTATATACTTTGAAGTTATTGATTTTTTAAAGAACATTATGATTGCAACTTTCATTTTTATATGAAATAAAAAGCAATTTCATTATTATGAAAGACCCAATTTTATATTATTGCATTATTTCATGATAAATATAATAACGGTAGCTTATTGATGTCCAGTTGACATAATTCATAAATTAAGCCCCATATTTTACAATTAATATCATATGATTATCAATAAGCTCTAGGAAAATTTAATAAATTAATAGCATTTATGCATTTTGGTAATATTCATGTAATATATTATTTATAATATAAAAGTACGTATTAAATATAGTATAATAGATAAATAAATATTTTATTTTAGTTAATTTAAATAATATAGAAATGAAGAAGCTAATTTTCCTATGCTACTACACAATGTAATATTTCATAAAATCGTAAAATATTGAATTTTTCTGCTCTTGTACACAATTATTATTAGTTAGGTTTAGACTATAATAAAACCGTATAGTTGTAGATAACATGTATTTTTTATTTAATATAATAGGACACTCTTTATTATGGTAATAGCACAGAGTATAATAATGGGTTTCATATGTATATAAATAGACTTTATTACGATATAATTTTGATAAAAATACAAATATCCCTCCAATGCGGAACACAATATCAACATGTCAGTTTTATACCAGTTTAATAAACATTAAATTATTATATCTAGGTTCTTTAGCTACCCCAACACTATATTATAATATGATGATTATATAATTACATTTTTTAATATTTTTCACCAAGATTTTATAATATCTGACATTCTATCTAACTATAAATTGTTTCTTTTGTTTTATAAATCATGAGTTCAACATGTCAAAGTAAACTATTTCTATTCCTATTAAAATCGCGTAATCGTAATATTAGATAAAATAACAACTTATTAAAAACGTTTGTAAAAATAGATGCTATTATCAAAAATAAATATACGTATATTTTTATATCATGAAATATATCGCAATTTTGTATTTCATGGAATTTTTGCAACAAACTAAACAGTTGGCATTTTGTTTGTTTGCTTTTTTTATCATCTATTCAAATCAAATGCTTTTCTGAAGTTAATCTAAAAACAACGATGATAAAATGTGTACGACGTGTTCCCCCCCCCTCCCTAAAACGTATGTTAAGCGTTTTTAGCCACGAGCACGTTCCAGGCGTGGTGGCGCCAACGAAAACGCTCTCTGTGGCAACAAGTGTGTCTGTACAATCCCTGCCGCCGCACACAGCTACTGGTATCTTATAGATGACGCGACGAGCGTGATCGTCTCGGACCCTCCGAGACAGCAACTGCAGTTTTCGTCATCTTAGCATTCGGAAGATGAGCGTCTGCCGGTGATAACATTATAGTATTTGGTCACTTCGCGTGCGCGTCAGTGTGCATATATATATATATATATTTGTGGGTGGATGTGAGTATGTGTTGGATTGTGTTTGACGGTAGTCGCACCGGTTAGTTGGCCGGAAGTAGACGTCACACCGTCATCGTCGTGCCGATAAAAGTTTCGATAATCAGAATCGATTTCGTTTCCATATTATTCTATGAAACTTTTAATTTCTCACTTTTAAAAATCCATTTTTATTTCAATTGCCTTGAGGTATTTTCTACCGCAATTTCGCTTCTCACCGCATACGTAAATAACGATCCTACTTCCCTCGGCCGTTGTCGTTTAGCGACGCGTTCATCGCAATAATATTGTTACGAATTACAAAAATAAAAATTATAAATTAAACGTTTACATTTCCGTTCGGTTCACTATGACTCCAACACGGTTCGTTCGACGGAAATGATAATTTCCAACCCGAGAAGTAAGTCCGACAAGTTATAATTTTTATTTAATTTAATATAATAACCTTATTTAATCGTAGAAACGACTCAAATAGTTAATGTTTTTATAAAATTTAATTATTCTTCCATAAATGTTGTTTCGGGTTCAATAAAAAATTTTTTTTAATATTACAAGTACATATTAATTCTAGAAAAACCATATTACAACTTTGTAGGAATTAAATTAATGGTATTTTAAAATCAATTAGTATAGGAAAGATTTTGGTATTCATATTAAATTAGGTTACATGCACCTAAAACATAACAATACAAACTAACGAATAATATCATAATAATAGCCAACAATAAAGATAAATATTATTTCGAGATTTCGAAAAAATTAAATGATAATTAGTAATGCATAAGAATAATCTACCGTTAATAAAATTAGTGGGAATACACTGACTAAAAAAAAGAAAAAATCTAAAATTAAATGGGATGTTACTCTAACCAGTAACCTATAATAAATTATACCATTTTAAAGGTGAAGTTTTTACAGCTATAATACCAGATGTCGATTTTATCATCACGTGTCATATAACACGATTTTTTACAATAAATCACAGATGTTTTTTTCCTATCCTTAATATTTTTTTTTATTTCAAACCTTTTATTTATTTTTTTAAAGTAAAATTAAGATATAAAAATTAAATTTTTAGAGTAATTATTGAAATAATTTAAAACTACATTTTCATAAATAAATATACGTATAAAATATAATATTATGTTTTTAACTTTAAAATAATTGTTTTTAGAACGAATAGAAAACATTATGTAAGAAAATAAATGTTTATTCGTATGCTAATAAGATATAGTACTTTTATAGAAATTGTTGATTGATATTTTATTTTTTAATAATAATTAATTAATAATTATTTAGACTCTTAATGCTAAATGTCTAATTACAGAAATAAATTAAAAGTACTTCAATAAATAGTAAAAAATATTTTTCATATTTAAATTAAAAATTTTAATGTTTAAGAGCCAATTTTAAGAGTGAAAATTTAGATAATAATTTTAATTTGCTGATAAATTAAAATGTGTTATACTATAATTATGTAGAACAACATATTTATTAATTCTTTGCATTTATATAACATATATACAGAAAATGAACCTGATATTATAATACATAATATTAAGTACCTATAAAAAAATAAATGTTGACTTTTTAGAAAATTAAAAGAATTTCTTTAATTACAATCTTGTCAAACTTAGGAATGAGTATAACAAAAGTTTTAGTAAATTTAACTGTTCACCTTTGCTATTTGAAAATTTTTATTTTTTTTCTTCAATTTTTTTATGATTTTTATTTTTTTATTTATGAAATGTATAGTCTTATATAGACGTTATTCCGAATATATATATATATATATATATATATATATATACATAAAATTTTAATTTTGTGGAAGATATAACACGAATTATAGTAATCTCGAGAGTCACCTTGTATTTTTGTTAGTTAAATAATTAATGATTATAACTTCAATTAAAATAATATATAATTTCCTAATTTGTTATAATAACTATTGTTAATTTTACAATATCAAATTATACCTCAAATAGCCTTTTTTTAAATTCATTATTTACATTTTATTATTGTAACAAACACAAAAAATAAATAAAATATCATATTTTCGTTCCCACTGTTCGCTGTGATGAAAATACATGAATATTGTTAAGAATTCTCCTGTAGCCATTGTCAAGTTAAATATTTTATTACACAAAGGATGGACTAAAGAAAACGTTGTTCCTTTGTATTAAATAAAATAAAGTAGTCTCATGAGCGTTTGTATATACACTAAATGTAATACATACGGACATAATATTGTGTATTATACATATAATCTTGACGATTCATTGCTTCAATGCATAATAATTATGTCCAACACAATGTTTTAAAAACAAACAACACAAAATCGTTTTAATAATTGTCAAGGAATCACCAATATTAGAAAATAGAGTAAAATTACATGATTTTATTTTAATCATTGATATTCGATTTTTAACAGTGATAAGTATGATTCAAACACAAATTTATACTTTTAATAATATTAATTAAATATTCTATATATATTTAAATATATTAATACGAACGTATATCATTGATTAAACTTAACAAAATAATAATTTGACTTTAAACCAAATTGTGTTATATAACATGTCTCATAAGATCCTAAACTATAAAGCTATAATTAAAAACCAAAAATCAATAAAGTATAATTCAAGGTAATTGTATTAAATTTAATTAATACCCGTTTAGAAGTTTATATTATCCGTCATCCGACACGGTCGTCCACAATTTTTACTATTTTAAAATTCATTCTATTGATTTATCTTACAAATTTCTAAAGTTTTAAAATTGTTTAAATTAAATTAATAATTAATTTATATTTATTTTTCTATTTGATCGTTAAAGTTTCAAAATATTGAAACAAAACACATAACCCAAATTAGTCCGTTTCTTAATAAATTTCTATCACAATAAATAATTGTATTTATTTTATGTAATTTTATTTCAATCGCATTCTTTAGTTGTTTAATATTTATTTTAAGTTATGCGTAATTTTGTATTATTTAATTAGCTTTAATATATTGTTTTTAGCTTAAAATACCATACGTTACTTAGATGTTTATAAAATAAGCAAGTACATAAAATATTCCATTTAAAGGCTTTCTCGTGAAATTTCAAAGCTATATTTCGACCATAAAAATATAGACAAAAAATAATATACATATTTATTAACAAATTATATTCCTCAATGCTTTATACTAAAATGTATTTTGTTCGATACATTATGCCAGCCCCTATTTTTTTTTATAAATTGCATACTATATATGTGAGGGAGTCGTGTGATATTCTTATTCTATATTTTTATAATTGAAATGAGTTATCTAATATTTTTTAGTGACAATATTGTTTTTGTTATAAATAATAGATAATATATATTATTATTATAAAATAATAATTTATTTAATCATTGTGGAATTTTTGTTGAACAATGTAAACTAAATCTAAATTTTTGTATACCATACTTTCTTGCAAGCACATATATCACTCAAATTGGTTATGCACACTTATTATTTCAGATTACACAATTTGTGTCATAGTTGGCTAAAAAAATAAGGACTATTTTTTACCAAGAAGATTCCACTTAAAATATTATATCAAACATTTAAACTAAATAATAATAAAATATCCCAACGAATATTATATTCATTAAAAATTTCTATAAATGAATATAATGAAAATATTTTAAAAAATGTGATTGTGTAAATAATTTACAACTAGTAAGCAATTTTTTCAGTATATTATGTAAACTATATATTACATATATTTTCATTACTATAACAAGTTAAGTTAGGTAATAGGATTTTATAATAAAGTTAAGTACCCAATACTTACATCAAAGAAAGGTTGGTGTTTTAAAGTTTTAACAAAACTTGTATAACATTATTGAAACAACACATTACAAAATAAAAATAGCCAAAGTCTTAAAAAACTTTTATAGTATACATTTAGTAATCATAGAACATACCGGCAACAGTTTGGGTTTGGTTTTGATTCGATTTTTACTTCTTGCAAAATATTGTTTTGAACATTTTATATAATTTTTTTTATATTTCAGTTTTATAAACTTACTAATATATATTTTAAAGACAAGAAATAAAAAAGTATAGAACATTGATGACGTATAAAGAAAATATTTACGGCCAATTTCTCATAAAATATTTTGAACAACTTTGACTGTATTCGTAGTATTGAATATTGACCATTGTTTCGTAAATAAATTTATATATAATTAAAACAAACACGTAGGTAGATAAAACATGTGACTGTTATGTTAACTTCCCAGCAGGACGTATATTTTTTTCTCTATTCGAAATTTACAATGGAAATACATCAACAATGAATTTCAGCAGTACGCGGGGTAGAGTTATTATTATTTTACAATATTATGTTTGTTTTGCACATAACTCAAAACACTGAATAGTAGGTATTTGGCTAATTAATTTGTTATACATGTTCAAATATAATAAAATATATTACGATACGTCAATATTGCCCACGTGGTCACGTAGAGAGAACAAAACATAAAGTTGCTGATTTTCCAATTTGTTTATGTATGCGCATCGCATATAATACATCAAAAAATATACGTACACGGACATTCCTATTATACTATTTTAGACGAAATTTTATAATATGATATTTTTTTGACGTCGAACAATGCGAATTAAGAATTATATCTCAGTAAAGCGTATTTGAGCGCATATTGCTCCGAAAATCCTACCAGTTTCGTCACTAGAAATATGTATCACGTACGAGAACGAATGAGGGGAATTCGCTGCGGGAGATCAACACACGCTCGTATATATATATATATAGCATGTCCATTTTGTCGAATTGACCTCCTTTTCACAATACTGCATTGTATGTCCACTCAACCCATGTAAAATTACGTTCTCTATTACAAAGCATTTTTTTGAAATACAATTTTTATTATTTTTTGTATTTTTGATTATAAATATTTAATTGTTTTATACGTTTTATCGCGAATCAGAAATCATTTATTTTTAATTCCAAATAACATGTGAGATATCTAAAATTATGTCATATGCACTCAAACTGCAAATATCGCAACGAATTTAAACAAAAATATATTATACACAAATAACTCCCATAAAAACGATTTAATAATACGTATACCTACGTGCATTTAATATTCAGCATTTAATATATATATTTTATTAAAGATAAATATGAAATAAATCGGTAAATATTTCAAATATAAGGCTATCTAGATGACTTTGTTAAATGTAATAAAAGTAAGTTAAAACCATCCAATGATGATCATTCATCCATTGTGTAAATACATTTTTAATGATTATGTATGTTTTGTCTACATAAAATTTTACTTCAACTAACAAAATAGATTATTGAGACTTTCATTTTTACTAGATTTAAATTTTGTGACGGTTTTAATAAAACTTTAAAGGAGGTAATTACGATTTTTTTTTTTTTTAAATGATTTTTTTTTTTTTATATATAATTGTGTTTTGTTTTAAACAAAAATAAAAAATAAATAACATGTGAAATAAATGAATATATTTTTATCATCGATTATAAAATTAATAATTTGTTTTTGCTATTTTCAAAGTATTTTTTTTTTTAATAATGCTGTCTAAATGTAATTCCCAATAAATATGAAACAAAATTAAATATATCAAGAACAGTTCTTAATTATAAATTACATTTTAAAAAAATATTATTAAATTTTAATTACAATTAATTAAAAAATTTTGAACAATTATAATTTAAAATATTTCAAGCGAAGTTTCAAAGAGAAAAGGCGATCACAATTAAAACCGCCATTGCATAAACAAAATTATTTTAACAAGTTGACTGCCATTTAAACATAATATTCTAAAATTTCTTTGAGTATCATATACGTATGATAAACTGCAAACTTTACCTTGACTATAAAAAAATTTACATATACTTGCCGTTTACACTCACCGTTTATCATATTTGCACTCCTTAATTTATCCGCTTCATAATTTTACCTTTCTGTTGATATCTATCTATCTACTGGTTAAAGGCCTTTCAAGACCATCCCATCTCACACCCGTTCCTCCATTCTTCTCTATCCATTGCTCTTTCTTTCCAATTGGTTCCTCCTCCTAACGATTGTACATCCTTTTTAACTAAGTCTTCCCATCTTGTTTTAGGTCTTCCTAACGGTCTTTTTCCTCGCGGGTTTTGTTCCAATACTGCTCTAATTAGTTCATTTTGGCTCCTCCAAGCGTGGCCTGCCCATTGGAGTCTTCGTTTTTTTATCACTTCCGTTATGGTTGTGTTTTGGAATAATATTTCTAGCTCTGTATTCTTTCTCCTTCTCCATTCACCGCTGTTGTTATCCTTAACTGGTCCATAGATTTTCCTCAATATCTTTCTTTCCATTATTAAAAATTTATTTTTGTCAGATTTTCTAAGCGGCCACGTTTCCGCTCCATATAGGATTACTGGGCGGATCAGTGTAATGTACAATTGCTTTTTTAGTTCTATAGATAATACTCGTGATCCTAATATCTTTGCTAGCCCATAGTAGCATTTGTTGCCTGTCTGTATTCTAGCTGCTACTTCTTTCGCTACATCATTATTTTCTGTAACTATGGTTCCGAGATATTTAAATTGTTGCACTTTGTTGAAGTTAAACCTTCCAATGTTCAATGTGTTAGCAGGTTGGTGCAGTTTCCTTCTGTCAACACACATATATGCTGTTTTTCCTTCATTACACTGTAATCCTACTTTCGCTGCGGCTTTCTCTAATTTGAGGAATATATTTTTTAAACTTTCTTGTGATTCTCCTAATAAGACTACATCATCCGCATACGCTAGCAGCTCTATTGAAGAGTCTTGTAATTTAAAGCCTTGATTATTGACGTTTATTTCCCTTATAACTCTTTCTAGTACCAGGTTAAATAGGATAGGTGATAGGGCATCCCCTTGTCTTAACCCAGATTTTACCAGTACATGGTCCGAAATCAAGTCACCAACCTTAACTTTGACTTTTGTCTCCATTACACTTATCATAATAAGATTTATTAACTTATTAGGGAATAAGTTAATATATGTTGATATACTATATTTAATAAAAAAAATTCGTATTGTCTACATAATTTTTATTAAAATGAGTTTTTGGCATTCAAATAAGTGTATTTCTTCCATTTTTATTTGTATTCAATGTTAATAATATCATCTCAAATCAAATTGTTGCACAGTTCAAAGTAATTATTTATAGCAAATTCGTCCATTATTCATTACTTCATTAGTTATTTGAAATAGAAAAATATAACTAAATAAAAATTAAAACTGATATTTTGTACAATTTTCAAACAGTTTTATGAAAAGGGGTATTACGCTGAGGCCTGAGTATCACATGTGATACTTATATAAAATTGATTAAATTTAAATTCGATTTTCAGTCATGCAAAAATAAAAACCATTCAATTGATTATAGATATTGACAAAAAAAAAACAGTGATATCATACTATCTGTATAGAAACTTTAACAATATGATTAGGACAACTCGCATAAAATCGCTGAGAAGCATATAATATAATAATCAAGAGGCAATTGAAAAGTTTGGGTAAATTGTATAAGGTAGTCAATAGGTAGTTCATCGTGTATCAAATATGATACTCATAGCAATCAATTTATATAGCAAATTATATGATATTTAATGTGCATGATCATGCATATATTTAAAAAATATATTCATATATAAATATAAATAAATTATAAAATTATTTAAAAACAATTAAAACGTTAAACTTAACGAAATACAAGGTACTAAGCATTTATAGATGTTACAAAAATATAATTAATAAATTATGATTATATTAGTGTTAAAATTCTACTACTTATTTTTGTTACTTCTAAAGTTGAAAACAATTGTTAAAGAATGTCAAATATCTTTTATTACAGAAGTATATTATATTTTGTAATCTGAATGACAGTTTTTATTTAGTTTTTAAGTTATTTACTTTTAGGACAAGTCATAACCTGAAGACTCGTTTTTATTGTATTATCTTTTTGTTTTAATGGAAGACAATAATCGTATAGTGATCATTCGGACTTTTGAACTACTAGGAATTTTAATTACAAAAAGTGTTTAAACCGTAATTATTATGGTCTCTGTTTTCCGTAAATGTATCCATTATTCGTGGTAAGTAATATAAAATGAACAGATTAGGATAATTTAAATGAAATAAAAAAGTATAATTTTGTATTAGCATTGTTTTTTTTTCTTTCAATAATAATAAATTAATTACAATGACGGTATACTGTTAACTATATTTGACAGATGAGGTAGATATTTAATTTAAAGAATAATAATGAAATAATAATTATATTCCATGAATATGAATACATACAATACCTAAGTACAAGTGTACAACTAAATATATACTTTTGTTTTACTTTTAAAACTATATTCTTATTTTTTTTTTCAATTTATAGCAAATATCTTTCATTTTATTATGAAAGACGTGGATTTTGTTTTTCTACAAAAATTTAATATAACATTTATAAACGGTTTTTGTAATAAATTATTTATAAGAAATAATAGCAATAGGTACGTTTTGTATGAACAAAAATTAATAAATACAACAAATTAATATGGTTAAGTATTAACTGTCTACATTTTCAATAATCAGTGTCAATTAGGTAAAACATCTATTGAAATATTCAAACATTTAAATTTAATACAGTTTTCAACTGAAAGGAAATCAAAGTCCATAAGAAACAAGAATGATGACTTAACGTTACTGAATATAATCTATATAAAATGGATGTTTACGTTAATAATTGGAATCGGAAATTAAGGCGTGAGAATACTTTGGCACTACATATATTTGTCTTTAACATAATCTCACTGTACTTAAACAGTTAATAAATAAACATTTTTATTAAACTACAAGTATCATTTATAATGACATAACAAAGAAATATTATATTAAACTCTTATAAAATAGGTTTATTTCGGTACCGGCATTTATAAAAGAAATTGAGCGCACTGTCATTTTGGTGGAAACGTCATAGTTTGTCACGCTCGGAGAAGGCCTAAAACTGGCCAATTTTGTTTGGTCCGTGGCGTGTTATTTCACTGGACAAGCTATAATCACAAATATATAAATGAGCGGATAGTATCCTCCTGTATATTATATTTTGGAGCCCTGTAAAAAAAATTAAAGAATAATATATTATTATCATTTTTAGTAACATAGACAATAGGTATATTTCATTTTTAAACTTATTTAGAACATAAGAATATGATTAATTTTAATATACATTAATCATAATACAGATCTATTAAAATATTATATCGAAGTTTAAATATCCATTAAAACAAACAAAGCTATAATAATAATATATTATTTTCAACTAGAATGAGATAATTAAAAATTAATACATTAAAGATTTTATATAATTTGTACACAAATGCATATCCCGGTTTTTTTTAAAGTTTTAAGTTGATGCTTACATTATCTATAACTCAAGTAAGGTGTAAACGTAGTTTTTCAAAATTAAATATAATATACTGTACATATTAAATTATTTAAGAAATACATTAGGTCAAAACCTTTTAGAAACTTTTATGTGGATAAATATTGATAAATTATTTATTGAATCAAATTGATTCAAATGATGTAATTGAGATAATTAGCTGCTAAAAGTAGAACATCAAACAAATTCTTATATTAATATTTGCAATTTAATTTTAATTGTCCAGTACATAATTTGATTAGATTTTTCGAATCATACTTGTATTCCAATTGTTTATATATATAAATTGTAAGCACTAATTATATGTAACCCCAATAGTCTAATTAGGACTTGGTCTTGAGGAGGGGGATATACATGATACAAATTTTGTCAATACTAATACAATTATTTTTGAATACTCATATATTATTGTTTTATAATATTAAATTATCAATCGATTTTCTGTATTCTTACCATTGTGGCGTACGCTCGCGAATATTCTAGAGTGTTGTGTCATTTTACAAGGCATATTTTATTAAATATTAAATAGAATTAATTATTCAATTCTGAGCGGAACGAGGAATGTAATGTTTGTATAAAGTTTTTTTTTTTTTTTACATTCTTTTTATTCATACCAAAGATACTTTTTTCATTTTTAACTCTACTAAGAAAAAAAACTTGTATATGCATAAGAAATATTCCTGAATCTGATGATTAGTAATGTTCAAAACAACCATAGAACATTTGACTAATGCTAGATGTAGTCATCAGCAACTTCCTTTATACCCGCGCATCGTCAAACAGCCGAGCAGATCATACGTTTGTTGATATTTACTTGATTATATCTTAAGGAGAATGTTAACGAATACATTAGGGGCCTATACAATATTGACACAATTTGTTGACCCAAATCTTAATGTATATTGTTTAATGTTACAAAAAATAATGTAAATACGATAAAAATAATTTTAATATCGAGAACTATCGTGTCCGTTAACATTTTTTATAAAATAATTGATTTTTATTTTTAATTTGTTTAAATTAGACCATTGTATGCTAATTTTATATTATTTAGCTACATTGATTAATTAAATAATGTTATAAAAATACCGAAAATTAATATCAAAGATATAAGAAACTCAAGACGACTATTTATTTGTTTTCATATAAAATTCATTTTTGCTACTAAAAATGTCTGATTTTCTTCAAGTTATTTTCTATAACACTAATTTGCATTCTGAGAAGGGAATAATGAAAATTTCATATAATTTAAAATGTATATTAGATCTGTTGTGAATTTAACAACTTTATAATTTTCGGGAGCATAAAATTAAAAATTAATCAATTAAAACATAAATGAGTCTGCAACTTTTTCTATTAGCTTATAACTATAAACCAAATAATTATTCAAATATTTACTTACTTGAGAAGACGCACCTATTTTTATATTTACTCGATAAAACTTATGCTCGTATTTTTCGATATCAGTTGGTAAGGTGAAATCGACAGCTCTTTATTTTAACTCCAGTCCAAACTTTAGGGATTTCGGTATGAATAGCACTTTCAATGTCAGCAAAAATACGCTGTTCACCCAACAAATTATTTAATGAAACTTTTTAAAGTATTTAGTCGGACACTATTCATGTGGTTGAAAAAAAAATATATATATATGAGAAACAACTTTTATATTTTGAATTTAATAAGCGGACACAGTTTGTTGATTTGGGACAAAACTCTTTTACAGTCGATACATTCATATTTTCTCAATTGTTTAATGATTCCAAATAAACATACACTCGATATTGTTTTTAAAACTAAACCAAGACTCATTTTTGATATTATAATAATAAAAATTAATTTGGTTCGTTGTATTGTAAATAATGTGGGAAAGAATAATAATATTTATTGATGAAATCATAAATTTACCATATTTATTTCATACAATTATTTTAATCATCATAATTTTTTTGATATAACAAATTTTAAATATTAAAATTTTTCCCTTTTAAGTCTATTTAGTATTTACCTATACCTACGATTCAACGATTGTGGATTGTAGGACTGACAGCTAAGTTAAAGAAACACCAATAAGTATTCTGTTCGGTCTTTTATTGTACTGAAACCAATATTGTAGTTATAAGTTAAATTAGCTTATTTTTCTAATTTTAGAACGAATCATTGTTTTTCTTTTCCTAATCATTTTATTCCAAATATATCATGATTGTGTATTTTTATATTTACGAATTTCACGTACTTTGAACTTACAACTGTAATACTATCTATATTCAGACCCTATGCTATAAATAATTTTGTAATTTTCAAAGTTCTATAGTTTTTATATCCAATACAACTGTAACATGTATATTATAAGTAGACCATTTACGTTTATATAGTACTATATATATATATATATATATTTATTTAAACGAGATTCTTCTGAATCCATTTAAATAATTATTAAATCTTGGCTGTTTTGGCTGCTTAGATTTGTTTTGCCAAGATTATTTTTAAAATAATTTAAAAGTAGTTCTTAGATTACTAACGAAGATATAGACCTGAGCTATTAAAGTTTAGCAACTTTGATTTTATTTACATTTTTCTTTTTTCTTTTAGAAAACAGTATTCGGGACTGTCGGAGTAATTTAAAAGTTTCACATGTTATCAATAGAACATAAATTTAATTCAAATAATGTTTACCAAAAGGATAAAAAAAAGTTGAATTTCATTAAGTCCGTTTTAATAAACAATGTTTTACTCTAAAGTATTTTTTTAAGATTAAAAAGATTAAAATAGGTAATGCAAATACAAAACATTAAAATTACAATAGAATAAATAGAATAAAACAGAAAATATATCATTTGTACACATAATATATATATATATATATATATATTTATGGATTAATATAATTGGAAAACCAAATATTGCATATTTCCATATTATGTAACATAATACTATGAATACTCAACATGAATTTACATATTTATAACATACTTAGGTACATATTATTATAATATTTTATTATTTTAAATATATTGGTATATATTATATACGAGTACATAATGATATTTTATAATATATTATAATAATATACTAATTTTTCTTTCTACTATATTATGACGTATAACTTACTGTTTTAATTACAAAATTAAAATTATTTTAGTTTATCACTTCAAAAATAATTACTACAAAATAAGATATTTATTTTAAATTGATCATTATAATATTAAATAAGTTAAACTATTAAAATATTACCCGAATTATATACTACTTTCAAAAATAAATTTAATAATCTGATTTAATGTACTCATTATAATATTAAATTTTTTAAGTATGCGAGACCTCTTGAAAAATTGTATTGTTAGTTGTGTTTCCATTTTTTAAATTTTGTTTTGATCTGTACTTATTTCTTTTATTCTTTTATTATTAATTAATATTATTGTCATATTTAACGAAGTATATTGAATAGTTCTTCACTAATTATAATATCTTGTTACAAAAATAATGAAGAGAACATTGAAATGTATAAAATTCTCATTATATTTATAACATTAAATGTTTATTATAAATAGAATAAGTATGTCTATCAATAATACAAAATATTAGTTTAAAAAATATTACATATTATGAGTACAATAAATCATACTTAAAATAATATATTAGATTTGAACTTGATCGTATATTTATGATTGATGATGATTTCGATGATAAAATAACAAATTATTATACTTTGTGTAAATATTTAAAATAAAGAATAAATGTAAATTTATATTAGGTACCAAGTTTTTAATAACATTTAAAAACAAAAATAAACACTTACATATAAACATAGTACCTATCATTTAATTTTTAGTCAATATGTGATTTAGTTAATTTTATTACCTCTTACATTAATAATAATTTAGGTACTTTATTCTATTATAATTTATAGTCTTAATAGG
The DNA here is from genome assembly GCA_013282895.1 of Eriosoma lanigerum. Lineage (NCBI taxonomy): Eukaryota > Metazoa > Arthropoda > Insecta > Hemiptera > Aphididae > Eriosoma > Eriosoma lanigerum. Next base: position 28,521,980 of record CM023357.1, read on the forward strand.
TTTTATAATATTGTTATAATATTAACAATTATATAAATGAAACCACTTGTAATATATATATTAAGAGTAGTTTTTTTATTTATTTAGCTTTATATTGAATGTTCAATATTAAGTCATCCTACTATTTTCACAATTTTACAAAATTACCAAAACTTAAAATTCAAAAAAATTCTAAATTTAAAATTAACAAAATTCAGATAACAGGCAATAATTTTCAGACTATAAAGCGGCAAAAATATCTTTGAATATGATAATAATTTAAATTATTGTAATAATTAGACAATTACGTTTGTAATTTTTAAATTATAAAAATATCTTCCTATAAGTACAAGTATCATAATATAATTAATTGGCTAAGTAAAATGTAATTATATTTTAAATCCAAAATAATACATTTAGTTATAAATTATATTGTAGTAGGTTCGTATTGATATATTATGTTTGTTATTCTTTTATCTATACTAAACATTACACAATAAATATTTTATTATAATTTCTAATTTTACAGATAAATGATGAAAAAACATATCATTGAATGTTGATATAATGATATAATGTTCCAATTGGTAATATTATTATAATAATATTGTAATAATATTATATTACAAATAACTAATAAGTTAATAAACACTAATACTATACTATAACTAAACAATATAATATGTATTATGCATATAAACCTATATAAAATATAAAATAGAAGAATTATTGTGTCATTAGAATTATATAAAATAACTTCCGTATTATAATCAATAAAAGTCTTTTAATTACGATTTTGTAATTTTATAACTTTATTTGTTAAAATATTTTATTATTTTTAATTTTCAATGAAGATGAACGATATACCATTTTTTTGCAGTTTTTAAAAAGTGGATTAACATTAACAATCGCATATTTTTCTATTCGCTAACTAACCTTTATTAAAATTACATACATTATTCATAATATAACGATGTATTATTTAATTCTAGTGATATTTATATAATAATATTTACGTCTAAATTCATCTAAACTCATCCATGTCAAATTTAAACGTTCGCTAAACTGTTCCGAAAAAAACAAGTCGAGTCGTCTTAGATTGTAATCGAACATATATAAACCCAACAACCAGAGGCGTATTTAGCAATTTTTAAAGGAGATGGTTTAGATTTTTTTTAGAAGCTTTAATAATAAAAATTACAAAAAAAATGAAAATAAACATGTTCTGTATCTGTATGCATTATAATGCAAAATCTAAAATAGGTGGCAAAATTATAATATTAATTGCAGTTTTTTTTTTTGGTCATGGGGGTTTAAACCCGTTCAAAAATACTCCCCAACATAAATACGCCTTTGCGACAACAGTAATATCACATAAAATATTATATTATGTACAATATATAATATGTACGTTTAAAAGTTTATAATATAAACTAAATAAAACATATTTATCACGAATTTTTATTATTTTTTATTAATATCAAAATTATAAATTTTTAATTTTGTTTCTCAAAAAAAAAAAAAAAAACAAAAAACAAATATCATGATAATATTATTTTAACAATATTTCGATAACTATTTAAAATTGTATTCGTTTTTTAAATCATACTTAAACAACAAATTTTTAATTTAATTGCAGTTTTATGCCTCCTGAAAATAAAATGTAATACGGATACGATTGTTTTTAGAAATATAATTATTTTATATCAATTAAAGAATATCGTAAATCGTATTATTTTTTTTTTTTTTTTTTAACCGGTATAAAGATAATCATGTTTGGTGTTCACAACATATTAAAATATAATATTATTTTTTTCAAAATAGCAAAATTAGAATTCGTGAAGTATAATTTAAGTATTAAATAATACTATAATACAAATTAAATTTTAAATTTATTGTTTTATTATAATTAAACTCAGAAATTGCGCCGTTTATGTATTTTATCATATACCCATTTTTTACTACTGATTTTCATCTTGTTTAATAATATAATCTTGATCTCTTAATTCTGATTACTCTTTTTGCTACGATGTTTAATCAGCGTAGATATTTTGGGTAGAACAATGATAGGATTTCATACGTACCTCTACGCATATGTTTTCATCTAGTGGACTGTTGTCCCAAACTCTCCATTATATGACAATTACATTCAGAAATTATTATATGCTGTTCTTAGTATTTATTTTTTACTGGTTAGAATTGAGATGATTAAGCAAACTTTAAACACATCAAATTCCGTTATTGTGTAGAACAAAAGTATATTTTACGTAAAACGGTAAAACATGTACCCAACCATTACAACAATAACAGCATCGACATTCTATACTATAGAAAACAATAGTTTTATTCTTATTATAAAAAAGTGAAATACTGTAGTGTAGTGTATATTTCGAGATAATATTCAAAATTTCTACACAACTTTATTTAAATTGTATATCTATTATATAAATATAAATGTATATACTTCTAAGAAACGTCAAACTTTGACAACAAAAATTATTATTAATTATTCGAAATAAAATATTCATTATAAAGAAGTTACTTTTATTATACCTTCTATTATTATATTTTATAAATGCAATTATATTTTCAGAGAAAATTTATATTTTATTGAGATTATCAAGTTTTTATTTATATAAAAAAGTAAAGAAAAAAACAATAATAAATATTAATTATATGTATTATTATAATATGCCATAGCTACTTGGTGAAATTGCTTACTTAATGAAATGAAGTTATGTCTGTGATTCTTAAATATGTCTCTGCATATTATTTATAACTATAAAGAATATATTTGTTAAGCTTATTGAAATGTTCGCAATGAATAAACTTATAATTTTAATAAGTGGATTCACGATTAAGAGGAATTGTGTCACTAAAATTATGATTCAATAATTTGAACAAGAACCAAATCAATTTTAGATATAAATTATGTTTTAATTGTAAGTATAGTTTGTATGATAATTATTGTAAATAATATAATTTTTAAAATTCACTAGATGTAATAGAAAATAATATGTTTGTATTTTATAATTTTAAACTCAAAGTTTACTCTAATATTAAGATAATATTATATTAGTTAATTTCTATTAAAAACTCAATTAAAACAATTAAAACTATTTAATTGCTTGTCATGTCTTTAAAAATTTAATTTGATTTTAGAAACGAATGGCACAGTCAAAAAACCGTTGGTTTTAAAATAAAAAAACATTAGATCATTATTGTAGTCGTCCTTGCGTAATTGTTCAAATTGCATATTATTTAATGATATAAATGTTATATTGTTTAGTAAATTAATTATATTAATGTGAATTTAATTGACAGTATAATTAGGTATTTTTTTTAGTATTTTAATTAGTTGCAAAATACTCGTATTTTGTTTCACATTAATATGTATAATATTAAACAGATTGAAAATGATTTATGATAAATATCTTCAGTGAAATCTATTTCGTTTTTCATCTTAAATACTAGTAGAAGTGACCAAATATCACACAATCGAAATTTATAACTACGATTTACTATGCTATTGTAACCAAACAATCTTTAGTACTACCATCTTGGTCCTCTATGTGTAGAATGTTTCAATGTTGATTGAAAGCATTTAGCCTTTTTATTCTAGCCAAGAACCGACAGGAAATTGAATATTTTTTACTTTTTTTTATTTTTGTTTGATGTAAGGTGATGGATGACGGTTGATTTGACACACTTCCGATAAATCGTGAATTTGAAATATAAATATGATATTCAACCAACCACAAATTCAACAAAGACTTTACCGAATCCTGCAAACCTTTTTCAAAAAATATTTTTAATATTTTCATGTTTTGCTTACAATTTTTACCTTTATTTTTGGAATTTAAAACAAAAAAATTGAAATATTTAACATACAAAGGCTTAAAAAAATACATAGTTGTATAGCATTGAATGTTTACCTGAGTTCTAATTTTTAAAACACGTATATTAACACATTAATTTTCTTAAAACCAAGTTATTGTCCCCATAACATATGATTAGTGTAAGCCAGGTAGAATAGAATATTATGTTATTAGGAAGAGAAAAATATAGTCTAAAACTCAATGATATTTAGTGACATAAAATTATAATAGTGTGTCAAAGTTTAAATTTAATAGAATTCGTATATCTATGATTTTTTTTTAGCTAACTTTATAGGTAAGTAAATATAAGTTATATGAAATTTAAGATAATTTTACAGCACTATTTTTTAGGTGTAAAATGTGCATTTAACAAAACATATCGATTGATATTGAAATTATTCTTTTCTATTTTCAAACTTTTAAATTATTCCATTTATTATGTGAAACAGTACATCACTATATGTAATATAAGTTTATTACTATATGGAAAATATAGATCGTTATTTGTTATAGGGAGTGGTATTAGTAATAAATTTATCTTACCAGATGAATTATTTTTGTGATGATTGTTACACTATACTTTAAATTTTGAAGTATTTATATTGTACAGATAAAACAATTTCATTTGTTATCAGATAACTCCAAAATTAATTTTACCAAATCTAAATTAATTCTGCATCATTAAATATATATATAATACAGTTCATTCGGATTATGATCGTGTTTTTAGGATATTAAAATATATATATACATTAAACCACGTTAATACCATAAATCTAACATATTTTTAATAAAAACATTAAATCTAAATACCAATGATAAATACATAACTTGTGTTTTTTTTAATATATTTATTATGTTTTATTAATTATTGATAATTAAGTAAAAAACTTCTTTATATACAATTATTATTTTATTTTAATAAGTTATTAAATATTAATCAATTTATGTATAAACATAAAAATATTATAACACCGAAAATAGTGAACTCTTGTAAAATAGTTAGTTTAATCAATATAATATTATGATTGTATTCATTTTCATTATTTATAAAATCAATATATTTTCTATAACTAATTTGAAAATATCAAATTCAATTCTATACTAGTTTAAGCGTCTACTTAAAAAATACACTGAGGTCATTATAGTTATTATTTTTGTTTATTTAAATATTTATAAAATTACTGTATAAGGGTTCTACGATTTCTTGAATTTTTTTTTTTTTTTGTATTTTATTTGAATGAAAAATGAAATATGTTTGTTTCATTTCTATAAAAAAAAATGTTTTTATTTCAGTAAAATATAAAATCCTTTCTGTTTTATTTATTATAGTATACATTTTCTATTATTAATTGTGCTTAGTACAAAAAAAAAAACTAATTTTTAACAAATAACAACATATAAGTTATTATAATGTATTAATGCAAATTATATAATAAAAATTAAATTAATTTCTTAATAACTGTTAAGCTCTATTGTACCATATATTAATTGAAAATAGCAACATAACATAATTAAAACTAAAACCGACTTCTTGGAAATTTATAATATATAAATAGGTATTGAATTTAAATAATTAAAATTAAAATTAATTTATTATATTATATTATATTTTTATATTACTAATGAGCTTCACTGTTAATAAGAAATATAGACATATATAATATACTCATAATACATTTAAATTATAGGGTTTTAAAATTGTATGTAATTTTGATTTTTTATTAACGCTTTAATTTCATAAAATATTTAATTTAAATATGTGAAAAATTGTAATAAATTGTAAATTATAAAAAAAAAAATATGATCACAATGTATGAAGTTGAATTCTACAACTTATTATAAAACTATATGAAATAATTTAAACCATAATTTAAAAATGTAATATTTAAATAAAAAGATGTTCTAGTTTTTTTCTTATTTATTATTATTTTGTAAGTTTTATATAAACAAAATAAATATATTTTACAATATTTTATTCAAAAAATTTCAAATTTAGAACTTTACTTACTATGCATAAAATTTAAAAAATGGGTAAGTAGATAGTTCTTATTAAAAACAAATAATAATAATGAATGTACTTTGACATAAACATTTGTTGTAACATGTATGATATGTTAATGGATATTTATTTGTATCTAAAATAGGTACACATTGTAGCTATCCTACAGAATAATATTATTAAATGATAAATCATTTTTAATTTATATATTAAGAATTGTTTTATAAATATTTTTTTTAATTATATTTAAATTATTTGTTTGATGGACAACAAAATATTAAAGACAAGATAAAATAAATTTATGAAATATTAATAAAAAATAATCAACTTCATCCTAGATAAAATAAAATAAAATGTTGATAATTACTTTTTATTGAATTACTCGTGTTAAAATTTTTTGAAGTATGCAATTTTCTCTAATTTACGTACCATTATAAAAAGAAACAAATATATTTAATAATTAATAACTTATATAACAAAAAATTTGTTTTTCTTTAATTATATTTTACCAGCCGGAAGAATATCAGATTGGGCCTCTTATAATAAATATTTAATATAAAATTAAATAGTTTAACCTATCATTGATATATTGCTTCTTAAAATCGTTCACGACCAACTATTATTATTAATATAAAAATATGAGTAAATGTACTCATATTATAACTTTAACATGTTTAGATTTTTCAAATATTCTCTTAATTTACACTTAAATAAACACCAAAAAATGTATACTTGAATTTCTTGTGAAGATCCGTCATTTAATAAAAAAAGATTGTATCTTACTTTTTATATTCAACGACCAATAGGTACAAGACCATTGCCATAACACGAAATTGAAGGAAGTCTCGAAAAATAAATAAAAATTCCGACATTCTGAAATATCAGCCATATTATTATTAAATAAATAAACTCGTATATTTTGCACCTCAGTAAAACATTTATCAATATAATTCTTTATTATATTTGTTAGGTACGTTTTATTTAGCTGGAAACGTTTTTAAGAATGATACATAAACAATTTAGTATGATTTTTTTTATACATATTACATACGTATTGGCTATTGTATCTATATTATCTAAAATAATAATGGTCTTGTGTTTTTTATTAATTTGCAAATTTGTTCAAAAAATATTATACTTAATTTTTATTCGCCATAAATTAATTTTAAGATGTGTAGTATAAAAATTGTAATTGCATGTAATATTCTATAGGCATCTAATTTCAATGTTTGTAATATTATTTTATTAATATTAGTTATAATAGGTACATTTTTTCTTTATTTTTGTAAATGTCATTGAATATTATTAGTTCATGTTACTTAATACATCTATAAATAATTTATAACAAAATAATTAATTTAAAACTATTTTTAAATCATATTTCACATTAAATTAATTAATTTTTTGCACAAATTTATTGTATTGATTATTGCATATTATTATATAGTTAAGATTTTACCTATAATAATTTTAGTATAAAAAGGTCTAGATTTATATATTACTTAATCGTTAATTATTTACATAAAATATCCTGATTATAATTTATGTAATTTAATTTATAATTAGTTGTGAATTTAGGTTCGTAATTTCTTTTTACAAATTCACTTACGTTATGCTGTCATAACCAACAACTACCAAGTAGCCTGTATTAAATTATTCATTTAATATAACTAATTATATTATAATTATTGAATTATATATAGATACAGATTATATATGGTATTTATAAGTTTTATCTATCGAGCACAGATATTAGATATTATAATATTATACGAAAAAAAAACTAATGTGTTAACATATTTCAGTGTTATTATTTCTAAATTAAAACGTAATTGGTTGTTAACATATCTGAAGGAATATTATTCAAAAAACTTTAATTCAGTTTCAATTAAAAAAAAATATGTATTTTTTTAAATTTTTTTATTAAAACAAAAAATAGAAAGCATAACACAATATATTATTATACAAATAAATTAATAAACTAAACACGGTTTTATATTACAACTACTTTTAATTAAATAGGAAATTTACCATTGTTAAATATAATGAGAACATAAAATGTTTTATATAATTTCGAATATACTAACGTTTTTATTTATTTAGTATTATTATAATTATTAAACATTATAATATTAGGTATATTTTAATATGTGAATTTGTTGTAATTATTTAAAGTAAAATAGGATAATATGACGAAATTGAATCTTAACAATTTTAGTTTAATTACATAATACCTACCATAATATTTCATTATCTAAAATAATACCAATCTATTATGTACATCAATCTAATTGATTATAATTATTACACCTTCTATTCGTATAAATTAAGTTATAAAATATTAATATCTTTAAAGACGATAATATATTATTAAACATTAAAATTAATTTAAAACAAATATTAGGATATATTAATATACAAATTATTATTTAAGAATCTTAAACAAAAAACATATTAAGTCGTTTAAAATAAATTAAACTAAAACTTATAAATATGTATAGCATTAAAATTTTTATAAAAGCCAATTATCATCAGTAATGGAATAATGTTATTTGTTCAACCTTTCGTTTGTACAAAGACAAATTAAATGAAATGAAATCATTGTTTAATATTATTTTGTCGTCTTATATTTCATAAAAAGTGTCGTCAATCGGTTTAATCATCTTATTTTACTTAAAATCTACTTTCACACAAAAGGTATTTAACCGTGTTTTATATAAATTATATTGCTTTAATATCTGTCCGCGTTTTATGTTTATATTAACACTGACGGCGACTTACCTACCGAAAAACAAATCATTAATTTTCCTTGTACACGTATTAATCGATTTATAACAAGAAATAAGTTATTTGAAATGTACTAAAACAGCTACCTATACGATTGTAATGAATTCGTTTAAATTAAATCGGAACGTGTGTTTGTGACCAAAGCCGTTTAAGATATACGTTAGTGTGTGTGTGTGTGTGTGTCATTTACTGACACGTCGTTCTCGGGAGGTATAGATATTATATATCGAATTATATACTAGGAATGTGTTGTGTATTAAACAAACAAAAGTTATTAAACTGTCTGTGAAAAGGAAACGCATATTAATTATTATTAAAATTAACCGCAGTTTGTTGGTACAAATCGCGTATAACAGTACCTGTATAATATATTAACACATTCTCTCAAAATGTCTATGCATAATATTATTATAATATCAACTAAATTGTATGTTCGAGAATGAATAATGTTCTTATATACATTTGCACAACCTAAAAATTAGAATATACAATATTGGACGACGCTTTTATACGTTTTGAAAACTGTCAGATATGCATATTATTTATAAATTTATAATATTCGAAAATGTGTAAGTTATAACTGTGTAGTGTGTACTAAGGACAAATAGCAAAAAAAAAAATTCTATTAAAATATTTTTCCGCGTTTGATTGTGTATACATTTTATTATTCAAACGTTTCACCGATTACAAAAAAAACAACAATTTCATCAACATATTGTATGAAAAGTCATTATTGATCATTTAAAATATAATATGCAAATTTCGGAAAACACACATTTTTTTCTAGAAATTTAAATTAATTTCCTAGTTTACCTATTGTTTATATCTGCTAATTTTTTTTTTTTATCGCGGATCATAAGAAAAATATAAAACTATTTTTTTAGCAAGTCAATGTTATTATTAAAGTTATATTGACTAAATATTGTGTTTTTTATTTGTTTAATATAATTAATCTAAGTAAGTTTATTTCACAATTAACATTGCACTATAATACATTAGGTGATACTAAAATCTAATAAATCTAAAATCTATTACCCATATTATTATTTCATGCTGTTATTAATTGATCAGTCTAATAATTTGTAAAAATAAAGTTTAAATAATTATCTACCTCAAATATAATATTTTAGATTCCTAAACATAAAATAGCTATAAAAATACTTTATCTCAAAAATATTTTAATTGGGTTTATTACGTCTTAAATTATTTATTGTATTATAATCAAAATAATAATTAAATACCTATATTTAACAAATAATATTAAATGTAATTTTTTTATAAATTGTCCTATTTTTAAATTATATCATCTAATAACTTCTGATGAATTTTTACTATTATTAATATGTTTGTATGTAGGTATTATAGTATTATTTTATAGATTCTGAGCGAAGCGAGGAATGCATTTGTTTTATATAATGATTTTTTTTTTCATGTCTGAAGACACTTTTTCGAGTAGAAATAATGGTCCGACTACCATAAATAGGGTATGATTTCTGTAGAAAGTTGCATTTAGTTTATATTTTATTTAGCTCATTTTTGAATTTCTCAAAAGTTGTTCATTGAAAGAAAAAAAACTATCAAAAAATGGCGGAAAATCGGCAAAATTACGGATTTTGTTTTCTAAAATGACAGAATAAAACTGTATTGGCACTTTTCATATCTATTTTATCATTGATATCAATTATATTATATCATTGAAAATGATAATACAAAATATACTAGACCACAGTTGTAAATAAAATATTTGTAAATAATGAATATTAGTTACCGTTACAATGTTAGAATTTTATAATAATTCGAACTTTCAAAGTCAATATCGTATTTAAGTAATCATTATAGTTAGCAATTTTCATCAAACATTGAAAATTATAAGAAATCACTATCAAAAAATCAACTGTATAACTTATTTTACGACAAAATATATAAGTTAGTAGGTACCATGGGCATTTTCACATGGTACATAGAGCCATGGGAAATATATCCTTCCTTGAATACTTTTTTATTCATATTTTATAAACAGCATTCTATAACATTTGTGTAGTATACATTCTTTATCCATTTTTTTAAGTTCATATCTACTCCTTAAAAAAATGCATAAATACGCCTTGTGCTAAAAAGCTGTATCCTTTAGGTCTGTAAAGATGACCCACCCGCATTCATATATAAATTCCAAATATACACCAAAAGTTTACGAATTAATAGCGACAATTTGCGAGTATCCGATTTTAGCAATAAATTAAAAATACTTATAGGGGTGCTAACTTCTCGTAGCCCACCCATGTTGTCCTAGAATATTAAATTTGATATTAAATAAAAGCTTATAATTAGCGAGAATTTGCGAGATCATTTTCGGAAATTGCGAGTCGCACCTCCTCCCGTAATAACAAATTAATTATACTTTACGATTAATGTCAAAAGATAGGTTACAATTAGCAAGAATTAAAGAATTAGCAAGACTATTTTTGAAAAATTTTGGTGAATTTTCACCAAAACGCATTTATCGATTATATCATTTATGAAAATATTTTCTATTTATTCCACGGTATTATAATACAATTGAAATAATTAATATTGTTCTAGAAACATTGAGTCGTTAGAAATGTATTGTTTATAATTTACGAGTTCAGTATCAGAAGTTGTAATTTTGATTAGTCAATATACAACCTATAATAATATACCTACATAATAAAATAAATGGAATTAACCTTTAAAATTAAGTAATCTACTATTTTCTAGTTTCGTATTTCAATTAATAAATAGATAGGCTACGGAATATCTTTTTATATTATTATATATTATCAGTTATTAATTATTGTATTAAATATTTTAAGTAAAAACAGAAATTTTGTATAGCTCTCTAAACTAAACAAAAATATGATGTACCTGTAAGACTAATTAAAATCTATTAATAATTTATTTATAATTTTTTTCATTTAATTTGTTATTATTAATGTAGATTCATAGTTTGATATAGTGGAACATTTTACATGTATTATTTTAGCATAGGTTGGTAACTGCGTAATAGTACCTAATATAATTATAGATGAAGATTGTATAAATACATAATAAACTTGTTTGTAAGTACCTAACAATATAACATTTCATGTCTTATTTTCTATAATCGATATATCTTACTTAAAAAAATTATTAAAGTTTAAAAGGGTCATTAGTGTGTGATTGTTAATAATTTATTAAAGTAATCATATCCGCATTAGTTTTAAAAGTTGCATACGTTGTATGTAGGTACTTAGCAATTTTGTATTTTTGTGTCGAATATACTACTCTAATAATACTTGTAAGTTTTTAATTTTAATTCATGATACTATACCTTTTTTTTTACATTATCTACCAAAGGCAGTAACGATAATTATTATTTTAACCGGTGATACATTGCAATTGTTCATAAAATCAATTCTTTATTAATACCTAATAATTTTTTTTTTTACTATTTATGTTACTATAATATATAATAATTCAGTTGAACACATTTTTAAATATTTATGGTAAACATACATTTGTATTCTTAAATGGAATATAAAACATTATCCTCTTTTTTTTTTTATTTATTGATTTATATATATATATATATATATGATAAACATAAATGTATCTATTAATTGAATAGGTACAATTATTATGGTATTATTTTTTTAGCCTTTGACTAAAAAATATTGTGAAAATAAATTGTATGATTTGTAAGTATTTGTTTTTAATTTTATAATGGAATTTATTACTTATACTTATTTTTAATAAATTAAATAATATTTTTGAATTTCAACGAAATATTTTGTTTTATACTTTATTTTTATACGGTAAATTACTATACGTAAAATAATAAAGATTACAATATTACTAATCATACAACAATACCATGATTTTTAAAAGATAAAGTATTTACATAGATATTGTATAATATTAATGTTTAGCTCTAATATTATTAACATAGCATGTTATTAGTCAAATAATGAAAATTGTAATATTTACCTATACTCTATAGTACCTATACTGCGGTTAGGTAATATTAATTAAAATAAAATTTATAGGTAATTATTATAGTACATTGTCAAGTTTATTATTTTATCATATTGATACCAATATTCACCGTAAAAGGTAATTTAATATTTTATTTTAGTATATAAGCTAATTGAAATAATAATATTCATACCTTGAATTTTTGAATTATGAATTATGGTTTATAATAGTATATAAATATTTTAATAAAAAAATATTGTGTCAATATTATGATCGTTAATTATATTATGTTTAGTTGACCCATTTTTTAAATTTAATTTTAATATATATCATTCAAAATACTATTTAATTATTCGAATTTTATATAGGTACTGATTTACTAAATAATTTAAATTCATATAATTTTTAAAAACTAGAGCGTACTTTGTTAAGAAATTTATATTAGAACATTATAGAATTGTAATTTTCTCAACATCAAAAGGTTAAATAATTATTAAGATGCATTTGTACGCGATATTTACTGAATAAGTTTATAAATTACCCAGGACTCTATACCAGAATAATCGATTAATATTTTAATAAAATAATATGAATATTAATTTGCCATTTAAAATATTTATTTTATTACTACATACCAATAAGAAATAACACCTAGTATCTATTTGCGTATACTACATAATAAATATAACAATACAATTTTTAACATGGTATATTTTAGCAAGATAAAATAAAAAATTCAATATATTATTCAATGAGATAAGGTAAAATAATAATAATGTGTTATTTTCCTTTGGCAGTTAATGTAGATTTATTACAATATTATATGGTATAATTTAATTTAGAAATCGATGATCTTCAATGACAATACGAAACAGCATTAGATACTAATTTAAAAACGCAAGTCGATACTTTTGAGAATACTACTAAACAGAGCATCGGTAAGGTATAAGTAACTCGAAAGAATAATTGGTTTTTTATTATTCATTTTGTCACGTCATCGTTTGGGACGTTTTCTCGTTATCATCAATATAAAGCTATTATTTTGTATGCATATCTGCTGAGACTTATTTAAATATATAAATATCAGTTTTCTGTAAAAATATACACATTTGTCATGTATATACAAATCGAATTTTGTTGTCTTCATTCAAACATAATATTTTATAGTAATAAAATGAAGCGTTTTGGGATCTTTATCGTTCTAAAAGAAAAGAGAAATATTATATTTGTTTTGTAGTGATGTATAATATTTTTATAGAGTATGAAACTTTTTTTTTTTTTGTAATAAAAATATAAGGATATCTTTTGATAGCAATAGCTGCACACATATTATATACTAAACTGGCAATTTTCAGATTTTCCCTGGAGTATTTATAAACCAAAAAAAACAAAACAAAACAAAAATTCTAAGAAATTGGATTTAAAATTTATGACACACTTTGGCCAAAATAGATTTTCTTATTATATGTAATTATAGAATTCATATAAAATTGATTAAATCATAAAATATTAGATAATATAATTTTTTTTTTTAGATATTTTATATAATTATAAATACTGCAGGATAGTAGGTACTCGAAAATAATTTATCTAACCAAAACATTGTTAAAAACTAATATTATTTTATTATCATTTAAATTGTGACTATGACATATATTTTATTCATAGCTGTTGTGGTAATTTTTATCGACAAGTTTAACTTACACTTAAATGAAAAATTTAATACATGTTTAAAAGTTATAAATTCTTTGATTTGGCATTGAATCATTCGTTAAAAATAATCAATTTGTGTTTAATAGAAATTTGTATGAAATGACAAGTCAATTCAGGAAATTAGTAAATAAATTGATTAAAAACTAAAAGTAGAAGCAAAATAAATTTCGTTTACTTGTTTATTAATTAAAATCGAGTCATGATTTTGTAATAGATTTTGTACCAATAAGTTCAACCACAGCGATACTAAACCTGCATTTATTTATACTTCAAGCTGGGATCGTATATTTTACAAAAATAATTATTATATAATATGATGTTTTTTATAGCAAGTGTAATAATACTTAATAACTAGGGCTGGGATTTTAATGGCCTAAAAACTTTCAAAAAATGATTAATAATATTAATAATAACATACCATAACATATGGTAAACAATGTATTTCGCTATACCTAATCGAATTTATTATTTAAAAAAAAAAAATTACAACTAAATTAATAAAAAAATAATTTTAACAATAATAAATATTAATATATTAAAAGGCCAACAAATTTATATGAATATATCTTTTATTCTTATTTGTATTTACACATGAAAATAAAATAAATACGATCACGATAATGTAATATTAGATATGAAACAACAAACAAATATTTATATTTTTGAAATATATCACTTGTTTCTAAAAATATAGGACTCTTTATTAATTTGATTATGTTTTAAATAATCTGTATTGATTGCATAAATGTTAAAATAATACACCTAATTGATCTTTGTGTTACATTACAAATAAATAAATAATATAATAGTATAATAGTTTTACCTAATAAAATAGTAATCATTTTTCATATTAATTAATTTTAATATTGTCATTGGCAATGTGGACAAAATTCATATTATATAATAAGTTTTTTATATGAATAACTTATATTACACCTACTCCTGATTAATATGCATTTATTATAAATGTTCAATCAATTTGCAGATTGGTGTATGTAATGCTTAACTTTTATTCAACTTATTAGAATGGAAATAAAAAAGGCATAAATTTAAAAATAAACATTCAACTCACAAAAGATCAAATAATTGTAATTCCATAAATGCACAAAAGTTAACAAATAGAGGCCTACCTACTATATTAGTTTTGTTATAATTTTTAATAAAATAACACAATATGTCATAAAATTAGTATTTGAAGAACAAGATGTTCATAAGTGTAATGTATTTAATAATATAATAGGTGTCAGTTCAACAGTTTTCTAAAAAAAATATCTTATTATCATAATAATCTATGAATAGCTACTATATTTTACTCTAGTCAAAAATAAATATTTTGTTTTAAAGTTTTGACTCTATTTATTTGTTTAAAATTTTTCAGTATCATTAGGTTTTGTTGTTAAACATATCGGCAAAAAATAAAAAATAATTAAAATAAAATAACCGTAAAAAATACGGTTATAATTTCATAAGTCATATTTTCTTTAGCTGATGATAGTGAATTTAATCAGCAGATCCTATTTTTTGTCCAGGGTATAATTCGATTTATTGTGATATTACACTTTTGTTTTCAGTATCCGATTTTTTTTTTTTATAATTTTAATATAATACGAATATTATATTCGTATTATCAAGAGATTTTTTTTGAATCCCTAACCACAGGGTTTTCCTAACCAATTAATTTGATATTATTTATTTTCATTTTATAACTTTTTCCTAATTGTAGCAATATTATTAAGATAGTATTATTGATTTTGTATATTGTAAACATTACGTATGTATACGAAAATAAAATACATTCGATTTTAACATACATTCTGGACAACATCACACATTAGATTATATTAATTTATACGCAACATATCGTTAGTATCAATAAATCGATAAGGGTACGTGCTACTTGCTATTAGAAACATTTAGTTTACGACGATTGTGTTGTAATCTTTTTCCATAAAATCTCTAAATGGTAGCGTTTATTTGATTAAATTGTCAAATAAACGATCCCGTTAACATGTTTAACTTATTTATTATTTCAAACTAGGTTATCGAAGCCATTGATATTTTTAATACTAGAAACGTATATTTTTTTATATATACAAAAAAACACTTTTAAGAGGTACGTTTAACCTATAGTTAAAGTACTCCAATAGCTTCGCGTAGCAAAATGTCGTTCTATTGAAAACTGGACGTGTATAGATTATATATATATATCAGAGTTATCTAAATTATACATTTATTTCATCAACAAATTGAACCAAAAAAAAAGTATCGATTTTGATTACGTAATAGAAAATGTTTTTATATGAAAAATTGAAAACACAAACAAACTTTACGGTTTTATATAATTATTAAAAAAAATCGTGAACTTACTATTACCTATAATCATAACCTGATTAAAATTCGTTTACCTAGAAATAAATTTTAATCTGAAGTCTGAAATGTTTTATTTATAATTATTTTTTTATAAATCTTACAACAAATTGATTGGTACAATTCAATACTCTTATTTATGTTTTCAATTTATTGTTATAATATTAATAATATATGAATATATGAATATAATTTAAATATTTTATAATTTGTCTAAATAGTAATAGTAAAAATATTAATTTAATTGCTTTATAGAAACAAATCATAAACACATATTTTTTGATTATCATTATACTGGAATTTTCAACGACTTTTATTATTAATTAAATTAATATAAGAGTATATTTTTTTAAAACATCTATAGCTAGAAACAATAAAAAAAAAAAAAAAAAGAAATGGAATACTTTCGATGTATACTGAGGTGATGAATGAAAATGGTTCAGATTTAAACACTTAAATAAATTACATTCTGCCATAGCACTATTATTGGTTATAAGTGATACTCTAGTGTTTCTGGAAAATAAAATTATTTAATTTTTATAAAATAACGAAATGTGGTTGAATTTTAAATACTTAGTTATACGAGTAAACAATGTCTATAATTTAGTGATAATCTCACTAAAATGAATGGAATTTTAGTATTGACAAAATATAACAATTAAATTTGATAATAAACCTGAAACTTAACTCTAAAAACGATTGTTTTCATAAATCAATTACTATATTGGATTTTATTACGTATGCGTTAATTTTTTTTTTTCAATCAAATATTGTAGCTTCAGAAATAAAATAATTCTTGTTTTTTATTAGAATTATTTTAGTTAGTAAATATTTAAACGTATTTGTATTATTAATAATCTTCTAATATGCGTCTGTCGTACTATAATTAATAGTATAGTTATATATATATATATAACTTCTATATTCTAGGTTTATACCTAACTATCATAAACTTAAATAAGGTTTCTAAATGAATCCAGATACATCTTAGATTATGACTCATTACGGTTATTACAATTAATTAGTTCACTAATTATTCTGCTGAATATTATGTATTATTCTACAGATAACTTTCTACAATTCATTATGATACTTGGAAAGTAATGAATTCAGAATTTATTTTAAAATTATTTATAATTATTTTATTATAAACAGAAAAAATGTATCACATTTATAATATTTATATACATGATTAAATAGGTACTTACTCTACCTATACACATTTATTGAATATAAATAAGAAGGAAGGGAGTAAATTAGGTTTTTTTAATTTATTCTGGAATTTATTCACAGGCATAAATCTCAAATTTCAAAGAGAATCAATGTATACAATATAAAACGATTCATATACCACAAAATACACGTTTAAACGCTCGGACAGAAAATTAAAAATATTTTTTAATTTATAAAATAGTTTTTAGAAACATAGTAAAATCGTTAAATAACTTGAAATCGTGGATTTTTCAACTTTTTATTAAACAATGTTATTATGAAATAGTTTTAAAAAACAGTCAGAGTTAGTGTTACTTTCTGATAGTTAAATAGAATATAGAAGTACTATTTTTTTATATATATATTTTATAACTATAATATTGATTATAGTACGACGGACGAATGTTAGGAGATTAGGTTAAGTACCCTTATGACCCTTGTTCAAAACCATAACACTAAAATTCACATTTATTTTATTGTCGCTATCTTTTATTATAATTTTAATTTAGTATAATTTGCACCTGGGAGTTTTTTAATACATATATATATATATATATATAATAAATATGATTTTCGTATATTAATACAGATCAGTTTTTCGCATATATATTACAATTAGTAAATAGATCTGGGAAACTCTGTATGCTATTTTATTAACATTTAAGCAAACATACGGAATTAAATTCTATACAAAAAAAGAAGAACACAAATAATAAAGTAGGTATATGTTTTACAGTCATTTGTTTCAAATTAAATTCTTCTCTCTGACCTATCTTAAAATAATAATTATTACAGGTTTTCATGTTGTGGATGTATTTTTTACAAATCTTAGTAACAAAGTGTAGTTGTTTTAAAAATCTAGTTTTAGTGGTTGATTTAGTTGATCAACTTTGATTAAATTAATATTATATAATGAAGTAAGAATAAAGTTGATGTTATTGCCAACATTATTAGGTTTTTAAAGACTATATTCATAAGAATCGAGATATACTGGAACATTTTTATGTTATATATTAAAACTATATAATTTCCACTTCATCTTTTATGATTATCAATACCAATATGGTTGTTCAAGATATAAATAATAAAATATTTGATTGAAAATTTGAAACAGATAGGTACTGAATATCATGAATAGTAATATAATTTGTATGTAATATAAAATCACAAATCTTTCGTTTATACTCTTATTAAAATATGTTAAAGTATGCTAAAATATACTTACTACGTAAATCGAATTTAATTTAAATTTTTAATAATTTGAATTTTGTAAACAATGAAAATAATAGTTTTTTCTTACACATTTTAAAATTTTAATGGTCCTATAGAACGTTAATGAGGAATATTAGATATAAATGCTAAAATATCTTTTAATACTTCATAATATAATTAGGACATAAAAATAAATTTGTCAACTTCACACAGCATTATTTCATGGAAAAAATTCTCGGTACTGTCATAATATGTTCCTTTATAGGTTTAATATGCAAAAATATAAAAATAGAAGCAGTTATGAGCACCGTTTTCTTTAAAATTATGCTAATCAGCATAGACAATTACCTAAAAAAATTATATTTGATTATTGTAAAAACAAAAAAACACCGTTAATGTATAAAAATCCATGCGCTGTTACACTATATTTTTGTAAAAATAATAAACAACAATGCTACATATAATAAATATTAACAACTATCTGTCACACACAAAATCAAAATTCATTTCCACTGCTATATTATCATATAGAATAATTTTAAAAGACTATATTTTTCGTACGTTTGAACTTAAATAAATAATAATGAAATAGAAAGTTTTCATAATTTTTTATTTGATATCATAAAATCTGAAAATCTAAAAAAAATCAATTTGGTACAGAATATTTGTATTGTTTGTATAGTGATAACTAAATAACATAAGTACAATGTTTTTTATCCATATTCCAATATAATTCCGAATTACCATGAGTTTGAAATTGTATTTAACTTTTATTCCCGTTAGAAGATACAACGTTATAAAAGATTAATTTTATAAAATCATTTTAAAATTGTTTTTATTATTATTGGTATGGTTTCATTATTTATGATGATACATCATAATGATGTTTCATATAACTTTAATGATATGTTATTTTATCAAACTAGGTAGAATACTGTTGAATTTTTAAAATATTATTACTTATAAATAAGCACAATATTTTTTTAGTTAATACCTACCAATTATTCCAGTAAATAAGAATACTTAAATTGTATAAAATTAGAGAACATGCGTTTTATCAATAGTAACTACAGTATATTTTTATATTATTAAATTTATAATATGTATTTAATCATATATTTTATTAGGAAAATTATTTTTCATTATACCATTAAAAGAACTTTCTAATAAATTAAGACAAAACTTAACCAATTAAATGTATGATAAAATATTATTATTATATGCATATTATAAATGACTATTAGAAATTAGAATTAAAATTACTTTGGAATTATGGTGCAAAAAAATATATAAATAGAATTCATTATTTTATTATTATCTAGAAAATTTTTAATATTTCATAAACGAGTTAAAATTATAATATAATAAGTATAATGGAATTGTTACTTACAATGAATCCAATTTCCATTTAGTTCATTGAATTATGTCAGTATCATATAATTGAACAGTAACATTTATAATAAGTAGATTCTTAGAATTTAAAAAATGGACTTTATTTGAAATATTTGTCTCGTTAAAGAATATATTTATTTTGGTATATATTATGATTTTTAAATAAAATTTCTTCCATTGGATTTTGAATTATGTTTTGTTTATGAATTATAATTAAAGTTTATAATAATTATATTGCGAAATTTTAATGATGATTATAAAATTCTGTTTTTTATTGAAATTTAGCTAAAAGTTAAATATTATATCATGTGCCAATGTTAATCAATGGAAATCCAGACAGATTTGGTGTTAAAAGTTATTAAGTAAATAATTGCATTAATAAGATATATGTCTATGAAGTTGAAACACTCACTTTCACTTACAAATTCCAAGTTCCAAATATACCTACATTAAAATTGTGTGAATAAATAGCGAGAATTTTCGAGTCACCTGCAGTATTTGTATTTATCCAAAAAACTTAATTAATCCAAAAGGTAGGTGAACTATCAAATCGCCCATCCATGTTATCCTAGACCATTAAATTTAGAATTAAACAAAAGCTTATAATTAGCGAGAATTCACGAAATAATTTTCGGAATTCGCGAGTAATCTCCCGCAAAAACAAATAGTCGGTTGTGAAGTTGACCCACTCACATTGACCTATTATTTTACATTAATGTTAAAATAATAATTTTTTTTTTAGAATTATTAATTCGTTCAAATGGTATATTGTTTATAATTTACGAGGATAAACTAATACAATATTGAGAGATGTGATTTAAATAAATCAATATACCTAGGTACTCAATAAAGTAGGTAATTGAATATTACCTAAAATTAAATAATATAAATTTTTTTTTCTGTTTTTTCATTACAGATTCGTTAATAGATCGTGCTGAATTATTAGATACAAATGTACAATTGTAATAATAATAATAAAAAAATGTCTATAATATATGTATTTGTATATGTATATTGTATATTGTATCCGGTACTCGTACATATCGTAGGCCATTTGTAAAATGATAGACTTTTGCATAGAGAGCAGCGTCAGCTAGACCCTTGGGAAACTCAATTTAAATTTAAGTAATTAAATTCACAGCTTTATCATAATTCATAATTCATATCTGACTGGTTGCAAATAAATTCAATTATACATTTATAGTTTTAAATACAGAAATTATACCTGAAGTGAATAGTCAAAAGTTGATAAATATAAAAAAAAAAATTCTTTAATATAGTATTTTAAAATATATTTACCGTGGATAAAATATATTTTGTTTTCAATAATTTTGTGTCAAAGCTATTTGTACTTTTTTTTTTAAAAAAATAGCAATTTACACTATCAATTAATTTCATACCTACAATAGTATTTATACCATAGTCTATTATAATAATATTTCTTATAAAAAGTCATTAATCAATTTATTAAAAAGTATTTATCATAAATTAGCATTAGCACAATACTAGTATTTAATTTAAATAAAAATAAAGACATAATACGTGCATACCTACTTTCAAATTAAATAAAAAACAATTAAAAATACAATTTATTCTATTCATAATCAAATCACAACTATTCACATTGATATATAATTAATCCACGTAAAAATAAATTGTAATTATTTAATAACTTACATAATTTGTAAGCTTTTGCTGGGTCATTAACATACTGAATATGAATGAAAATAAAATTCATAAGAACGAACGATTTATAAATTATATCAATAAAACAAAAATAGAAGGCCTGAAGGTCGATTTCGGATTTTTTCTTTGATCCTCGGAGAAATTAGTTGTTTATTATATAATTTAGATTTGAATGCAATGATATTGCATAAGAAAATACGATTCTGATATTGAGCGAAACTTAATATATTGTAATATATTATACTGATGATCCATTCCAAATTTAATCATGTGTGTAAATTACCAATGTAAATGCTCAAAAAAAATTTTAAATCCATACGATCAAAACAGAATTAGGTAGTCTTTACGAAATATACAAATTAAAAATAACGAAAACCGCAATTTTTTCTTTCTTACATTGAAACACACAAATTAACAATTAGAGGCATTTGTTGACTATAATAACGATGAAGCTCTTAAAATAGTTTAAGTGATAAATTTGATTAAAGAAAAATGAGAAATAGCTTTTGACGAGTAATTATACAAACGAATTAAAAATACTTTTCAAAACATAAATAGATTCATAATTACTTGAACGATTTAAATTATACAATTATCCAAACTGTTATAATTTGAAAAAAAAAATTGATGAATACAAACAACTGACAATAAAACAATTATGACCTAAATTTGATTAATTTAAAATATTGTATGGTTATAAAATATTATTCATAAAATTTGAATGTTTTATAATTTTATGTTAAATATAAATATTAAGTATATACTTTATTTATATCATGTCGAATATTCGAATCATTTTAATATAATATAAATTAATACATTTACATTTTTTAAATTATTTTAGTCACTTTATGATAATAGGAATACAAAATAGGTAATTTTACTATGAAAAATCTATTCACGATTTGGCTTTTCCAAAATAAATATGATAATCTTGTTGGAGACAACTCTTATAGAATACAGACAAATAATATCATATAATCAATAGAATAATATGAGTGAAAAGATATATTTAACTATAAACCTCCTTTTTTAAAATTATTTAAATAAATTGTGGGGAAAAAAATATAATTAAATTTTTTTTTTAAGAAGAAATTATTTTAACAAATACTTAATACCTATCCACTTAGTAAATATAATAGCTATCTATTTTTAATATATGTTTTTAGTTTCTATGCATTACCTATATGGCTATAATAAATCATAAAATACAAATGGTTATTATATTGATAGTCAAGTAACAGTGTCTAAAAACTAATTATTATTTCAATTATATTTATTCATATTGTAATTTGTTATGAAGTTTTCATTGCATCTTTTATATGATAATACCAAATAATATAAATGGTCATTTTATTAATTATTCACTTATACAAAAATTATATAAATTTCAACATTGGTGGATCTAGGAAATATTTAAGACCTATGTATTTTATAACCTTATGTTTTGGATTAAAAGTAATATAAATTTTAAAAAAACTAGATTGATCCCCAAAACTGAATATTCTATAAAACATATTAAGTGTTTAATAAGATGCTACTTCATATAAAAACGTTGTTTGAAATGTAAATTATTATTCTAATAACTAATATAGTAGTTTATATAAACCATTAAGCATTTATTAATTTATTTATTTATAAATATATGTACCTATAGGCTATAGGTATTACTAAGTGATCGATAATTAATGTTACAAAAAAAGAGGTAGATATATGTCAAGTGAATATTATGCAATATATACTATTTCAGGAATAGATTTATTAATAATCACTTTTCATATATACCTACAAGTTCTCCCAGATCTATTTACAAATTGCAATTTATCCTATATAATTTTTATAATTTTTATTTATTTATTAAGATTTTTGAATGTGGTTTTTCATTAAATGATTAGTTAAACAACAGAAATATAGAGTAATATAAAAATTAGTACTTCTTCGTATTACTCTTCTTAAGTAAAAAACTAATTATTAGTAACTATGGAATAAAAAATAATATTAAATACCCTAGATTCTCTAAAAATTAAACACTTTAAATTCCATTAAAAATTGCTTAACAATAAAGTTTGAAAATTATAAAAATGTAATTAAAAGATGACGTACAAAATGTACCTAAAAAAGGTTGCTTTTAAAATAAAGTTAAGTATTCTTTATGCTATAACCTCAATTTACATTACAAAACAATGCACTTGTTTGCCATGTAATATATCTTACATATTTTATATACCTTAATTAATACAGGTTCTCATCGTCGATGATATTTATAAAAATATATTATATTAAGTTTTTAGTATAAACTGAATTATTTTTATGCGTAAAATGTGAAAATATATATAAAAATATTAATACTTTAATGTAATAATTTGTTATTATATTTAAAAAAAACTAAATATTTAATGTAAGTATCAGCAAAAAAATAAATATTTTATTTATCGTGAAATGAATATATAAAAGAGTATAATATACTATACCGAAAATACAAAAAATAAACAATTTCATTAAGTTCTTAATATTCAAGTGCATAATCATTAGCGTAATATTATTTTGCAAATATAAAATAATGTGATTTAAAATATTATTACGGCATAACTACAATATTTTTATTTTGCAACCTTTCAACTATTCCATGCATTAATTAGGTACTATTTACCTGCATACTTAATATTAATTAATTATTATTCATATATTATATATAAAAACAGAATTTACATTATAGTATGAATATTCACATAGTCAAATCCAAATACTAAACATATTAAATTATTTATGTTGCACTTCAAATTAATATGTACATGACTAAAATTGTAAACATAAAACAAAATTAATCAATCGAATACATCAATGTACATAAACGTATATTGCATTTTTTATATCAAAAAGAAATTAAAAAATTAGGCTGATATAAGTTATTTTTTTAAAATTATTTTTACCTTATTTCATTCTAATAAATAGCTAAAATTAGAAATTTAAATAATACATTTGATCAATCAATTTTCGAATTTAAACAAATAATTCGGACATATTATGTTTGTATTACACTTTCAGTTCCAGAAAAACTTTATAATATTTATCGGAAATTCAATAATATATGAATATAAACTATTTATGCTATTTATGCTATTTTAGTATTTTATTTATATAATTCTATTTATTTATATTGTTGTAAAATAGTCAAAATCGATTTAGCTATAAACGAGTATGTCATACATTTCCTAATATTTTCCATGTTATTTTAGTTCTTTATACATCATCGGAATTCTACTGAGGAAATCGAAAAATGACGGGTTAAAAAAAACTGAGTTCAATCATCTATTTTTCCAATT
The DNA here is from genome assembly GCA_013282895.1 of Eriosoma lanigerum. Lineage (NCBI taxonomy): Eukaryota > Metazoa > Arthropoda > Insecta > Hemiptera > Aphididae > Eriosoma > Eriosoma lanigerum. The sequence goes on from CM023357.1 coordinate 28,547,503, forward strand.
TCACACTATTTCTACAACTCAGAAAATTATATAATATAAAAATAAAACGTATTCTTGAAACCCGATTCGCCCCCTCCCATTTAGTTGTAATCTAAAATTGAATATACGACAACAATCATCCTGTGAAAATATCCTTGATGATACGTCAACTTTAAAATATTATTATCAGTCATCAGCTTAATTTTTGATTGTCTCTACAGAATCAGATTTAAAAATTTTAATGTTCTCGATGTTTAAATTATGATAACATTAACGATTAACAATTAAACTAAATACGATCTTCTCAAATAGGATATATAAACAAATAATTATCACACATTATACGTAGTTTCGTTCTCGAGCTTTCTGCAGATAATTTTGTAGATAATTTTGTGCTTAGTAACTACATAATATATATTTAGATGAGAATCAACCAATAATAGTAGAATTAGTAAATAATTGAAATGAAGTTAGAAAAGCTAGAAGATAAAAAATTATATATATTTATAATAAACGTCAATCAGATTGTTTTAGATTCCGAAATCGTATTTATTTTAAAACTAAAAAACTGAGAGAATTCTCTGGGAAAACGATTTTTCAATGCTTTCATTTATCAACCCAACTTGTCGGATTATAGAGGCAGTAAAATATGGTGACAACTGTCGTAGAGTATGCAAACGGGTAGCGTGAATAATCAACAACAGCAGAGGCATACAAAAATATCGAACTTTCATGACATATTATAATATATCATATTATTTTATGCGATACCATTAATTTTTTCAAACGTTAGAAAACATTGATAGAATTTAATGCGTTTAGTTTTTGAGGTTCCATAACAGCGATAACGTACATTTTATAAAACAACAAATTCATAATAATTGTGTTAGAAAGACTAAAAAATAACCGCGGACCTAGAATTGAAAGTTTGTTCTTATGGTTCATAGATAGGATAATGGTATGTTATAATTTAGATAGAAACTATAAATCATTGAATTTGAAAAAATATTTTGAATGAAGATAATTGGCTTGATAATAATATATTTTTAATCTATTAGAATAGTTTATTTATATAATAATATTTTAAATAATTATACTAGTTCTAACGTATAATTGTGATTTATTGTAAATTTAAAAATAATTATATAATATTAAAATTTAAAAAAATTATAATAACATAACGATTTGTTTTATCTATTTTATTATTAAAAGTTCTATAAATAGGTTCTTTTATATCTAAAATAAATTAGAAACTTTTTATTTTTTTTTAATAACCAAATTGTATTTACAATAATTTTTTTAATTATATCAAAATTACTAATATTACAAACATTAATTTATGTAAAATAATATGTATACACTTTCAGGAATTTTATTGTTTTTCATTGGATATAGTTGCTTTATATATCAAATTCAATATTGGAAAATTATTGAAAGAAGTATTTGCGTAAAGTCTCTACTAAAAGTTTAGATGATAAAATGAAAGAATTTACCATGCTTTCTACCGAAAGAAATGTTAAACTTTATACAGTTTTGAAATATCATAACAAAATTGACAAATAATAGCACATATCATCGTTAAACCAATATGTTTCTCGTTTCCTCTTACAGAATGTAAAATAATACTAAATAAAAATATATATTCGAATGTTGTAATAAAACGCGTAAATATGACAATTGTCAATTTACTTATGAAATACTTACTGCGTAAATATTATTTTATGTAGGTTACTGTTTTGATACTGTTTAAAATTGCGTAATTATGGTTGGTGATGGAAGGGTGAAGAGAGCCACCAACCACCAATGTTCATTTTAGACTACAAAATGAATAATTATATTAAGTTAATATTGTAGTTGGTCAATTTCTTAGTCTAAAATAATATATTATTTTAAAATTACACCCTCATCAAAATAGAAGTATATTTACGTCACTTACTATTTATATCATTTTACATAAATTTAAAAAAATTGTCTTTTACCGCCGATTTAGTTTTATTTAAATTTCTGATTATTGTTTATTCAGAAATTATCACAAATCGCATTACAATTATAATGAAATCAGGTTCATTATATAATTATGCAATATCGATAAAATTGTTAATTTATCTATATTATTTTATTGTCTCAGTACTTTGAAAATTACAAAATCGTCGTTTATTCGTATGGGAAACGTGCACAAAAATCATATTACGTTATGTTCGATCACGGTAGTGGAGGAAACAATAACTATAATAATAATAATTACTAAACCGATGCCATTGTTAACGATAACGGTCGGCTTATCGATACTACTTTCATCCTGAACTGTTATAATATACAAACTGTTCATAACGTTATTACATCAAATAGAGTTTCTGTTATTGTATAATAATATTCCGTCACTATAGATTCGTAATATTAAAAATAGTATACCTATTCCATACATTTTAGTAATGATGATATAAAATTGCCGAATAATTTAATAAAAGATTTGTCATAAATCTATATATTACAAATAGGTTTAAAAAATAATTAAATACATAATATGGTATTATTGTATTAATAATTAAATTATTAATCTCATTTAGGTATACTTTAAATCATATAATAATGTGAAATACTTTTATTTTATAGTGTTTTATAAAAGCTATAGCGGCGTTATCGTCTTTGAAATTAATAATATAATATGTTATCATTTTAAAGTACAAGAAATTATAATATTTGTATGTACAATGTATTTTCAATAAAATATAAAAAAAAAAATTCATATGATCAAAAAAAGAGTTACATTTATTGAATATTTTGTTATAACAAGTTATTAATTTGATCATGTATTTTTTATGGTTTATTTATTTATTTTAATTAGGAAAAATTAACATCTTTATGTTATAAATAATATATATCGAGTTTATTGACTATTTGCATATTTTATGTGAATTAGATAATAAATTAGCGCGGTTTTAAAATATTATAATGTTGTTTTTTAACAAATAAAAAAAGTCTATATAATCATAATCTTGATCAAATTGAAAATTTAAAATTGAATACATCAACATTCTCAGGAAATTCAACTCTTTAAGTTTTTGAAACTTTAATCGTTTAGTAATTATAAATTTATCTTTTATAGTACAAAAAATTATTTAGAAAAAACGGAATTTATAAATCTTAATTTTTCATGAAAATATAATTAAAAAGAAATATATCTAGGCAGAAAAGTAGGTAAAATAACATTTTACAAGGAACATATATTATCTTGAACAATAAAGACACATACAAATAGAATATGTTCTGTGATTATATTATTAAGACGATTAAAACATGATCATACGAATATATTTAAATAATTATTATTTAATTAAATATTAAATTAATACATTAATTACATTATATGTAATTAATTATTTTTTAATAATTATACGATATATATACGATTATGTTATTAACAATATAATTGATTTTTATTAACAATTTATAGCATAGAAATTTTCCTAAAAAATATTGACTTGTAAAAAAATTTGTCTACCTTCTAAGTGAGTCTGCTGATTGAGATAGTTTGTTCCAAACGTATTTATTATTTACTTATTTTTTTATTTAATGTTTAACTATGATTTTTAATATTTAATTCATATTTATTTTAAACACGATTGTATGTAGGTTAAATAGGTAACGATAAGTATTTATAATTTAAATATATTCACATGGATTATATTTTTACTATACTATGTTATTATTAATTATACATGTACGCAGTGCGGAGCGATAAAATACAATTTGCTAAAATCTAAAAAATATTGCACATTTAATTTTAGTTTTATATTTTTATGTCTATTAATTTTAAACACAATTATGAATTAATATTGTTAAATTAAAATAATTAAGAAATTATTCGTATAACCTTTTGCAGTGGCGGATTTACGGGAAGGGGGTTATCCATGGGGTCTGGACACCTCCTCAGACACCGATATAATATGACGTACTAATACTGAAATAATATGTTAAAACACAATGTTTAATCTTATCCTAACTATTCTTGTGTACACAAATGGAAAAGTTCCTACCTAATTAGTATGTGCTTTTGTATAAAAACCCTATTATAAACCCATATGCGTATGTAACATTAAATTGCTGATAATAATAATACGCTTATATTTGAATACTATCAATTATTATAGATATCCAATTTTATACTATTTTAGATTCTGAGCTAAACAAGGAATGTATTGGTTATTTACAATGACTTTTATTTTGCCTCTGAACACATTTTTTCGGGTAGAAATCATAAATTAAGTACATTTTCAATAGCGAATTTTTGGTACTTTTTAAGCTCATTTTTCTCAAAAGTTTTTCCCTAAAAAAAGAATAACTACAAAAAAATGACGAAAATTGGCAAAATTACGATTCCCATTATTTCAATTTTTTTTATCTGGTGGTAATTAATTAGGTTTTTGCTAATTAGGATCGTAGGAATTTGAAATTTTTTGAGTATTTGCATACATGTTACACAAAAGAGAAAAAATTTTGGAAACGATTTGTTAATTTTCTGACGAATTATAGATTAATTATCGAATTATAATTACGAGCTTTGAAATTTTTCTCATAAATGTTTAATATTACATGCAATTTTGGGTTTAACGGTTTGAAAATTGTATATAAACATAATCATAAAAATACTTAATCTATTTATAAAATATATTGAAAATCTCAATTCACAATTTTTTTTTATGAGCTTCTAAAATTTGAATATTTAGTAAAATTGAATATTATGCTACTTTTTAGAAATAACTGTCCATTTACCATAACTGGGATATGCTTTATGTAGAAAATTGCATGTAGTTAGTTCTTTATTTAGCTCATATTTTAAATTTCTCAAAAGTGTAAAACGTCAAATTTCACGGAAATCGTAATTTTGATGAAATTGATTTTTCATGATAACTAATGCAATTTTAATCATAAGTACTTGAATTTTTATAAGTATCCTCAAAGATAGTTTACACGCGTGAACTTTTGGAATGGCTTATCAGTATAATATATTTTATAATTATATTGAGTTACGCTCAGAATCGTATTTTCTGCAATAACATAATTGTATTCAAATCTTTATTATATTAAACCATTAATTTCTCCGAGGACCGAAGGGACGAAAAAGAAACATTTAAAGTCGACCTTTTCGCTTTTTAACATATTATTTTTTAGGACCTCCCCCCAAGAAAATATTGAAAATCCGCCACTGCCCTTTGTATACTACCCATCGCAAAAATCTTCATATAAATAAGTAGTGTTTTGACAACTACAGACAGATATGTACACTACACAGAACATATTTTTAATTTTTTTTTTTAATTAGTTGGAGATTTGGTATTTTAAGTATAACTACAAAAATAATATTATTCTAATAACGTATGATCTGATAATCTAGATAAATACGTTAAATATTCGTAATATATCTCATTATAACTCTGAAAATTATATGTATCAAATGTACATTTTTACTTTTTTTATCTTACAAATTAATTATAATCACATTTAACATATACAATTAATCATAAAAACTTAGTAAAGAATTTAAACATGGACATATGTTTTTATGTACAATCAGGCACGTAGCTAGGGGGGGGCCTTGGTGGGCCCGGCCCACCCTAAAATTGCTTTGGTCTTGGGCCGGCCCACCCACTTTTAATTATAAATAATACATTTTTTTCAGATGCCAGGTTAATAATCTATATATATTTGATTGGCTGTGAAAAATGTAAATTATAATATTTTGATTACAAATTTTTGACGTTCTGATTAAAACTCATAAATAGATATAGATAATGTTATAATATAATACTATTGTATTAACCTATGACAATACTACATTGGTCTATTGACTTGTTTACTGTGTAGTATATAGACGTGTAGTCCCATAAATATTAAAATTATTATTTAATCTTATATTAAATTGTATATTTATATTATATAGCTACAAGTACTATAGTAGTTGTTGTTATTGTCGATATTTGACAAAAACCTGTCAACAATAGTCTCAATAATTTAATAATAACATGGACTTAATATACCCATTTTAAAAAAATCTATAAATATACATTTATAATTATTATTACATATTATATAATTATTTTATTAAGTTAATAAGTTATACTACTAAACAAGTACAAGATTGTTAATTTAACAAAAGACGTGTTAATTCTAATGATGTATTAAAAAACTAAAAATGATTATATAAGAAAACACACCTAAACTACTCAAATTTCTATAAAAATATTACATTAATAATTTTACAAATTTTAGGGTGGTTATGAGAGGTTCTGAGGGGGCTTTAGCCCCCCCCCCAGACCACTACCAAATTACGCCCATAAATATTACATAATTATTAGAATAGAGTTCCAGGGAGGAGGACTTAAATTATATTAGCCCATCTAATAAATATTTTCTGGCTACGTGCCTGTGTACATATAAATTATTAGGTACCTTTATGTGTAAAAAAGAAATGTTAAATATCTTAGTAAAAGATCAATAAATACAAATTATATATTACAATTATTCAAGACTTAAGGCTTTAAACGAATTCTAAAGTATTCTCAATCGTTATTTTTGAATAAAATAACTGTTCAATAAATATAGAATCTTTGTTATTTACAAAATAAGTGACATAGGAACATAATAATGAAATAATTGTACATTGTGATGATGAAATAAAAAAAAAAATGCCTGAATTAAATGGTTAAGGTAGAAAAACAAATTTAATGGTCAGAATTGCTTAGAATAATAAAGTTGATCAAAATCAGAATAAACAAAATATGATTTAATTAAAAAAATATAATTATATATTTCCACTTATACACAGAAATACACAGACATTAAATTACACAGTTACTTTTATAAGCCAAATACCACATTAAATAAGGAAAATTTGTATAATTACTACAAATAACTAAAACTTAGACACATTTCTACCTTATCATTTATAAGCTTTGAAAAACTAACACATGTCACATGTATATAGTGCAATATATAATAATATAATATATAAAACACAATTTTGTTTTCTATTTTATGAAAAAATAACTTTATCACTTAAAAAGTAAATATATCTCATAACTTCTTTTGAACGTACAAAGTTATTTTTATAACAAATGAAATACTCATATAAGCATGTCAGGAATATATTGTCAAAATCTACTGCTGTTATAATATTCAAAACAACATTCATCAAAGTAATTTCCAGTGTTTTATTATAACTTTTTAGCAAAAAATAAAAATAAAACATTTTTATTTGTTATTTTATCGTTCAAAGTTTATAATACATACTGTTATCCAATTCTCAAATAAATCTTATGCTTGATTAAATAAATGAGTTTATTATTAAGTACGCGTTAACTGTGTAAAACAATTATCAGAATTCAAAATATATTTATTAAAAAATAAATAATTAAATCAAAAACTGTTATTTAATATTTAAATTTAAAAATAAATTTAAGGTGGGTTTAAAGAGAACCATAGAGAAATATGATTGTAAAATAAATATATTTATTTTGATTTTTCGTATAATATTATCAATGCAGCCAAAATATAATGCTATTAACATATCAATAATTTGTTTGTCTCCGCATATTTTATTTATATTAACATGCAAATGTCAATTGGCCCGTGAAAATGATAAAGAGAAATGCAGTGACACAATGTAGAAAACAACAACTACAATAAAATATATTCAATAAATATAATATCGTAAAATATTATCTACCTATTGACTTTGTCTCGGTCACAGAATTTTTGGTAAAACGTAATATTATTTCATTTCATTGGAATATACTTATTGATATGATATTATAGATCTAAATTTTACGTTTATTTGGTGTTATATAATAATTATAACTTCGTCTGTCTAATATTTCCTTCATCGTAATTCTTTCGAAATACGATACAATTAAATAAATACTGTTGGTGTAATTCTGACAGTTTTGGAGACACAAATCATTGTATACAAATAGGAAAGCGTACAAATCGCAAACCATATAAGTATAGAAAACCCCAGCTGTAACTACCTAGTACCTACCCACTAAAATTTACGTTTATCTGTGTATACGTAAACGCACACGCGTTTAGAAAACCTTTGTAAACAGATTATCATCTGGTCTCTGTGTTCGTTTGGCGGAAAAGCAGTGTTAGATGTTGCATTGTTATGGCAAAATGAGAGGAGAGTTTAAAACGTCAGGGAAAGTTTCATAATCGATTGTTTTACTTTCATCAGTGTTAAACACGACAGTGTACATGTTGAATATATATTATTATTAAAGTAAGTAGACGGAGCAGCGTGTGGAATTGGCGAATATTTAAACCTTCTATTGTTTTTCTTTTCTTTTTTCATATGGGGTGAATAGGTGTTTAGAAGAAACTCGGTTTGTTTCAACTCTGAAACAGTTTTGGTAGGTAGAACATTTTTTTGTTTTTGTGGTTTTCTGTTGTATAATAAAATGATCAATAATATGAGTCTATACACTATAGGTTGACTCCCCGGTATTCATTATTTTATTTATAAATATTTCAATAATCTAGATGAACCAAACGAGATGTAAATTTTAATACGATATAAAACAACTTCATTATTATTAATGGATTATTATGGGAAATACAATACATAAGACCGAAAAATAAGATGAATATAAATTATTTATTAGTAAAATAGCAGGTCATGAGACATCATAATAGTAGTCATCACTCTATAGTCTAATAAGTTTAATTTAGATTTCAAACTCAATTTCAAATAAGTTGATATAGGTACAGTAAAACAATTAATATTATGTAACTAAGACTTTTACATTTAAATTGAAATTCGTAAACAACATTAAAATAAAAATACATATTAATTTCAATTTTAAAGTAATATTTTAATATAAGCTTCTATTAATATCTATTAATTAAAATCATAGGTATATTTATAGTTATATGTTTAACTTGTATAATTAATTATAAGATTATATTTTGATAAAGGGTTATTTTAACTAATAGGTACAATTAAACGGGCTAAGTTTAACTTTAGTAATTTATATTCGTAAATTTCATATAATATAACATTTGTAATCACCATTAAATTATAAATAATAAAATAACAATCTAAATATAAATGCAAATTTCGATTCAAATTAATGTAGTCTATCTATTTATAAAGCTAGTAAATATTCGTTATACAAATTTAAATAACTCATAAACAAAATTACTAATTAAGTGTCTTATAAAGTCATAATAGTGTGTTGTAATTTCAACAAGAAATTGTAAAAAAATAATTTTGAATAAAATGTTTATGTTTAATTTTGAACCTAGGGACTTGTACATTTTTTTTAGTAATTTCATAGATAATTTCCACATTTTCAAGATTTTGAAACGTATTATCAGTATTATATCAGTTTCGTTCAAAATCATATTTTCGAATGCAATATCATTGCATTCAAATATTAATTATAATAAACCACTAATTTCTCCGAGTACCGAAGGGACAAAGTAGAAACGTCTGAAACCTCTTCGATTTTTTTTTTTTATTAATTTAAATTTAAACTAAATTCTAATAATTAAGTATATTAAATTATTTTCATGTACTATTAATTGTATACATTATTGTAATATTATACACTAGATAAAATGCATTAAATAAATTAAATTAAATTATATAAATTATTTACTTAAATACAATTACTGAAGTAGGCATAATAATATGTATATACCTACATTTATAAATGTATAACTGTATAGGGCATACACATTTTTAATAGCAATAATTTTGGTGTTTATGACTTTTTCAAAACTAATTTTAAAGGTTTGAAAATATATTATATAGATATAATTTATTATCAAATGCAATGTCAAAAAATAATCAATTAAATAATAATCTATACAAATATAAATAAATAAAATTGGTTAAAATAAATCTACTATTATCATTATTTTATAGTTCTATTTTCTAATTAATTATTATTGTTAACTAAGTAAGAAGAAAATAGATGTCTAATCATATAAAACTAAAGTAATTACATAATATATTTAAAAAAATTATATTATATTCATTTAATATTTGTTTTGTTTCCTATATCTATTATTGCAAATTAATATAAATTTTGACTAACAAATCAAAAATTATTAGGTATAATATACAGATGGTATTTGAATTTAAATTAATAACATTAATTTATATTAATTAGTATGTCTAAAATATAAATATTTACGATTTTAAGGTCATAAAAATATATTAAAATATGTTAACCTACCTTTTGTGATGAATAAACTTATTTGTAGATGTCTTTTTAAGGAAGGTAACATTGATTAACAGCTTACGAAGTATGGATACCTACCCAATTATAAGTTTACTCATTTAAAACAACCCTTTAAATATAACCTCAAAAACACATTAAAAACGAAATTAAAATATTTTAGATTAAATTGAACTTGACAAATGCCACTTTCTTTATTTGAAACTGAAATAAAAGCTATGTTAATAATTTTAGTGTAGTTAAAATATACTTTTAATTACTCGTATAATTATTAGGAATAAACACTTATTGTAATAATAATTATAGTATACTGTAGCATAATACATATTATTACATATATTATGTGTAATATAATACTTATCATTCCAAATTCAAACGGTTTAAATGTAAGTTTTACCTTTACAATTATTATTGCATATCATCGAAAAAATGTGTGAAAACATCATGCCAAAAAAGCTGTATAAAATATCCGTAACTTCAACGTTATTAATTAGTTAGATATCTTAAAAAATAAGATTTTGTAATTTTATTTGATTATCCAAAAATAACTAAATTAATTATACGAACGCTACATTATATTTTCCATCATACAAGTTTTTTTATTATAGAATTCTCTCAGAAATAAATACTATTCAAAATACAATTAAAAATAATAATAGTATGTTATTTGTATTGCCAGAATAAATTATATTACATCAATTTTGATATATTATAAAAACATTATGTACTTAAAATAAGTATAAATTTTTTTATTCTCTGAAATACGATAAGGATAAAAAGTCTAATTAAATTATAAAATAATTTTTTTTTTTTATTAACATTTATATACCATTATAACTATTCTATTTAATAATATTTTATACAGAAGTTTCTTATTTAATTCATCTGGTAGTTCAAGTACAGTGCCTAATACTAGAATAATGGAATACGTCTATTGTTGACAATGTATCTTTATCGTCCGAAAAATGTGAAATTGGCTCAGATGTTAATATTTACATATTATACAAGTTCATTAAATTCGATTTCATGTTCATTTTCTCATTTTATGTTTTATGTGTTTTCTGCTTTTGTTAGTTGAAATAGTGGAAGTGCTATGTGAACATTTTTTTATTAATTTCCTATAATAGCTGCTCATATCTAAGAAGCTGCGAACTTTTTTTAACTGTGTGTGGTTTTTCAAAGTTTGTTATAGCGATTGTGTTTCGTGTAAATGGTATAGGTATACTATCAATTTTATATTTTGTGTAAAAAATTTAACGTTTGGCTGTTTTTAATAAGAATCCATATTGATTTAAAATGTTTAGAACATTACGTAGATTGTGTAATGCAGATTTAAAGTTTGACCAAAAGATGCTACGTCATCTATATAAGTGTTATAACAGATTTGAAGAAGTAATCCGAGAATGCTTTGTTTAGTTTTATTCTTTAAAAAATTGCACTCGAATTACGATTTTATAATATATATATATATATAATACAGTTTATATAGATTGAATACGGTATATATGATATAAGAAAAGTATACAAAATAGGTATGTTTATATAATAAAATAATTTTAAAAAAAAATCCAAGAAGTCGATTCAGTACGTTTCTCCTTCATCTTTTAGGTACTCAGAGAAATTAGTGGGGGGATATTATTATGTTATATTATAATTATAAGATTTAAATGAAATATTATTGCATTTGAAAAAACAATTCAGAGCAAAACTCAATCATAAATACAATATACTAATAATATTTATATTTATAAATTGTCTTAATTTATCAAATAATTTGCAACAGACAAAAAATTATTTAAATTATTTATTATAAAATAATGAAATACAAGTTCCTCAAAAATGTAAAATCTACGAATTTTGAAGATTCCTATCATTACAAGTGGTACCTATTTCCTATTTTGAAAAATATTGAGAAATTCGAAAAAACTACCTAAATAAACTATAAATTAGACAAAATTGTCTATCGAAAGCATACCCTTCTTGTTTCAATCAAAGTATATCTACCTAAGAAAGTGCTTTCTGACATAAAAATGTCATATTTCATCAATTTTACTCAAACTGATTTTTAATTTTTTAAGTTTCAATTTTAACAATAATCAAATACCATGAAAAAAAATACGTAATTCATTAATACTATTGTAAATATATAATATTATATAATATATATATATATAGATTTTTTATAATTATTTAACAATAGATAATTATTTTAAACAAACATTTTATAAAAGTATATATAAATATTATTGTTGTTTTGTATCGTCCCTCTAGTTCCCATAATATAAAAAAAGAATAGTTCGCCACAAGGGGAGGCACAGGTAATTAATATGAGAACTATAAATCAGTATACTATCCACATTTATACTATTATATTGTTTACTTGTTCTGTTGTACACTATTGTAAATTATAATTTAACATTATAACGTACTTATATTGTATACATATTATATAAACGTACTCAATGCATCATAAATTTATTATGAATAATTTAAGAAAAACAAAATTATAATTATAAAAAGATAAGCTATGATAAAATTATAGTTACGTTTATTTTATACAAAGTTTATGTTATATTTCCAGGATTACAAATCTACAGCAAACAATGACTTAATGGTTTGCTCGTTGGATGTAACAATAAATACGTTTTTGGGAACCTGTAATAATACAGAAATGAATTCTACATTCAATTTTAGTTTGGAAGAAGCGTATTCTATTCTGTCAGAACACAAACGTGAGGCTCGAATTTTCGACAAAAGTACAGAGGTAATTTTTATTTATCAATTAAAAATATAATCAACATTTATATAAAAAAATAATTATTACAATTAATTATAAATGCATATTAACGAATAAATTGAACGTTACTAAAAACCATAAACAATGTTTTTTAATATTATATTTAAATAAATAGATGGAGTAGGTTTATTTATCGTATATCACACTAATGAAATTTTATTCAGGTTTTGGTTAACCTATTAGGTTTATACAGCTGGTGACAAAATTCACGTATTTATATATTTTATCGCGGTATGTAAGACGCTAATAAACCTTTAGATTCAGACGTCTAGTCTAGTATAAACTCCTCAAAGTTGAACTCACAAAAGCTATCAGTTTTTTGTCAGTGCAAATTATATAAGGTTATGAATATCAGTCACGTTATCATGTTTACCATAATATACATATTATATATAATATAATGAATGAAAATTCTAATTCATATTCTTGCAATGTTAATGACCATCTTGTGTACAAATAATTAGTATATATTTAAGGATATATGTGACTTATTATATTCGGTTATAACTTTTGTTTAATCTATAGAATATATTTTTGGAACTTGGTATAATCAAAAACTAGATACTATTGCTAAAGTTTATAATTTCGTTAAATAATATCTAATTTCGAGATTTGATATACGAGTAATCTTACTAGTTACTAGCGAATCTCAAAATTGTCCTTTTACCATTTGTATTGATTTGAAATAGATAATTCACATCATAGGATAAGTACAATTGTTTTGTAAAGTCTGAAAAATTAATAATTATTGTTTTATTTCATTAGATACCTTGAGGTGGTAATCAAAATTGTTATTAATCCTGACAAAATATCAGTAGTAAATAATTTTTTAAATATAAGCTCGGTAAAAATCAAAATATTTCAACAGCGTTTGCACTGTTTTTTTTTTATTTCTTACTGAAATAAAGTCTTGCCCTGTTTTTACTTTATTTGAGTGCATCTTGATTCATTCTGAGATTATTATGTGACCTAGATATTTAAGCGATTTCAGAAAAATATTTGATGTGAAACATTTATTGTTGTACTAAATTGTTTACACATCTAAACAAATTAGATCAAATTGTCAGAGAGTTATTCAAATGTTATAGCTATAATTAATATATTATTACAAATGTTAGTATCTCTGGTCCACTTACCGTGTCCAAACAATATTAAAATATTGTGATATTAATCTGGTCGATCCATATGGCACTATAATATATTCATTATTCCTTCCAATAAATTTTAATATTGTATATTGACGTTATTTCGTATAATCCGCATTGCCAATTGCACGTTCTAGATCTAATGAAATGAACAATTTTTCTATGTTTATTCTTAATAATATATCTTCTATCGACATTTTCTAGGTATGATCATATGTTTTTTTAACTGGAATTAATTAAACTTGGATTTGACCAAAGTGATAATTATTACTCTCATTCTATCATTCGTATAATTTTTTCCTTTACCGCTTACGCGACAATGGTGTGAAAGGTTGTTTTTGTGAAATCGGATTTTCTGTTCATGCTTGAAATTGTGCTTTTTATTCCTTGAATTATCCCTAGCTTATTTTTAAATATTTCTGAAAATTGCTTCACCATGTCGTTAAAAATTGTTTCTTGATCTTGTTTATCTTTTTTTTTTCATTCTTTCCTTTTCTTACCTTCATATTGATTATTTTACTTTTATTCTTCTAATGTATAATATTTTCAATTAGTCTGTATTTTTAGGTTAGATTTTTGTGTAAATGTTATTTATTTTATATTTAATATTTCTATTATTTTATCTTTATAATTAATTTATAATATATTATGTCTGCTTAAACAATTGATTCTGAATTCCTACTTTATTTAATTTTTTTATTAGGTACTAAATATAACGTATCTAATTCAATATTTTAAATGATAATTTTACATAAAGTTTGTTTATTGACTTGTTAAACTTGTTACTTTTGTTTCTTATGGGCGAAATGCATATAAATAAGGCATTAGCAATTTTGGTAGCTTTAGGTTATTTGCTTCTATTTCTTTAATTCCTTTTTTTCTTTTTTCATTTTTTAAATTACTGTTATGTTATTAATAAATCAGTTGTGGTATTCTAGTTTTTTACAGTATTATTTGGGCAATAAAATTTATCTTGTTACTTGAAAATATACTTGTTGGTATGGTGTGGTATGTTTTATTGTTTTTTGTTTGGCATTAATGTGTATAAGAGATGTTTTTTTTTTTGTGTTGAATTTTAAGGTAATTTTTCGATCGTCTCATTCGTTGATAACCCCGGATCTCAGTTTTTATTAGTATTATTATTGTTATTATTATTACTATTATTATTACCTAACTCTGTAGTCTTTATCTTTTTCTTTCTTCGTTTTATGTGTTTTATTTGTGAAATTTGGTTTATTCTATTTGGATTATATTGTTTATCATTTTGTCTACCTGTTGTAAGATTGTTTTTTGTTCTCCAATTTGTTTATATATTTCTATCTTCGTGATTTTTTTTATTTGATTTGTTCTATATGGTTTGTCGGTGTTATTTATATTTTCATCATTCATGCAACTTTACTTGATAATAGTTTTATTGCATAATAATCATGTTTTGGTCTTCAAATTAACAAAAATTGCTTGTAAAATTTTGTCTAACATAATCTATAATCTTTTCATCGATTGTTTTATGATATGAGTTTCGATATTATATGGTATCTTTTCTACCCAGTACAAAAAATGGACTATATAATTTATAATATTATGTACCCTGTTAAACATAAATTATCCTATTTACACAGTTGAATATTTTTTAACCGAAATATATTTAAAAATATATTATAAATTGTCTTAAATTCGTAACTTTATATCTTATACTCGTAAACAAATGTACTACTGTATTAGTTTTTATACTTTCGTAGAATTTTCTATATTTATTGATTTTCATTGTATGTAGCTTGTCAGTTTTACCAAGATATCATTTATTTGAAAGTTTTTATTGTCTTCATAAATTTTTAGTAACGCAATATTTTTTGTTGAAGATATTTTTTCTATAATTTAATTTAGTTTCTTTAAGCTATTTTAAATTTTAACTTATTGTTTACTTCAATTATTTTAGTACTTACCTATACCTATAGTTCTATTTCAGCTGAACATTTTTTATCCACTTTGATGAGTTTTCTTCATGTTTTTTTCATTATTGGTATCTATTTTATGACCTTATATTTTTATTTATTTTATAAAATTTATTTATTTATTACTTACCAATATTTTAATGGCTTCTATAATATTAATGATTGTTCTATTATCGTTATATAATTAAATTAAATTATTATTTGTATGAAGAAAAATCATTACTTTTGTCTTAGGTTTAATTTATATCATTAAAGATAAATATTTTTACGATATTAATTTGTACCATTTGTTATGAGACATCCTAATAGAAAATGTAAAACTAAACAAAATTAATTTAATAACAGATTATTTATTTAATAGTTATTAAATTAATATATTAGTTACTAATTAAGTATTTTGACAATAAAAATTGCCTATTTATAATGAATTATCTAACTAATTGTTACTTGTTTATATATACTATTTATATAATGTAATTCTTTATGTATATTGTTGGATATTTAGAGTAAACCTATTGCGTTTAGGTGTAGAACGTTTATTGATGGTGTATTGAATAAACCTACCGTAATTTTGGTCAAGTCAGGTTTAAAAACCTGATGACCAAAGTCATTTTATATTGTACCGCGGTATGTTAAATGCTAGTGAACTTCTAGATTGAGACGTCTTATCTGGTGTGAACTGTAAATTCCTCAGAATTGAATTTATAGACTAACTATTTGTTCAATATTTTAGTTCCCTTTAAACCAGTCGTTCGTTATTGTAAATTTGTAAATGAAAAATACATTTGTACTTTCACAAAGATATGATTAATGATGATTGATCTTATACATTTACAAATATATGCAATAATTAATATTATTATGCATTAGGTACACCATCAATAATTTTAAATAATAGGTATGTTACAAATTTTATCAGCTTATAATATTATTATTTATGATAAATATATCAAAACATCATTCAAACACTCACTTCTGTAAAAATCAACTTATTTTGCCTAAATGCATACAGATTCATATAACATAATACACTAATATTCTTCAACAATTTTTTTTTTCTCATAATTTTCATAAATAATACCACTACATTTTTTCAATAATTCATACGAGCTTATAACTAGTTATGATTTGAATTTTGATTAATCTATAAAATTACATGATGGATTGATTTTATTTTATTTTAAAATTAATTCGTATTATAAATTTGTGATTTCAAAAATATTACTCCTTATAATTATGTTAATAAATATTAAAAATCTTTCTATATAGGTACGGATGGGTTATATGTATATATTTATATACATTAATGGATAAAATAATAAAACTATATAGCAGTCTTACATCTTTTTTGTGTTTTTTAACGAAATTTTATGCTATCTGATGGCACCAATCACTTGTCAAAGGGTCGATAATGGTTCTTAGTCAACTAAAACATAACGTTTTTGTTAATTTAATGATTTTCCTATCTTCGGGTAATTATAGCCGGCTTCCTCCAGAGTCCAGACGTTACAGCGAATAAAAATCCCGTAGCTACCCGGAAGTCGATCCTAGACTTTATGCGCAAGAAAATGTATTTAGACCACTCAGCCACGCCCCACCCTTAATGGAAGTACTAATAATACTAACTAAATGATGATGTGGCAAATTATATATTATATTTCAAGGAAAATAGTTATAACACAACTTGTAGAACTTTACAAAGAAGGTGCGATGTTTAAGGACGAGAAACTCGATTATCAACGTGATAATATTACCTGGCGAATAGTTAAATTTAGTTTGTTCTAAAACTCACATATTTACCCCGTTGCCCAAATAAATTTAAAAAATATTTTAATTTTGTAATAATCCAAACGTGTTTCAAACAAAATATATATTATCCCATATATTTTTGAATCAATCAAAAGAAAATGTTAATACGTAAATACCTATTTTCTTAACCTGGTGGAAATCTTTCAATCATGAAATTTGATTGCGAATATAATATTTTTAAGTAGTTTATCTATATTTCTAATGTTTAATGTATAATTAATTAATCTATCTCCAAGGATAAATAATCATCAGACATTAGTTTTCAACAACAGTAGGTACACTATATACGTAACAAAATATTAAAATTATCTGTGTAATAAATCTATCCAGCATTATCAGTTTAAATTAAAATAAAACAGTATTATCTGATCATATGTTTATACATACACTGTAATATTGTATATATTATCAAAAAAAAAGTGGAAAAGTTTATTTTTTATAAAAATTATAATATTTCAATTGTTAATGATAAAATTAACTCAATACGAAATAGATAATGAGCATGTACCTATACAGAAATCAAGAACAATTAAAGACACTCTTAACATATTGTGTAAATATGTTCACAATATTTAGTTTGTTTTTAATCAAAAGCTTAATTTATTATATTATATTATTTTCATATATTTATAATTATTTAATTTTGTAATAATATTTAACATTACATTAAATATATTATTACATACTACTCAAAATGTTCTTATGATAGTTTTTGGTTTAAAGATATTATTAGTTTAATAAATCTACTCGTATATAGGTCAAAGATGATAATATTAAAACGGATACAATATAACAATTATATTAGAGTATTTAATACATTAATATATTTGAAAATAATTTCATAAAACTAAATCATATATCCATATTTAATTTGTTTGATAATATTTTAAATTTAGAAACTTATTTTATGAATTGTTAAAATTATTGGACATATATATATTCACACCAGCTATCTTCATATCACTCTCAAATCCATCTATCCACCACTTCATTGGTCTGCCTTTAATACTCCTACTTTCCACATTTATTTCCATAACAACTCGTATTGCCTGTGAATCATCTCTCATAAAATGCCCAAACCAACTCAGTCTATTCGCGCTCACTTTTCCCACAATTGATGCAACTTCTACACTTCCCCATATATATTTATTTCATATTCTATCCGCTCTAGTTACTCAATACATACATCTAAGCATTTTTATCTCCACTACACTCATCCACTGTTCCATTTTTTTATTCATTGTCCAACTCTGATCCATACAAGATTGTTGACCTCACTACTGCCTATAATACCTACCTTTAAATCTAATCGGCACCCTCTTGTCAATAATATGTTTTCTTATCAAAGACAATCATAATTATTCACATTTATAATTAATATGTAATACCTAATTAGTTTATATCAAATCAAAAATATTATGCTATACCTATAGTACATAATAACATACAAAAATCTTTATAAAAATATCATAATACGATTAATTTTTGATTTCTATTATAATTTTCTATAATTATCCTATCTTTAATATTTTTATAATTAATAATATATAAGCATAAAAATATAATTTTAAAACGTATAAGCTTAATCTGTAAACAAAAATATCTTGGATATCATAATTAATAATAGACGAATCAAGATTTACAAAATTAAAAATAAAACTCTCTCTTACTGCTTTGTGTTAAACAAATAAATGTAAGCTAGAGTTAAAGACGATTGCAACGCTTTAAGACACAGGTTTTAATTATTTTTGGTTTCGAATAATCGTTTTACAATTAATTCTGTTTCAATTTGTGCAATTCTAAAACATTTTATATTTTATTCGACTTTTTTGTCTGTAACGAAGTTTTTTTCACCTTCCCATACGATTTCAAATACTTCTTAAATAAATATTTTACATTAAAAATATTTGCTGCCCAATTTCAATGTGACGCACTAAAATTTTTCTTTGTACAAAATTCATTATAAACTTGTTACAAAATAAAATTTCGTTTTTTTTCTTTAACGTGAGCACATAGGTATTTGTAATGTTTGAGAAGGAAACTTTAGCTTTTGTTTTTATTAAGCATACGTGTAATTTTAATTAAATTTCTGGAAACATTATTAACATATACAGTTAAAAATTCAAATATATTAGAAGGTATCTATATAATTATTTCAATATTTTTTTAATATAATATTATTTATGTGTATGAAAATAATATTATAATAATAATCGACCTGCTCAAAATACGAAATACCTTAGCTTAAAACAATATTATTTATGTAAAAAAAATTAAATCTCTAAAGTGCACGATTTATTTTTGTATCCGATTAATTTGGTTATATTCGAAAATCATATCATGTGTTATCACTACATAAAAATATATTTATAGCCGTCTAAAATATTGCAATATTTTAAAACTATTTTTTTGTTTGTGTTTTTTTTTTTTTTCAGACTTTACTGATTATAGTGTACTTAGGTCTTATGACCATCGGTCTTTCAGCCAATCTGACAATGGTATACGTGGTTGCCAGACGCGCTCAAATGCAAACCTCTCGTAACCTGTACATAGTGAATCTGGCCATTTCCGACATGACATTATGCTTGGTGTGCATGCCGTTTACGCTAGCATCGTTGTTACGACACCAGTGGAATATGGGCACCGTGTTCTGTAAACTTGTTCCCTTGCTTCAGGGCACCAACATCATGGTATCCGTGGGCACCATCACGGTGATCGCCATCGATCGCTACTGGGTGATCGTCCGCGGGTCCGCGCAAAACGAACGACGGACCGTATACGTGTCCATAGCTATCGTGTGGTTATTGGCAGTATTGGCTACGTCTCCCGTCGCCTATTACCAGGTAAACGGTAAACGTTCATCGCCATTAATCGAATTTTATACTTTACAGGTACCTATTGTTATAAACTCAAGTCCAAGATATCGAATTTATTTATATATATCCTTCATACGCTTGGGTAGATTTTACTATTGATCACAGATGACAACGTATTTGATCTTCACTTAAAATTATACAGATATCACATTGGTCTATATTAATTTTTAGGGGCCAAAAATTTACTTAAGGACGTAACATGTCGATGAAATATCCGCACGTCTATAAATTTATAATTTTAATAAAATACATATTATGTTTTATTTATTAATAATTGTTTATTATTAAAATTAAAAGAACTAAACATTAAAAAAAAAACAAAAACAAAAGTATATTCTAATGACTTGAAAATTATAATTTTATATTTTATTTGAGAAATATATAATAGCATTATATTACAAGTATTGAAATTTAAAAGTAAACCTCAAATTAAATTTTGAAAGTGTTTGCTGAAAATTACATTATTTCTAGTCGAAATATTTGAGAAAGTTATTAAAATATTTATACGAGTATTAAATTCAACGACATATATATTTTGAGTATTATAATTATAGAGGCTGTAACCACACTATTACACAACCGATATTATTAAACTTTAATTTGTTGTATTTGGGGTGAACTGAGCCCCGCATACAACCCAATTTAATATTTTCCGACTATTTTATTCATAAGTTTTTGTTATTATACTTTATACGTAATAGAGTATACTATAAAATAAGTAAAAATTCAAAATTATAACTTAAAAAAATAATATTAGTTAACAATAAATATTCACGTGTATATTAAAGCTAAAAATCAAAGATGAAATAGTTCCTAACAATAATTACAAAATAAATGAAAATTACTAATTAGGTTTTATTTTAAGATTTGAATATTTAGATTTCCCTATTTTTATAATAATTAGATGGTATCGTCAAAATATCTTTAAATTATTTGTCATAAAATATTATTTTCTATAAACTTAACTAGCAATTTAGTAATAATGAATTAATTGACCGTACATTTGAGACTTTATATTTTATATTGTGGTTTATTATACGAGTAATTAATTACTGATATTGCATTCGAAAATACGATTCTGAACGAATCTCAATATAATACAATATAATATACTAATAAACCGTTCCAAAATTTTACCACATGTGTAAACTACCTATGAGAATACTCAAAAAAAACTTAAAGTACCTATGTTCAAAAATGCATTAGTTATCATGAAAAACATAAAATCAATTATATCAAAATTACGATTTTAAGTCTCTAGGTTGAAAATTGCATTAATTATCATAAAAATCTATAATCAATTTCGTCAAATTAACGATTTCCGTAAATTTGACCATCTTTTCGTTAATTATTAGTAGTTTTTTTCTTCCAAAGTCCCAAACTTTTGAGAAATTTGAAAACTAAGTCGTATAAAGTACTAACTAGATACAATTTACTATTGAAAGCATACCATACTCGTGATAATCGAACCATTTTTACCCGAAATCGTGTTCTCAGACATTAAACAAATAAACGCTTCACTTAAAATCTAAAATATACGTTCTTAACCATAAAAATTGGTCGAATGATTTTCTAATTGAAATAATTAATATTTATCATGCAATTCCCAAACTGTTAATTTTGTATAAAAGTAACAGAAAATATCATCATAATTTTGACAGACGGAATTATAAACATCAAATTTAGACTTAGAACAAAAAATGTGTTTTAAAAACGTGTTCTAAAAAATATCGGACTGCATTTTATTTAAAAAAAAAAAATATATGATATAATTAAAAGTAAGTCTAGGACAAACTTGGTTAGTATCATATTTATACGTTTTTTTAGGTTGTCGAACCTTTGAAATTGCAACAGATGGTCGTATACGAATCTTGTCGAGAAAAATGGCCGTCGACCGAAATCAAAGTGGCGTATAACATAGCAGTGTTGTTAATTTTAGCTGTGCTACCTGCCACCGTTCTTTTGGTCGTTCATATTCGTATCGCAGCATATTTGCACGCACACACGGTTTCACAGAAAGACACGAGACGAGCACAACGAGAACTTCAAAGAAACAAACGCACCACTCTTCTACTAATTGGTAATTATTATTATTGTTAATATTATTAACTAGATGAAAATAATGGTAATCAAACAATAGCGCTAAACGAATGTAGCACAACGGGTATGTCCCGTTGGAATTCGATAAACGAAATAAATAATTGTTTTTTTTTTTTAATTTTTATAATAACGATATGGGTTGTATCCTTAAATCGCACACATTAAAGATATTATAAAATATAATAAAAAAAAAAAAATGTTGTATCGAAGAAGTAGGATAAGTTAGGAATGTATTTTTAAGCAACAAGCAAAACTGCTTATTACGTTTATTGTTCACGTTTAACCAATAACCGCCTTAAGTACCGTATTCAATATTCTATTCCTAAAATAAAGGTGAAAAACACACATTTAAAAGGTACATTCATTTGTTTTATTTATTTTATAATCGTTATAAACAATATATATATATATATATAAATAATATGTTAAACATATGTTAATAATATTACTACTAAACAATAAACAAATTTTTACCAAGATTAAAAAAAGAGGGAACATCAATTTAGGATGTTCCTCCTTCGTCCCTTCGGTCCTCAGAGAAATTAGTGGTTTATTATAAATATTAAGATTTGAATGCCATTATATTGCATTAGAAAATACGATTCTGAATAAATCTCAATATATTAAAATATATTATACTGATAATCCATTCCAAGATTTTACAATGAGTGTAAATTACACATGCATAAATTCGAAATTAATTTCAAACTCCTACGACCAAAATTCAAGGAGTTATCATTTTATGATAGAAATTGTCAGTTACGGTTTTCAAAATATTTTGTAAATAGATTAAATAGTATATGATTAGATTTATACAAAAATTTCAAACTATTAAACCAAAAATTACAGGTAATATTAAACATTTTTAGAAAAGCTCAAAGCTTTATATTCATCCAAAAAATCAACCGGTCCGTTTAAATTTTTACTAAACGTAAATATTATCTATGTTATACTAAAAAAAAATTCAAGTCCCTACGATCAAAACTCAATTAGTAACCAAGAAATAAAAAAATTTAAATAACGGAAACTGTAATTTTGCCAATTTTCTGCTTCTCAAGGAAAAACGTTTGGGAAATTAAAAAAAAACTAAATAAAGTACCAACTAGATGAAATTCAGTACGTAAAGGGTACCCTATTTGTGGTAATCGGACCATTATTTTTACCCGAAAAAATGTTTCATACATAAAAAAAAAAACATCTTTGTAGAAAAAATACATTCCTCGCTCCCCTCAGAATCTAAAAAGTATAAACTTTTTCCAAATAATTCAATAAACAATTGTGTTTCAAAAAAATATTGTAATTATAAACATACAATATTATTTTAATTTATTTATTTTAATTAATTTACGGGCTTGTAGCCCAATTGACAGGAGGTACATTTAAAAGTGTCTGATCATAAATTAAATCAATATTACAATTATACAGGTATATAAAAACAAATTATAAAATATTGAAGAAAAATATATAAAGATAAAATAAGAACGATAATGTTAACAACATAGTTATTTACATAACAAATTAAGTATATGAGAATAGAGGATCCTCATTAGCTAACTTCATCATACGGTTGATTAGCTCGTTTTGCATATAGTTAGTGGCAGAAAGTGGTATAAGGTATTAAAATTATTTAAAGTTCCAATTCATATTTAAAAAAATATTAAAAATAGTATGTTGTTTTAACCTACTAAAAATGCGTCATTTTTACGTATTAACCTTAAAATTCTTTTTTACGTACAATAATCAATGTATATATACAATTTTAACTAATCAATATTTTTGGAAAATAAACTAAAATTTATTGGTTGTTATAAAAAAACAAACTTAGTTTATCATGAAAAACTGTATGATTACGTAAGTGTGAAAATACGTGCAAAAAATCAAATTTTAAAATTTTCTGTATATTTTACGTAAACATACCATATTATTATAAATAACATTTAAAAGTTTAAACCTAATAATAAATCCATTTAAATTAATGTTTACAAAGTTATAAGTTAAACTTTTAACCGTCGTCATCCTAAATTTAATTTTATCACGTATGGCTTGTCAATATAATATTATGTGTCAAAAGACATTTTAGCCAATAATATTTTTATACAGTTGTAATAATTACAATTTACAATTATTATTAAGGCATTTATTGCAGATGTCTCTTTTATTTTCTAATAACATACTTAATCTAAAAAAATAATTATGACGAATAAGTAGCAATATATTTAATCTAATACATCTAACAAATATTATAGTAGAATTTAAATCAAAGTTCAATTTACAATGCAACTTGATTCTTTAATAAACCGTTAATTTTAATATTTTGTCAATCGACGATAACATTGAATATCTTACTAAATAAATCACGTTTGTAGTTTAAAGATTTATTATTTATCGATCTACTAAAAATTCAATGTTGGATTTAAGTTCAGAATTTATTATGATATAGCACTATGAAAAAAAAACTGGATATTAATTTTATAACCTAACTGTATAATCTTCTATAAAAATCCCGCTCTTCGAAAATCCTCAATTTTCCTTCCAATGTCTAACTCACAATGAATATGGATTCATGCTATATTTAAATCCTCATTTAAATCATTTATACTTGCAGGTATTCAGAATTTTTAATTTTAATATTAAATAAATATTACTACTATAAATTTCTAAGGTTTCTATTTCAATTTAAAATTAAATTTTAATCTTTGTAAGAAGTTAGGTTATACATTTTTATGCATTTTTTTATTGTTATTGTTTTTAAATTTAAAGTCTTTACATATTTCACAAAGAATTCCTACTAAAATTGTATGTACAATGAATTAACTACTATAATTTCGCCATTCACCATATACTGTTTTTATTTTTTCTTTAGCAATAATTATAAAAAGTTATTACCATAATATGTTTTATTATGATAAATCACGTAAGCTAAATTAGCTACTATGACTGATCTATACACTCATTGGTCATACACTCGATGTGACAACTGTCTAAAAATATAAACAAAATAATCAGTATTTAACAACACAATAATGTACTAATGTAATCTCGAGTATAATTGTAAATAGGTCCACATATTTAAATATTTTTTTATTGGACTGTAATACAAAAATAGTAAATTATTATTTGTCATAACTAAATATTATTAAAAATAAAATATAAATAAACGTAATAAAAATATGCGTGTTTAATATAAACAATACAAATACACTTATCTAACATTCGAATGTTACTGAATCATCATTACAAGGTTTATTAGTGTACAAATCAATATATATATATTACCTATTATTTTATTTTTATTTAGAAATATAAGATATTGCTAAATTAAATATTTATATATAGTTCACTTGGTACACATTCAGAAGTTTTATACAATAAAACTTTGCTGGTATGAAATAATATTATTTCATTTGATCAAAAAGTAAACAACACTTTCAGGAATTTTAAATCTTCAATGTATTTTATGTACGAATATAATTTTTTTTATATATATAATATTAATAATATTAATACATACAGTTTAGTTAAGTTGAGCCACTAGATAAAAAAATAAAAATATGAGAGTTAATCAACGTTCATTTAATTTCCATTAAATACTGAGAAAAATTAATATAATCATAGAATTTTAAATTCTACTTTAAAGTAATATACTAAAAAGAAAATTTAAAAATAAATGTTTTATAATTAAATCAATCATAAATGTTTTAAGTTGTAGCACTAAAAACTAAAAGTTATTTGAAATTTTGGTTAGTCGTTCTTTTTCAGTATTTAGGTATATTTTAAAAGGTTGAAAATAAAACGACTCCAATATATCTTAAATATTTTATGAGTCAATTTATGGTTTTTTATGGTCAATTTTGAATTAATTAATATTTAAAGATATATATAACATAAAAGATATTAAAAAAAAAATGCTTGCGGAAAATATTCTAAAAAGTAATTAGAGTTCAATATTTAATAATAAGTTACTTGTATTATCGTTTAGATTTCATATAAAGCAGTGTAAAGTTTTTTAATTTCAACCTAATCAAAAAAAAAATTTTTTAATCAGATGCTTTCAAACAAGACGTTGTAAAACAATAATAATATAAAACTAACCTTATTATGAAAATATTAAAAACCTTTAAATTTCATGTACTTCAGTGTTCAGTCAGTGTTTCAATTTTAATATTCGTGTTTACAAGGTGTAAACAACTTTAAACGATTACAAAAAACGTTTTTTCGAGAGTATTTATTTAAAATAATTTATCCAAAATGTCCTAAACCGTTTGTAAAATGTGTAAACATATTATTATTTTTCGCCCATTCTATTTACATAATATTATGTTCCTCATTGTTAACCGATAAGGCGTATTATGATTAGTGTTAACAAACATGTAATTTTAATAACTTGAAAATATACTTGGTATACAAATCTCAAACAACAGTTACCTCTAAGAAAACATTATTAATGAATAATGCTGAACCTGGTGTTTGGGGTTTCTTTGCGCCAATAACAAAAATACCTCGTTCGATACGTAATTTTATTGCTGGTGCAATGTTGTCTTTCAATTATTATTTTAAATACACATTTCGTTTGTTGACACTGAAAACATTTCTTATTCTATTAACATTTTATACATACTTAATGACTTGAATCAAACAAAATATAACGATATAATGATTTAATATTTTAGTTTAGTGTTTTTATTGACAATAATATTTCGCGTATAGATATAGTTTTAACTTGAAAACTTAATTTAGACGTATAAAAGATTTACGAAAAAAAAATAACGTTTTGCATTTTGTCTTTTTTTAGTTATTTTTAAAAACTCTAAACCTAACACCTCGTAATCTCATCCCCCTTATCAATGATTGTGTTAAATTGTAGTTATTCGTGTTTCAGGCGTGGCCGTCGTGTTCACCGTGAGTTGGCTCCCGTTGGCCGTGTTCTCGTTGGCCGCCGACTTAATGACCAAGCAAATGACCAGCAGACAGCTGTACGTAGCGTTGGCCATCTGCCATCTGACCGCCATGACGTCGGCGGTGTCCAACCCGATTATCTACGGGTGGATGAACTCCAACATCCGGAACGAGCTGTACCAGCTGTTCTACACGAACATCATGCGACGGCGGAACGGAAACGGCGCGAGATCGATGGCCACGGCCACGACGACGGCCACCAGGAACCGGCAGCGGCCGCTGGTCGCGTACAACACCGCGTCCAACTACGTCATGCCCGGAAGGCAAGAGATGTTCTCGCGAGAAGTCACCGTGCTGTAGGGTACCGTCTCGAGATCGGACCGTGCGCGTAATACTCGCGCACGCATATATATATATAGATCCCGAAAAAACAATTAACAAACAGATCCGTTTTACGCGTTGTGCAATAACATAAATGTCCGGACAGGATCGTGCTGGGAAATGTATTTTGGGATTTAAGAAATATGCACGCGACATTATGATCATAAATCACGACGTGTCTCGTTTGAAAATAACGTACGCGGGCGTCCACAGGGATGGGTCAGGGGCAGGCAGAACTCCCGCCCCTAGATTCGGGACGGACATGTACCTATTTAAATATTTAATCATAACGCCGTTTCGTAATTATATTGATAGTTATCCACTAACATTTAGCGTGATAACCACAAAGACACTGTGCGCTATAATCTATAATATCACAAATATTATACATAAAAAGCGAAAGTAAAAAAAAAAAAAAAATTGTTTATCCTTCCCCTGAATTTTTACTTATGGGCGCCCCTGTACATGTATGAAACAAGATCGAAAACATGCGGTGTTGTACCATTAGAGATTTCGATCTTTTCGGACCAACCAAAAAAAAACGCGACGTTTGGTGTCACTCCCCGAAACGCACTGTTCTAATACTGCCGAATGTATATTTTTTTTTATTACCCTCTTCGTTTATAACGACGTGTTTTATTGTATTATAAGAAAATATTTTTCCGGTACAATTACAAAACAATTATAAATTATAAACGGACAGTGTAAAATAAATATATGACACGTTGTTTTTATCGTTTAATCGTTTTTTTTAATAACCATTAATATTATAAAGACATATTGTAGCCAAATTTGTAAATCTAATAAGTGTACGAGTTTTTTTTCGTAAATATTTATAGGTAAATGGAAAAAGTTAATTCGTATAAAATATAAAAAATATGTTATGTTAAATATAATAATATTATGATGTAATGGATATTCATTGTTTATATAAAAAACGAACATTTTATTAAATTATTATTATTATTATTATTATTAATGCATTTAAATAAAAAAATATGTTCTAAACACGAAACTTCTTATCATTTATTTTACACTTAAATTACGCATATTACCAAATTTAAAGAGTGAAACATTTTCGAGACTCTTTATAAAATGACATCCAACAAAGTCATAAATATTTTAATTATTTTAATTGTTTTCAAATATTAACTACATATAATTTCATTGTCTAATGATATTTTATAATAAAAAGTCTATGAGATAAGCACGAAAATATTCAAATCTTTAAATTTGGTAATCAGTTATAAGTTTAATCTTTAAGTTTAACTCAAATCCCACAATTTAAATTCTAAATGACTTTGATTTTGCTGTATTTCCTGTTGGATAAACGGAAACAACAAATATAGGTATAGCGTTATCTTATATAATACAATTTATCAGTTACGATATATTGTAATCCAATAATTATGATCCAATTTAGAAATATGAATACAGAATATTGATATGGGTAATAGTATGTGGCATAATATAATTGCTAAACTAAAGGGTTGTACAAAATTAATTTATTAATTTTAAACCAAGAAATAAACTCTTTTCATCAATATATGGTTTGATATTTTTATCATTTAATTAATATAATGTCAATCATATTGTGACCGGGATCCGGGGGCCTGTTAAATAGTTTAAAACAAAGAAAAAAATCTCAATTTCCCGACAAGCCTATCCACCACTGTTTTATACTGATAAGTATTGTAAATTTATAAGACACAACTATTACTAATAATATACTGCAGATTTTAAAATGAATCATTAAAATGTTTAATGTTATACATCATAAAAAAAAACTTTTAAAATTTATAGGGCTGTTAAAGAATTTATGAATTTTATAAACAGTTTATCGTTGCATAAACGTTCTTAAAATATTTAATTAACTGTTACATATTTTTGAAATAAGTTAGTTAATCCTCTGACTTTAGGTTTAGAGATTTAAAAGATATAATAATATGCGTTAACTATTACTAGAAATTTCATTAGGTAATAAATGTAAATTTAAAAATTGGTAACTAATTTAAAGTGTATATAGTATTAAAGACAAAGAACTATTAAAATGTAATAAAACAATAATTACAGGCTATGTATATGTAATCTAAAAACTAAAACAATAATTTTTTTTCCAGTTTCTCTCTATAAATATCAATAATTATTATATTGTTACAAATCTTTTACATTTATATTTTATATAAACAAGTATTAAATTAGTTTTCAATAGTAAATGACAACTAGTGACAACAGGGAAATAAATTATTTACGGTGCGGTGGCAGGGCGACAAATATTTTTTGACACGCTAGCGTTAACAAACAAGTACCTTTTCTGTGATAATTTCAATATTAAAAGCTGTATTAAATAAACAGTACTGCAATGATGGAGAAAAGTCTTTACAATCCCCGGAAATACGTATAACTGTGTAGTAGCTGTAGCGTGTAGTGGCTGTAGCGACTGGTAAATAAGTAAAGAAATTCAAGTATATTTTAAATATATAATCCATCAAATATATTGTAAAATCAATATAATGGAATATTATAGTTTCTCATAAATCATTAGTTTTACTTTGACCAATAGTAAAAGGATTTGATGTTGTAATAGTACGAGTATTTGTATTATGTTGCCTATACGGTGCTTATCTAAAAATGATGACGTACTTATATTGAATAATATCAAATAATAAAGATATGCACATAAAATATATAAATAATTTTAGATTCTGAGCGAAGCGAAGTTTCGCTTTGTTTCTACAAAGATGTTTTTTTTTATGGATGAAAACATTTTTTCTGGTAGAAATAATGGTCCGATTACCACAAATAGGCTATGTTTTCGGTAGCAAATCGTATCATCTTTATACTTTATAAAGCTCATTTTTCGAATTTCTCAAAGGTTTTCATTAGGAGAAGAAAAACTACCAAAAAATAGCAAAAAATCGGCAAAAAATGAAATGTATTTTGAATATTTACATATGTAATTTACACTAGCGGTAAAATTTTGGAATGGATTATCAGTATAATATGTTCAATATTGTAATATATTGAGATTCGCTCAAAATATTTTCTAATGCAATATCATTGCATTCAAATCTTAATAATTATAATAAACCACTAGGTAATTATAATTTCTCCTAGGACCGAAGGGACGAAGGAGGAACATCCTAAATTGACGTTCCCGCATTTTTTATAATTTTTCTTTCGGATTTCTGAAAATACTTAAATATATTTCTGGTTAGTGATGATGAGATCTATTAATTTCCCAAATTTATGGTGGGTGTAATAAATTATGGTAAACTGACATAAATTTAAATGGTTTAAATAAACGACCCATTGTATCCCGTATTATTAGTTATTAGTGTTATTACTTATTAGTAACCGTATTATCATTGATTATAAATAGTTCATTGTTTTATATTTCATTTTATACTCGTGATATTCAAATAATACCAATAGAGTCCTGAGTCACAGTTAAACTAAATTTGATTTATTTAATATGAATATTATTAATACTGGCTAAAACGAATAATATATTGTTTATTTGTTTTCTACCTATAAACTATAAACAACAAATAAGGATATACAAAGAATAATATAATACTTTATAATAATTATTTATGTATTAATACATATAATTTTTATTAAATTTAAATTTTAAACAATTTAATTAGTATGAAATGCATTTAGTTGTACCTACCTATACTGAAATTTATTATAATGATTTTCCTTATGGATAAGAAAAACTACCAAAAAATGACGGAAAACAGCAAAATTGAGATTACTGTGTATTTATTTTTAAGATATTTAAATATATTTTGGGATAACTAATACAGTTTTTAACGTAGGTTAAACTTGTAAATTTTTTTGAGTGTACTCATAGGTAGTTTCCACACGTAGTAAAATTTTTGAACAGATTATCAATATAATATATTGTATTATATTGAGTTTCGCTTTTTTAAAAAAAATATGTATATATTATAAGGTATATTATGGTTACCCGGTCCCTATGAGTGGTTATGACGCATGTCATTATTGAATTATTTATTATAAAATTAAAAATTTAGAATAAATTATTGGTAGGTAATAAATCACATATATCTATACTATACTAGATAATATGATGCTGACGATGTTTTAAATTGACTGTAGCACAGCTGTAATGAAACTCGGTGGCAAGCGCTTATCATGCATACGCCATGTTTTCGGATGGCAAAATAATAATTTCGGTGTATAGAAAACATACAAAAAATGAAAAATGTGACGTCACACCAGCACCGCCCATAAACCTTCTATTTTTTTGGCGAAAATAACATCATACAAATTTTGAAAATAGTCATGCAAATTCATGTTAATTGCATGCTAAATATTGGTACATAAAAAATATCAAATTTCGAAATGGATAGTGCTGGTGTGACGTTCGTCTTTTCAAAATCGTTTTTGTTGAACAAATACCTATCTAAGGCAGGGTTTAACATTTTTCAAAACATTTGAAAAACCTATTTTTATTAATGCTAAAAACGTCCCGTATTATTTTTATAAAACTCGTGCAACAATGAATTTATGTTAATATTAGTTATAAATAATTTTGATAAAAATATTTTAATAATAATACGCATAAACATGAAATATGTAAAAATATGTTTTTCATTTTCTTCTTTGTCAAAGAAAAAACTGATGATTTTTAAATATTTTAATTTTGATAATTTTCACTTTTGAGTATAACAAAATATGTTTTACCTAAAAAATTACTATGAAATTTATTTTATTTATACAAAAACGAGGGTATTTTAATTTAAAAATATAATTATCCAAAAGTTCAAAGAGGCTATGAAATAATTATTATACTCCAACGTATCATTATAAAGTTATACGTAATTATCAAAACGTAGTCTTTCTTCCCACTTTTTGATTTTTATAGAAAATAATTATTATTATTATATAACTGCACCACGTGGCATAGCTAAAAATGCATCGAGAAGAAATGTTAATTTTATGATTACCATTCACATTAGTTTATTGTTATGCCTTAATTTTATACCACGTATAATAATATTACCAACTGACCAAATTTATCAATGTTATATTAGGCGTATTTTCGCGGAGCAACCAAAAGCAACTAAATTATCCAAATTGTTCGCTTGATTTGCTCAGTTCGCCGGAAAATTTCAAAAATCATTTTTAAAATTAGAATGTTTGCTAATTTTCTTATATTTTTCAATTCGTATCAGAACCATGGTCTTATAAGATCTTATCAGGACTATGTTTATTGAACAAACATTAAAACAGCAATTTCGATAATCAGTTAAACTAAAATACCTAAAACGAGCAAACAATTTAAGTGACCAATTCCATAAAAACTGTGTGATTGTTGAGTGTAGCGAGCTGATCCCTTTTGGTTGCTTCGCGAAAACACGCCTATTGCTATATGTCTATAATATAAGCACAATGATATCTAATAAATGCGCCTATAGTTATATATTCGATTAGTAATATCGTCGAAATAAAATTAAAATACTCTTGGTACGCATTAAATATTTTTTATAAGTAATGACATTTTTCTTATAATTCTGCTATTTATATTTTTCTATCATTCTCCCATTGAACAATCAAATTGATTTGATTTTTATCAATGGCTCAACGGATAAAAACATTTAAAACTGAGTATATCAACAACACAATATGTTTATTAGTTAAACTTCTAAATTATCAACCGCCATCTACAGTGTTTAAAGTTAACTTTTTAGTGTGAGACAAATCATATATTATTATAAACATAATTAAAGGAAAAATAAAAACAACCACAATTTTAAAATGATTTCTTATTATTATTATTATTTAGGCTAGCATAATACAAATACCAATTTCAAATATGATTATATCATAATTTGTTTGATTTAAAATTAAAAGCAATTTTTTTTTCTTTCATATTCTTATTCAATTTTATAAATTTCGATTTATTCAAACTTAACTGTTATATTAAATATTGAATGTACCTATAATATTTTTTTAATTAGAACCAATCTACCACAAAAGAAATATCGCATTAAAAAGTTGTTTTATTCAATGCATAGGTGCACATATATATATATATATATAATATATTTTCTATTTATAATCAAATTGAATGAATAGTTCAATGTGTTATATTCGTAAATATAATACATAAATAAAATAGGTATCTATTTTTTTTTTTTTTTTTTTATATTTGGCAATGTATTCCTTTTTTCGATGTTGTTACGTTATATTTTATTGCATATATAATGTTCATACTTGAAATTAGATAATATCGTTTTTCCAAAACGTTCTAAAATTTTAGAATATTTTATTATTTTCTTAAAAAATTGGAATACATATTATAAGACTTAGTACTTGATTTCATACTCTCTATTTTAAAATATAATATTGTGAAAAGCTCCTAGGAACTACAATAAATTAACAAAAATCGTTTTTGTTGAAATTTAGTTAAATTTTTTAATGATAATGTATTAAATAAATAATTGATAATTATTCTATGGCCATTTTTTAAATATTCAAAGAAGTAGAAGTATTTTATACGCGCGTGAAGTTGGTACTAATTCTTAACGACTTTATGCTAGAGACTTCAAATCTTCATCAATATTTTGTAATAATACATTATATAATTTTTAAACGTTAAACATCTATATTTAGAAATGTAAAGGTGTTGAAAATTTGTACTGTTTTTTCTAGTTAGTGTTATGTAATTAAAATTTGCAATTTTGATTTTATGAACTAAAAATGATCATAATTATGTAATCGTATGTTTAGTTTATTTTTGAAACTACCTAGTCGACTTTAGTCGATAAGTCATTTTACATTCTTATCTACTGAAAAGTTATAAAAGCTAATTTAAAATATGTCATAAATTGTAACTTCTTAATTTTAATCAGTTCAAATATTGTGCAAGATTTATATCTTATGCCACATATATTATGTATAGATATATGCTTGTCACATGTTCATAAAAGTCACTTCGCAACAAGATAGAATATTTTATAGAACATTCCCTTTTAGAGTTTTAGTAGAAATTAATGTAGAATTAACTTAACTATTCAAGTTTCTATACATACATTATATTATATCACATACAAATTATAAATGCGTATACACTTAGACTTGCAATTTACGACTCGATTAAACTTTCCTTGTGGCATTATATATTCGTTCGCTAATATATGATAATATATAATATAGGTACAGAGTTCAATAAATCTAACCTAATAACATCATAAATGACATAACCTGTGTGACTTTGATAAAAAAAAAATATCGTACTGTGTAGGAACTCTATAATAATACCTATATATTTTTCCGTATTATTTCGTTATAGGTACTACAAAAAGTACGTGACGTAATAGTCGTATAACGTAACAACGTCCATATCAATAAAAATAATGCATAGTCTCGATTTTAAGGGCCAAATATATTGATAAAAAGACAAGATGGAAAGAAAATGAAAAATGGAATATTACAAATACATAATATAAAATTGTTTAGTTGGCTAAAAATATAACAATATCAATTGTTCTGATGGTTTGACATATATCAACGAATAACTTCATAACATCGTGTTTGTTGAAAATAATCTACATTTTTAAAAGAAAATCAAATTATTTTCTCTTATATAGATATAATACATGTTTTCTATATTATATCAGATTTATTTAAAATTAGATTAATTTAATTTAATTGGAGGGTCAGTTTTTCATCTTCGATTAATAGGTTATAGGCCATGCTTCTCACAATTACTTTTTTGTGTGTTCTTGATACACATCTCTGCAAATGACCATTGACCTCATTATTGTCTGTTTGTTTTATGTATTATGCATACATTATAATCTTATTCAATGATTATACCTGTGATATTATTTTATTTCAAAAATATTTCAAATTATTTTATGAAAGATTTGTTGTTACAATATAATAATATTATAACGTTCATTTAACACATCTACAGATTTAGATATAAATTAGTATATTTTTCACCGTCATCTGCATACAAATGATTATTCGTTGAGCTTTTTGAGGAAAGGATCAAAAAGGGTAAATTATTGAACTTTTTCTTGGTATTTTCTGATCACTAATTCATCAGCTAAATTACTTTAAATTAAAATTATATGTATTAAAAGATAAAATACAAGCGAACTACGTGACCAGTAAATAAAATAAGCACCTAATAACCAATAATATTATTCGAGATGAATCAAATAACTGTAGTAAATATATTTCTATACTTAATATTTTTCCCTTAAATGTATATATACGTACATGTCTTGGATACATTTTAATTCCCTTTACAATACCAAAGGAAGGTAATAACCATTAACCACAGTCTTTGTATTAAAAGCTAACTTCGTAATTTCCTATTATTTTTTAATAAAGTATTTCTTATTTGTTTATGTTATTACAAACATAGATTAAATATACATTATATTTTATATTTAATCTATGTTACAAATGACTACCTACTAGCAGTTATAGAAATGAATTCATACATATGTATGTATATATTTTATAAAAAAATTCTATTTATTTTAAGTTTTCAGATAAAATATAATAATTATTTATCATAGCTATTAATTAGTATTATTTTAAATTCATTATTGTAAAATAAAAGTATTACACATTATCGCATAAATTATACATTTATAATCAATAGTACTAAATTACTTAAGTATTAGA
Organism: Eriosoma lanigerum; assembly: GCA_013282895.1. Taxonomy (NCBI): domain Eukaryota; kingdom Metazoa; phylum Arthropoda; class Insecta; order Hemiptera; family Aphididae; genus Eriosoma; species Eriosoma lanigerum. The sequence continues at coordinate 28,584,361 of CM023357.1, forward strand.
TTATTATAACTAGAAAATATATCCATACCTATTTAATATGTAGCTATTAACCGAAAAATATGGAATAGTTAATATAATATATTTTTCTGCAATTGAGTGGTAAATTCAATAAAGAAAATTTTACTAAATTCATAATTGTAAATTCATTTTTTAATCTAATATTATTTTTATTTGACATAGTTTATAATTTATTTTTTACTAATTTATTAATAGTATTTTTATTCTAGTTAATCAAGAACTATCTTAAACCCATTGACATTGATTAGGGTCAGTCAAATGCTCAAGTTAATAGCATGTCACCATAAGAAGAGGGAAAATTATGTAAATTTGCTAATTTATTTTATTAATAAAAATTTTAAATATATATTATTGGTAATTAAATACCAAGAAATAAGAAATGTTTTACATAGTTGTGAAAATGAAATAAGAAATAACTGGTAATTATGCTGAAATTTCAACAATTTGTTATAGTAAAATATTAAATTAATAATCGTAAATTTATTTGTAGGTACCAGTAAGTGTCAAAATATTATTTATACATTATATATACATATTGTCTTGAGAGAATTTATTATTTTTCATAAGAATCATCAATCATATAGATAGTATCGAACTATCATTAATTATTGTGATATTTTATATTTATGGTACCTGTGACCACTGGTCCGTATTTGTAATAATTTTATACTTATCTTTCTAATGTAAACTAAAGTAATGTACAAAAATATTTTATAAATATTATTCTCATTTCTAGCTAAAACTATACATTTATCTAACTTACAACTTGCATGGCGCATACTCGAAAGAATTTACAACTGTTACACATCATGCATTTACCAATTCGAAATTAATTTTAGTAATAATTTAGATAGCATCTGAAGTTTAAGTGGCACCCAATACACACTTGGGGTGGTATAGTTACAGTATTAATATTATTGTGACATAAATTTTAATTTGGAGTATTATTAAATCATGAAGTTTAAATTATAAGATGGGTGGATAGATAAAGTAGAATTTCACCGAAATCAACTATTTTGACCAAACTCGGCGCCACTCGGTAGGATGTGTATTGAATGTATATAATATACATATATATATACATATATATTATATAATATGTATATATATATATGAGTTTTCTATCAAATTCTCTGTCAGAAACTCACCCCATTCCTAATAATATGACGTGTTCGGACTTCATTTTCTATCCAAAAAAGTTTCTATTCATACATAAAAAAAGGTTACATCATTGTAATTGAGTAATTTCAATATATTCCTCATCCCTTCACTCAAAACCCAAAATAATTTTAAAATTCACAACATTTTTTGATATGAAATTCTCTATTATCTATATTTTAAGTATTTAAATAATATTATGTCATCGTTAATCTATGAAATCATGTACGAAACTATGTTTGATAAAATAACGAACAGTTTTAATTGAGCTTCAGAATTAATAATTAAAAACAATTTAAAAACATCTTAACTATACTGTAATAAATATCTATAATAATATTAATTATTATATAAATGTAAACTAACGGTTGTAATATAAATATTACTGTAAATATAATGCAGTAATTTATTAAATAAACCATATATTTATGAAATTACATTTTAAAAAGGAGCCCCACCCTCATGAGTAGTATCATAGATGAAGCATTTTTCGATGATTCGAATTTAAAATATATCAATATGACACAAAAACAAAACATCATCAATAAAGTCGACCACTTTGTTAGTTGAGTACCAAACTGTCTTCAGTAATAATTACGCGGACAACGTTCTCTAACTACAAATAATACTATAATATGCATTATAATATTAGAAACAATCTAATTAAATTAACTAACTCAAAGATTAAAAAAATGCATATGAATCAATAGGTATATCAAGTACGCATTAACAAAATATGTTAATGCGAATTAACAACTGCATGTTGTACTTAAACGAGGTATATAATTCTGTTTTAAATATGTATATAGACAAAAGATAACTATTATCTTTATTCTTTTATTTGGATGCTTAAAATTTAATTTTCTAAATCACTCAAATTATTTGCGATTTTTGTGTTCTAAATTACCAAAATAGATAAAAATAAAAAAGCAAAATAAATACAAATACAAATTATAAATTATATAATACGACATTACTGAATTAAAATATTAATTATTCCGGTGCAGTCAATAACAGTTACATAACAAGCTACTACGTGAAAGAGCACAATTTTACTAAAATATAAAACTTATATCACTAATTATCTAAGAAAAATAATATTTGAAGTTAATATAGGTATATTAATTTAAATTTAAACCATGAGTTTAAAGAACCAATTTGTGCTCATATGATGAATGCTCAAAAAAAGTTGAAGCTTGATTAATATTTTGGAAAAATATAAATAAATATAAGGATGTATTCAAAATCATGAAATAAAAATAGGAATAGTAATTTTAAAAATCCTATCTATAAGATAATTGGTAACGTAGGTAGTAGGTAATACCTATTTACTAGTACTTAACTAACTGTTTACAATTCAAGTAGCAGCAGGTACTTATATAACTATCTATTTAAAATATTAAATTTTAATTTTCAATATACCTATCTATAACTGTATACACTATTTATATTTATAAATACCTATACAAATTAATATAAAATTAATTTAAGAAAGCAATTATTTTTGATTTCTATTATTTAAAAACCATTTTTATAAATAGAAGTAGATACTTACCGTCTATTTAGCATTTTTAATATTAAAATGTTTAATTTAATGAAAAGTTTCTATCGAAATTAAAAATTAAAAGACCTATTACAAAATTAAATTCAACAAAATGTTTTTGAGAGTTTTAAAATAACTACTACATTATAAAATGTTAACGTGTATTAAAATTACTACGAGAGTAGATCGTTGTAGACTAGAGTTTAATCTTTTATCTATGGAGTAACTATTTTTCGAATTTAGTGTTTTAATTCAGTAATCTGTACACACAACACACCGGTCTCACTATAACTTGAGTGTTTAGTTATTTATTTACTAAGTAGGTAAGTACGACGGTCAAGTTATTTTGGCCTCGACTCTTCCGGCCAACTTTCCAGTTCTTTAAAGAGCAAGGGTGCGTTTTCGGGTAGAAGAAGCTACTGGCGGGACATCACACATGTCTACCAGCAGGGAAGAAATACAAATTTCAAACACAGCCTGGCAACGCCGATGAAACCGGTTCGACAAGGGGAGGTAGACACACCGTATACTACCGGGCCAGAACAGATGGCTGAGTATACAACCCCCAATACAACTCTCCTTTCATTCTCCAAACATTGCTGTTTTCGTATTAATTTACGAAAGATGTATAAATCATGAGGCGCAGACTGCCTCTACTGCCAACATCCGGAAGATAACTGCAAACATACCATCTTCAATTACGTATACTGGAGCACCTTCCGTATTCCAGTAGCGTGGTTCCTCGGCGGTAGAGATCCAATACCCGAAGACGTCATGAACCTTCTGCTCGAACCAATCTTCTTGGTCACATGCAACCGTCAGCTACAGAGGCCAGGAAGGCATTTACAATAATTGGTGACAAACATTCTATAAATGAAGGAGGATGACGAGAGGCAACAAGAAGTAGAAAACCTAACGAGAAGACTAGATCGGCTGGTTAAGTCATCGGATCGCGAAGACGAGGTGACAAACAGAACGTGATTTCAGACCAAATAGCTATGGACGCCGGGCCGCGTATTTTGCAATTGTAGGTTATACTCAGATCTCCTCTGCTCTGATTGGTTCGTTTGAATTTACCGCGGTTTTGTTCAACTTTAGTTTATCATAATAATTATAATAAAATTATTTTTGTCGCACTACCTAAATAATACATATTATTTAAATATAATATATTATATGTGTTGATGATTTTGTATTATTATAAATATTAGTATTATCATTAATTAACTATATATTATAATATTATAGTCATAAACTTATAACTTATACTTATACAACAATTTGTAACACTCATTTTATCAAACAATTTGATGAGCTAATAATTCATTGTAATAAGATGAACAAGGTAAATAAATAGGTAACCTAAATATAAGTAAAATATAACTAAAATAGGTACCTACTTATATTATAATGCATATAATCGCATATATACAATGTAAGTTCTGCGCGTTGCTGACACTCATTGCTTAGTGGTTCTGATTGGTTCGTTTGAATTTACCGCGGTTTTGTCCATCATTTTAAGTTATCAATTTTATTTTAGTTTAACACCATATTTTTTTGTAATTATTTATGTTATATTGTATTAAATTGAGTTTTTCTCAGAAAAAATATTGTAAATATACTATGGTTTATGTGGTTTACTGTGGTTTCACGGTCCCTATGTATTATCATTATTGAATTATTTATTATAAAATTAATATAAATTATGTGTAGGTAATAAATAAACCAGTTTAGTAGGTGATAAAATACTTATAATTGTTGTTTTGTAATTTCAAGGAATTGATCGATAAGCCAAATAATAGCACACTCACACTAATGTTCATTTACTTCTCACACACTGACACACGCATCTGTATCTTTTTATAATATTGCCTATACAGTACTCCTTAATAAATGCTCTGCACCAATCACCTTAATTATGTAATGCTTTTCTGTTGTAATTGTATTTAAAATCGAAGTAGAAGAATATTATTTATCATCAATCAGGTAAGATATTAATTTATGCGTTATATCATTTTACAACATACAATATAAATACATTATTTTTGTTTGAATGTCTGCGTGTTGATCGTTTGGTTGTATTAATCATAGCGAACAAGGATTTACATTAAAAGTGTTTCCCAATAATGAACAACGTCTTTGTTAAAATCATTTTAAATCGTATGCAAAAAAAAAAAAATTATATTATCCAACACCATTAACACCACTATAATGTAGTCCAATGAAAATACATAACAAAAATTTGAAATTGAGCGGGAATATTATTTGACGAAAAATGGCTGCTATCAATCGATTTGGCCACTCTAATTTATCTATAAATATAGATTCTTTAGGTATTACCACAGAATATAATAGAAACGACACTCTCCCGGTTTTCATTACTCAGCCAAAATATGTTTTGTTATTACATATTGAGAAATTGAAAGAAAATGTAAACAAATTGATCAGCTACTAAGTGTCGTTTCTATTAAATTCTTTGGTATTACCTATATAATAACTATCTTTGGCAAATTTAAGTTGTACATTTTGATACACATAATTGATAATATTATCCTCCATGAAAATTGATTAATCTTATCGCATTTTAGAGTTTGCAGTTTGCACCCCACTCAATGAATATTATGAAAAGTTTGGTGGAAACCATAATAATATCAATAATATTTTATTATTTTACTTATAATTCAATAGCATGATTAAAATAATATGTTATTATACGTATAATTTAGTTTAAAATTAAAATAGTTATTGAGTTAAAACGATAAAATTATTTATATACAGTTATTTATATAACGCTGTATGTGTGTTTGTCTTATTCAAATCAACATCGCGTTAACTGTAATATTATTTTAAATAATATAATTCTATTAATATTAATAATATGAATTCAAATTTTCGTATGTAACTTAATCGTTTCAATGTAGCTGTTTGTAGTATGGTTCGATTATTATTACTTACTTTTAGGTTATTCTTATTTGTTTAATATCGGATTACATTTGACTGATAATCTTTATTTTTGAATATTTCGGCGTCGTTTGACTAATTATATTTACCGCCTAATTTGTCAATTACGTTAATCAATTCTCAGTCGGTTAAATTTATCGTCGTTTTTAAAGAGTTTTACATTAAACTAGAAAATGATAGAATATTCAGATCAAGAATTTGAAAAGAAGTTAATGCTCTTGAAAGATACTCAAGATGCAATCCAATCATTGTCTACATGGTGCTTGAAACGCCATGAAAATTACAAAAGTATAATATCCATTTGGTTGAAAGCTATAAGAAAGATGAAAATCGAAAAACGATTGACTTTGTTTTATTTGGCCAATGATGTCATACAATACAGTAAGAAAAAGAACTATAAATTCATTGATGGATGGGCAACTGCTATTCAAAAGGCTATACCCTATGTCAGGTAAGTTATTATGATTTTAATTATAATACAATCGTAACATTATATAAACTCTAAAAATCAGTCTTAATCGTTTTACTGGCTTATTTATTATTGAAATATAAAATAATTTGTGTATTTATACTCAATGTGAAAGCCCAAAATATGCCCTAAAAATTCTTTAAAAAGTAATATATAACTGATTAGCACTCAGGAAGCATCTTTGAAATCCCTGAAATATTTTTACAATGTTTATACAACTTTAAAAAAACAAATATTAAATGTATGTTAACACTTTAGGTTAACAGGTTTAGAAAATATTTTTATTGGAAAAAATAAATTAACATTTCATTATATCTACCTATTAATTGTTACTTTTAATGATATAAATATGTTTATATTCATTGACCTATATATTTAATTTCTACGGCTTGGCTATCTTAGCTTAAATCACATTCTATATAAATCATGTTTATTTTTTTTTTTCTATAGATTGATTGTTGAATACTATTTTTTTATTATATATATTATTTTAATTTAATTGATTGTGGGTACTTTATATAAGTAATTCAAATAGAAATAATTATGAATATATTTTTTCAAAGTCATACCTAGGGCCACTTTCATATTCAACTAAACGTATAAATGAAGATAGCCAATAGGCATATTTTGTTAATTTCCTAGAGTCTGAGTGCTATAATTTATAATCTGTCCTTTGTAAACTTATATTACATACTAACAAAAATGTTAAAAAAATCTTATAGAAACACATTATTCTTGCAGTTCAATCATTAATTGTCGGAAATAGAATGAATATCTTAAATTGTTTTTAAACTTTATATTTATAATAACACTAATAACTAATAATATATATTTTATCTTATTTTAAAAGAGATGAAAAGATACAATCTAAAATTTCAAGAATTATTAAAATATGGGAAGAACGAGCAGTATATGATGATAGCTATTTAGCTGATCTTACTGGTCTGTTAACCACTCCAATTCAGAAATTAAAATTAGCTGACCCGGTGCAAGAGTTTCAAGTAAGAATTAATTTAAAATGTGAAAAACCAACACTAATACTAATACTTACTAACTTATTAAATTATTATTGATTTACTTTAATTAATGCAGATTTCATTTTTATTTAAATATATTGATTGATAAAAAGTTTTTATTCAAGTGGTTTACATTTTTTATTACTTGATATTAAATGATTTTTAGATACATGCATTAACTGTTAAAATACGATCTTGTGTAAAATTGGAGCAGATTACAGACTTGAAAATGAAAACTTTAAGAGAAGCTAATTTACCTTTAACTAATAATGACGCTATACAAAATATGATGAAAGGTATTTATTAGATATAGAAAAATTCAAATTGGGGAGGAAATAAATAGTTTAGTTATATATTACAGAAATATCAAATATGAACTTTATGATTTATCTACTTTTTAATATTGCGTGTTTTTTTATAAATTTAATGTCAACTTTAATTTATATACTATTTTATAAATTTATTATTTATTGTGGTTTTTTCAGATAGAACAAGAAGTCACGAGTTTCTAAACGAATTAAATGAGGGAATGACTAAAATTGAAAGTTACATTAAATGTCTCAAACGAGAAACTATTGATCGTGCTCAGTTAATAGATGCTTTAGAAGTAGCTACATCTTATTATGAAGAACAGAGTGGAGAAGTTAAAACTGTTGCTGAAGTATAGTGATATATTCTTCATAACTAAATTAGTAACTAATTTGAGTCAATTTTTCAGGCATATTTTAATTACACCAATCGAGTGAAACTATTAAAGAGTAAATTGGAATCGTTGGCAAGTTCTATGCCGACAGATAGTCCAATGCCTTCACCTGATATTAATGCACCATCACCCACGGAATCTACAATATCTATTGAAGACTTAAATATACAAAACTATGAACGTAATATACTAAACTCTGGTGAATATAATGTAATAAATTCTTCAACAGAAACCAGCAATAATGTAAACAATATTACTGATGTTTATGTGCCGACTGCAGTTACAAATGTTAAAACATACATTACACCTGAAACATTTAATGCTGTTCAAGGTGTGTTTATTTTATTTTTTTATATTTAAAAAGTCTGTTATATTGTTTTTTAATATTTAATTATAATTTAGAACTGTATGATCCAGCTTCTGTGAGTTTTTCAGCTATAGAAAATCAAGATCCACATACATTAAATAGTTTTCCTTATGACGCTCCATCGCCGCCCCCAGATGAAACATTTGCATACTCAGCATTTCCTAATCAGACATCAAATGAACCATACGACAATGAAGTATGTATATATTTCTTATTATTTGAATATTATGAATATTTTATGTGATTTTTAATTTTATAGATAAATAATCAAAACAATAAAATTAATGTATACTCAACAAATAGTTATGAAGCTTATGTACCAACTCCAATAGATTCTAGTCAACCATACATAACTTCTGAGTTCTCTAATATAATACCTACTACTAATTCAACAATACCAATAAGTGAGAATTCTGTGCCATTAACTCATGTTCAACAAACAGGTATTTTAAATTCCCTTAATAGTTTCAAATTTTTTTTATTTATTTTATTCAATTTCTTAAAAAAACTATTCTATTATATTAAGATGTGTTTTTTTTTTCAATTCTTGTAATTAATATGTTTAAATATTTAGGAATTATTTTATTTTTTATTCACAATGAAAGATTAATGCATTTAATAAATACAAAATATTTTCAGCTTGGCATGGAACTACAATGCATAATAATTGGTCAACTAATGATACACCAGCATCACCTCCTTTTCATGAAAAAATCTCTTATCAAGACACTCCTATTATCAATAAAACGGAAAGAGGACCTGATATAGACCATTGTCATTTGCCATTGAAAATATTAGACAGAGATGAACGAATTGTACCTAAAAAAAAAATTTCTGGTACTTCAGATATAGATCATAGAAACTTAATAAGTTTGACACATTCTCCTCATATGAATTCTCCAATGAATTCCTCGGATATTGACTACCGAGCATTTCCAAGTATTCCTATGCCACCTTCTCCACCAACTATGCTTGTGGATGCCATGAGTAATAAACCACCTAAAGATAATGTAGAAAGTGTTGATATGGATTTAAGCGATGATGATGAAAAACCTAAATTAAATCTTGATCAAAAGCATCCCTTATTCTTACCTCCACCTCCTCCGCCACCGCCAATGCCATTTGACTTTGATCAACAAAATATATCAGATGTTCCAAATCACTGGGAACAACCATGCCAACAGTGGAGTAATGAACGACCAAATTTCATTGAAAATCAATGGAGTGTAGAACAACCTGAACAATGGAAACAAAATCAGTGGGAACAACAACCAAGTGATTTAAATTTTATACAGAATCATTCTCAACCTCAACATCAGTGGCCTCAACATGATTCAAGAGGTCAAATTGGAGGAGATTTTAGACCGCAATGGAAGGGAGGAAATAATAATTGGCCAAGGGGCCCTAGAAATTTCAATCAACAATCTAGACCTGGTGGTAGTTGGAATCAGGGGCCCCATTTTGGACCGATGAATCGACCTTGGTAAGTGAATTGTTTTAAGTCCTAAGACTGAGATGAGAAGTTGTATATTTATAACATTTAATAATATTAAGATTTGCTGTTGTTTACATCAAGACACTTCACTTCGGAGTTTTTGATTTGTTTTGTTGTTATTGTACTATTATTGTATATTAATAATTTAAGTTGATTATTATTAATAATAATTGTCAAAGACATTAACAAGTATTTTGTATATATTTATATATACATTTATACACTTATTTTATAAAAAAATGATATAATTAAATTATAACATATAACTATAAAGGCCATGATAAATTATATCATATCTGTCTTAATATCTAAAATAATACTTAAAATTTCTCATATTTATTTTTCAAATAATTTTGATTAAATAATGATCACGGTTATTTTTTTATTAAACAGCTAATGCAATGTTTTCATAAAATTTAAAAATGTATTTTCTAATGTTAAATTTAAATATTATATCAAACTTATTCTGCAATTTGTATATCAAAAATTGTTTTCTATATTCTATGGCCTTTTATTGTTAAACTGTTTACATTATAAAATGTAAAATAAATATAAGTGTGTGTTAAAGTAATTGGTTTATGTCAAGTTATATTAATTACATGTAATACAATATTTCACAATGTTTATTAAAAAAAAAACACATAAGTTTGTATTTGTTAAATGTAATAAGTTTATTAGAAAATAATTTAAATACTGTTCTATTATTTTTATATTTTGTTTATTTCCTCATGTAATTTTAGACTTCTCTAATAAAAAAACAACAGTGTAATAAATACATTATTTTAAATATAGGTTTCTTGGAAATAATATTTTCACTTTATATTTTTGGATTATAATTTATAATTAAGAGGATATTATACCCGTAAGTTTTGCAATAATGTTGTTTCCTACGTTGAATATAGTAAAATCATAGCAACACAGAATACAAATTGTGACATTTAAGTTAAAATTATGTACACATATTAACAAATTTGAATATAAACATATTTTGGAAAAAATTCATATTGTGTTATGTAAAATATTATCTCATATAGAAATTATAGTGTTCTATTTATTACTTTTTTAACATGTTGGAAATTTTTCTAAGATCAACCTAAATATCACAATTTTTGTTATCTATGTTTCTGTGATTTTTTTTTATTTCCCGTTAGACAGAATACAATATGCAGGTATAACATCTTAAGCAATTATTTGAGACTGATGTAAAAAGTTTTTAAAACATTTTATAAATCTATTTTTTCATTTTATGATTTTTTACAAATAATTGTATTATTATTTATTATTTTACTATTTTTTTAGTTAAAATTTAAATTTTACAATATTAACTATTGAATTTTTATACTAGGTATATTTTATTTATGCAGGGACCAAGTACTAGGCTTTCATCTTGTTTAACTTGAAGGATTAAGTAATACTATTTACAAAATTGGAAGCAATTATAAACTATTGAAACTATTGAATTTGAATGATAGTAGTAGTTGATCTTATTAATTTAGTATGAAATTCAAAATATAAAGAATATAAATTAAATCAAGATTCTAACAGAAGATATATTTATTTGATTTGTATTGCATACATTAAATTGTAGTAAGATACTATAAAGTATCTACTAAGTAGTGTACAATACATTTTAAAAAATAATTATTACATTATTCATTATAGATATTTTATTATTATTCTTAAACAAACTATGGGCGCACACAGAAATGGACAGGGAAGGGAGAATTTCTCCCTAGATTTGGGGTGGATATGAATTTAAAAATTAAATTTAAGCAAAATCAACTAACATTTAGCGTGATAACCACATAGACACTGTGCATTATAATATTACAGATATTACATAAATAGCAAAATTAAAAAAAAAATTGTCCCCCACTGAATTTTTATTTATGGGCTGAAAGTATTTGTTATTTATGAAAATAATTAATTTAACTATTTTTCGTGATTAATTAAATAATATTAATCGAGTATACTGTAAATATCACTTTAAATTTATGTTAATTTTGTTTTTGTTTTAGTGTCTAGTTTTGGTTATGCTTACAAAACTATAATGGAAATCAAAAAATAATCTGTATCCATTTGATGACTTACAAATAAATAAATAATATTTATTCTAAAAGATGCTAAATGAAAATTTTGTAGTTTTGGATTACTATTAATTATGACCTGAAAAATTTATCGCTATAAACCAATATATTTCAATTAATTTATCAAGATTACTTCATAAATTGTTTATATCTTTTAAATAAATATAACTCAATAAATTAAATAAGATAGTAGTTCATATTGTAAAATATAAATTTGAGTTTTAGCTTTGTATTAATTTAGATATTAGTATACTAATATAATCAAATTATATAAATAATATTACAATATAAATTGTAAAATTACTTTTATTTTAAAACGCTTAATATGCATAGCTATTCTTCATATAATATACTATACAACTTGGTACTATAATTAATATTAAATCTTAAACAAATACATATTTTTAATTTGTATATACTTTGTTTATAATAATTATTAATTTTAACAATTATAAAATAGTAAAATTATAATTTGGTTATTAATATATTTTAAATAATGAATATTACGATAATAATATAATATTAGGAATATACTAAAATTAAATTTAAAAAATTTACTTACAAAATTGATTGTTATATGAAATTATATAAGCTTTGTCGTTGTTTGAAATTATAAGACAAATTTCTATAAATTCCTAAAAACCTAACCTAATCTACTTATAAAATTTAGAAAATTCTATACAAATACATTTATTTAAGTACTTAAATTAAATTAAGTAATAATTTAATAGTACAATTTAAAAGAAAATTCATTATAATTTCATAATAATTTTCCAGATTATCTGACATGGACTGATGAACTAAATTATGTACCTAAACAATTTTAATATAGGTATATAAATGCATTTATTTGTAATTTTTTATAATTATACAAATTTGTATTGTTATAATAACTAATATGTTACATTTGTTTTCTTTACTATTATATGTGACATACATTTATTTAAAAAAATAATAATTTTAAATTAGTATTTATTTTGCAGTATGTTATTAATAATAATATATTGTACTTGATATATTGATTTTCAGTTTATTTTTACATAAATAACAATTTTTAAATATAACATAATAATATTTTGTATTATTATTTTAAACAATAAGCAGGGCCGGATTGAGTAAATTTGGCTCATAAAGATATCAATATTTGACCGACCCATCTTTTATAATTTTAACTTAAACATATACACATATATCTAATTTGTCTATCAAATTTTATTTTTAAATACAATACAATTGAAGTTAAAATTAATATCTTATTTTTCGATTATATTTTATAACATATTATAACACTTTTTTAATGTATTTTTCTACTGGCTATTGAGATTTTCTCGGTAACTCGCCAGGCCAATCCGGGCCTGTCAATAAGACAGTTATACAATTATTATTGTTTAACATATTTAAATAATAATCATAAATGCATAAGCTACATTTTTTTGAGTAGAGTATACCTAAAAGTCATTTTTAAATATTAGGTGAATATTCATAAACCATAAGAAATAGCAAGATAAAAATGGTACTTAAAGATATTTTATGAAGTCATTAACTGTAAGATATTTCTATTGCTTTTTCTCAATTTTACCTGTAAATTTGTAGTTATTGACAATAATAAAATGGTAGCTTAATTTTATTAGAATTCTATATTTTTGTATATTAACAGAAATAAACAATTATTATAAGTTTGTTAAATTATCATAAAGCTCTAACTGTAAAATATGTGAACTTTATCAAATATATCATAAAACACAATATTTTTTTTTTTTACACATAATGAAATAATGTTTATCATATAGTTTTTTTTATAAATTTAGTTATTTATGAAAAACCATACTTAATATATTTTTTGGTGTGAACTAAAAAATATATATAAAAATATTGTTTTTGTGTTTTTTATAAATATATAAGAAATAGCCATTTAGTTTTGGCCTCTTTATTATAATATAGACCACATTCATAATGATAGTAGAGAAGTATAACTGTTGTGTAAATATATTTCTCTATTACACTTTTCAATTAAATAATTTATAATTACTTAAATACATAATGAAAAAAATAATAATTAAGTATATTTGGTATATTTTATTTGTTATATTATAATTTTATTATTATATATTTGACTCTTCTGTATAAAAACATTTAGCAATAATGTTTAATAAAATACAAATTATTTAAAAAGTTATTGACTTTAAACAATTTGTTTATATTTTACTATCAGATTATAAAAAAGTATTTTGTTCATAAATGAACCGCCTATTTAAGAATTTAAATAATTTTGAGAAACTAACAAAAAAACTATTTCCATGCTAATGTTGTATCTATTTTATAGTTATTTTCAAAATGATGTAATACATTGACAATGAAATATTTAGATTTAAGATTTTTACAGACTGCTTTTATCCATAGAACACATGCATATAATCTCATTTTTTAAAAATATTTAGACTTGTGTCGTTTTCAAATAAGTGGTTCAAATATAATTTAAATTATAAAGTTACTTATTAGTTAAAAATTACTATTAAGAAATGTTTTTTATTTAAATACTGACCTAGCACTTAGTTTTTGTTTTAACTACTCCATATTGTAGAGTATGGTTTTTGTATTTTTATACCACTAGATTGCGCTATATGTATATATAATATATATTTAATTATTTTTAAAAATATAATATTTTTAATTATATTTAATTATACAACCTTGTCAGAGGCGTATTTCCGAGAGAAAGTCCATTAGGTTTATGGAGAGGGGCTCCATGACAATAAAAAGAAAATTGATATTATAAAAACGGGGGAAGTTAATTACAATAATTTTCAAAACCAATCTAAACCCTCCTCTGACCCCTTTATAAATTCCTAAATATGCCTCTGACCCTTATTATAGTATTATGAATTTTAATTGTTATTAATTATTGTTTCATTTAAATACGATATAATAAAATACAATGGCATTGCATGTCTTTTGTTGAAAATATAATGTATTTATCTATAATGTATTCTTAAATTCTTGCATTATCTTTACCTAACTATGTATTTTTAACAATGTTTGGTCTTAGCTAGATTTTATATTATTTGTAATAGATATATAATCTTTATTGCAAATTTTATAGATCAGACTTTAGACTTTCAGATCAATTAATTTATAAATAACATATCTACAGATAAAACCGGCATTAGAACTGTCAATAATTATTGTAATAGTTTAAAATATTTCATAATAATTATCATTTGTATAAACTATAAACTGTGATTAGATCAATATTTTATATGTATAATTTGTGGTGTAATAATTATATTTAGTGACAGCTATCTTAAAAAATACAACAGGTGCTCGCTAAAATTAACAGGTACCTATCTACCAGTAATCATAAAATATAACGATTTTTTTCATAAATGCAATTAATTATTTTATAAAGGAAATGGATAATATGCATTATTAAAATATTATAATTAAAGCAATTTTAAATATGGAATTTATAATTTGTTTGTATTCACACCTACTCACCCAGTACCTAACGTACCTACCAAAATTTTGAAGGCGTGCTTGAGCACCACTTTATTTATTAGTTAGCTGCCACTAATTATATTGCTTATTTTGTTTGTGTTTTAAATGTTGAAACTTGGATGACCTATTCATAATGGTTTATTTTGTCAATACTGTTATGAAATTATCTTATTAAATGATTATTTGTAGTTTTAACTAAAAACTTTAAATCTTAAATAATAATGGCATAGCTTCTAATTTATAATAATAACTAGGTAGGTTAGGTTATAGGTACCTTTCCTTTCTTCCTTCCTTTATGGTTTTCAGCCTTCAAGACCATACCGTCCAGCAAATTCGCCTCAGCTTTTCCTTTCTAACGATAATTCCTTCCAATCCTGGCCTTACTTTTTCCACATCTTCTTTTACCCTGTCTTTCCATCTTAATTTTGGACGTCCCATAGTAGTGGTCTTTTTCTTTTTGGAGCATTTTCTATTATTGTTCTCAGCAGCGATCCTTCCTTTTGCCAAGCTTGTCCTACCCAAATGAGTCGCCTCTTGGTAATGTCTTCCACAATATTAATAAATTAATAAACAATAATAATATTCTTTTAGTTCCCTATTTTTTTAGGATTCTCCATTCTTCAGTTTTGACATCTTTACATGGACCATATATTTTACTAAGTACTTTTCTTTCGAAAACTAATGAATTTTCATCTGTCTTCCGGAATGTCCATGTTCCAACCCATAAGTTACTATTGTTTTCATTAATGTCCGATATATTTGAATCTTCAAATTTGTTTATAGTGTTCTAGATCGCTGTAACTTTGTCAGCCCAAAGTAACACTTGTTACTGACTTGAATCCTCGCCTTCACTTCACTATCTATTTCGTTCCGTTGTTACAAAACGGCACTCAGGTATTTAAACCGCTGCACTTTTCCAAACTTGTGGCCTTCAACTTCCAACCCACTATTTAGATTACTTATACTTCTTTGGACCACCAAATACTCCGTTTTTTCTGTGTTTATCTCCAATCCTATACGTTTTGCATTTTCTATCAGTTTTTTTGATTAGGTTTTTTGGTAGGTACCTAATAGAATTGATTATAGAATAGTCTATTCTATAATCAATGCTAATAGTAATTAATAATTAATCGTTATCGTGAATTCGATATACATTTTTAACATTGTATAATATATTATCACACGTACTCTATGAAAAATTATTAGGTATAAATGTATAACATGTTAACTATCTAACTAGTTTTTATAGTAAAAATATTATTTATTTAGTATACTAGATAACACCCACAAAGGGTATTTCAGTACCTATATTTATATATTTGTTTATAATTAATACATTAGTTATATTATTCAACAGGTTACAGGGATATCATTTTTTTCTTAAGGGAGACGGATTACAAAATATTTTCTATCTTAATAAAATTTCTAAAGTTTCCATTTTTTGTTCATATTATTAATTTTCTGTTACAATAGTGACTAATGAAACGTTTTTCTTTGAAAATTATTTAATAACAACTACTCAATATGAACGATTAAGTTGATTTAATGGTTATTTATGTTGAATAAATCGCAAAAATAAATTTGGTAGTAATACATAATTAAGTTTTAGCATAAAATATTTTATGAAATTAGATGTGACATCATCATAATTTATTTATAAATTACAATATTTATTAGGACTGGGCCGATACCGATAACCGTTTATAATATTGGAATATCATATATCTAGTTTTCTCAGAACCGAAAATAAAACCGATATAATGCACCGTACTGTCGCATATCGATATATCGTTAATAATAATATAAGATAGAACACCTATACTAAAATTTATCGGTTCATGGAAACTAGAAAAAATATCAGATCGGTTATCGATTTTATATCGGCTATATATATCGGAAAAAAGTGGTATCGGCCCAGCACTAATTATTATGTATGATATTCAATTTCAATTAAGTTTTTGTATGTAAGTATACTTACTACCTACTTACTTTAATAAACTTTTTAATTAATTGATTTAACATAATAACCCAAGGGTTATAAATAAATATTTTGCTTTGTTCTAATAAAAATCGATATGTTGTCCCTGTATATTTATTGAAACAATAATATTGAAAATTAGTAATAATAATAATAATTTGAATTATATTTAATAATATTCTAATGATTTGTTAATAGGTGGGTATAAATAATAAATACTATTTTTACTACAATGATCCTTGAGTATAATTAATATATTTGGACAGTTGATTTTGAATTGGAATTAATTAAGTACACTTTAATATATCTACATATAGGTATTGTATTATTGTATAATAGCATGTACACTATTGTAAAAATGTATTATAACAATAGAAAAAAACAAACCATTTAATTAAAATTAATGAATTGTAAATTAATGATTGGCAAATGTATAAACAAAACATTTTAATATTTCAGCATGTGTTTTATTGATAAGTGTACTATTAAAATATTTGTAAAAAAATGTGATATGAGATATTATAAAATATATTGTAGATTTATAGACAACTAACTTTTTTTTCAATATAGATATTGACATTTTTATTCGAAAGATAGTTCAAAATGTATATTCAATTAATTTATTATAAGTTTATGTAGGTATGCTGTATACTGATGCCTGGTATGATCATACTTACAAAATAAAATGTACATGGTAAATTAGTAAAGTACTAACTAGGTACCTATATATTATAGTAATTAGTTTATTACTTATTGTTGTATTGGAACTTTAGATTATTCATTATGTATTAATCAAAAAGTTATGACATAAAAATGATCTAATATTGTTGAATGATGTTCTTATATTTTTATTTTTTCCAGATAAATATAAAAATTCATCAATTTTTTTACAAAACAGGGATTCAATTGTTTGTCTTTAAATAACACTCGATTTATTTGTGAGTAATATTATAATAATATTAATTGTAAATAGTAATAATTTAAAAACTATGTATATATGTTTCTTATGCTATGCACATAGATATATTATATATATTGCATATAATTTACTTTATATTATTATTTTTAAATGTAGGTATACAATTTAATTTGATTGCATACAATTTTTCATATTAAGCTCTATGTATATAATTTGCTCAAGGATTATACAATATAATTTGATATTGAATGAATAATAACTTAATTGGTAGTCAGTCAGGCGGCTTTTAAACATTTAACAATGACCGATTTCCTTGAAAATTGAACTAGGTAGTCATTTCTGTAATATTGAAGTTAGTTTTATTTTTAATAAAGCCAATACCCCCAGCTGCTACGGCTTAAAATTAAAATAAAAAGTTTTATTTTTACTAGGTAATTGTTGTTTCGTGTTTCAGTGACCTTTAAATTTGTCATTTTTATGCAGATACTTATATATTAGAAACACTAAACCTTTCTGACAATTTAAGTTTAGCTTATTAAAATTGAGACTTATGACTAATAAATAAGATATGCAGTCTAAAGTAAATACTGTAAATACAAATGTAGAAACCTAAAAAAAATTGTATTTATTTTGACTTTTAAAAGTTTAGTTTAACCTGATATTATATAATTTAATGTTTAACATAAGTAGATACCTCTATAGATTAATTTATTACATAATATGGCCAAAAATAATTGATTAGATTACAATAATATGTATAGGTACTCTTTATTAAAATTTATTATATTACAGGGTATGGGCTATTATAATATTATGGTAATATGGATATTCTATGACCTAAATATTATAATATTATGTGCAATGAGGTCGGCAAGTCTATTAGATATTATGTATATTAAATATTAAAATGAAATAAATGAATTGTTTATAGTCTTTGTATTTGGTATACCCTGAAATATTAATTATATTCATTAATCATTATAAAGTACTATAATATAAAGATTAAAGATCAAGAAGAATGAAGATAGAGAATAAAATAAAATGCATCATATTATTAATTAGTTATTATTACTATAGTTATAGTCGTTATAATATCATAGAATATAATGTGGTAGGTACCTATTATAGAACTATAGACGTGCCAGTAAATAAAAAACAAAATTAATTTTAATTTGTAATAAAAAAAATTAACTATAAAAAAGTAGTTTTATGTTCATTTGTTATCGATCCTTTAAAACATGATAATAACATAAAAATTATAAAAAAGCAGGAAGATCGATTCCGGACGTTCCTCCTTCATTCCTTCGGTCCTTGGATAAATTAGTGGTTTATTATAATTAAGATTTGAATGCAATTATATTACATTAGAAAATAAGATTTTGAGCGAAACTCATTATAATACAATATATTATATATTGAAAAGCTATTCCAAAAGTTTACCATGTGTGTAAACTACCTATGAGAATACACAAAAAAATTGCAAACCTACGTTCATAATCATGAAAAATCTCAAATTAATATTAAAATTACGATTTCCGTGAAATTGTAAAAAATTATAAGACACCATTTTCAAAATATTAAGTAGTATATGATAATGCTTCTATAAAATTTTCAAACCAATAAATCCAAAATTTCAAAGCACTATACTTTGTCAGAAAGTCAACCAATCTGTTCCAAAATTTTACCACGCGTTTAAACTGCCTATGTTAATACATAAAAAAAGGTTCCAAGTTCTTTTAATCAAAACTCGATTAGTTATCATGAAATAAAAAAATTTTAAATGACAGAATCCTTAATTTTGTCGATTTTCCGTCATTTCTTGGTAGTTTTTCTTTTCTCAAGAAAAAACTTTTGAGCAATTCAGATAATGAGCTGAATAAAGTACCAAATAGATCCAATTTTCTATCGAAAGTATATGCTAATTGCGTTAATCAGACAATTATTACTACCCAAAAAAGTCTCATCAAACTTTTAAAAAATCAAACATCAATGTAAAATTTTAAAATTTGAAGACCTATAGAAAAAAAATTGGCTTTCAATTTTCAAAATATTTTGTAAACAAATTGAGTATTATATAAGTAGGCTTCTTATAAAAACCAAACCGTTAAACCCAAAACTGACTGCAGGTAATATTAAACATTTTTGAAAAAAAATTAATGCACTATACTTAATCAGAAAATCAACCAATCATTTCCAAATTATTTTCTAATGTAGAACACCTCTATAAATGTTCATACAAATTTTCAAGTCCCTACGATGAAAACCTAATTAGTTATCATGAAATAAAAAAAATTTAAATAACGGAAACCGTAATTTTGCCGATTTCCGCCATTTTTTGGTAATTTTAAAAGCTTATAAAAAAAAATAGTGTCAGGATTTTCAAAATATTTTGTAAAAATATTAATTAGTATATGCTTAGATTTCTATAAAAATTTTAAACCAATAAACCCAAATTTTCAGGTAATACTTATTAAACATTTTTGGAAAAAATTTCAAAGTTTTCACTTAGTCAGAAAGTTAACCAATTCGTTCCAAAATTTTATCAAACGACTTTACGGACTTAGAACTCTAGTTCAGGTAGGTATGGTTTCCGTGAAAAAAGAAAAAACTATACTGACTATTTTTTATTCATAACTAATCTTGTTTGTTGTTTTTATTTTTATATTTTAAATTTTACGACTTATATAATTATTTTTGTTTTACTGTATGTGAGAGATGTTCTGAAATCAAATCTACATAATTTATGGTTAAAATATTTTAATCATTATTCCAATCGTGTTTAAATGTTTGAAGTATAAAGTATGAGTTATTATAGTACATATTATGTTTGTAAAAGTAATTTTACATTATAATCAATGAATATATATTTTATATAATTTTACACATTAACAAAGATGAATATTAAATATTTTTAACTTGAAATATTACACTGTGGATTATAAAACATCGCGTGCAATATGATATACCTATATATATATATATATATATTAAAATGTAAGTATTTATACGATTATTGAGAGAATATTTTAGGAATATAAATACCAAAGGTTATGAAATACGAGTCACGATCATGGTTCATAATATATTTGCATACATATTCGATAAACAAGTCTGTTTAGATATTTGCATGTTGTTTTTTTTTTCTTTTCGTTCGCGATCAATGATCATAATTCATTAATCTCGCTGGTGTATACTATACATACCTACCTATATATATATATATTTATATAGTTCCTTTTGTTGAAACGTAATTTGTACAACCTTGCTCAGCATATTATTCGTACAAGAGGCCAGTGTATAATAAAATTTATAAATGTGATATTATAATATATTATCGTGTTGTATAAGCAAAATTCATCAATCGAGTTACAATATGAGATGATAAAAACAAGTTAAAGTTTGACCTTGCCCCGCTGTTACGAGGAACGAGTCGATAATAACAATATTTATTACGTACTCATAAGTTATAACCATCACAGGACCTTTGGTTCGAACCTAACCGGTCGTCGCTTCGTCAGTCTGAGTTTGTTTTCGGCAGTAAGATGTTAGGCGTGAAATTGTTCGGTGCGCTCGCACTTTTTGGCCTTTTGGCCATCGTCGATGTAACGAAAGCGTTTAAAACGGTGTGCTATTACGACGGTAAAGCTCTCTGGAGAAAAGGTAACCGATCGCGTTTCATTTTTAAATGTTTAACGACAAACATAATTTTAAGTTTGTTTTCTGGTCACGAAATAGGAACGAATTATAATTTATATGATGTAGACGTTTGTATAACAATTTCGATTTTTAACTAAAAAATTTAAAAAAAAAGATTTTTGAATAATGGCAATAATATTTTTTATAACAAAGTTGTGCAGTAATTATTTTACATATTAATAATACTATATACGGTCTATACTTACAAGCAGAATACTTTGTTTTTTTCTAATTAACTATACTAATATTTTGTTAAGTTAATTTATTGGTTATTTTTATAATTGATTTTATTAGTTAAATTTTATAATTTTAATAACTTATCGCTATTCAGTTAATTTATAAAAGTAATGTCCAATTAAATAACTCATTTGAATATTTAAATTAATTGTTTAAATGTAATTCTGTAGGGTCGTAGGTACATATTTATTTTATTATTTATAAAAATTGGTAAGTAATGTATATTATAATTAGCTTTTTCTTTTTTTTAAAAAAAACTAATTCTTTAACGTTTCGAATATTACATTAATTTTTGTTTTTATTTGTTAATTTAATTATTAATTAATTATACTCGAGTTTATTATAGAGTAATTGTTTTGTAAACTTTCCTAATTTCATAAACTGATTTCAGTGTTATTTTAAATAAGTCGACTATACTTTATTTATTATTATAGGTATAATAGATATTTGTATTATTAGGTAGGTTAGGTTATAACCTATAACAAATACCTATACCTATTAATGTTGGTATATTTTATTTTATTTTGTTGCTTATCAAATTAAATTTTGGTTTTTATTAAAAATGTCATTGGTATTTAAATAATTAATAAGATAAGTCAATTTAAATGTTGATCATTATTCGAATGTTCGACTGTTTACCACTTGCGTATTTTCAAATTTTTCTAAAAATATGAAAGTATAACATAATATTATAATTAATTCTTAATAGTTATGTATTAATAATTATAAAAAAAGAAAATTTGTAATTGTGTTTTGTTAATATTTTAATTTATTTATATTTTCCGTAGTGGAAACTTGTAAATATAATAAAAGATATTTTTATTTGGCCGTAAATATAAAATTGTAATTTTTTTTATGATTCTGAGGGCGGGTCGAGACCCGGGGACCCCCCCCATGTAAATACGCCATTGTTGTTTACAGTTTTATACTATACTTGTATATTACCTCAAAATATTTATTTTTACTAATAATTTTTACATATTATAATAGAATATACATATAAATTTAAATTTAAAAACATTTTATTCCATCGATTTTAATTAAAATTGAATATAACATGCAAAATAATTTTAATTTCAATTATAACGTAAATAATAATTATGCATAATAGAAACAAAATAATTTATTGTATTCGCGTACATTATAATATAGGGAATCAACTTCGTAGAAATAATATTAATTAAAATTGTATGTATAAAATATTATACTTGCTGTAGTCTTGCCTTATAGTTATAATATTATTAATTACTAATTGACAATAACTAATTGGTAATTTATAAATTAAAACTATAATAGTTATTTAGGGCAATAAAATATGAATATAATAATAGTAGGGTAATTATTATTATTTATCACTTATATGATTCATTTGTGTTTTTTAATATTATATTTTATGATATTATCATAATAGGTATAAAGTGTCTACCTTTGCAATGTAATAGTATCTAATAAAATGCAATTAAAATTCTCATTTATTTACCGCGTACGTATTTATTACACGTACCACTGAATAATATTACGTAATATTGCTATCTTTATTTTTAATGAGAAGTCAATGTTCAATATCATTACATGAATAATTTTATTGTGTTTAATTTTAAAATAATATTTACATTTATTTATATTGTATTATATTCAATTTATAAAACTATACGAAATAACTATAAATAATACGAATTTTATTAAACATTTATTATAATACAAAAAATATGACCAATACATGTTATATTTTCAGATGTCGTGAAAGTAGGCGCAGAGGAGCTGAAACCCGCATTGAGCTATTGTACGATTTTAGTGTACGGTTATGCTGGCATCGACGATGACAAGTATAGAGCAATATCGTTGGATCCGAAACTGGACTTGCCGGAGAGCAAGGATGTTAAGGGTGGAAAAGGAAATTTCAAGTCCATTACGGCCCTGAAGAAAGCCTATCCCAGTCTCACTATATTACTCTCCGTCGGCGGCAATGCCGATACCGAAGATCCTGAAAAATATCTCTCTGCTGTGAGTCTACAATATTAAATAATATATAATAAACTACTATAATATCTATCTGTATATATACAACTTAATCAAAGTGCAAGGGAAGTGTTAAAAAGTTTTAAGGATCACATTAAGTCAATAAACAATTTATTCGAAATAATTTGATTGGTTATATTTGTTTTTATTATACCATATTATCATTATAATTATTATTTTAATTGAGTAAAATATTTGACTTAGTTACAAAGCTGCATACCTACTTAAATATAAATAGATTATAGATTTAGATAGATAAGAATGACAAAAAATATATTTGCTATATAGGTACCTCGATTTTATGTTTTAACCAAAAGAGACCTATTGATATTTTACCAATGAGAATATAAAGAGAAATGTAAAAATTAACTAGTATATAATAATATATATATATCTACAAAATACATATACTTGTACAATATTTGTTATATTATAGTTTATGGTTGAAAAAAATGTGTTAATGTTTATAACAATATAGAGATAATAAATAGACTAGACTATTTTTTACAACATTTTATTTAATATTAGGTATATTAATTATATTTTTTACTAATCTACCATCAACTCATAAATTCCAGAAAACCATGACACACAAGTGTATAATTATTACAAATGGACTTTTCCCTTCAGAAGGTACTTAGTTTTGTTGGTACGCCACTGTTGTATAATATTATAATGGTTAAACAGTTATGTACGACATTTTATGAGGGGATATGATGTTCAAATTATAAAAATATATATACAATATGAAAGTATACAATAATTATAAAATGTCATGTATAAAAATATGTGTATCTAATATAATAAATAAATAAATATAATAATAACATATTTATGGAGAATTTATATAATATAATAATAATAATAACATTTTAATCTTATTATATTTATTAAATATTTAGCTAGAAACACCGAAATCGAGGACAAAGTTTGCGTCTTCCATTTCAGAGATGGCTAAAGAAAATGGTTTTGACGGCGTTGATTTGGCTTGGCAATTCCCAGTAGTTACCGAGAAAAGAGAAAAAAATACTCTCGGTGAGCAGATACATATGTAATACTAATATGCTTATAAATTATAGTCATCGTGAATTCGTGATATATAGGTAGTATATAAATTATAAGTACCTAAGATTAATAAATAAATCATAAAGCATAGCAATGGTCTCCATATAGGGGAGAGATACTGTAACCACGGTCTCTCCATAGGCATTTAAAATAATAATTGAAACCAACTACTTGAAATTAATAATTAGGATTTGAATGCAATAATATTTCATTCGAAAATACGATTCTGAGCGAAACTCAATATAATAAACTGATAATTCGTTTCAAAATTTTACCACGCGTGTAAACGTTCCTTTATCTCATAAAAAACTTATGCAAAATGAGCTAAATAAAATACCAACTATATGCAATTTGCTACCGAAAGCATACCCTATTCGTGGTAATTGGACCATTATTTCTGTAGAGTTTTTTGTGGACATGGGTGTTTTGGCATTGGTATGGCTTAAAATTTTAAATGAATCTATTTAAATTAACTGTATAAACTTTTAAATTAGAGAATTGCAATGGCATTATGTACGCCATTACAATTATGATTGACTATCTGAATATTTTAGCACGTTAATATAGTACCTTATACGATAATAGGTACCCATAAAATAAATGATGACTATATTTTATCTAGAAATTCTTTAAGTTGTCAAGATAATTATATTTATATAACCATAATACAATATCCACCCTTACAAAAGATATTAAATTATTATTAGGGTAAACGGAAGTAATGTATCCTTGACATAAAGTAAGTGTGATATAAGAAGACTTAGTTTTAAAATAAAAATGTCTCTGAACATTGTTTTGTTTAAAAATAAATATTTATTTAGTTAATAAAATTAATTAATTTGTTAAGGTTAGGTTAGGTTAGGTTAGGTTAGGTAACTTTGATACAATTTACATTTATTTTTTTTTAATAACTATATAACTATTATTATTTATTTATTTATTTATTTTAGGTTCTTTCTTTCACAAAGTAGCCAAGACTGTAGGTATTACAAGCAAGGATTCCAAGGAAGCAGAACACAAGGAACAATTTACCGCACTGGTACGAGAGGTCAAAGGAGTGTTAAATGCCAACAATTGCCCGTATCTGTCAGTTAGCATTTTGCCACACGTTAACTCTTCCGGTAACTGTTCTTAAAATTTACCCATAATTTGAATATTATCATCAATATTTTCAAAAAGTTTATCAAAAAAATTAAAAATATGTATACACAATTAATACATAGGAGGTATCTATATAAATATACATTGATACAAACATTTAATATGGAAACCATTAACGAGGATACAATTGAGAAAAGTCTAAATACTATATATTCGACATTAGATATAGAAACTTAAATTAATATTATTTTAAATCGTGTGTAAATCTATAGTTTACATTTTCAATGCGTTTTTTACCTAATTATTTGGCCCATGTAAACTATTTTCCAACTATTTTTCCAATTGTATTAATGTATTATACGTTATATCATTCAGTGAAGTATTCTCGTTTTTTACCTTTGTAGAATTTGAGCCGCCTGAAAGGCTATTATTATAAGGCTCAAACTGGTAATTTGTAAAATTATCATGTTCATGTACTTATATTGTTCTCTACAGAAGAGGGTTTTGAAATTGTACCTATATTTTTCAGTGTATTTCGATTTCCAAGGACTGCAGAAATACGTGGATCACTTCACGTTGATGACATACGACTTCCGAACTCCAGACCGTGTGCCCAAGCTGGCTGATCACGCGTCGCCGTTCAAGTTCGTATACGCCGACCGTCTAGCCTGGCAGAACATTGAGTTCCAAGTAAACAAGGTTATTAACCTGAAGATCGACCGCAGCAAGTTGGTGTTGGGCATTTCCACATTCGGTCGTACATGGAAAATGGACAAGGACAGCGGAAAGTCCGGCGCGCCGCCAGTAGTTGCCGACGGTCCCGGTCAAGAGGGCACGTACACCAAAACAGAAGGCTTGTTGGCCTACTACGAGATCTGCCAGCATCTGGTCGAAAGCACCGCAGCCACCACTTCACTCACCTTGTACAGGTATACCAATACAATGTAATATATAATTCGCTAGTTGCGATCGAAATATCTATTTACAGCAGATAAATCAATATAAATTATCTTCTAAATTTGAATCGTGATATAAAAGCTTCAATAAAATCTACCAAGTAGATGCAATATTCTCTATCGAAAGCAAAAAATAGATACACATAATTGTAAAACCATTAGGTACATTATAATGATGTTTCAAAATGTTACAAATTTCAAAGCTTGATTATTATTTATTATTTTATTATAGTTATATCCATGATAAGTTATATTATAGATACCTAATAATTACAATATGATGAACACGGTATTTTATTTATTATTTAGAACACCTTGATGTTTGCCTCTATAGCCACTAAGTCTAAAATTAGTCTAAACTCTCCTATATGGTTATCCCATTGATATTTGCACTTTTTATTTTCGTGGTGCATTAATCTGTAATAAAAATATTTACAATAATATTATCATTTTTTCCTGTTTACAGACGTGTACCCGACCCAAACAAAAATCTCGGCACATACGCTTTTCGTCTGCCCAAAGATGACGTGAAGGGCATTTGGATCAGTTTCGAGGAACCGGAAACAGCCAAACAAAAAGCCACTTACGTGAAACAGAACAATTTAGGTGGTATGGCATTGATGGATCTGACCTTGGACGATGCTAGAGGACTTTGTGACGCGTCAAAGTATCCTATTTTAAAAGCAATAAGGAACGTGTTGTAACTAATGCGAAACACGCCATAAATCAATTTTTAATTTTTTAATTTTGTGCCTAATCGTTAAAGTTATATAACATTTTATACCAGAATACATACATATCGTTGATATTTGTGTTTGAAAAAAATTAAAAACTGTTTCTTTTCAAACGATTAAAACAAAATAAGAATTATCATTTAGGCTTCTGCTTTACTATACCTATTAAGTTTGTTTAATAAATAAACACATACATATAATGTAAAATAGACTTTTTTTCATTTCTTTTCAAAATTATTTAACACATTGTCTAGAAGTATATTTAAGGTTCATATTATTTATAAAATCATAATATTAGGTAAGCATTAGGTGTAATTTATTATAAGTTAAGATTATTATTATAACATGTATAATAATTATTATGATCATGTAGGATGTAAGTGTAATAATTTCTTTTGACAATTTAAATATAAAAACATACCTATCTACTAACGTTTTATCAATTAAACTTAAAAAAGCATCAATATTATAAACTATATATAGTTCTATTTCTATATAACCTACCTTAATACCTAATGAATGCTAATACATAAAACATATATATTAATTATTTTATTCATTGATTATAAATTATGTTTATTATGTCATGTGTAATATTTTTAATTTATTGATGTTGATATAACTTATTTATTTTATTATAAATAAACTAATTGTATTAATATTAATTATTGTTGCAATATAAAATTTTATATTTGTGACCCGGTGGAAATAAATTGAAATGACGGTCACTAGTCACGAACAAAATAAATGGACATAAATAACAAGTTTATAATATTAAGAATTAATATATATTAGGTAACTATTATACAATTATTAACTATAATTATTATATAAGGTTACACCTTCCCTGCCCGGTTCTAATGCTATTGAGTGTTGTCCATTGGGCCCTTTTAAAATCCCAGCCAGAACTTATGGACGGTTCTTCAATCAGGTCCTGGTAGCGAGTTTCTGTTAGACTCCATAGATTTTTTTCTATAGGCACTCTATAGTCTCATTGTTTGCTTCTGTACACCATATGGGAGCTCTGGACTTCAAACGTAGTGGTGGGTGCTCAAGTATGTCCATTTAAGTAGTAAATTAGGTTGGTTGTAAGGCTAATCTCCTTAGATCTGGAGGGGATATATTGGATAAGATGGGTAACCATTCTTTTTGGGTTGACCTAACTGTGTCTGATATGATGCACATAGTATGGTTCAATTGTACATCAACTTTCCTATAATGAGCGATACCAGCTTACACACAGGGTGGGATTAGATAAATTTGCCCCACTGAGATATCAA
This sequence comes from Eriosoma lanigerum, assembly GCA_013282895.1. Classification (NCBI taxonomy): domain Eukaryota; kingdom Metazoa; phylum Arthropoda; class Insecta; order Hemiptera; family Aphididae; genus Eriosoma; species Eriosoma lanigerum. Next base: position 28,613,658 of record CM023357.1, read on the forward strand.
TATTTTACCGGCCCATATTTTATAATTTGTGCAACATTAATATCATATTTTTCTATTACTTTACAACACATTTCCTATGTAGTTTTATACGGCCCACCGAGATTTTCTCGGTAACTCACCAGGGCAATCCGAGCCTGCTTACACAATCAGCAATGCACACGGCTGACTATGCAAGGTGTCACATCTCGTGACAGAGAACAAGGATTTTACTGATGTTATTATAACCACATCCCTAGCCACTAATATATTTGTTAACAAGTTAGTTCAGGGGATTATTTTATAAATAGGTATGGGAAAATAATTCCTTATCAAAGATAAAACCTAACAAATAAATTTGTTTTAAAGAATATTTTACTTTAAATTATCTTCTATTTTTGTAATGTTAAATAATTATATTAAATTATTAAAAATTAAAGGCAATTCGCTAAAATGATAAAATAATTTGTCATGCGTAAAGCAACTCTCCCATATAGCGCAATGCGATTGACGCGACGCAACTGTACATGATCAGTTTTATTGAAACTATCGTATGCGACTGTTGTCATAAAACATGGAAAAAGACGATCCTATACATAATATAAAATTGGTTGAAGAAATTAAAAAGTAGAATTGTTAACAGTTTGTACAATTTTAAATTACCAGAATACTCTAAACGAGATGTTATTGATTTGGCATGGGAGTGTGACAAAATCATTAAATGATTAAATGATCTTTTTAAATACGACCATAATATCACTATCACAAAATCATCCACGCTATCCATTTTATAAAAAAATAATATAATTTCTAAATAGTTGTTGACATTATAATCGCGATAATGTGCGAATCAACACGAAACTCGTATTCGACTGTTGGCGTTCGTTGCGCTGTGGGAGATCTGTAAAATTCGTACTGAACTACTGAACAATATTTTCGGGACGTCGGACACAGATACAATTGCTCTAACGAGAAATCGATAGCAATTTTAAATAATATACCACGTTAGTTTTGCCGTAGACACCGCCAATTATTTTTTGTTACCTATGTAGCCATGTAGGTTTTGACTTTTGACATTACTTTTGTTTAATAATTTAATACCTACGAGTACCAAATTTATAGTTGGTTATATTCAGAGATGTTCCTATTAATTTATATGAGAGTTTACTAAGTTAACGAATGCTATAAATACTATAATATATAAAATACATTGTGGAGAGGCCGAGGGGGTGTTATTCAATAATCACAAATTAAATTACAAATATTTCGATTACTACGACAAATTTCTATGAATGACAACTATATAATAGACAGTCATAAATCGTAATATATAAGGTACAAGTCACCAAACACTATAAATTACAATATAAAAATATAACGGTGTAGAATTCCATGTGTAATTACAAACAAATTTAACAAATCTATAAATATTTTTTTTCGTTATGCGATTTACATGAGATTTTGAGAGTATAGGTAATAGGAGGAGGCTTGTGAGGGTGAAGCCCGATTTCAACCATTTTTAGCCCTCCCTAAAATATTTTGCTGTTTAAAGAGTCGTTTAGGTTAAACAGAAAAAAATTTAAAAAAAATTTTCACACGGGCAAAAATGGGTACCCACAGTCCACGAAATTGTGTTGATAGCACAACATGATCCACGCGAACACAGGTTGGGACTTGAGACTGGACTGGCCGTGGGATAGGTTCAACACACGCTACTCTGTTTCAACGACGTAGCAAGGGATAATGGCGCCCCTGGAAATTTAATGTAAAAAATTATGAATTATAATTAAAACTCATTAATTGTATATGGCTATATAAGCTATAATATTATTAAAACCGTACTTTCGTGTCCAAAAATTTCTATCTGTACGTTATTAAAGTAATGAAAATTATTTTTTATTTATAAATATCATTAAATTTGCGACTTTTGTAATACTGCGCCCCCCTGGCAAAATCCCTCTTGCCAGTGCCTAGCAACGGCCCTGCTCTGTTTCAAATCATGTTCTACAAAATAGTCCACACGTGTGCTGCCCGTTGCGTGTACATGGGCTGGGCCCAATTTGCGCCGGGCCTAAAACTGTTGTTTACATAACGTCCCGGTAGGTACTTTACATGCCATTTTACATTTACATTTAGGTTTTAGATTATATCCATTGATTTGATGGTCTTAAACGCCATTTAAATATTTATTGCATCTGGCACTATATAATGTTTTAAGACACGTTTATTTTATATTTTTTTATGATAAATATCTAATATTAATATAATTATCTTTATACAATCATACCTACCAATTAAAAATTCACCTACGTAATTGTTATACAAAATAGAGGGGCAATCGCCCCCCCCCCCCATGGGCCTTGTCTGTTTTAAAATTTTTAACTTATTGTACGACGTGCGTACCTAAGTAGTTGAAATTGTATACCTAAGTCATTTCGTACATTTTATTTAATAAATAACATTAATTATATTACATTATTAATAATGTTGTTGTTATCGTCTTCCTTGATTTAGTTGAATTGAAATTTGTGTTATAGATTTTGAAATATATAATTCGCCCTTCCCCTCCCCTTGTAAACCAATAACCCCCCCCCACCATACGTCTGTACCCTGTAAGGAACGTCTGAATCTTATCCGCCCGAACACGTCATTCTTCTTCTGCTTCGGAACATTCTTTATACATGCCACGGAATCTGTGTCCTTTGAATTCTTACAAAAGAACATGAGATTGCATATTATTGAGTACACCTATTCAATAAAATTAAAAATGTTTGAGAGTGTTATTCATGGAAAAGAAAACGACTATCATAATCTCTTACGGTGAGTCCATTTTTTAATTTCTTATCAATTTTATCAACTCGCGTATTAATGGCTTAATAATCGTGTGTTATGCCGATAAATTTGTTATTTAGTTTTAGAGTTAAGACTTATGCCTTCAATTTTTATATTAATTGAACTTTGTAGGTATCATAGAACAAATATAAATATTAAATTAATTTTATAATTTATCTCGTTTATTCTTAATTCTTATTTTTAAATTTTTCTATTTTTCGATTGAATTAAAATTGATAATATGTGTTGTATTTTTGTGCATTATATAAACAATTCGAATATTATGTTTTCTTAGCGTTCGTCTTGTAAGTTTTGATCGACTAGACATTTATGGAAAAATTACTATTTTTCGTTTGTTTAATTGGTATCATCGTTAGAGTGTATTTAAGTTTAAGCGATTTCAGCATTTCCATTGCTGACAGAGTCGAAGTTTCTACACCATTGAACTCTTGGAAAAGAGGTTTGAATAGTATTATTTAATTATTAATTAATTAATTATTTTTATTATAAACAACCAAATAAGGCGTTACTTTTTGAGTGTTTTATTATGTTTAATGTGTAATATCATATTACTTTGTTTCAATAGTTTTATGATTCACTTATTAAGTATATTTGAATTATTATCAGAATATTTTATGAACATTAATAAATGATAATACCTATATACAATATACATTTAATATTTAAATTTTAATATGTTATTCTGTTTCTATTTTGTAATAGTGTTATTAATCATGTTTCTTGTTTAATTTCCCTTAAAATACAATAAAATTGATCTTGAATGATTACAATAAGATATTTTTAATTGAAAAAAATATACTACATTCTATAATCATAATATTATAAAAAATAAATTAGATATTAGTTACAAGACTGGGATATTTGAGTGCGTTAACAATACTTTTTTCCCCAAAAGAGCAGTAATTAATCATGTCCAAAACTCATTAACTGTGTATTCGTATGGTTTGCCATCCATGCAATTAAACCATCACTTTTTATAATCTCTATCGACATGTACTAAATAGTACCTTTTCTTCTTAAAATATATAAGTAATTTAAAAATGCTCAATTGATATATATTGATAATGAATAGATAATACTTACCTATAAATTTCTACTATTATTGAATTTTAAATATCGTTTCAGGTATACTTATTATTAAGTTTTTATTTTTCTATATAAATATTTATATTATAATGCTTTATTTTTTTTTTTTAGTTATTGAAGGAGTTTCCTTATACAATGAAAATATTAATCCATATGATGGAGATTTATTTCATGAAACTCCATTGGCTCTCGTATTTTTCAGTTACTTGACTTCAACCTTTTCTGATTTGTATGTGTCCCTGGTATTTATTGCCTGTGATTTATCAACTGCTTTTATCTTATATAAAACATCAACAATTTATACTAATAACCTTGTAAGTAAATGAAGAATTATTATTATCTTAACTGTAAACATTTATAATTTTCTTATTGTAATTATGTTTTTTTCAGCTGAAACAGCAAGCAAAAACCAAACAATTCTACAATAAAGAGTTTAATAAATTACTGATTCCTGATGATTTTTTAATCATAAATCCAATTTATGTCTGTTCAGTTTACATGCTTAACCCGTATACAGTATTTAGTTGTATTGCTAAAACAACTACAGTATTTAATAATTTATTTTTAGCAATATGTTTATACGCCATGGTAAAACGTAAGTAAAAATGTATCCTAATATTGTTCATCCATGTTGATAATAATTACTTAATAAACATTTTTTTTTTGTTGCAATATGGTTAGAAAACTAATTGAGTATTTTATTATGTGTTGTAGATCAAAGAATACTAGGATGTTTCAGCTTAGTATTAGCATCATTGCCAACATTTTATACATTTGGTCTAATAGCCCCATTAATGATAAGTTGTGCACCGACTGACCCTAAGAAAAAGACTGCTTCATTCATAATTACATTTTTAACTTGTACTGCTATAAGTATCTTCTTTTTTTATCTGTGTTATACTATTATGGAGGAATGGACATTTTTAGACTCTGTTTATGGTTTTATGTATGATATTTTAACCACTGACATTTTATTCTTAAGTTAATATGTAATTATATTTCAGATTGAATGTCCGCGATTTAAAACCAAATATTGGTTTGTTTTGGTATTTCTTCACCGAGATGTTTGAACATTTCCGTGCACTATTTGTTTGTGCTTTTCAATTAAACGCATCTGTTTTATATGTAGTACCATTAAGTATACGTCTTCGCCGTGATCCATTGTTGCTAGCTACTAGTTTATTGGCACTAACAGCAGTTTTTAAATCATATCCAAGTATAGGAGATGTTGGCTTCTACCTCAGTCTACTTCCAATTCATAGACACCTATTCTATTGTATGTTAAAGTGAAAAAATAAACCCAATTAGTAGTTTGTAAAAAAAATAATTTAATTAAATTTTTATAGTTATGCAACAAGCATTCATTGTATCATGTTTCTTTGTCGGTTGTACTGTTTTTGCCCCTACTGTATGGCATTTGTGGATTTATTCACGTTCAGCAAATGCAAATTTCTATTTTGGAGTAACACTTGCATTTGCTACAACTCAAGTAAGAATTATTAAATTTTGCTTCTACTATACTCTGTTCCAGTTAAAAAAAGTATTCAGTGATCAGACAATGCTCAATTATTGTTTCATTAAATCAACTATCTGTTTGCTTGCTCTACCTATGACGCACGTAATACGATTGTGATAATATTTGTTCACCTCACTTATCAATAAAAGATTAATACGGCAATCTTGTCGGCAGAAGTGTTTGAGGTCCATGCTCTACGTTTCTTAACTTGAATGGAGTATACTATTTAGTATAAATAATTAAATTCTTTATTTAATTTCATTATGTATCTCAATTATTTATTATGATTTACATTTTAATAAGTATTTAATCGGTGAATGATATTTATCTTTGTAAATTAATACTTAGAATTAAAATATAATTGTGTAAGATTAATTTTATGGAAATAATTATTTTATTTATTATATTTATTTAGATATTTCTTATTACTGATTTACTGTTTGCATATATCAAGCGAGAATTTGCTCTGAAACATGGTATGAAGCGGATGATTAATGGTAAAGAAGCACGTTTAATGCTCGATTGATATTATTGCCATTCAAGTTATGAAAAATATTAATTTCAAATGAAACTGTTGAAAAAATAAACCAAAACAAACTGTTAATAAGTAATTTTTATACTAAAACATTTTACCAAATTACATAAAATTATTATAAGTAACATAATTTATTTTTATTTTTACAAAATAAAATAAAATTGTACAAAACATGAACTGATTTTCTACTTCCCTGTAATTCCTATTGTTATTATTTTAATATTTGTATATATTATAAATTATGTATATAAAAAAAAATATGTGGTCAAATAGTATGCATTTTATTTTTTTCTGTTATTTCAAATATAGAATTTTTCTTATTGTAATTTTCTCTCATCACATCCTCATATCCAGGTGGTGGTGTGATTACTGTTTCATATCTTGGTGGTGTTTCCATGATAGGTTCTGGTGTCCAGTTCGTTACAGAAATTTGACAACATTCCTAACAGAAGAAAAAAGTTTTGTACATTCTATTCTGACCCATGTTATCTTATAAAATTAGTGTTGACTAAAATGATTATATTAGTACAAAGAAGTTCTGTTGTTAAGTATCAACTACATTGTACTGAACTTCCTATACGTCCATGAAATTGTTAGTGAGTTTATTAATAAATTTACTAATGATATGACAAAATGTTTAAAATTTGAACCAAGCATTCTGAAATCAAAATTTTTATTACAAATTTTCGAATCAAACTTTCGTCTTGATAATTTATTTTAAACTATGAATTTTTAATTGTTTATAATTTTAATAGTTTGGTTCAGTTTGGGTTTGAACATTGATTAAAATTAATTTAGAAAATGTTTATTTAGTTTGGTCCAAACTAAAATATAGGTTACTTACATTACAAAAATTAACTATGGCTAAAACATTAAATTACCTGTACAAAAACTAAAGTAATGTTAAAAGTCCAAAATAATTTTTAGTTTTATTTTTAGATTCTAATCTTAGTTTATTAGTTATTGAACTGTTATTACTTGATTTAAAGACCATTGCAGTGCTTCATAGTATGCATTTGAATTAACATCAATCCAAAAGGGTTGTTGCCGGTCAGCACATGCTGTTGCATCAAATTTGTTGTCTTTCCATCGGCAACAATAACACATCCACAAAAAAAACAATACCATACTACTCATCATGACCCTATAGTAGTATAATGTATAAAATATTATTTAAAAAAAAATGGAAGAAAATGTTGAGTAACATTAACGATAAATTATTTATAGGTAATTTGAACCTGTTTAGAAATCATTAAATTATATTTTATATAAACTTATAAGAATGACATTTTAGAACTTTCAGTTTGCTTAAAATTATAATTTATTGCTTCTATTATGTATTGTGATTAGTGGTTGTGTGTATAGAATTTAAATAATCATTCAATCATTCAACTACCTAAGTAGGATTAGGACGTAGGTATATAAATTATTTTGTTTTTGTATTTAATAATATTCTTAACCAATTATTACCCTCCCAGCAGGATGTTGACACCGCCAGGTGAAGTATCTTGATTATTTTGTTGATCCTGCTGGTGTTCTGGTTGATTTTTAATCTTGTGCTGTTGAGTGGCTAATGATATAGCAAAATGTTGTCCAAAAGTGATCATTCTGAAAATAAAGTCAAAGAACAATCTTTAATTACAGCATTGTTCTAATATATTTAGACCTAAGTCTTTTTGTAAAGCGTAGGTATAATAATATAACTGATTTAGTTAAATAGTAAATTAAAAAAAATATCTATTTCATTATAATTAATTTATTTAGATTTATGAAATTGAACACGTTGAATTTTAAGCAGAAATTATAATATTTATCTAATGATTTTGTCGTTTAAACAATTTAAATTTAATATTAAGTTACATGGTTGAAAATAAAAACACATCATGAATATGTCTTTGTTTATTTATAGGTATGTAGATAGGACTATATGAGGTAGTCTAGTATCTAATGTTTATTCCTTTATAGGAATAAAATTGGGATTAAATGCATTATCTGTATAGATTATATTATTTGGATTTATTGGATACAAGCACACTTCTACAGTGCTCGCAAATTAAAATTTCATCCATTTCAAATCAAAAATTCTTTAGCAAGCCAATTTTAAAAGATAAATTTTTTCTAACAATTGTGTAAGAAGTTATTCTATTGTTAACTTTAGGAATAATACTTTTTGAAAAAATAATTTGACTATTGTTGCCTATCAATATAATTGTGTTTTATTACAGATTAATATTTTAGTAGGCAGCTGGGTGAGTTTTTTTTTTTTAATGTTTTACAATATTTAATATAGACAGTACAAAAATTACTACTATTATCTAACTAAAAACATAAATAGATTTAGTTATTAATAAGTATCAACTTAATTAAGTTTATGACTTTTAAACTTAATTATAATTTTCCTATCAGTTAATAATACATTTAGTTTAACTTAAGTTAATTTTCCGGCTTATTTTCTGGATTTGTGATCGAGCATTGATTTTTTTCTACAAAAATATGTGTTCCATTATTTGGGAAAAATGAATATTAATTACTATAAATATAGCATATCAATTGAACATTTAAAAAATAAATACTTTACCTATTAATGTGTTATTAATTTAAACTAATCTACCTATTAAAATAGAGATTTGTTAATAGCAGTTAATTACCTATAGCTGTAGGTAGGTAAAAAATAAATTATTTGGGAGATGTTATTTATATAAATATATTTTATAAATTTCTTTTTCATATTACCAAAACATAATAAATTTTTTAAACAAAGTAAGATTAAATATACCTTGAACCTGTATACAATTTCTCTGTATATGTTAATATATTTATTCTATTTATATATTAATCTATTTATTTTATATACAATATGTCTACAATCTACTACTGTGATCTACTAGGATAAAACTAATATTTTTGGTGTAATTTGGATTGGATAAATTCAAATTCCAAATACTCATACATTTTCAGTATTATAATTATATCATGTATTATAAAATATAATTTAATTAGTCATAAAAAAATAAAATTGTTTTTAATATCATTTCATTTTTAATCTAGAATTGTTTTGATTATATTATATTTTTATTTTATATTATATTATATTGTATAAACCATGGATTATTATTAAGTTTATGTAACATCTTAGTATATCTTAGTTCATGGTAATATATTTTAAACCATCAAACTATTTATCATAATATTATTATTGAGTTCTGTTTTCATTGTTGTTTAAGTTGTTTGCCTGTGTAGGTAAGTATGACTATTTGAATGTTACACTGTTCATAAAAATATAAAAACAACTTCTAATAGTTTCCTATTGATTTTCTACAAAATATATTTTATTATAATATAATATAAGTTATAACATAACAGGTCACGTAATCAATTGTTAGCATTGTTATAATAACGGTGTAGGAAGGTACCAATTTCTGTGGAATATACTTAGCACGGTTGTCAAAGGTGATGGTTGATCGGTCGGGGGTGCAGCCGTGTAGAAGACACAACCTCACCTTGTGACTTTTCCACATTATATTTAATAACTTTACAATGTAGTAGCATATAAATTCCAAGTATATCCTTGTATATACTTACATAATAATGAATAATATTTTATACCAACAAAATATATATTATGTTATATTAAAAATGTCAAGGTATAACAACTAAAATAAAAAAGTGGGAAGGTCGATTTTGGATGTACCTACTTCGTCCTTTCGATCGTCAGAGAAATTAGTAGTTTATTATAAAGATTTGAATGCAATGATATTAAATTAGGAAATACGATTCTGAGCGAAATTCAATATAATATACTGATAATCATAAGTTTACCATCTGTGTAAACTACACATAAGAAAATTCAAAAAAAATTTAAAGTATCTACATTCAAATTTACATTAGTTATCATGAAAAACTTAAAATCAATTTCATCAAAATTATGATTTCCGTACATTTAGATATTTTTGCGTCATTTTTTTAGTAATTTTTCTGTTCCCAAAGAAAAACTTTTGAGAAATTCGAAAAATAAGCTAAATAAAGTACCAACTAAACGCAATTTTCAACCGAAAGCCTATCCTATTTGTGGTAATCGGATCATTATTTTTACCCAAAAAAGTGTCTTCAGACATAAAAAAAAAAATATAATATTCAATTCTACTAAATATCCAAATTTTAGAAGCTTATAAAAAAAAGTAGGAATGTCCAAAATATTTTGGAAATAGTTTGAGTAGTATTTGAGTAGGCTTCTAGAAAATTTTTATACCATTTAACCCAAAATTACAGGAAAAATTAAACATTTTTGGAAAAAACTTCAAAGCTCTATACTTAGTCAGGAAATCAACCAATCCATTCCAAATTTTTTTCTCTAATGTAGAACACTTATCTAGATACTCAAAACAAGTTTCAAGTCCCTATGATTAAAACTTAATTAGTTATCATTAAATAAAAACATTTTAAGTAACGAAACCGTTATTTTGCCGATTTTCCTCCATTTTTTGGTAGTTTTTCTTTTCCCAAGGAAAGCATACCTTACTTGTGGTAATCGGACATTTATTTCTACACAAAAAAATGTCTTAAGACAAAAAAAAACATCTTTGTAAAATCAATACATTCCTCGCTTTGCTCAGAATCTAAAACTATAACATTAGGTAATTATAAATGTTTAACCTATATAGGTATCGGTATTATAATTTAGGGTTTTAAAATCTAGTACAAATTATATCTTTAAAATACTATTTTATTATTGTTTAACATATAAAAAATAATAAATAATAAATATTTATTGTAATATATTGTTTTGTAATAAAAAAAAATGTAATGTTAAGTGGTAATGTCGATTGTGGACGTTCCTCCTTCGTCCCTTCGGTCCTCGGAGAAATTAGTGGTTTATTATACTTAAGATTTGAATGCAATGATATTGCATTAGAAAATACGATTCTGAGCGAAACTCAATATATTACAATATGCTATATTGATAATTCATTCCAAAACTTTACCACGTATGTAAATTACGAATGTAAATATTTAAAATAAATTTCAATTTCCTACGATCTAATCTAAATAATGAAACCATAATTTTGCCGATTTTCAAGAACTCTTACTTTAAAAGCTTACGAAAAAAAATTGTCAGTCACGATTTTCAAAATATTTTGTAAAAAGATTAAGTATTATATGATTATACTTCGACAAAATTTTTAAAGTGATAAACCAAAAATTGCCAGAAATATTAAACATTTTTGGAAAAAAGTTCAAAGTTTTGTACTTAGCCAAATAATCGACCGATCTGTTCCAAAATTTTACCACACTTGTATATTACCTATGTTGATACTCAAAGAATTTTCAAGTTCCTAAGATGAAAACTCAATTAAATATCATAAAATTAAAAAATTTAAAATAACAGAAATCGTAATTTTGCCGATTTTCCAAAATTTTTTTGGAGTTTTTAGCCTTCCAAGGAAAAACTTTTGAGAAATTCGAAAAATGAGCTAAATAAAGTACCAACTAGACACGATTTTCAATAGAAAGCATACCTTACTTGTGGTAATCGGACCATTATTTTTTCCCAAAAAAGTGTCTTCATACATAAAAAAAAAAAAAAACATCTTTGTAAAACCAATACATTCCTTGCTTCGCTCAGAATCTAAAAAGTTATGTTTGAAAATTAATAAATTATGTCATTGGGCTAATATAAAAATAATGTACAACAATATTACAATTAATTATAGTACTAGGTATATTATTATAATAGAGGTATAAATATAATAGTATATTCCAGTACTACAGAAAATAACTATAATTATTTTTATATTAGACCAGTTTCAAAAATAGGTAATTGGTATATGACTCAGGTCATAAAACATTTTTTGGTTTAATGGAACCATAGGATTTTATATTATGATATAAATTAATTGATATTATGGAGAAAATGCTTAATATTTCATCAAAAATAATTTAGATAAATTAAAAATGTAAACAAATCTTAATTGTATTTACTTATTATGTAAATAATAGTTATTATATTTATCAAGTAATTGTATGTATGAAATGTTATGACAAAATACCAAAACTAGAAAATCTTTAAAAGTAAATTATAATTTTTTATACCTAGTTATTTATCTACTTTTATACTTGTCATTTTCACTTGCAAAATAAATTGCTATGAAGGGAAATAAAATGGTATTGCTATTAACATGAATGAATGCAACTGCCAAGACGAACCACATAGTAAGCTATTAACCAATGATGCAAATATAATTGGAAATATTTATTTTATAAATTGAACATATACCTTTATTATATTGTACATCGTATATGGTACTTATATAGTAAACAGGGCTTGGCCGGTCTCCAAATCAGATGTCAGAAACACGTTCGGAATATTTTGTCTTGTAGGTACCTAAGTATTAACGTTTTTGTCTTATTTAGATTAAACGTATTAGGTACATATATAACGAAAACAGTGAACTCATAACTAGTTAAAATAAAATATTTCCAATTAAATGTTTAATATTTATTAATAATAAAGTTCTTTTGTAATATATTACTATTAAAACTTGATGATTTGATTTTAGATACTTTTTCTCCAATGTCTGACAGATGACAAGTATTTAGTCAGGTACGTAATAATAAAAATACTTTATTTAAAAAAAGTTATTTGCTCATGTCTCTTACAGACGATTGTAAAACTTAATTTTAAACATTTTTAAAAACGAATTTAAATTTATTCTCAATATTATAATATAATGACTTTAGCTTTAAGGGAATACCTTGTAAGTCTAATAAAGGCGTGGATATAAATCCTGACCAAAGTGACAGATTTTAAGAGGTTATAAATTATGTTGTTATATACTTCGTTGTTAAATGTTTACAAAGTTCACAATACAAATACACAGTCTCTCAGATTACCCAGGTATATTATATTAAAAATAAAACACCTAAAACAAATCCACTTAAATACCTATATATTATTATAATAAAAATAAATAGAGTAGTGACAAAGTAGATACAAAGTTTGAAACATATAACTCAAAGGAAGACTAGGCTACTCATTAGTCATTATGATTAGATACACATCACTACCATTTACTATTCTACATGAGGTTATATATTATATTAAACTTGTGCTAACTTTAGCATAATACTGCTCTTATAATAATAAGACTTAACTATTTTAATTATTTTGCGTTATTGATTCTAAAAATAAGATTACACATTACTAGTATTTTATATAAAGAGATTAATAAAATCCCGTGATACTTAAAACAATTAGGTATTATGTACAACATTATATGGCAGCTTATGTATTTAATTTTGTTTCGTTCTTAAAATGATTTAACCTAATTTAACCTTGTTAAAATTCCACAAAAGGGTATTTCTTAGAAGTAATAATAATTTATTTATTTAATTATTTTTAAATTAAAGCTGGAAGAACACAATTATTTTTTTCCTTTACCTACTCTTCCAATCATTCTTAATTATTTATAATGCTATTAATTGTATATTTCAAAACGCAATATTACTCAATTATATTTGGTATATAACGCTATAGTTTTATACATAGTACATATATTATTATAATACCATAGATTGTAAATACAGAATATTACGTCATAATAGAGAACCTACTCTTATGAATAATAACTTTAATAATTTTAAAAAATGAAGACGACTCTTATTGAAAGTATTAGGTAATAGTATTTTAGAGTTAAAAACATGAATAAGTAGCATCAGTCTTAAAGGGTGTGTACTATTTTTATATTATAGCATGTATTTATTAGAAAATTGTGGTTTAATTAATAACAACTTTAAAACAAATTGGTGATCAAACATATATTTGAACTAAATAACTTATATATTTACATGGAGTACAACGGATTCATAAACTGTTAAATGGTACCGTAAAATTACTTTTTCTATGAAAAAAAAAAAATTTTTTTAGAAAAAGAAAAAACGTGATTAGTGTTTAATTAAAAACAATCTACATTTTTTATTTTTGGTAATGGAATTCAAATAATAATTTATTATAATACTTCATTGCGTAAAAGTAAATAAAATAATAATAAGTACGAAAATTGTTTTTTTTTTTGCATTTTAGCAACAAAATAATCTACAAGAGTTCAAACATTTATATCTTATTGTTATTTATTATTTTGAACGTTGATAAATGTAGTAAAAGTCAACTTTTTTTTTAACAAATAGATAAACGATTTTTCCATTCAAATCGTAAAATCCAAAGCTGTTAGCTTTGAAAATGATGAGACGACTGAAGAATAGCTTGGAATTACGATGGGTACGAAAATTCTAAAAAAATCGAGTATAAACCACTACTACCGAAAAATAAAATAATAAATTGGTTGTCTTGAATTTTGCTTATACCTATGGAATAAAAAAATGCAAGCTATGTTTTAAAAAATAAAATTGTATGGAAAAACAGTAAAGTTGTATTATATATCTGTATGCATTAGTTTTAATTCCGGAAAAACGTATTGTTCACGTCGCAATATATTGATTAAGTTATTTTAGTTTTAAATTTAATGGTAACGTGCTTAACAAAAATTTTATTTACTTACAGTATGAGAATATTATAGTTTAACAATGTCCTTGGAATATTACAAAGGTATATGCATAGGTATACCTTATATATATATATGAATTGTTTTCTTCAAGGTTTATATTTAATAAATAAATTTAAGAAATATATAATAATCCGAATGTTATGAAAATAATCATACCTTTCACTTAATTAATATTAGTATAAATAATTAAATTTGTAAAAAAAATACTATATTGTTATCAAATGGGGTGTCACGACTTAATAAAAACTTATATAATATTAGTAACTTATTTAATGAAAAAAAAAAAAAAAAATACGAGTTTGTTTAATATTTAAGCCTCACCGAGACACGATACAAATGTTATGTTGTTATTTAAAATATTGGTAAATAAATAAAGTTTTTGTATATTATTATTTTTATATTTATGTGTAAATTATATTTGAAGTTATTATTAATTGAAAATTAAACAATATTTATTATATTTTGATAATAATTTATTATATTATTATTTTATGTATGCCTAGGCAAATTTTTAAAAGAACCGCAGTAATGTAGTAAAATTGCCTATGTAACACGCCGTGTTAATAAATTTGACTCGTAATGTCGTTTTGTGGTATTTATTCACACGTAGGAAATGCATAGAAATATTATCCTATGGTTTTTTGACAAAATGTTCTTTTTAAAAATCTAATAAAATAAAATACAAACTTAATTATCCATCTGAGTTTAGAAAACTGGATTTAATTTAATAACAATTTAAGAATTCTTGTAGTTTTCAACAAATATACGATGTTCTAACAGTTATTTTTAACTAGGTCAATTTATTTTATATACTTATTTCTTCTTTTTTGAAATTGTAAAGAAATTTAAGAGAGTATTATTATAGATTTGGTTTTTCTAAAATATTTACTTTTTTAATTTAAATTATGTATTCATGTAATTATATTTTTAATTTTAAAGTTACGTATTGTTACGTAATTATCATTAATCTAAAATACATTATTGGCTATATAGTATTTATATATTTTGATTATCATGGTAAATTACTATATTAACTATAAAAAAAACCTATGAAATAAAATTTTAAATTAATTATACTTTATTATAAAATAATTAATTGATTCCTAATTATTTTGAGTAATGTGTATAAAATTTAATTATATTAAAAAAAAATAAGAGTTTGTTTAATATTATAGCCTCACAGTTACAAGACATAATATATAGTTATGTTGTTATTTAAAATATGGTTTAATAGATAAAGTTATTGTGTATTAATATTATTTTTATGTTTATGCTTAAATTTTGTGTAATTAATGTTTAAAATTAAATTAATTCAAAATTAAACAATATTTATTTATATTTATTATTTTGATAATGATTTATTTTTATTATTTTTTATATCATTATTTTATGTATGACTAGGCAACATTAAAAAAAAATCGCAGTGATGTATTGATGTATTACTTATTTATGACGCTGTGTTAATAAATTTTACTTGTGTAATTTCGTTTTTTTCTATTAAAAATCCAAAAATTTGCATTCAAAATAAGTATAAAACATATTTAAAAATATTTTTTAATTATTTGCAAGAATTTTTATGTTTTAATAAACTCTATTAAACTCATAAAACTACACGTTGTAATATTGATTATATAATTCTTCTTACTCTTTTATAAAATTTGTATTATTTTTTATAAAAAAACTAATTTAATATACATAATATGACTACAAAATTTAAAATACATACTAAAAGTCTAGAACTAAAAAGAAACTCAAATATGCATTTATATGAAAAATAAAATTTCATGTCTTGTTTTATCTAAACATAAAACATACTAAATTTTTACTTTGCTGTTTTTGTATTTGTGTATAATACATTTTCAAATGCTTTAATTTCTCTAGCATAGTAATTTTCTAATTATAATAAAAATTATTTATGTCTTTAATAATTTTACATGAGAGACACTTTTATAAAGTTTGCCAGGCTATTTGTCATTAAAAGATTCTTCGTTACTGCGTTATTATACTATAAACAGTTGATATTTACAAATAATTTTCAAAAACCGTACATTAAAAATATGAAATAGGTAAACATTTAATGACGAAAACAAACATAAACACATAAACATAAACACTCTGTATTTCACATTTTCTAAGATTTGCATTGAACAAATTTAATTGTTCAAAACAATTATAACTATACAACTAAT
The DNA here is from genome assembly GCA_013282895.1 of Eriosoma lanigerum. Classification (NCBI taxonomy): domain Eukaryota; kingdom Metazoa; phylum Arthropoda; class Insecta; order Hemiptera; family Aphididae; genus Eriosoma; species Eriosoma lanigerum. The sequence continues at coordinate 28,630,374 of CM023357.1, forward strand.
TATAGAAAGAATATGTAGTGTTGAATAATAATTTACTACCAAATAAATACTACTATTTATTATAATAAATATTACATTACACGTGGTCTGATGTAAAACATGTAGTTAAGTTTTTTATTATTTGAAGTATATAAATAACATATTAAGTATATTAATAACATTTTTTTGTATTACATTAATACATTCTCATTACTAAAAACCAAAATGTATAATTTCAGATTTTACTCGTCATTTAATGATAATACACAATTATGAAATAATTAGAAATTTTGTTATTAATGAATTTTAAAGAAATAATAAAAATTCGTATACGTTGTCATTATTATATGTAGGTACAGATTAGTTATAGTTTCTGGTCGTATAATTTCTGAATTCCTGATAATTTTATTATTACGTATTTTCTTAATTTTAATTAAGTTATTATACCAGGAATAATAAATAATTTATTTCATTTGTTAATCGAAGTTTTTTTTTTAAAAAAATAATTATTTTATGTAAACAAAATTATAAAATAACTTATTTTTATTTATTGTTTTTTATTTAAATTGATTGTGTAGCCTTAAGGTTTTGTGTAGTTTATACATTAGTTTATTGCATTTATTATTTATTAATTGTAAAACTTTACTGGAATAAACTCAGGTGTATGTTTGCAATATACATTCTTTAAAAAAGGACACTATTTTGTTATTATAATATAATTTTTTTAACACATTTTTCCTTTGACTTCAATACAATTTTTTTCGTTGAATACATATTAAGAAAAATAATATTATGTTAAGTTATTAATTTTATTTATAAATTTTAAGTGTATGTATAATGAAAAAAATATTTCAACAATCAAACAAACCTATTATATTATAATATTCACGTACCTTTGTTTACATAAGATTAAATTTCAATTAGGTATATAAGGCTAAAAATAACCACCAATTACAGTATAAATACTCAGTATATTTTATATGACAACTTTTTATTTGAACATATTATTAATAAAAAATAATAGTGCAATATTATTATAATAATAATTCTAAATATTGGTCTGAAATATCGATTAAGTTCACAGTAGAAAATATAATACGTAAATGGCAAACTATCGAATCAATAACTGCGTATATAGGAACTTCTAACGTTAATGCTCACATGCTCGGCAATGGTTTTACAATTATTGTTCACTTTTAGTTTGTTAAAACAATTCATAGTTATAATTTTTATTGATGGATTTTTATAGATAAAACTAATTTTTTCAAAAATATAAGAATATTATTCATACTAAAATAATTGTTATATTATATTTATAATTTAGTATTAGTATAATAATCGTATGTGAAATATAGTGCGAATTATTATAAAATATGACGTATATAAGTAAGTAAGCAGTAAAATATCTACATTTTGTTATATTTTAATTATAGATTATTTTTTTTTACCATAGCGAAATAAAACGTTACATTTGTGTATTCGAATTTCTGAATTATATTTTCGATATTTTTCGAATATTTTATCCAATTTTAGTTACAATGGTTATATTATTTGACTGAGTAAAACAGTTATTGTATGTTATTTTGTCTCATCTAAGTGACATAATTAGAGAAAACGAAATTTATATTCTACACCTATTTGAGATTTTTTCAACGACTTTGCAAATCGTTTAACGTTATAAACCAATGACGCAATATATGTCATGTAGTGTTTTCGTTTATATATTTTTACACTTTTTTACAGCTAACGTGTGAAATCGATTTACCGAAATAAAGAACTAAAGCCATATTCACTAAAATGAATCAAATACTCCAAAAAATGCGTATTGTTCAGTTAAAAGTCGTTTAATATAGTATTGTGCGTATAAGAAGTATAGTCGTCTCATAATTTTCGTTTAGTAATTTTTTAATGAAACGTATAAAATGTTCAACCATATATTTGGAAATTAAATTTAACACTTAATAGAAAATAATGTGATCGTCACTCAAAAAAAAAAAAAAAAAATATAAATGTAAAATGTAAAAATTCACATAATTGTTATTTTATAATATTATTTTAATACGCTATATTTTAAAGAATGTAAAGGTGTCGAAAAAAAATATGACTTTATTTTCATAACAATGAAACTTCTTTTAAAGAAAAGTTTAAAAAAAAATTATTAATATTACATAATATTAATTACATTTCGTATAAACATCTGTCATTAGTAAGAAGAATTAAAATAAAATATAAATATATGCAAATAAAGTTGAGAAATTTTAGGAATATTTATTTATTTTTGTATTTTGTTTTAATTAATTGCTATATTATGTACATGATGTATAAAAATTATACAACAATAAGTACAAATTAATTTAGTTTAGATATAAGGTTATAAGGTTACTTAGGGTAGTAGAGTTTTGATTGGAAATGTTATTTATTAATATAATTCCGAGGCATTATGTTTGTATTTATTCAGCTAGAAGTTCTCGGTACAATTTTTGTTGCAAACATCTGCCGAGGTTTCTAGAGATAAGAGAAGTTTAAATTAGCAGATTTCAATGAGTCGTGAGATTGGAGCGAAATCGTTTGTAGAATGTTTTAGCTATGCTTTGTACCGTCAGAATGAAGAAATCTCTATAAGGAGTGTATCATTTGTTACATAGAAAGATACATGTGTACTTTGACAGAAACATTTTGATATTTTGATTCTATTTTGTTTGAAGGTTTAACTGATCCAGATAAAGGATTGAGAAGCAGTTTATAAATACTGATTGTATCATGAAGATAAATATGTTTGGATACAAGAAAAAGACGAAGAGATTGTTAAAAGCCAAACGTTTGGTACGTAAATGAGTTAGGTCCCAAGTGAGACGTATATTTAGTTAACATACATTACGTACATATTTATTTAAAACTAACAGTATTTAACCACTTTTAATTCAATATTGGATTCAATTCAGTATATTATTGAAAATTTAAACGAATCATATTATTACTATGTATCTATATGTACTCGTATAAGTGTACAACGTTGTAAGCAGTGACATGGTACATTCTTTTGAATTTAATTGTTTTTCTGTGATAGATGAAAATGAGTATTAAATATTATATTAATATAATAAATATATTAATTGGTAAAAATACATGATATTGTTTATATAATTAAATTAAATTAGTTTTATTTCAATTATTTTACGAAAAACAAAAAACATAATTTTTTAACTTACTTTCAAAATTAAATTACATAATCTTTTTTTTTTATTGATATTAGGTTGATTGTTGCCAGTTGGAAACGTGCCATGGCGTGATAGATGGTACTTATATAGAATGCAAGGAAATATACAGGTAAATCAGAGATTTTGTTACATAATCCATATTATAACATATTATGTTTGAGTATTATATGTATCAATATATATTACGCTACCGTAAACTAGGCATATATATATATATATATATATATATATATATATATATTATGTTAATATTTTACGAATAGTTCATATATGCAATTGTTCAATTTCACAACTTGATTTAAATGTAGGTAATATCAGTTAGATTATATACTTATTTAAAGTCATTTAATTATTATTTTTGTAAAAATATATTATATGTGTTTGATTAATTTTTGTATAATTTATTTAATATTCAGCATTTTGTAAAGTAATTATAATTTTTACGTATTTGACAGATTATGTAGTGTGACCATTATGTTATTTCACAATTAATATAAATTGTACAATTAACATTTGTTAACACTTTTACAATAATTTCTCGTTGTATTTCACATTGTTTTTATATCAATATTCGAAATTAATATCACTCAATTTATTATATCATTCTTATTTCAGTTTATGTTATTTGTTCTATTCACATTATACATAAATGTTCGTCTTTAAAAATTTATTTATTTGAATACCTATTTTATTTATAAATCGTCATAATACAAATTAAATAAATAACATATTAATTGTAGACATCAATTAAATTCTTCATATATTGACAAAATCAATATATTGATTTATGTTGATAGAATCAAAAACATAATGTACTGTTTGTCCGAGTTTTAATATTATCATAAGTGTAATGAAAAAAATTTAATTAAAATAATTTTGTGTCTATTATCATAATATTTGTAATTTTTAAATTTTACGGTTTTTAATTTTTTATTACTTTTTTGGAACAATGAAATCCAATTTTTAAGGTATTTTATTTAAATTATTTTAACAATTTAATTATTATTAAACTTACAAATATGGAGTTTGCATGTATCATAATCGTTTAATCTGTTCAATATAATGCCAAACTACGTCGTTATTAAAACAATGTGTTTATATCGTATCTAATCGCTCAAAATAATTTTGTATACAGAGTGAAAATATTATATAACTATTTGTGAAGAAATCAGATATATGTTATTTTAAAGTAGACTTATATATTTAATATTCTATAACTGATAACAAATAGCGAATATTTGGAGACTTGTTTAGAATTGTTTGGTCTGGATGATTCCGTTTTGTTGTTTTTAACTTATTTCTAATAAAAATAGGGATAATAAATTCCACAAATACTTATCGGTATTGATGGAAAAATAATATTATTTTTAACTGGGTAAAATTAAGGTTCATTTAAAAAATTTAAGCTAGTTTAATTTTGTATTTCTTTTAGTGAATATAAATTATTTACTTAGTTAAGTTAAAAGTTAAATTTAAAAAATATAACAACTTCATAATTAAGTGGTCATTAAAAAAAAAAAAATTATAATTAACGCGTATATCAAATTTTTTTGGTACATCCACTTTAAACGAATACAAAAATATAATATAGTCATTAATTTCAATAATTTTATCATTACAGAACATATCATTGTAGAACTTTTTTTTATTTATGTTAGATTAGTACATTAACACTAAAATTTATATTTTTTAACATAAGAAAAACTTATGTTATAGGCTTATATTGATTTAATATTATTATCTATAACAATATTCAAATAGATAAACTAAGTTTGAAATAAAACTTAATTACGTTACAGTTAATTAAAATGAATTATTTATTGGCATAATGTTTTTCGTTTATACTCAGTATTCAATATCAGTATAACATATAAGAAATATCAAATGGTTGATAATGTTCTCGATATTTTTATTTAAAATCGTTCTTACACTCAATTTGTAAAAAATATTGTCACATTACGAAAAAAGTTTTAAATCGATTAGATCATTGTTATTATTCCAAAAATTTTAAGTCCACATGCAGTATCATATCCCAGTGTCATCTCTATCCGCTTAATTGTCTACTTCACAAAAGAGCACCAACCAATACTTCTTCACATTTAATACTTCCCACGCATCTCTTATACACTTAACGTGCTTAGTATCTTGACTTTATATTTTTTTTTCTTCTCAACATATCATTGTTTAAATTATTTAATTCTATAAACCAGGGAATATTTATGCATGGTTTTTGTATTAACCACAACTGTTTAAGTGCGCATAAATCACATAGATCACTATACCTTAAAATCAAAAAAGTCATTAATCTACTTACGCGTATATTATATACAGCGTGCGTTTGTGTGTTATGAAAATAATATTTTCTGGAGAAAAAAAAAAAAACGTTTTTTTCGAACAATTTCGTTCCGGAACTACGGTCACTATAATACTGTGTTTATTGAATTTCTAACGCATCCGACAGCCAGCGATATAACTTTTTTTCTTTTAAAAATGAAAAATTTGATTTTAAATGTTTGGAATAAACGGTCCGTCGCGGAGACCGTCGTATATGCAAACCAAATCGACCGGCACTCGGTTGCCGAATGCGCGAACGATATATTACGGAGAAACGCGCCTGGCGATCAATTCGCCGTGGCCTCGGCAATCGCGTGTGTCGTGTCTCGCGTGTATATGCATAAATGAATAAAAAAACGAGTCCTATACACGCACGCAACTTACCTGACGTGGCTAATTATATATTTTTTATTATTATAATTCATAAATTGCATATATCTGTCCCTGTGTTAATTGTTAGTGGATACTCCATTGGCCAGTTTTGAAAATTTTATCGAATTTTTTTTTAGGAAATCAAACGAGTTCATTTTACGTTTTTTAATTTACATTTTTAGCCATTAGATATTTTTTCATCGACATATACATATTTTTGTATAACATATTATACAGTTTGGCAGTATCATCTATATATATATTAAGTATAACATTGTATTTTTATCTTGATACATATTTTGAAAATATCTCGTAAATTTGTATCTAGATGCAATTTACTTCTGTATCATGTATATTTTTATACATAAATGTACACAATATATAAAAAACCAAATTATATAGGTAGTTATGTAGGTAATACAAATTTAATTTTAATTTTAAATGAAAACAAATACACCCTTAAAGTAGATCTAATCTTTCAGACATCATGTTTGTAACGTTAATTTTTCTAAAGGTAATAACCATTTTATAAATATTCCTAATATATAAAAATAAAAATATAAAATAAAATAATCGAATATCATAAACATTAATCTATTAAATAATTTTTTTTATAACTATTTCCATACATTTAAATATTTAAAACAATTTAATTTTTAATTTTTTCTTATGTGTATTTATTTATATCCTGAAACAAAAAGTATATTTATATATCTTTGTTACTTGTATCTTGTATCAAGGCACTAAAAGAATATTTATATAAAAGTCAATATGTATATTAACCTAACTTATGTATATTGATGAACTACAAAGTTAAAAATAGTCCATCCTTAATCTTATATGTTTTCATAAATAATATAAATATCAAAATGATATTATTTTATACAATTTAAATTCAATATAAAAAAATAAAAATAAACAATAAAATTAATTATTTCATTTTTATGGCTTGATATATTCTGTATCTATATTTAAAAATGCGTTTTTTAAATTCTGGCATGATGTATTAATATTTTTAATAAATATCTAAGAAATACCAACAAGTTGATAAATTTCAAGTAATCAACTTATCGATATTTGGTTTGGATTTGGTATTATCGTATTGTGATAAGTACGAAATAAAAATTTGATGTCGACTTAAGTGAAAAAAAAAATAGTTTGAAATAGTTAAATTATTTGAACATAGAGATTTATATAATTCTATAATAAATTGTATTAAGTTAATAATTCTATATTATTAATTATAAATTGAAAAACTATTGTATAGAAATGATTGAAAATGTGTGGTCATTAAAATATTTGTAAAATACCTTAAATAAAAATATAATAGAATATATATTTTAACTTAAAAGTTACTTTAATATTGATTACGTTGAAATTTGATGATTATAGAAGCTAAAAATAATATTTTTGTCTGTTATTTCAATACTTATAATATTTTATACACAATATATTTTAAGTATTCACTAAAAATAATGATCCCATATTTTATCCTTATTTATATATATTTTACAAAATTTTCTTTAAATTTAAATTTATTTATAATATATATTATCTGTTTTTTTCTTTAATATCACTATCTTAACTATGAAATGTTATATAATTTAATACCTAATTATATATTCATTTAACTGTATTTAATGTATCTCGAAAATAGGTAAATTTGTTTTTCATTTATATTATAATATTGAAATCCAAATAGTATTTAAACATTTTTTTTTTACATTTTTAAGAGGTTTCATATTTCAAATATAAAGTTTTCATCAATTAGATCTTAGTTTAAAGTTAGTAAAATGTAAAATGTAATGTATGATTATTATGTTTTAAATTAATATAAACATATTCTACCAAGTTTTGTTATTTTTTTTTTTTTTGATTGCGATAATTCATTACTGTCTTTAAATCATAATAATATTAACAAAATTATTCTCTCCAACAAATTCTTAAACTAACTTTATAGACGCTATAATTGAAATATATCACTTTTAGATAAAATAATTCTATTACTTTAAAGAACGTATAGAAATTCGTATTTCACCTATAAGTCTATTATTACAATGTTTAAAATTGCTTTCTATTAATTATTTGAGAGTATAAATTAAAAATTTTATAAAACTAAAGTTAAATTTTACAAACTATTAGTTTATAATATATGATATCATGATAGTAATAATAAATTATATTCAAATCCTTATATAATAATGGCTTTTACTATACTAATATTGCTAATATTATTTAAGTCTGACTTTGTAATTTTATTTGGAATACATATTTATAACATATATCGTGTTTTATGACTAAATAGTTTATACCACTAGAGCGCTCCACAAATACTGCTAAAGAAAATATATGTAATAAATATAAATATTATAATTATTTTCAAAATAAATCTTCCTAATTCAATCAAATATTTGGAGTACTAACAAACAAAAACCATAGAGTTCTGAGATATATTTAATAATGAAGAATTTTACGAAGCAATTATAGTTAGATAATTTTTACATAATTATTTTTAATCGATAATAGATTAATAACATAATAAATATGATTAATTAATTCATTGGAATCAAATTAAACATAAAAATACAAGTAACCTTGTTTACGGGCTAGTAAATGGTTAGATTTAATTTTAACCGGAGATTAGATATTTGAGAAGAAATCCCACGATTTTATAACATATTTAGTCCAATTTTTTTAGAATTACATTTTAATGTATTTGTTTTCTATAACGAAATTACATAATAAATGTCTTTCTAAAATTATGTTTTAAAAATATTATTTGTTTTTATCTCGAACAGTTTTGTTACGAACAGATATGTAGCTATATTGCCTATATAAAACGCCGCGTTACAATTTTTTGTTGTAATAATAATTTATTAATTTTTATATTTAAACAAAAAAGTTTTATACATTGTATACATAGTGTTATGTTATACTTTATATAATCAAACTTATAAAACTAAAATTAATTATATTGAACTTCTTAAAATTCAATATGTTTATAATATTAAATTAATATTAAATGTTATATTAAAAATGAATATTACAATTTTTAATTCATATGATCTTGTTTTGATGATTTTATTGTTATTAAAAGTAGACGTAAGCGAAAAAAATATTTTATTGAATACGGCCAAAATGTATCGAATGAAATACTGTGCGTCTGTTTGAATGATTTTGATAAATGTCAATATTTATTTTCATATCATAAATTGATGTTGATGAAATTTATCAAAATTCTATATATATATATATATATATATTTATGTTACCGTTAAAGAATGAAATGCTAATAATTTATGAAATAACTAGTTATTTTATAAAATTACTTAAATTCGTAGCTAGAGTGAATTATTAATACTTTATCTAGGAATTTTATACATTATTTATTGTCGTCTGGTTAAAGTCTTTACATTACTACTAGGTAATCTATAAAATGAATCAACTTTATACCATATTAATAAATTACTATACTATATATACGTACAGATATGTAATATTATTATTATGTCTTTTGATATTAATGGTATGGAAAATTTGTTAATGATAATAATAATTTTTGTTTGTAGGTAACTTATCAATACTTCATATTTACTCGTAATGTTTTTATATTCTTTTACAGTTTCATTCAAGTGTTCTTTACGTATATAGTTATATTAGTATTTTAATAACTTATTTATTTACCATGAGTTCAAATGAAATGAAAGAAAAATTCAATAATTATTTGTAGACTCATGAAAATAAAAATAAAAGTGCGTTTTTGACTGACATAAAATACGCGAGTTTAGTTCTGGACGTAAATTGCATGAAAATAAAAAAAGAATACACAAGAGACTATTGGTTGGCGAAACATTAAGACATAATTTTAGTGAATGTTACAGAAAAATTAATATATTCTGTAAATGAAAAAGAACTAAATATTAAAATACAGTAACATATATATATATATATATATATATTTCTCTATAGACGAATGGAAAGTCATTGAGAAATGGAAATTTAAGAAACTTTGGCATACAATTATAATAGTTTTTTAGATGAGCGATCAGTATAAAATATAAAGTATAGTAATTAAAATATCAAAGTATTATGATTTTAAAATAAAAGTACTATCTTATTGCTTAACGTTAATGCATCTATAACTTTTCGATGAACTTTTTTGTGTAATATCTCAGTTGTGTATATTTTTTAATATTTTGTCTTCTTAATTAATTACTTTGTGCATGACAAGTACATCGAATGACAAATATTATATCTTTTGAATATATCTCATCGCAATACTTTAATTCTATAGAACTTTATTCTGTTTATTTAGTTAATAAATAACTAGCAACTTGTTTTAGACATAAATTGCTATATTGGTATTTTAAAATTGTAACTTTGTCGATTGTATTCGACCTGTAGTATGTTTTAGGTAGTAAGTAGTTACTTTCAAATTTTAATAATACCGTAATTATATTTATATGCTAGTGATGTATACAATAATAAATTATAATTTTCTGTAATGGTTCCAAATACAAGAAAGTACTATAAGCAAATATTATGTATATAATATTATATTACATTTTACTTGAGAAGTTAGTTTTAGGTGTTTACGAAAAATATTCTATCGTAATCCATCATTAGCCCAATATCCTTATATATGACTGAGAAGCAATGTAGCGAAATGTATAAGTACAATAATATTGCATTCCTTTGTTTAAATATTTTTTTGCACATAAACATTTTGGTTTATATATTTATTAAACATCTATCACTGACACTTTTTAAAGCTACATATTATAATGCATGGAATTTCCATATGTTTATTTTTAATTATTATATATTAATATAACTCGTGTATATCATTAAGTCTTATCGGTATTAAAAACGTTTTTAATTATAAATTACTTAATGTTGACATTATAAATATTGAATCTGTATTAAAGTTTTAGATAATGACCTTATAATTATATATTTTATATATAGTTTACCTCTGAGTAATTCAGTCTTTATACTACTAATTTTATATGTAAATGTATTTATTGTTATGAATCTAATATATGTACTTTTATCTTGGGCAAGTAAAACGATTTGTTTCAAATGTATTAATATTCATTTAATATTGGGAGCTTTCTTATTGAATGTTTTTTTTTTAAACTTATCCCAATTAAGTAATATCGTTAAAACGTCTGGTATTGTTTTGGATCTATTATAATCTAACTTTCAAGAGACTATTATTAATCTTAAAATAGATCCATTAGTTCTTATTGATTCTTATTATCCTGCAGTTCTTATTTTTTTCTTTTTGTCTAATTTTTTGAATTATTAAACAAATTTTACCATTGTTTAAGCCGATTAAATTAATGTTATTATATTTTTTAATTATTTTAATTTGTGTATCTCTTTTAAGAATATTAACATGAAAGTTGCTGTTCTCTTATTTCAGGAAGCATTAATTGAAGCATAATTCAAAGTTGTCTTTTAAAAAACTATAGTTTTTATTGATAATAACCATGATTTTTATTGCTGGTTTTATAATGAACTCATCATATTATGATAATATTTTCATAAGCATGACTTTATTTCATGATTTTATATACTGGTCGAAAGTTTAAATCGTGATAAATCCAATTTTTTTTTAAATGATCTTGTTACAACATTATTTCTCATAAAATACCAAACTCTGTTTATTTTTATAATTGTATCGCTAAAAATAGTGAAGCTTTCGCTGACCTAATGTTTTTCCTCGGTTTATAAAGGGTAATTTTTTTTATCATGTTCTACCTTTAAAAATATAAGTTGTTTTTATATTTTTTTTTTTATGAAAACATTATCAATCATTTTTTTTATACTATTTCTTAGTTATAATATTTCTATCTCCATCCTTGATGGCTACACCATATTAACATTTAATTTTCAAATGATGAGAAATATATTTTATGTAGTAAAATCATAAAGATTATATTTCGTATAGAAATCCTATTAATATTTCCTAAATATTTTAAATATTTTATTTAGAGTATTAAACATTCATTTTAAAAATATAAATGTTATTCTTAAGTATAGAATGGAAGAGTATATGGTATGGGCGGTATCGTAGTACCGACATAAATTATATTACGTAGTTATTATTGCGTACTCCGAAGGTACTGTCTATATATTTGAACATCAATTATTTGGGAAATAATAATCGAATATCCAAAATCAGCAGATATGAAATTCTATTAAACTATATTTTTTATGAATTTATTTTTAAAAAATATGAAAGTAAAGGAAAAAAAATTAAATAAAATTTACAAAAACGACTTTTTTTCAAATATATACATTGGATCATGATAACAAGAATAATCCTGTATGTAGAAATTTACATTAATTCTCTCATTTGAATTTATTTCTCACAGTAGTTTTTAATCATCATATCGAGTATAAATTAAATTAATTTTATTGCTATATATGCCGAGATTTGTATTGATGATTAAAACAAACATTTTTTGATTTTGACCACCTATGTGATGATTTATATGAATAAAATCCTTCTAGGATATTTCGTAGCGGCACTGGATGTAAGTGGCCAAACGATGATGTAGATACGTGGAACAACACAAAACGCAAATTATAAAAAAGAATATCGTTGTTGTTTTAAATAATTTTCTCCGTTTAATATTTGTTCATCTGTTGGTTTCTTACCACAATTTGAATCGAGTCCACGGCCACCATAACGCGGTTGTCGACCGGACCTTGCCGGCTATGTTCACGAGAAATTACGTCTTTAAGTACAACAAAATAATAATAATAAAAAAAAAAATGATACAATCGTATCTAACACTATTATAGTGTTGAAATTACGACAGTCAATGGCGGAGTCATTTATCTACGCACCAGTTCAGCTCCTTTCAATTACTGAGTCGGAGTTACCGGTGGATGCTATTCCGCCACCTAGGTGGTAGTTTACCAAAAAAATAGACCGCGTTGGATATATCGCTTGCACCTGTGTGCTCGTGATAATTGGACCATGTCAATTTTTCGATTATTTATTTCGATTTAATTCATTATAAATTTATTTTAACGTCCTTATACATAAGTGTTAACACAAAGATAAACACTATTTACATAACACGAATAACCTAAAAATAATGTTCTATGACAATATATAAATATGACAATATTGGTGTATTATTATTATCATAGATTACATTTGTGTACTATGTGTGATATGATAACCATCGATTATCATGAGTGTATTTATCATATTGTAAATGCAGTTTTCGTTAGGTTACTATGTAGGTAGTAATGTATAATTTTATCGGTTGACTACATAAATTTGTCAATCTCATTCAGATAAATTATATTTATATGGATTTTTATATAAATTTCAATTAGAACAGTAAATTTATAACAATATTTCAGATTAATTCTAAGATAGTTAAATATTTAATAATTATGAGAGAGAATATAATTTAAAGAATAAATAAATTATATACAGTTTTCATCATTAATCATTTAACAAATTAGGTAGGAATTTGTAGGCTACAATCCGGAGATTATACAGTTCAAATCTGAACGGGGCACTCAAATTGTTTGCACTATTTTACAATAAATGTTTATGTTTGTAATATGTAATATGGGTATTTGGAATATTTTTTGCAAATGTACCTATCATAGCAATTGATCAAATTTTCATTTAATATACGTGTTGATTTTTAATGCAGTAACGTGATAACACTGATATCGTAAAAATAACGTTTCTAGAAAGACAGTAATGACGAAACGCAATGAACGTCGTATTTACGTAAATTAAATTTTGAATGTACGTATCATGTTACACAGAAACATATAATAAACTTTTCAGGAACTATTTCTCGCACTGTCTTTCATTGTAGTAATTCTTTTAATGAAGTATCATCAAATCAGACGATTTGCGCTGAACAAATAAATCAACATTTTCCTCATGAGGAAAATACCGTCATGACGGTATTTCTAATAAAATTTCCATACCTTTTTATATTCTAAAGATAACCTAGACATTCTCTTGGCCTTCATTCTTTCACATAACACAAACTTTTTAATAAACTTTCCAACTTTAAAGTTTTATGAGCTCTTTATGTGAGTTATTCTATTTATGGCTGATGTTGATTTTTTCTATTCATAGGTGAGTTTCTAAAAGTATATTTAATTAATATTATGTAATACTGCGTATTAAAATTATTATTCTTACGAAATTGTTGTTATATTTTTGTTAATACATACTAGACAGGTAGTTAATTTGCTTAAGTTCTATCTGTAAATACTATTGTTAATTTTATTCTTTTAAATAATATATTATTATTAAATAAGGCACATATAACACATATATAAGTGAAATGGTATATGAAACTGAATAAAAACACGTTTACTTTTAAAGAATATTTTATATATCTTTATATTATGAATAAAGTTTCAAATTGAATTGAACTTGTTCTTTAGTCTCTAGTCAGTTATGTCCAAATATGATAAACATATATATATATATATAATGTTATTATATTTTCTAAAAATAGTTCCAGTTCGTAATAACTTTTACAGAATTCATAAAATTTTCAATATAAAAATCGTATTTATCATATGAATTTTAAGATTTATGATGACACACTATCTACATCCAAATTAAACTTACTATTTAACATAATTTTATAAGTGAGATAATCTTTATAAGTTGCAAAATTTATTTTAAATAGTATATTTAATATTGTTTATTTACAATTTAAAAATAGAAATAGTTCAACTTTTATCTGCATCTTTAATAATATCATATTTATTTTGCAATTATAAGTGTAATATTATAATTAACATATTTTATATCATTATATTTCATAATTATTTTAAATAGTAAGTTTTAGTCAATAATATAATACAATGTAAATAGCATAGGATACCTTGAAAATATAATTTTTTCTAACCAAATAGAGTGTTATTTAATATTTATTTAAAATATAACACAATTTACCTATACACTATCTGCAGTATAAATAAATTGAATTAAAATTAAACAACCCTTAGTTTATTTACAAAAGTTAATTATTGTGTAAACAATTTAAATAAATCACTGTAATACATTACTATAATACTCTCAATGTATTCATTAGTAGATATGTTATATTCTAGAAATTTAAGAAGAGGCATACTAGTTTATAATATATTAATACTATACACTCATTGAATTGATAAAACTGACATTATTTATACAATAGGATTGAGTTGAATTTAAGTACTCAGGAGAAAAACTCAAACTGATTTTTTAACATTAAAATAATTTGTTCAAAATATTTCTTGTAATTAAAAAAGAAACGTATGGATACATTTTTAGATAACGTTTTAATTTTGCATAAATTAGCATAAATTATTTTGAATAAGTAGGTAATATAAATGAAATCATTATTGAACACAAATATTTTGTAAACATATTTTTTTGTAGATGAATTATAAATTATAAAAAATACCACCCATTATAAGTTTTAATTTTTTTAATTTTTTAATTTTAATTTTTTTTTTACCAATTTAATATAACACATTACTAATTTTATTGATATAATATATTTTTCACTTACACTTGTATTAATTTTATACGACAAATACTGGTTCAGATGATAATTTAAAATATTTTTTGAGTTTTATATTGTTTTAAACAATTAATTAATATTTATCAGTTAAATAAATTTTTAAGGATTGTTTAAAATGATAATATTTGATGAGAAGGAATATCTGTCTATTTATAATTTTATTTTTTAATTTAATGATTTTGTGGATTTTTTCATTATAAATGATTAGTGTTATTTCTATTTTATGAAGTATATTGTATGTAAATTAATATAATATCAGAGTCCCATACTAGATGATTGATCTATTATGTTGGATATATTGAACGTATGAATAGCTGTAGATACCTATTATATTGATATTTTTAAAATTTGGTAATATTTATTTTTTGATATTTTAGTATTCAAAATTAATTTTCACTTCAATAATATAAAATATATTATGATAATATTGTTGGTAAGTAATAAGTTTAAATTTATCAGATCCTTCAGTATCGTGTAAACAGACGTAAAAAAGATTAATTGCATTATATAAATTATTATAAACTACTCCCCCATGTTTATGTCTATATATATATATATAAGTTATCAAATTTAGTTAGTTATTTGAGTGAGGTTTAGAAAATTAGGTCAGTGTTAACTCAATAATATTAGTTTGAGTAATAATTCATTGAATCTAATCATTTACTATAAATTATATAACAAAATAATTTGATTTTATAATATGAACAATGTCTAAATTAAGTTTTTAATTTATTTTTGGAGACTGTTAACTTATTTAATAGCATCAAATTTAAATTAACTAACATCAAATTTTATAAGGTATACTTATATATATATATATATATATATATATATATTATATTATTATTAAAAAGTTATTTCTTTCTCCTTAACTAAATCAAAAATTGAATTTAGGCCATTATATATAAGTGATTCATTTATAATTTTACTTTATAATATGTAATAACATTAAAACTAATATTTTTTAATTTTACGTATAATAATTTAACTAGTTATTATTGTTATTATGTATTCTTTCTATTTGTTCATATTAATTTATTTTGCTCTTTTATACATAAGACAAAATATTAAATATACAAACATATAAAATAAAACATACAAATATTATAAATTTAATATTTTGAAATTGTATTTTGTTTTCTTTTAAAATTCAATAAATTATCTAGTAAGTATATAATAAAATTATATCTCTTGTAATCTTTATTTAAATAATTAAATTAAACTGCAATTATTTACAAATGATATCAATTGTATGTAGAATAATTAGATTATAAATGTTATTTATAATTATATAGAAAAATAATTATAGATGATTATAATACATCATTATATATATATATAAATATATATCATGGGATATTGATTAATATTTGATGATTTCATTCATTGGCCCATTCAATTAAATAATAATTATGTTTATGAAATTCAAAATTACTCATATTGTGTAATCTCTTATTTACATTTCAACTCAAAAATTAAATTATTATTAATAATATTATTTTTCATGATGTATTTACTATGAATTATTTCTTTCTTTTTGTTTAATTTGTGGACATGTAAATTATTGTTTAATTTGTTAAATGACGTATGTTATAATGTAAATTGTATTATTGCGCTCAAATTTGACATTATAATTCAAAATTTTAGACTGATAACTATTATTTAATTTTTTTTTTTTTTGTATTTATAATAATAATTTAATTATTTACTTGTAATATTGATTCAATTTTAACATCGTCACAAAATATAATGTTTAAAATTAAAGTTTTTATTTATATTAAATAAATATTATTATAGAGGGTACTATTACGTAGCGAAATTTTAACGGAAAATAATCATCAAATAAAGTTTTATCTGTTTATAATATAAATGTATATATTATGCAAATTAAAAAAATTAAGTTTTTTATATCACATTTTTATAATATAGATGTATTCTATATGCGATAACTATTCGTGTTTACGTTAACGTGTTGTTTTAATAATTATAATACATGGTAAATTAAAATAATAAACTAATTCCAGAACTATGGTCTCTGTTTTAGTGGTATTTTGGTTGGCGAATGTTTTTTTGTCATATAATAATTGTTTCGCATATTTTAGAAAATAAAAAATTATAATAAAAATAAAGTAATTTAATGTTTTAAACATATTAAAACATCAATCACATAATGTCCAGTCTCGATTCTCTTTAGAAAATATAAAAAATGCTAATAATTTAATTTTAGTTTATTTGAAGTAACATAATTGTTAAATATATATTAATAAAATATAAAACTAAATAAACTAAAATCATGTTTAAAATCTATACCGGTATAACAGGTGATATATACCCCCGGGAGTTGAAATATTTTAGTATATTATTACTTGAAGTAATATTCTCCTAGGATATTTTCACCCCTCTTAAAATTTTAAGGATGTAAATAAAATCTAGGAAAATAATTTCCACCTCCACCAGTAAAAATATTCTAAGTAAAGATAATAATTTTCTAGGTTGTTTTTACCCCCCCTGCCACCACCGGGTAAAACGATCTAAATGAAGGTAATTATAACCTAGGAAATTATTACCGGGGTATTATTTTTATAGGCTTTATTCACTCCCCTTAAAATTTTAGGTGATATAAATTTCCTAAGGGAATATTACTCCCGGTAATAATTTACTCGGATATTTTTACCACCGGGGGTAATCATTTTCTATGGTATAAGAATACTGCGACACCGGTACACTTTTAATTTTTAAAAACATAAGCGAAATTATGAAGTTTAATATTGAATTTCTTCTAACTTAATATTAAGAAAATTTTTCAAGTTATCGTATTTTTTCATTCTCAATAAATAATTAACGAATTTTTAAAAATGAAGTTTCTACTGAAAATAAAGAATTACATTGATTCAATTATTTTTATTACTTAAAACTTAACTACATGTTTAATATAATTTTACAACGGAATTATTTTTACCTTATTTGACATTTTAAGTTTAATATATTATAGACACTGATATTAAATTGGTTAATCTGACTATATGTTTAATGTGTATTAATGTCTTAATGAACGATTGTAAATAATGCCTATGTTGAACTGACAGGAAAATGAAAAATAGTGAATTGTGCAATTTTTAAAATTTTTAATTTGATTCCATAGTTTTAAAATTCATTATTACCATTTAATTACATTTTACTATTTAAGTAATAAATATTATTGTTAATATAACGTTTATCGTTTTTGCGTTTTATTTTTTAAATTAATATTAGGTTAGGTTAAGTATAATATTTATAATTTGATATGTATAACGAATCAGTTTTTCGTACATCACCAATACAAATTTGATTTAAAAAAGAAACTATGAATTTTTATATATTATAAGTTATAAACTTTATTATTTAATTTTAATAACTAACTTATTAAAAAAAAAAATTCAAAAGGATGGCATAAAATACGTTGGATGATAATAATAGTTTTGATGTCCATTAGATAATACTAATAATTGCTATTATGAAAATAATATTTCTTCAAAAATATGTTGGATGAAATTTATTACATATAAATACATACCTAAAAATGTATTGATTTACGTCTGTTCGTATTAATATTATAATAATAGTATATAAATTACAACTTAAAACTTAAAACTTTTTATTCCATTTAGTAAGTTAAGACTTATGTTGATTTTTTAAATCTGTCTATAACCAATAAGTTATAAATATTAATATTATAAGTTTAAGATTTTACCAGTAAGTTTGAAATATTAAGTTTTTATTGTGATATTTGTCTAACTAATTTTATCTTTTTTTTTTATCTACATTCCTAATAATGATATTGTGTCATTAAAATAATTTCAATTTTATACAATTTCTCTATAATTTTTTCTATAATAATATATTATTCTATATTTAGTGTTCCCTACAGTACTTGACAGTTCAACACATTTAATTATTAAGTGGATTCTCAATAACTATGAGTTAGGATATACGTATGGTAACTTTAATGATAATATACACTTCAGGGACCTATAGAATAATATATATGATATTACATTAAACTTGTGGCATTAGGTACTGAAATGGCAAAAAAATGCATTATTCGTTTAAATTTGTTGATAAATATAATAATAATTTAAATTGTTATTTATTATGCATCGCCCCATAGTAAAAATATCACACTTTGTTTTAGTATTTGAAAATATTAAAATAAATAACAGGAGTACAATAATAGAAGTAAAAATATTTAAATTATTGTTATTTTTGTATCATAATTTAAATTCCTGTTGACTTCAAAATAATTAAATATTGAATGAAATATTATTAATAATTTAATTACATATTGTGGAATTAATTCAAATTTTACATTTGAATCTATACAAATTAAATACTTACATATTTTTAATATATTATAATAACGCTTTTAACCAAGTGAATAATAACATAAATGCTTATATCCATTCGTGATATTGTTAAACACATTAAAAGTTCCTTTTTTAATTTAAATAAGTAACGATAAAATACTTTGTTTACATAATTGTTAGCAATGCAATTGACTTACGTAAATCAGATAGACAAAAATTTAAACATTTAATAAAGGTTAGAGCGCTGTGTATTTAGCTCATACGTTAGTAATATTTCTTTCACTATAGTATTTTTGTGTATTTTTATTTGTTTCTAAATATTTTTGAAATGAATAATTTTTTCTATAAAGAAATCAAAATTACGTTAATAGTTTTTTTTTTTTTTTAGTAGTTTTAATAATATTATTAATACGTTATCAATTTTATTAAAAAACGTTCTGTTTTTCAACTTTTAAAATTGCCAAGACATATAAAATGCCCCCGTAAGTTTTGCTTATATTACACTGTCGTGTAAGGCGTAATATTTACGAAGAAATACATAATATTCATGAGAGAACACAAAAATGTTTGTCACTATTTCTTCATTGCTTTACGAATTCCTGCGGCATTCCTTATACTGTTATCACAATATATATATATACCATGACTATGCCCGTGGTTACCAAAATAATACATCGCATTTCAGTAGCGATCATTATCGTCTTGTATTTTAGTTATATAATGGCGTATCCTCTAAATCACTTCCACTCGCATGTACAATAATCATTTAACATTTTCATCATAAGATATTTGATAACATTATTACCTGCACTTCACGTCAAATATTATAATAAAATTAGATTAATAATTTCAAATTCACATGAACTATTTTCATTAGATTAATAATTGATAATGATATTGATTCTAACATACAAAATTACATTTTATTGTAAAAACTAAAAATATATTTTTAAGTATTTTACTCTAAACGTATACTTTTTTAAAGTCTAATAAATATAATATTATTATGTATCTACTAAAATAATAAAATAGGATACAATATGATTATGAAAATTGTTAAATAAATATCAATGGTTTATAATTTTTAATAACATTATTTTTAGCAATTTTATGGAGAAAAGATAAAATAATATTTAAATTAGCGTATAAAAAAAAAATATACTTTGTTTTTAGTTACACCTTTATATATATAATATTAAAATAATGCACATCATATATTTTTTTATAATGTAATTACGATTAATTATTTTTAGTGGGTGTGAATTTTTTTATTTTATTATTATGTAAATATGAGCGATGTATATCGATAAACGAATAAATAAATGTATGTAGATAATTATGCTTTAAATGATAACCTATACGCACATAAATTTACTCTAAACTTCAAAATCATACGCATTTTGTACTTAGGAAGTTAGTTACTCATTCGTCGTACACAACTGTTGACATTTTGTTTGGATAATAAAATATTGTATATTTTGTTAGTTTTTGTCACTACTGCGGTAGTCACATCTCTCCACTGTCCTCACCGCCAGACGTTTATTGCCGTTCGGTTAATATAATATGTCCTTTGCGCCCGCGCATCAACCTTCTTTTCTCGAACACCACTTGTGTGCACTACGCGACCTTTCACGACGATTAAATATATCCAAACAGAAGCTGACGCTATCGCTCACGCGGCCAGTATCGCCTGTTTCGCGGATCGAGAGGTATTGCGTCGTGACTCGTCCTCGGAATAAATACAACAACTGCCGTCGCGTATGCGTATAGTGTTCACTCCCCCTTCCCCTTAATTTATTTGTGTTGCCCATAACCGATGATGACATTTTACAGGTACGTGATAGAGTTTTGAAGAAAATTACGTTTTATATATGAATTGATAAAATGCATTTTTTTTTTACTCTTATTGTTGTAATTTATTACGAAATCTTTGATTTTAAATTTTCTTCTGTACACTATCGAACCAATGAAGTCGAAATACCGATATATTATAGCTGTACCTATTTAATATATTTCGTCATTTTTTTGTAATTATTCAAACCAAATCGAAAATAACTGCATGTTTTTTTTCATTAAATAACTTATGTTATCTCCTAAAAGAGTTTGTTGTGAAACTAAAATAACATTCGAATAAACGTGTAAACGAAATAATGTAAATGTTACTTTAAAACTACACGTTGGATAAAAATTAAATTAAAACTAATAGACTTATTATACAGTTTTAAACGCGTGTAAGAAATCAAAAGTTATATTTAATACCTAGTAAAAATTTATTAGCATTAATTATAACTTTATAGAATTGCTAACTTATATATATATATATATATATATATATATAACATTTATGTTTAGATAATAAAAAAGTACTTTCGAAACAATCAAATCAAAGTTTTAAAATAGTAGGGTAATTTCGTAAACTTAATATAATTTACAAGGTATTTCCATTTGATTCTTCTAAAATAGCACTCTTCTTAAATTCTTACACCATACACGATTATTATTTTAAACATTATTGTAACCAATTTGTTTATGTCTGGATTATGACAATATTATACTGTAGCTAAAATAATTTATGACTTATGTGTGAAAATGATAATTTCTTTTAAAAAGGTTTGCTCTCATTAACATAGAGACTTTTACATTGAGGATTGAATTAAATATTGTTAAAAAGAGTTATATACTTATATACTCGACGTTATACATTTTATACATCCAACCTATACTAAAACCATACAATAATTATTTATAGTTGCACGATTAGGTATCAATTATTTTCTGTTATAAAATAATGATAATGTCCAAAATAATTACATATAATAAAGGTATATATAACGATCGATTTGAATATTTATACGAAATAACTTAAAAAAAATATAATATCGTTTTCCATAGGTATTTAAATAATCATAAATTATATGATGTAATTGTTTATATTATCTAGTTATATTTCGCTATACCTTATTGCAATGATTTTTTTTTTTAAATAACTAACTTTAATAATAATTTTGCATACATTATATAATGTGTGCTTTGTAAATTATATCAAAACAATGAACCTATCAAGGTATAAAATTTCAAATTATAAGTTATTATTTGATTAAAATAATCTGATGTACCCGAACGAGTATTTAATATTTTATAATCCCTAAATTATAACAACAACTACTCGGGGTTATATGCAATTATTTTTAAGTGTAAAATGTTTTAATCTATAAAATATTATAATGATAAAATATGAATAGAGGAAAATGGTTTAGTTGGAACATGTGGTAAGATAAGTATAATGTATTTTACATAAAATTATATCAGATACACTCATTCAAAACTGCAATAATACGTATATGATATTTTAGTACTTAACTACTTTATTCTTGTATTAAAATAAAATTTAAATAATTATTAAGGTAATGATAGAAATAGTTAATGTAAACTATATATCAATTATTTTAATCTTGTTTAGTTGTCACACATTTTTTTTATTTTTTATTTTTATATAAAAAAATTATTTATACCTATATAATATAGTAGGAACTTATTATAATCAAACGACTATAATTTAGTCGATCCCATTTTATTCATGTTTTCATTATGATAAATTCCCAAAAATTACGAAATGTGTACCTATTGTTCAATTGAAGTTTTTTAATACATTATATAGGTCGCATATAAATGAAATTCAAAGACAAAATAATTAAAATAATAATTAATTCAACTCATGTAAAGTACCTACTCGTTTAACATGCAAACTTTCATAAAGTTTTCTCTATCTGTATTAATAAGAAAATATTATTATAATAGCATCTGAATTTCTAAGTTAATATCTTTAATAAATAAAACCTATTATAACCTATTTTAAAACACAATTTTTACAATTTTTTAGTTTTATAGTTTCTAAATTATAATTGTATATATTATTAACAAATCTATTATTTAATGTGCCTTAAAATTTAAAAAAAAAATGTATTCTTCTTCTTCTTATTATTATTTTTCTTCACTTCGCCTAACCCCTCCTAAATATATAGGAAAACAGCCACTTTAGTCCTACATCTCCATAGTTTTCGTTTACCTATATTTTGTCAACTCTCACTAATTTCATATTAAAACAAATTAAAATAATTGTATTATAAATGGTAAAATAATTAAATTATATTTATTATTTATTAATGTAATATAGGATGTGATTTAGAAATTGTGGTCTCCGCAATTTTTAATCTTAATTATGCATAATGTTTTTAACTTTATTTATATTTTATACTCTAAATTATATTGTACAATAGGTAGGTACTTATTTTTTTATGTGAATTAAAATTTGGTTATTTAAATATTTTTGTTAAAATAGGAAATATTACTTTCAATAAAATAATTATTTAACTAATTGTTTTTAATTCTTTGATGTATTAAAATTCATTTCAATTCTGACGAGTATATTTTTAGTTTTAATAATTTATATACTTGTAATATTGTGTATTTTATATTTATTATATAAATTATTTAATGCCATAAATTATATCATTATATATTTATTTAAAGTAAAAGTTATATTAAAGTTTCACATTAAGTTTGTTTTTACTCGATATTAAATTTTTTTTAAATTTTTTTTCCAATTATAATGTATACTACATAAATTGACAATTTCACCGTAAAGACTTTAATAAGAATTTATATTTTCTTTGAAGCAATAAGAAATTATTTCAAAACTTAAAAAGTAAACCTACGATGTCAAGGTCATATTAGGTGTTGTAAGTTGGTTGAAGATAATATTATTCTTAGAACTTTTATACTCTCGGTTAGTAAGTGAGAAATTTCGTACTGGTTTTTAAAGAAAACAAAAACGATTTATATAAAAGTTATGTTATTAACTCGATTTTTTAAAATAATTAATATTGTATTTTAAATTACTGGGTATTTGGTGTAGTGGTGTGATTAAATAATTATTCCTTTACTTAAATTTGTAAAATATAACATTTAATGGTAAATGTTACTATTCGCATAGGTTTATGTAGTTCTACGTTCATTGTCTGTGGAGTAATGTTTTTAAGCCATTTTAGGCGACTTGGTCTTTTTTTTATAAATTGAAATGAAATATTCGATACTTAGGTAATAATGAATTAATTACATAATTTGTTTCTGGGTGATTAATGCTTTATTTGAAATGCCATTAGACGGAAGAAACACTTTTTTACCGATAATGAATTAATTTAAAATGTTTGAAGATTACAATTATAATTATTTTTATTATTATAATAAGAGATTATAAGACTTAACGTTTTTAGGTGCAATATTTATGTATATAATATAGATTATAATGATTTAATAAAATATTATTAGATCTTTGTATTCTTATTTAGTGACAAATACAATATACGTACATATTGTTGAATATATTTGTATAAAGTATAATGATTGAAATGGATTCTACACTTTATTACGATCGATTAAATAAGAAATTGTCAATTATTATAATGTCGAATGAACTTGCATGATATATTCTAAATTTTTTTTTACATAAAAATTGGATTTATATGTAAAAAAATGTAGATTTCATAAATTGTTAAAAAAATTCAATTTTGTGGCCTAAATAAAGTTTTGACCATATTTTCAAAAAAAGCATAAGTGTATGAGTACTTCTATGCAGTAGTTTGGATAATTTTCAATATTTTCTATCTATAAGGGATCTTAAACATGATCAAATATACATCGATTACGAGTTTCATTATATTCTTTATAGTATAAATTTAATTTGCAATTATAAAATATGTAATACACTATATAAGAAACAAACTAGATTGCCGTCAATATCATAAAATCTCAAATATCAAAATATCAAATTACTGATATTGTAAAACATGATTTTTAAACATGGTGGTTAATATACTTATGCACTTAATACAGTAAAAGGTGAAATTAAATTTTACAAATAATATTTTCATCACACAGTTTGTAAATTAGTATATTATAGTAAAGAGTTAAATTGAATTTTACAAATAATATTAGCATTATACAGTTTGTAAATTGGTATATTATAAAGCGAAGGATACTTCAAAAATAATTGAGTATAAAAATGTCAAGTAAAAAACACTTGGATGTTAATTATTTATTAAAAATTAATCTAAATTATCGTGGATCTTTAATTTTTATTTTATAACAATTGCTAGTGTAATCAATCAATGTTCATCCTTTTTGATATTGATGTTATTTTTTGTCAATAAAAACAATAATTTGTAAATACTATTATTGTGTAAAATAATAAGTTGTCATAATTCTTTACAGTAATTGAAAATTAATAAAATTATAGTGGGCTATGTAAAGTTTATTTGTTATTTTCATTTGAATAATTGTCTCTTTGCAAAAATATTCGTGTGTATGAAATATTATATTCTAATGTAAAGTTAGTATAATAATACGGTTAAATGACATTTGTGTATAATCCAATTTAGTATAAATTATATTTCGGATTATAATGTCCTAATATTAAAATGACTAACTATATAATCATTTTATGGCTTAAAACGATTAACTTGATGATAGAATATTTATTTTATTATTGTATATTAATTATTAATTATATTTTAAATTTATTTATCAAATATGAATATATTCGTATTATTAAATAACTGAGTGGTTTAATTTTAAAAGTATTAATTAAATAAAGTTTATATTTTTATTTATATGAAAACATATATAAATGTTATTATATATTATATATTGTTTCAATAATGAGCTAAGAAATATTACTAATCTAATATAAAATATTTAAACAATTTTTTTTTTTTTTTTGACATACATGCGCATAATATAACATATGCTTATATTAAATTATTTTATTTTTCCAAGATATTTAAATTAATCCATTCGTATAATATTAAATGTAATAAAACTATTTAATATTTATATTTTAAGTGTTTTGTAATAAATGTCAGTAGTTTTTATTTCTAGCTAAAAACTAATCTTAAATTTTATTTACAAATTCTATATTTCTATGCATTATCTATGCGATAAGCCAAAGAAAAACTTTAAATTAATTAAAATAAAGAATAACTTTAATAAAAGAATAAATTGAAACACCAAAGATCTTTTTAAAGTTCTTTGAATTCTGAAAATAAATATAAGATGTAATTAATCTATCGAATTTATATATTTCCATTTATTTTAGTTGTATAAATAACTTACATCAAGCAATATTGTCATAAAACCTTGGTAATCATACTTTAATAATATTTCTTAAGTAAAAAGTGACAAAAATTACATTTTTATATATTGTGCCCTGAATGTTTATATATTTGAATTATACAAATTTGATTGGCCATTAAACTATATATTTTTTAATTAATACCTAAGTAAGTTATCTAATTAGTAATATAAAACAAAATTAAAATAATTAATAATTTTTAAATAGTTAGTGAATACTTGACAGTGTTTCCTTGATATTTTTTTTAAAAAAACATGATTTAATTTATTCTGTGCTCTATATAAATTATGTGCTATGTAGGTAATACTATTTTTTTTCTTTACCGGTGAGTTTGATAAATTAAATTAATTAATCATTCGTCATTATAAGCTAATTTAAAAATTAACATTGTTTATAAACATAAAAATATTATTATGGTTATATTATTATTATTATGGTATTATATAACAATACCAACTTTCCAAAAGAATGTAATTTACTAAACTTTGACATTGAATTATTTTTTTCTTTAAATTGTTTAAAAACAATTATTAAAATTATTTATACAGTTTTTAAAAGAACAACGCAAAATACTAAAATAAAGAAACAAAACTTTGGTTTTAAAATATATTTTTGTTAAGATGATCTGTTGACAATACTTGGTTATATTTATCATATATTACGTAGTTGCTAACTTATATTATAATTTAAATTAATATTGAGCATTATTAACAAAATCATTATAGAAGTAAAGATGAAAATACAATAAAATACTGAGAATTTATATTCTTTTCCCAATATTTTTTTGATAATTTTTAAAGTATTATAGTGTTGATTTACTGATCTTATAAGTTGTCTACTATATACAAAATTATATTTATTAATTACTAAAATGTTAAATTCTTATTTTATTTAAACATTAAATATTTATAATATAAAAGCTATTTTATTTTTGCAATAATACTATTTAAAATATTTTCATTACATATACAAATTTAAAGTACAGTCTATATATACAACATTTTTTTTTAATATGTTTTTAATGTTTTTATAATAATTTTCCGGTTAACTATTATACTTTCATGCTATCCTCATTATAATAATATAATAATTTAGATTTTTATCAATAAGTATAAACTTATGATCAATTTATTCTTTGTACAATATAATTTATACAATATGTTTTCTGTGAGAGTTATAATGATTTAATAAATAAGAATAATGAATTATAATTATTCATTTTTCTTAGCCATCTTTATTTAAAGGAATTAATTTTATTTATTAATTCACTTGTAGTCTGTAATCATATTATTGTACGTCTTTTGAGAAATGAAACATAAATCATATTAAATATTCCTAAATCTTATTAATTATTATATTTTTATTTATTACGAAGTCGTTTAATCGGTAATAATTCATATAATATTTGTCAGCTGATTTGGATAATATAATAATACAATTAACTGAAATATTATGTATAAGTACGGTTCTTAATGTAATTGTCTTATATTGTATACATATTATGTTTATTAATATTATATCATTTATAATTCACTAATATGAATATTGGTGTAGAGATATCTATGGATTTTATTATAAGTAGTTTGTTCATAAATGTATATTATGTTATAATTTCGACGTGGCTTTTTAAAAGAAAGTTTTTGCGATGGTGCCTACATCAGTCATTTTATCCAAAGTGTATTAAATTACGTTCTAAAACTTTCAAATGTTTACGATATAAATCCTTATAAGTGATTTTTGAATGTCAAGAACATCAGTAATGTTTTCAAGATTCATATTCTTTTCAGGGATAACAAAATATTTTATTAATATTTGGATTTAATGAAATATTTTTCATTGGAATATAATAGTTGCTATCTAAAATTCTTTAAATAATGTTTATTTACTATATTTTAATAAATATACTAAACACGTTGTTAAACAACTTTTAAAATAATCGGATTCTATGATATTCAACTAATCAATTTAAAGATACAAAAGCATATTGAATTGATGGTAACTTTTTTTTTAAAAACTCACAATTATTATCTAGTATTATAAGGATTCGTTACTTTTCTAAAATTCATCTTTTATTATAATAGTAATTATTGCTGATTTAAGTGAAAATGAGGTTAATGTAAGCATACGATTAAAATATTGGTTCTTTAATAGTTTTTTATTGACTGCTTAAAAATTGTTTGGTTGGCTATGCACCTTCCTTTATCATTAGGAGTCCTATTATGTAACACAGTTAAAGGTAGTTGGTCTAAATGTATGAAATATGTTGGTTATTCTAACTCCACATTATGGAATAAATTAATTTCTTTTGCATATTATCCTATCTGGAGAATATATTAAAATTATTGAATGCTTGATCGTCGTTATGCCATAGATGTTTTATTTTTTCTTATATTTGGTATAATTTATAACGAATTAAATTTTAATTTTTCTTAAAAATGTATGAAGAAAGTATTAATTAAAAGTTGTATAGATATATAAAACATTTTAACAATAAAATTCATTGAAATAAATATTAAAATTATATACGTAAAAATCATTTTTGTGACACAAAATTGTGGTACTTTCTCTGTCTTACTTTTATTCTATTCTAATGTTGATTCTTGTCAATTTGATCATCATGACCTAAATTTTACTTAAGAGTATTAGATAATTTATTTTTATTTGATGATACTGTACATTTCTATTTTCATTAATAATAGTATTTATTGTTATTTTTTTGAATAGGACATCATCACCGATGACGTTTTATGGTGGTGATTATCGGCCGGATGATGAACCGCCACCTGAAGCCGTCTTAGAAGAAAAACGAATTTTAGAACATCAGTTCCTTAGGCCATCTCCATCAAGGCGTTTGCCATCCACATCTTCGTCCGTCCGACCGCCGATCGCGGCTAGACAGTCTACCAATCGATCGCTTAGGGCTCGGACATCCGGTAGTTCACCCAGAAGGAGTCTGCAACGATCGTCGGTGTTTGGCAACCGAAGATCGATGACTATCACGGATCGCGGACGGACTGCATCCATGCCTGCAGTGCCGATTATTCGGGTAAGCAACCATGCACGTTTCATACAAATTTATAAGCGTTTGATTTGCTGGAAAAATACAAACAAAAAATCTCAAAAAATACATAATCAGTATTTTGATTTGGAACATGTATAATTAGTATTTACGTTTTAAAAGAATATTGATTTAATAATTTGTGGTATGAGTACAAACATAATTAAGGAGGTATATGAAAACAATTTCTGAAAATAATTGAGCAGATCCATGATAAAGTGATGTGGATGAAAAGTATAAGAGTAATCACCAACTTATAAAGGCTAACTAAAAAACGAAGACGATTATTTTATTTTTAAACATTCATGCGAATATTCTGTACAATTTTATTATAAATTTAAAACTAATCCCGAGGCAGATAAATGTCTATGACCATCTTATATTTTATATAGGTACCTATGATGTAATTGAACAATAAACATCCTTAAATAATTGGTTTGTTACATCAATGGTCTTTTATACTATTCTATTACGTCAGTAAATAAAGGAAATAAACAGAATCGATTGAAAAAACTGGACTATAACGGTTCCCTGGAATTTTGTCGGATCAATTTATTAAAAAACAGGCACAATTCATGTGATCATAGAGCACATGAACATTTGAAAAACAATTACGAATCTATTTATAGTTAATAATGTATTTATTAAGGTTAAGTTTTATTTTATAATAACATATATGTTTTATCAATTCTATCATTATTTTGTTGACTGATAGAATTTAAAAGAATTATATTAGTTTTAGAAAAGTTTAAAGTGTCTATCTTTAAAGTTATTCTACTTCTGATATTTTTTATTGAACAGGATAAAACTCATCAGCGATGAATATTTGATAAATTATAAACATTTTTCTTGAAAATATAGCTTTCATGAGAATCCAATAACTTCTGAACATTATTTTGATTCCTATGTCTCATGTATTCTCAATGTCTCAATATTCTTAAGGAGCACATTTACCGTATAGATTTATATACCACATATCTAAATATATTTATTTATATACTATACTTATCAAAAATCGAAACAAAATTGTTTTTGTAATTTACATACACATATTGCTATATAACTTAGTGAATACATATTTTTAAATAGAGAACTGACTGAACGTTGAAAAATAAATTATAAGATGACTTGTCTCTTATAAACCGCTTTAATTAAGCCGTTATACGGATAAATGTTGTATGCATTTTTGTTCACTGCTTTACACTTCATTTCTGGTCTCATTGCTGCCATTAAATATCTATTTTTTAATGTTGTCGTCATCCATTTTCACACAAAATACCAGTCACCTCTTTTCATTTCATCTATCTAAACTTTATAATTTTTTTCATGTCCGCCTCAAAACTACCATTTATTATCTAATTGAACCTACTAGTCTTACATACTATATTAACATTTATCTTGATTTTGTCTTATCCTATCAATTTGTTGATTGATTCCTCCTAAATCACAAACGATCGCTTCTGTGTTATTTCTATTGAATTATCATCCACTAACATCATCATCATCTGCAAATATCAAACACCACAACAGTATAGTAACTCACCCTGTTTACTTTTTGTTATCCCATCTTTTATTAAAGAGAACAGATAAGGGCTCACAAATTAACCTTGGTGCACACTAACTCTTACACTAAAATTTCAGTTTTCATAATATACGAGTATATTTTTTTTACCATTCATAATGTAAATTATTTATTACTATTTAATTATTTTGTTTAATACATATTAATATTAATAAATTTAATATTTTTATTTAATTATATTAATATTTGTAGTTTTGATAAAATAATATATTATAAATATTGTAAATATTGTAAATATGAAAAATATTTAATAAAGATATTTTAATTATATTAAACTTACATTATGCAAGTATACTAAATATATTTAATATAGTGTAAAATTTAAAGATAACGAATTTCAATAAATTAATTAAAATTTTTTATTTTTTTTTCTTGTGATTAAAGCATGGACCTACAAAGCACATTTAACTTTAGGAAAATATAATCTATTTTATAGTATATAGATTACCGCATTACCGATTAAATTATTTTAGATTTACTTTTATTATATTTTTTTGTATAAACGAAGTATTACTTAACTCAACCTCTATATATTAAAAAAAGTGATGTAG
Source organism: Eriosoma lanigerum (assembly GCA_013282895.1). Lineage (NCBI taxonomy): Eukaryota > Metazoa > Arthropoda > Insecta > Hemiptera > Aphididae > Eriosoma > Eriosoma lanigerum. The sequence continues at coordinate 28,662,578 of CM023357.1, forward strand.
AATGTAAACCTTTTTTTTAGTTTTTTTAACTTTCTTTATTCCATATAATATTATTATAACTAAATGGACAAATGGTACATTTATTAAATAAAAAACTAAAAATATGAAACTTGCTTATAGATCCCGTATGAAATAGGTATGATGTAATGTATATACAATATATGATGTAATATATTATCTTTAACCTGATGTAGTTTCAATTTTGCCATGGAATGCAATAACAGAGACAAACGAATAATGTATTTTTTTATAAAACTATAAAATAAAATAGATTTTATGACAAAGAACTTTGGGTCGTACTTAGAATCAAATCATTATCTATATTATCAATTGTTATAATAAAGTAAAATATATCTAATCTATGATATTATTTTGTATTTGATATCTTTATTTACAAGATTTGTATTACGGCTGCTCAACACGTTTTTTGATGAAGATGAAGATGAAGATGAAAAGAAGTATAATTTATTATTCTATGTACAAGAAAATAATATAAATGATAGGTACAATTGAAAATAAAAGTAGCATGAACATATCGAAAAACAAATTACATAATGTAAAAATCGATATAATCAGCCTACTATTGTAATGGTTATATTTATTTATCCGACACGTAATTTTGTAATTTTGCAATATATTTTTATCAATTTTACTGATATGCCTAACACTGGTTATTTTTTAGGGCACGAGTCGTGTAAACATTAGTCGATTTTTAATAGTTGAATATCACGGTCATCATTCATCTAGTTTATTTAATTATCAACTCAACTCGTATTCCACTAGACCTAAGCTCATCAAAATACTATACCCCAAAACATGATTACTCAGGCGATAGTGTACTTATAGTTTTATTTAATTGTTTATCATGAATTATATATTGTGTATTACGTAGCTGAATTTCGTGTTCAATTGTGTTAGAGTGTGAACACAAGTCATACGTTTCTAGGACCCGTATAATCTAAATAGAAAACCTTTGTTTTATATCGGTCCAACGACTCGCTTCGAATGGCCGGTTAGTGTCGTAGAAAATAACCAACCGACTATTACTTAAATAGAAATAATTTGATATAATATTCATTTACGTACATACGCAGTGGACGGGAAGTGTTCATGTTGCATTGCACTACTTATCTGTCTAACCTAACCTCGACGTTTAAAATAATTTAAAACGTTACCATTTTAAAATTTAAATTGATACTAATTTAATAAATAATATGTTAAAAATAATATTTAAGTTTGAAATTAAAATTAAAATACATAAGAATGTATGATAAAATTTCCAAAAGAAATTGTTTATAAATTTATTTTATTTTATTAGTTATCATAATAAAAACATCCTGTACCAATTACATAACAAATTAAACTGAACTAATTTGTTAGTTGATGATAGTCAGCTTAAAATATAATTTATACTTCATTTCATTTTGAACCACAAAGGACATATACATGTATATGAAAAACCGTATTATATTTCTTGTTCTAGCAAATTAATTTCTTCATGAAAAATAAATAATTATGTTGAAGCGAAAAATATTGAAATCTTTACAATATATTTGTTAACCTTGCAATTTCATTTAACTTAACCAATGTAATTGTTTTAATAAATTTTTCGGAACAATACTTTTAAAATAATTTTACAAAATAACAATTATAACAAACAATTTAGACACATGGATAAGAAACATTAAAGTTTGAAATAATATTATTAAAGAAAATTAACTTTTGTGTAAAATATTTGTCTTTCAACATTATATTTTAAAAGAAATCAAATATCATTTCTGATTAATATTCTTTTTTTAAAAAGCTATAGAAACTTGCTACTTCATCTTTTTAAGAGAAACCCTAACAGAAAGTCAATTTTTGAAATATCCACCATTCAATTATCTAGTTCAGATAAAAAACTCCCATTTCTACTTTTACTCTACTCTCCAATTCAACTTGAAAATGTCCTGCTGAAACTTTTTAATCTATCTAAAATATTTTCAAATACATAGATCATCATAAAATTATTACCTTTTCTTCCGATGTTAATTGAATACGACTATAGGTACCAAAATTATTTTCATTATTTTCTAACTAATTTCAATATTCAAATTGTCCACGTTTCCATTTATATACGCCTTATAAATTATATCTAATAAAATTTAGATCATTTGTTTTAACAATATTCAAATCGATGTAATTAAAAGTACACTTACACTTTTTGGCATTGAAATGGTTTAGTCATTACGATGTCCACGAATATCATATCTTTAATTAATTTAACTAATAAAAATTAGATTACCATGCAAAATAAATACGCTTACAGAATAATTTAATCATTTCTCCGTCTATTGTTTTCTTAAAATTTGATGATAAAAACTAAACTAACAAATATTGATAATATCATTTCAATTTTCAATTTTACCAAAGTTTACGTAACTTATTTGATGTTATACCCAGGGCCGGAGCTAAACAATATTTATACATAGGTAAACACGCGTCTGCTGCTATAGATTATAACATTAAATTTGTTATATATATTTTTTTATTTAATAACATTATAAGATACTTCAAAATTTTTTTAATATTTTATAATTAATTAATTAATTATCAAGATAATTTTGTCAGGTAATTAGATATTTTATTTTTCAAAGTCGCACTCCTATAAGTTACCTGCGAGACTCATGAGCAGCCACTGATTACTTTACTTGAACTATATATTATTATGATACAAAATAGTTCGTTCAATCATTCCACTACTTATTTAAAATTGTTATGTAAAAAAAAAAAAAAAAAAAATGTAAAATTTATTTAGTAATTAAATATGTTAAATTAAATATACTACAAATTACAAAATATTGTCAAGTTGTATATTCAACAAATAAGGTATAAGTTAGCCATTAGGTACTATTCAAAATTATTAGATCTTTATAATACAATTTTGATTTGAAAATAAATATTATATATTTATATATATAGTATAATATATTCACTATTTAATAAATATACAGTAATAATAATATGTACCTATAAGTTTAAGAAATGTACAATATTATTATTTATTATACTTATAATAAATGTACAGTTATACAAAAAAAACAATATATATATCTATATCTATTTACTCAAGTTTTCAACCTCTGCTCACTGTTAGTAAATAATAAATTCCTAGGATGCAATGATAGAGTGACGGAAGAAAACAAATAAAATGATCATAATAATATCATTGATTATATGTAGTACAATATATACCACGTACAATTTGTTTTATCAATATTATCATGAACGTTTTCAGTGCTTACAAAATGTTATCATAGATATCTTTATTATCTATAAATTTTATTGCTGCAAAAATATCATAATAATATTATGATTGTATCACACTAAGACGTTTCAAACAATATATACACTATAATAATGACGTCAGAAATACGATTTTTTACAATTATTAAAAAAAATTTCAAAAAATCGAAATCTTGATTAAATTAAGAGATTGACACGTCAAAATTCTCATAAAAAATATACTATTTAAAATGGTTTTCTTCAAATTTTACATAACCTTAAAAATAAAGAGTTTATTATGACTTTTTAAACAAGTAATAAAGGTAATATTATAATTCATTGCCTAAATATTAATTTGAAAAAAAACCGCATTGAAAAATTTTAATTTTTTGCGGAGATTTTCCAATTTGTAAATAGATCTGGAACACTCTGTATATATTATTATTGTCATACACGTGCTGCTTCATTCCAATTACTATTAATTTTAGACGACGCATTTTTATAAAATACAAATAATAATCCACAAAATTTATACAATCTGGATTGGTATAATTTTAGTCATACGATATTATGTATATTATGAATTATGTAATTTAATACCTGACTGTGTTTTAACCGTATGACGATCAATTTTATTTTTAAATCAATTTCAAATATTTTTCCAACGTTTAAAAGATGTTTGTATAATTATAAACATACCAGAATAGTAAAAATTACATCCTTTATAAATTGCCGCTCATAAGCATAGGCCTGTGTTTCTTGTACCTTTCGCCGGCTTTAGTTATGCTATTTTTACGAACATATCATTTACAATTTTATACATTATAATTTAAACAAAACTACGTATAATTAGAATTAGGTTAATATAAATTATTATAAAGCTAAATATTTTATCGATTGCATAATTTGTATGTACTTAATAATACCATTATGTAGGGAGTACATATAATATTATATATAGTGGAGTTTTTTTTGCAATGATAACGATTTATATATTGAATTATTAATGTTCTGTAGACATAAACGATTTTAATATTTAGTAACCATAGTACTAAACTAAGCTACCACATACTTCGATTATTCTATGTTTATTTAATATTAACAATATTAAATACTTTTTTTTTAAAATAAATTTATATTTTTATGCAATTTTAACAACACTGTTTGTTCTAAAGATATGTTTTGTTAATATATATACGTGATTGTTTATTTAATTTTCAAAAATCCTATAATATTATTGTAAAATAAAATTATATGATACGTGATTGAAATTCCTATTGGATATTATTTGTACTTTTAAATAAACAATTTTAAGTTAAATTTAATGATTTTGTAAATTTTAGCCGATTTCAGCGTTTTATTGTATAATGTAACATAAAATTTATCATATCATTTTATAGAAAAAGTTTTTTAGTAGAAATAACTGTATAAAAGACATAGGATGATATTATTTAGATTTGTTGTATAATATATTATATAATTATGAATTTTATAGACTTTGTAGGCAGTTTAATTGTGAATTATATTTTTTTATCTGAGAAAATAAATACATTATTATTATTTTATTTATAAAGTTATTAAAGTTAAATTATGTCTAAAATCATAAATATTAAGTATGGCTAATAATATTAATAATATTTTGGTTAATAATAATTTGTCGAATGAAACATGTTATGTAATTTATTTTTCTCGTAATTTGGATTATATTGAAATAGTTGAATTTTACAATCCTGCAATATATTGAATTTTTTAATTAAAATGATGCACCTATTAATTAAATTTTTATTTAGTATTGGAAACTATTCATTCAAATATTGTTATTTTACGTTGTGTTTGAACGGTAAATCATAACAATCATAACGATAACCCTAACGGAAGTTTAATACAAAATATCGTTGACGTTGAACTATATAATGACTAGTGATGGATATCATCGTTGTCAAACATGTCAACAAACACCATTTGTTAGTTTGGTCTTGATAGAATACTATAAAATATCCATTATTAAACAATCGATATTTCTGTGTAAATATTACAGATTCACGCAACGACAGCCAGTACCTTGTGGAAAATAAATAATATATAATCGAATTTATTATCGAATAGCATTTAAAAGTAATTATTGTGTTGCTGTAATTTTTTTTTTTTTTAAATAATTATAAATTCAAATAACTAGCAAATATAGTTTTTAAATGTATTATAATTAAATATACTACACCGAATAATGATTTCATCTTTATTTTACATTATTTTTATTATGTTGAAAACAAAAATATTATAGAAATAACTTCATGATTTATAAAAAAAACTTATTAAATAAGTAACAAACCAGATAAATTATTTTTTGTTGTTATTTGCAGCATTCTTATGGTATACTTTGTATTTTTATATAGATTTATAATTCGATTTTCCTAGATTTTATAACCGTTTATAATTTTCGATATCATGAATAATCAACAAAATATAATATCATAAACTTGGTAGAAATCGAATCAAACGCATTAATCAATATCACAACTGTATTTTTATTTATAACTGCTCAATATTTGAAAAAATCATTTTAATTTACATTTTTTCAAAATATCTATAATCTTAATTTCAAAAATCACATTAATTCCTTATACGTTGACCCTTTTCTAATGTTATGGTTTATTCACATATTTTATCGAATTATTTCTTAGTAAATGGAAAAAAATAACAGTATAATATTTAGTTTTAATTGGTTATCCCATTAAAATCGGTTAGTTGATTATACTTGATTATTAACTATGTAACTTATAACTAAAAAATATGGCGCATATTTTAAAGTCGTATTTCAGCTTTGTATTGAAAAGGAAAAATAAAATAACTTATTGAAAAATTATTATGAAAACAGTTTTTGTTATATTGACAGCAAATTTATGGTTAAAGGGTCATAAAATAATATTATTATAGCATATCAATTAATATTAATGGGTACCTTGACTGATATGATTGATTTCAGAATAATACTATTATGCATTTATTTTTATTTGAACATTTTAACTTCGTTGTTCATACTTTAAGCGACTAACAGATTTTTTATTGACTTCATTTTAATTCATTATGGTTTCCAAAGTAGAATGGCTTTTTAAAATATCCTCAATTTTTGGAACATTTCCAATAAGAAATTGTAAAGAAGATGTTCAAGTACGTATTTTTATAATATACATATTTAATAATAGTTTTGAATGAAATATATATTTTATTATTATTTTACTATACGGGCTTGACCTTGGAATATATTATAAATTCTAGTTACCAATATAAAAAAAAAATATGCAAATGATATAAAAATTATAGCATTAAATAAAATAATCATAGATATACATAAGTATTTAGGAAGAAGAAAGCTTATAAGCAAAATTCAAAGAACAAATGTTAGACTTAAAATTAAAGGAAGCATTGGAATTTTTTATAAGACGTCTAAATGGTTCATTAGGTTAGTAATTGTTAGTGTTAAAAGGGATAAAAATGAAGCAAAAGACCATACTACCCAAGGCAACTCTACGACCAACAAGTGTATTTAATTCAATATGTGAGGCAAATGAGGAATATCTAGTAAAAAATCAGCAATCCGCAAAAATTTACATTGTACTCTTTCAACCAAACATGCGTCAGTGACAATATAGGGACACCAGACGATAGTACTATATTCTAAAATAAGACGAACTAATGCATAAAAAATTGTTTTAATCACTAATTTAAGTTTAAAGTCCGAAGCTTTCTCATTATAAAACCATGAACCTTAAGTGCTTTACAATTACAACAGTTAATTTTGATACAATCTTTAGGATCTAGTGAAGTATTAAATCTAAAACCAATACCCAAGATAATTTTTTGGACAAGTACAAGATTAGAATTATCAACAAAATAACAGTGTATTATGAAGAATAAAATCGAGTTAAATACATAAATTGGAAGTTATCAATATTAAAATACATACACAGCGCCTCAAGCCAAGTTAGAAAGAGATCTAAATCATTATTAAGCTTAATAAAATTATATTAAGTATCATAAAAAGCATTAAAAGCTTCATATCATCAAAAGCAACGTACAATTAATTGTAAACAATAAGTGAGAATAATAGGAGCGACAGGTTTCCACATTAAAAAAAAAATGTTACGACCCTACGTTATAAATAAGTTGATTTTAGTACCAAGTAATTTAACCTATATATATAACTAAGTTATTTAAATATCTATTAAAAATTTAACGTATTATTATTATTATTATTATTAAAACGTCTTAAATTTGTTTGAAATTGAGACTGAATGTTATAAGGATATACAATTTTTAATATTAATTATAGGTAAGTGATAATATTATTGTTTCGTTGATATTCTAATTACATAATTAATTATTTAGTTCTAAAAAGAAACAATATTTTATTATATTTGATAGGACCATGATAAAGAACTTTATCCTACAGAAATTATTCTGTTTTCGTGAAATCGTATTCTCCAACAAGACCTAATTTATTGGTTTAAAACTAATATCTGCTCTTGTTAAGTAAGCGAAAGCGTTTAACATTGATGTGTATTATGTATGGTCATTGCGAATTATTATAATAGGTAGTTACAACATAATACGTTCGTTAATCGCTGTGTCGTATAATATTATGACAGATACTTACAATGAGTCTTTACATTAAGAACATTAAATGTTATATTATCATCAGTTTAAATAATTTTATACTACAGATATTTTGTTGAAAACTGTAATTTATCATTTTTTTCTCCTTAGAATTATTCGAAAATTTGTGAATTGATAAATTAACCCAACAGTTTTGCAAAAGTCATCGTAATAATATTTTAGCATTTAACTTTCTATTAAACAAATATTTTTCTATCAAACATAGAATTTTTTATATTGTATGAACGTCATAATAGAATTTGTATATAGAACGCATAATTAAATATAGACCTATATATTTGCGGTTTCTTTTCGAAAATTGAAACATGTTGTTTTTCAGATGAAAAGAAATCCGTTATGACGTAGGGTACATGACTTTTAAATCATTCGCCATAAATAAATACCATAAAATTACTTAATTGGTTAGATACATTTTTGTTTATATAGATATTTGTGCTCAAATGTTGAACAAAAGTATTTTTTCCAAGATCGAATCTCATTGGTTCCCTGAGATGACGTTATTTTTCGACTGTAAACATTTACACGTCAAGTATTTTGAATGCACTGATAATTTTTCGCAAGCAATGTGAAAACAATTCTGTAAAATTAATTTAAAAGTTATATTTGTATTATATTAATGTATATAAATATGTAATATATTTATTTAAATATATATAAATTAGTTTATATTAACTATACTTTTTTGTCATTAAACATGCTATTCTTCTAATGAAATTTATTCAGTTTTATTTTTCCAAATTGTCCTAATTTTTTTTAGGACATTTAATTTTAAATAGATACTTAATATAATTTTCTATAACCCATAATTATATAATTATATAATATGTAATATTTTAATTTCATAATATTAAATAGTTTTGAAACCAATCGTAATTAAAATGATATATCTACTTCAGAGACTCTATGACATTGATAAATATTGAGTATTTGTTTTCTGTATATCCTGTGCAAGACAATTAATATTACTTTTTAACAAAGCACCTATATTTAAAATCATAATTTTTATTTTCGTAAAAAAAAAAATATCATTGTTTTACTTTAATATTTTATTTTAATATATTATGTTTTGACATAATTTATATTAAATGTATAAAATATTAAGTAATGTATATTATATTATTTTAATCAATTTTTAATTTAAATTTATAGATTTGATTTAGATTATTTGTTTGCAATTAATAAATTATAGTTCTATACTATTTAAGTTGATAATTTGTTTGTAAATTATTTTATGTACCTATATGTTGCATATTGTATTCTTTAGGTTAATTTTCCTTAACTAGAAATATGCATTTACATTATTTGTAAATTGTATATTATTAAGTACGTACTAGAGTACAAGAAAATTAATTTTAATATAAAAACTGAAAAATAATATGATAATATTAAAAATGAAACAGAAATAAACACCATCATTATAATTTTCTTAAAATATAAGATAATCGTAAAAAAAATCAATATTGGACAAATTATTTAATGTGCGAAAATCACGATCGAAAGGGGTTGCATACCACTTTACCATAATTAGTTCTATGTAAATTATTATAAAATAAAATCATATATCTTGAATTAAAGAAAAGAACAGCAAAAGATAATTTTTCTAACAGATCAGGTAAGTTGATTTTACCATTTAGTAAGTCAAAAATTAATGACATATCAAATTTGTAACGTCTTTCTAGTAAAGTTTTTAATTTAACGTACTAAGAAAACTTTAAAAACTTATTTTGAATTTAAAAGATTAATATTAATATTTTGATAAGGACTGCAGATAAAAAAAGCATATTCAAGTACTGAACGAATTAAACTTAAAATCAATGGTATTGCGATTTATGAAACCCAGAATTTTCGAAGATTTACAACAAATATAATTTATAGGTAAATGTGAATTAAATGAAAACAGTCACGTAAAAATTACATCCGAGTCTTAACTAATGAAGTTTTAATTAATGTGGTAGTATTAATATTGTAAAAAGAAATAATAGGAGAGGTTGAACTAGTAAAAAATATTGAATTACACTTATTGACATTAATTGTATACGGGAAATGTTCATACACCACTGGTTAAAATTCATTAGGTTATTTTGTAGGAATTCACTATCAGAGATATTATTAACAATTTTAAATATTTTTAAATCATCCGCAAATAATAAAAATTTATAAACAATATAATTTATAAAAAAAAATAAACATTGACATCATTAACAAAAACATTAAAAACCCACGGAGATAAAGCCCACCTTGTGGAACACCAGATGTAACCGGAAACGGCGTAGACAATAATTATAAATTCTAAGAGATGGAGTTCGTGAAGATAAATGCGATTTTGACCATGAGAGTAACGGATTTGAGACTCCAATAATTTCTAATTTATTTAACAATATATTATGATAAACACGATCGAATGCTTTATGTAAATCAGTATAGATTACATCAATTTGGTAACCAGATTCAACAAAGTCTAATAAAAATGAATGAAATTAATAAATATAATAATATAAATATATATATAATATTTATTATTATTTATATCAATTATTTAATTAATATAATATAATACTAAATAAATTAAAAAATAAATAATAATTAATTAATATTAATAATTTGTATTATTATTTATATTAATAAATATGCAATTAAATTATAAAAATATTATAAAATTCATGGTTGACTATAAAAATTAATCATATTTACTTTTTTAATCAAAGTTTTTTCAAGAAACTATTTTTAGCTTTTTGGCTACAGTATTTTTTAAAATAATTATTTATATACTTAGTGTATTTTTGTTATTTTTCTACTATTATTGACAAAGTATGTATTTTTTATTCAAAACGTCAACGATATAAATTAATTTATATCACACATTAAGGTCGATTAAAGTAAATAAAGTCGAAATTTATTTTTCTGTGAAAAACATAAGTAGACAACATACATCGAATATATGTAAAAACGAAATCGATATTATTTATACTTAAATTTAACTAAAAATTTCACGATTAAATACAGTTATTTTACTTAATTTTCAAATAGTGACAAAGAACTGGGTTTCAATTTTGTGTGATGTATATTATCGAATAAAAATAACGATTTAATTATTTTTTATTTTCATCGCACATCAATAATATAAATTCTAAACATAATCCGATTGTGGACGTGTCCACACCGAAACATTAATTATTTTACATTAATTTACATTAGATTAAAATGTTCACACACACAAATTATTTTTAATGACCTTTATTCCAAAAAAAAATGTTTTCCAATACCTACTTACGTAATATAATATTATTAAAGATGAAAAATACCAAATTATATTTAATATAATTTTTATTAAAATCCTTCAATGTAAGATTATTCATATACTCGTACCTACAAATCATATTATTTCGAATCTTACAATTAAAATACTTTTTTCTTTCAATAAATTATTTCATATCATTTATTTTTCAAAAATATTATTATGTAGGTAATACAGTGGCGTGCTCAGCTTTTTTGATAGGGGGGGGGATATAAATTGTCGGTCAACCAGAAACACACATGTGGGGGGCTTTGTCCTTACACCCCCCTTCGAACCTCATCGTTTTAAATTTTATTTACATTATCCATTATAAATTTAAATCAATATATAAAAAATGGGAAGGTTGATTGTGGACGTTCCTCCTTCGTCCCTTCGGTCCTCGGAGAAATTAGTGGTGTATTCTATTTAAGATTTGAATGCAATGATATTGCATTAGAAAATACGATTCTGAGCGAAACTCAATATATTACAATATGCTATACTAATAATTCATTCCACAATTTTATCCACGTGTATAAATTACGAATGTACATATTTGAAATAAATTTTACGTTCCTACGATCGAAACTTAATTATTTATCAAGAATTAAAATAATGAAACCGTTATTTTGCCGATTTTCAAGAATTTTTACTTTAAAAGTAATTTGAGTACTGTAATACTCATTATACTAAATTATCGACCTTTAATTATACCTTATAAAATTTGTATGCCCTTTTGTCCTATAAAATAGGTATTACAAATACCATGAACTTACCATCATAAATTGGTGTAAATATTAATTTATTTTAAAAAAAATAACAATTATTGATTAATCATTAATGATTATATAATATAATTTAACATCACTATAAATATTACATTTTCCATATCACTAACCTGTATAATTAAAGAAATTCTAGTGAATATTTTTTATTCTAATATAACATAGTATTCTACATATGAGTACAATTATAAAAAAGATTAAATCATATTTCATCATTTATATGAAGTTATGAATGTTTAGGACATATTTTATTATAATGTATAATTGATATAAAATGGATTATTTCTATTTTATAAACTATACTAATAATAATAATACTTTTTAATAAACCGAATAACATGAATTTATTGCGATTTTTGTCGAAATTATTTTAAATATGAGAACTAAAATATATATAAATATAAAAAAGTGGCACGTTTTTTAAATTATCTATCGGTGTATACTTATATAAAGATAAAACGTTTAAAACAATTTTATAATTTTAACTTTTACTAAATGTATAATATTGTATAATAATGTATAATTTATAGATATATTTTATATGGTAGATATGGAATTATATGGCGTTTTTCGATTATTAATAATACCTAATTTAAAACGTTTTAAGTATACTTAATTTGTTGTTACTTCAAAAATTATTATACTGCAAACTGTTTTTATTAAATAGTAATGACTAGCTGTCGTTTAATATAAAATTAACGAAATATAATGTAAATTGCAAATCCAGAGAACTCAAGAAGTTAATTGGTATTATGCTTAGTGTAAGACTGCGGAAGGTACTGAAAATACATTATAGGGCTGTTTTGTAAGATTCAAATAAAAATAATTAAAAATTAAAAATAAATCTGGCGTTCCTCACGCCACCTATGTACCTAATATTTCTTTGTTACATAAATCCGCATCCAGACCAATGAAACAATGTGGGAAACACGCATTAGGCATTACCAACATTGTTAGCAACAAATTTTGTGAATTTTTTTTATCAAAAATAATCAACTTTTAATTAAAATGTTTCCAACAAACTGAGCAACAAAATTGTGTTTCTATAACGTGTGTGTTAATGATCAAAGGAAGTTAACTAACTTTGTCAGAAAATTATTCTATATTTTGGTTTTCTCGCGAATTTGTTGACAACATTTCAGAGCGTTATTAATTAATGTTATTATCACGATATCATCATAGTAAAATTAGTATTATTAGTAACCGCACATATCGTATATAATCTATATATACATATATATATATATATTGATAATATACTTTGATGTTATTTATGAGTAAACGTTAACCGTAAGTTGTATGTCGGTTATGGGAGTTTACGGGTTTTTGGCTACGGTTTACGAATTACGAATTTAAATTTGTTCCATATAAAGTTTTCTTATGCAGATAATTAGGACGTAACCAAAATCGTTTTTTCTTTTTTTTTTTTTGTAGATACAGAATTTAAAACTATTGTTCCTGCCGATGTAATAACTACATCTTAAAAATGTGGGAAATAATATTTCTGTGGTCTAGACGTACAAGTTTTTCCACGGTATCGAAAACATTGTTGGAAACAATAAAACAAATTAAATTTATTGACAACAAATTTGCTCATTATGTTAGTCTAAATGCGACATAAGAGACCTAACGTCACCGGATGTTTAAAAACTGTTTATTTATTATTATAAATGAGATCGCTAAACATTTAAAGTCATGTAGACATGCATTTCGGACTTATTATACTTTTAAACTAACCCGAATTCATGAAAAGAGCACATTTTTACGCGTATAACGTATTTCTTTTTAAAATTTTTCTCTCTCCTCTCTTATCCAGACAAAAATGATAAGTAAGGCTAATAGTATGACTAATAGTTTTCTTGTTTATATTTATCTAGAAAGTTCGTAGAACAATATGATTGAATTACAAATTCGTGTCTTATACTATAAGGTTATATTTAATATTGTTTAAAACATACTATAAATACATATTTGAGTATATTAGAGATATAACTATAAGAACATATTTTAAAATATCTCGATGTTGGGACAATTAATAATTTAATTAAAAATGTATATTAGTGTTGTACGTGTGTATCAAAATATTCCATTTTCATAAAAGTAATTGTATTATCAATGTTAATTATTTCAATTTACAATTTTACACTATAAATGCGCGTAAAGTGATATTCTTATGTCATGTAAACGGAACGACGTGTTGTAATCGCGAAACACGACAGTGTATGCGGTGACCCGATAAGAAACCATATCGTGTATACCATATGCACACCATATATACGTAGAAGTGGACTTAAGTAGTCCCTCATATTTTTCAAGAGATTATCGTATAATTGTGTTTATCCGTATGAAATATTTTCTTAAATTTCACTATAAATATATTCTATTTAATAATATGCTAAAGGATAAAGGAAAAATTGTTTTTGGCCTTTTATTTAAAAAGTTAGTTATATGTTAAAATTTGGTAGCACAATATTTTCAACTGATGAAAAAGTATTGAATTGTTAAATATGTAATTAAAAAAGTTGAAAGTACCAGAAGATACAACGTTCATACGATATATATGAAGAATTATATATTTTTAGAGCATTTTTTAATATCATATACATTTTGTAAGTGCGTAAATGCATACGTATTTGATATTTTTAAGTACAAGATGGCTTAGTACTAAGTATTAATCCGATCGAACCACGAAAACGGAATCGCAAAAAATCACAATACTTCCAAAATATAGCTTAAAAAGGCATTAGAGAATATAATAATATCGCAAAAACCTTAAAAGCCCGTTACGTGATAAAGCGAATCAAACATACAAATATATACATATATCATATATATATATATATATATATATATATATATATATATATATATTGTTTTTCAGTTTATGAATTTCAACGATGTAGATAATTGTGTAGCATATTCGTGGATAAAATCAAATATTATTCGTTCAATGTATTTTATTTACTCTTCAACACAATTTGTTAGAAGTATAATAACAGTATAATATAATTTAATATTTTTAGTTTACTATAGAAAAATATCTAATAATCGTTTAAGTAACGTAAAGTAGTTGAATAGCTAAATAAGGAATATTTGAAGATTTTTAACATAATATCATCTATTTACAATTGTGTCACAGTATTACAACACTAAAAAAATCAAGTAATAGATTTATAATCATTGAAAAAGATATTACAAAAACCAATAATTAGAAAGACAAAGTTATTATAAAACGTTAATTTAAATTTTATATTAAGAAACTATTTTTATAAAATACGAATTTAAACAATTGTAATATATTGGAATATTGGTATTTGTAACAATAAATGAGACAGAAGAAGAAGAGCGCAATAAGACTAAACCAATCAAATTATATCATATACCCATATACCCATATACCCCCACTACTAATTATATCTTAAACAATTATACGATATACTTTAATGCGCCCTCTATTAGCAATAATTATAAGCAAATAAGTGGGGATAATTGGATCACACTTCGATATCCTATAAAGGAGTCTGCAAAATATAAAACACACAGTCTTTCTTCCTTTTTTTAGTCAAGCGCCATCTACTCTTGAAGTCATCTTCTCTAAGCAATCACACAGTTATGTAACACAGTCACGCAGTAGGTAGTCGACTTCTCGACTGACCACTCAGTCCACAACCTAGTCGTATCCCAAATCACAATTACATTTTTTCATAAAGGACTCATGTAGAACTCTGTTACGGTTGCAGACGAATTCGCGGGCTGTACAGAGATTTGTTTCATGTCATCCTTTTAACTTATACCCTTTTTATGAGTTTATATTAACTCCCTTATGCAGTTGCAGACGAATTCGCGGGCTGTGTTCGGAGTTGTATATTCTCACTTAATTTATTTCTTATCCCATTGGTTTAGTCGTGTTCGCTTTGCTGTTCTGTATTGATAATTATTCGTTTGTTAATCATTTTATTAAACACGCATAGAGTAACATAAGACCTATGTAATTTACAGATCTGGGTAACAACGTAATGTGATGATTTTCGCAACACAGTCTACTCATTGAGTGAGGTAAGATAGTGGCGAAAATCTCACGTTATTTGTATCCAAGTTCAAGTTCAGTGTAACCAGTTGGCGAGAGTCTCGTTCACCACGGTCGCCGTGCTCTGGCGGACACTCTAGAACTGCCCGCTGAGCTTGTGCTCGTATCTAAGAGTAACCTAACAAATAAAATATATCAGAACAGAACGATAGTGACGAGCATCGTACACCTCCCCGTAATTACTTATATTTTTATAATCAAGTTCAGATCATCAACAGCGAGGACCAGAGGAAACCGTGAGTACACATACCATAATATTCAGTAGTAGGATAATTTACAAAAGGTTCATAAAACATACCAACTTCTCACGTAACTATATGTAATCCTTAAACTTACTAAATATCGCTCCATATATACCTGCAAGATCTTACACCACTTATACCACCCAACCATGTCTTTTATCCCAACCATGTCTTATATCCCACTACAAAATATATTATGATAATATTATAATTTTTAGCTCTAACTCAATATGTACCATTCTCGTATTGTATATAATATTAAACAAAATTGATTGTAATATTAAGAAATATATAAAATTATTGAAGTATAATGCATACTTTATTGTTATTACTATTTTTTTTAAATTTGCAAGCATAATAAACCGGAAAGTACTACTCGTAAAAAATATTAATTTTTTATGTTGTTCAATTCACAAAACGAGTGGTTATATACCCAAAAAGGTATAAAAATATTTACAAACAAAACATAAGACATCATATACTATCTAACAAAAATAAAGTATACAATATTCTAGTATAATATGATTATTAATTATTAATTGTAATTGAATAAAATATTTATGGGTAGTGGTCGAAAAACAAAATAATAAATAATAATTACTAGTGATGTGACGAACTGTTCGAAATTCGAACTGAACCAAACCATACTCGGAGTGTTCGGTTCGGTTCGAAAATTTTCGAGTACTTATTATTACAAATATTCGAACCGAACTTTCATTCTGATTATGTATTCGAACTATTTAGTGTTTGTTTTTCCATTGTAAGATCATAAAGCATGTATTCACATGCACTAAATTACTTTTATGATCACTCTGAAATTTTAAAGTAGTCACATCAAGAAGACAAAGACTGTCACCTGAATCGGTGGAAAAACTTGTATTTTTGCATGATAACATTAGTTAATATAATAACACATAATAAATATTTAAATTTAAATTGTAATATAATTTTATTATATTAGTTATAAATAATAAATTTATTACATATATAAATAGAAATATTATTATTCTTGTATTTTATACATTTATAATATATATTAATATATTATATAATATTATATTAGTCTTTATATAGTTCGGTTTGAGTTCGAATTTTATTTTTAAAAGTTCGGTTCGGTTCGGGTTCGGACATTAAGTGAAATGTTCGGATCTGTTCGAGTTCGGTTCGAGTTTAAATATCAGGGTTCGTAACATCACTAATAATTACAGTAAAATATAATGTTTAGTGAATAATTATTGTTTTATATGTTGTAAGAGATCAATTTCCGATTTTTTCGTCTCTTTATTCGTACTGCTAATGCTGAAGCCTAAAACGATTAATTTTTAATAGAAATATTATTATGAACGCAATACAAACCACCAATTTATAAACTTACACCAGTATAATAACCACCGAGGAGTCTACCCAACGACGACCGAGTACCCTGCACTCGGGCGCACAGGGACTTGAATGCCATTGCCGTAGTTGTAAGTGCTTAGCATCCTCCAAGTTCTAAATAAGCACTCACTATATTAGTGGTGTTTGGGATGGTTTACCGAGGCTTAGCCTCCTAAATTATTAATTCGTCACTGAAGACTCTTTTAAAAAAACTATTATGGATGTGGCACGTACTTCGCTATAAGTAGGTTAGGTACCTAACCCATTTTACTTTTTTTATAGACACTATAAATTGTACTTACCGTGTATTGCCCTGAACGTTTCAGAGCGTAGTGAGACAATTTGTCGGTGTGTCGTATTTGTTTACAAATTTTGTTTAAAAACAAAGTTGCAAAGATACTGTGGTAAAAATAACTAGAACATTAATTATTATTATTGTTTTCGAAATCTGTTTATTCATCCCTCTGTCGATTTATATCAATTACATTAATTGACCGTTTACTTTTTATTTTCTCTTTGTATGTTGTAATAAAACTTTTTTAATTTTCTTTAATTATATACGAAATATTATTTAAACATTCTAATGATTTTGTAAATATTGTGGTTACTATTAATATTCTAGATACCTAGATATATAAATAATATCCATTGTTTATACGCATAGATCAAATATACATTATAAATTTAATCGATATTATACGTATAAGTTCTCAAGAGCAGTATCTGTTGTTACTTTATTAGTTATATTAAAATCACAATGTAGGTGAGATAAGGAGATAGCACTATCGAAAAAACACTTTTAAATAATTTTTTATAGTTAGCTTATTTATAGTTGGGTATTAAATCCGCCAGGCAGTACCACCATTCTTAAAGGTCTATTATTCCCAATATTCAATACAAGATTATATGAAAAAAAAAAAAAATTTTATTATTTATAAATTTTAAGTAGGTACATAATACACAAAAGTATCTAAAAGTTGAATACTTCAACATTATAGATTCTTCGTATTTAATATTATTTTGTAGGAATTATATTATTTAACTTATGAAAAAATAAATGTACAATTAAAATTAATACAGTAAATAATTACCTAAAAGTTATTTATCAACCTTTGTAGTACAATTTATGTATTAATTATGAATTCCTTCTAAGATATAACATTTTCTTAATATAAGCTATAACAGCAGTTGTAGTAAATTGATTATTCATCTTTTCAGGTAAAAAAATCTTTATGTTTTCTGAAGTTTTTTATCGTCATATTCTGGATAACTGTTATAATAAATTATGAACCTGATCCAGTTTTACTATACAGATCTAAAACTGAAATTGGAGTATGTTTTAAATATGCTACAATATAAATTGACTCGTATAATATAGTATCAACTGTTGTTGTATTCAATTCAATTGTTTCAGCATGAGTCGATTAATCAAAAAGCAACAGTTGTATCTACTATTGTGAAAACTCTGAAAACAGTCATAATGATAATTCAAATTTTCAAATCTACCGAAATACTTAACATTTTTAAAGATTTAATATCGCTCGAAAATCGACTAAATATTAAAGGTAAAATAAACTATACAATTTTTACCAATAATTTTCAACAAATATTTGTACACATCAGTACACATCTACAACATTTAATATTTATTAATTTATATCATTATTATCTGATTTTACATATATTTTCAAAATATTTGATTTACTTTTTTTTATATAATATCTTTTATTTTTATTATTTTTGATCATTAGTATTTTATTCTTAAACTTGATTTATTTAATTGTAATTATAAATTATAAAACTATTAACTTATTAGCAAGGTAAATTCGCAAAGGTTTTTGTTATATTGAGTATATATATATTATTTTTAATATTTTAATTGATATGCATAATTTATTATTTTATCTAATATTTACACACGTTAAATATATATTTTTGTTTTGCTTGACTTCCTAGTTTGATTTTTCAGGACTATTTTACTTCTCACATTATTTTCATAGCCTTGTATCAAAATTTACTAATTGTTTTATTTTTTAATATTTTTTAATAGAAGAAAAGCTTAGAATATTAAATTTTGTATTTAATTAGCTATACCTCAATGATATACTATAACAAATTTAAAATAATTTTAAGTATTATCTATGTTTATAATTTACTTATAAAATGTAGGCATAAGTTAATAGTTATAAAAAGATACGTATTTCGAAAACAATTTTTGAATTGAATTCATACGATTTTGCTATATTAAATCTATAGTTTAGGATCACGCAATAGTAAATAGGGGCATTTCATATTATAATACCCGAATATTAAGTAGATTGTTTAAATTAGGTGGGCATGAATGTAGAGTAAGAACGAATTTGAAAATAACATTTTTGTTATTAATGATTAATCTATTTGTATAATTAATTGAATAAAATATGAACAGTTTTATTTATTGTAGTATATTGAATAACTTCCGTAGCAATGGATGTGCAAGTCTACTGAGACTATGTACCTATACTTATATGTTTTGCATACATGCTAAGAAATCATAACTCACCGAGTTAAGTTATTTTTTTTATTCAATTTATATTTGTTTTAGTATTTAAAAACAAGTTTATAAAAAAATTAAGTATCCATAATTATTTATTAATAATAATAATCATCGTTCTTAATAAATATATTATACAATTTATACGTATTTAAATCATTAAAGCAAATAGACAATTATTATTTTGCCTATTTATTTATTATCCAATTTATAGAAACATTACAACCGTTTGAATAATATTTCTCTGAGCATTAATTGGTACTTATAAGTTTTTATTTTAATGTAAATTAGTATTATCAGTAAGTTGTACTTGTATAATTTAATAAAAAAGTTTTTGTAATATTCCCAGATTATACATTAAATGTGGTATATTTTAATACGATTAGCTCAAAACATAATAAAATTGTTAATATAATTATGTTCAAACGAAAAACTTTTATATATTGCATTTTTTCATAGGTATATTATTAAAATATAAAATTTTAATATTTTAAATAAATACATCTTGTTAAATAATCATTTTAATACGATATTGTAACTAAAAAGTCCACATATAATGTGAACATAATTGGATATTAAATTATATTTTTAAATGTGTTTTCGATCCTTTTAACTGTAATTGAATTGCTCAACTATTGACATAACGCAATCAATGGCATTTTATATTTGTTTGGTTTTCAATAGGAACGGCTTCGGTTACTTTGATGATAATGTTCACGAGCGTTTTAATAACAATATTCGAACTACTGTTGGACTACTCAATATCAAATTTATCTAAACATCAGTGGACTTACTTATTGGAGGTGACATTTAGTTAGAGCTTTACTTAATCCCATTCGTTTTATTTCAATAACATGCCATTTTCAGGGAATTTCGAGAATATGCCTGTTAACCATTGATTTGCAATTTTGTTCAATGTGTATACAGATAGCCAATATATACAAATATTTACATGCAAATATTCAATTAACCACTTCTTTGAAAACAGGTGTGTGTGTGTGTTCGTTTACTATTAATCTCAAAATAATAATTTAATGATTAAAAAGGAAAAATTATTATAATATTTCTATGTTGAGTAGAATTTCAACGGACTTTTTTTTTACAATACCAAAACGTAGTATTATTATATAATAAATTACTATTAATAGTACTATTATAATTAAATCTTATTTACTGAATATTATATTTTAACTAAATAGTTGATGTTTTAAAATAGAAGAAAATATAATTCAAAATTAAATAACTAGAAACTATTGACAACAGGTATTTAATTTTACTACATCTAAATAATTTGTGTAATATTATATTTATATATAATAGAAAATTAAAAAAAAAATTTGTATTAATTATGAATCTGATATTTTATGTAGGTACACGAAACATGAGTTTTATAAAAATCTCAAATAAAGAAATTAATTATTATTAAATCGATTTATTTAAATTATTCCGATAAACGTAGTTATATGAAATAAAAAAAATGACTTATAATAAAATTTAATAGTATTAATCATTAAGTTATTAGGTTTAGTTTTACATAACCGTGTCTGAAAATATATTTTTAATTTAAAATAATTAGACTATTTCAAAATTGCATTTTAATAGTCCAGTTAAATTAGGAAATATATATAAAAAAATTACATCTTACTAAATTTTGGTAAAAACATAAAGTATATCATGCCATTGAACATGCTAAATATCCTAATGCATAGTCCTCTACAAAAAGTTCCTTACTTTACCACTTGAAAATTCGATTAGTTGTACGTTCTACATTTTTGCTTATAACTCATAATAAGTTTAAGATCTTGTTGACCATAAGGTTATATTATCTACAAATCTAACATTTAGGGGTATCTAATTTTAGCTATGTGTACGTAATTATAAGAATAATGATAATTAAAATACATTTTAAAGTTTTTAAATAATACTATATAAATAATAAATCAATTATAAGTTATAACTATAAATATAACACATTTCTTGTAATTCAATATTAAATAACTAGACGACCGTTCAAGTCAACCATACAATTATATTACATTTAAATTAAATTAATTTAATTTTTGATTAATCAGCAATATTTGTCAATATCATTATTATTTTCAGAGTTTACTAAACTTAATTGAATTAAATACAATTGTATTAGTTTAATAATGTTATTTTGTATTGTTTTGAAATATTTATTCTAATAAAGTAAATGGTGCCTTTTTAAATTCATAGTAAGGTATATTATAGTATAATACACACTACAAATAATAGATAAGTGTGTTTTATAGTAGATTATATTACATAGTATTTCTCATAATTTATACCAAATACTCTTCACCTCAATTGTATTATTCGTAAACGTGATGTAAATAATAAAATAGCCTTTACATCGTTATTCCTAATAATTCATTGAAAAAGACCCAATTTATTAACTGAAATAAATGTGTAAATTGAGTAGGTAGTTTAATGTATTAAAACGGATTATTTATAAAATGAATTTTGAAGAAATTTAGATTATGAGATTTTAAAATATTAATACGGAAAGATTCTATGTATTAAGACTAACTTTTATTCCATTCATACCTAGATATTTTATTTGAAGAATTACTAATAAAGTCATTACATTTCAAGTAGAAAGGAACATAATACATCTAAACAAATTAAATATTTAATTAATAGTAAAATTTATATGATTCGTTAAACAGTTAATTTAGGAATAAAAATAAAAATATTACCTAGATAAAACAAAGATAGAGTAATACGTTGATTTTAAAATAAAACATATGTTATATATTTACTTTTCCTAGAATCATATTTACTTTGCAATCTAACATATTTTTAGTAATAATAATTTAAAAAATAATATTTATTATAATTTTCTAAAATAATCACAATAATTATTATATTAACAATATTATATACTTATATAGGTACAACTGCTTTTAACATCACCTATGAAATAACAATCAAACAATGTTTGATAAATCCACAATGATACCCATATAATATAATATTGAAGATATCAAACAATGTATTTTTGGAAAATTGTTTAATCGTCTATTTTAATTTATTTGATCAAATTAAAAATCAGAGTTTACGTCATATTTATTCTTAAAGTTAAAATGTTTTATACATTTATCACTTTTATTGCTTTATATTTATTATGTAAACAGTAAACTTTTTAAAAAAAATATGTTATATTGACATGATACTTATTTATAAACATAAACTGATAAACTAACTAAAATAATATTCATTTATCTTTTTATAATACGGTTTTCTTAACTCAATATTAATTTATAGACTTACTTATAAATATATATTTTAAATATATTAGACTAAGTTAATTTAAATTTAAATTACTTGTTAAGTATAATATATATAATAATAATATAATATATGGTTTATTGAAAATAAATATGATAATATATTCTACAAATTTTATAAAACTAATCAAAATTTATTTAAAATTAAAAAAATACCACGTTAATAATAACGTACCTACACATATTTTATTTAAAAATCTTGGAATCTGATAAGTGATAATAATATTTTATATAATTTTGTATGTAATAGTTTCGTACTACAACTAGGTACCAATTTGAGATATATATTTATGTAACATTGCTGTGTATAGATGTGTTACAAACTTTCAATAATCAATTTATAATTAACATAATGTTGGCATTAATAATTTTAAAAGCTTAAAGTTTAATAATATAATTATGAAACAAATTTTAGTCAACAACAATAATTTAGAAGATTTGTTATAAATTATACATATTTGAAAGTTGGGATTTTATTAATTTTTAATTTGACAGATAAAACAAATACAAATATTTATTTATCAAAAATCTATATTTAATCGTGCCTCAAATTATTATAATTGGCATATTTTATACTTGCGTTGAAGAGCGATAATGTATTTCATTCAAATAAACTTTATAGCACCTAATAAACCCTGGTATTTTCCTCTGTATTTTTATATTTATTATACTTAAAATAATTTGATGCAATAAAGGAAATTCCTCATATATTTAATAGTCTTGTATTCATGTAAACGGAATAGTAATATGGATTTATTTATGAAATTTATAATATATGTGTAGGTGTACGTATTATTATAGAACTTATTATATATTAATATACAAATAAAACTATTTGCTACATATTTTTAACAATACTTGTGAATTATTGATTTTCACAAAAGAATATAGTGTTTAAATTAAATCGAAACATCAATATTAAAATAGTAAAACAAAACTATATGTTAATCTATGACCGTGATCATTATAAACATATTTCAACGTAGTCATGGTAAATACTTCACTCATTATGTATATAATATGCAAATTAAATAACTATCTAAATTCTGTAATAACTTCAAAACATTTTGTAAAAGTATTTAAAGTTAATTTCACAAATAATAAAAAATACCTAGGTAATTACCTGACCTTTATATAAGAATATTAACTAAGTGATGATTTTTTAATTATTTAGGTTGTTTCTTAAATTGTTTCCTTATTTTATAAAACTTTTAGCTAGGAAATGTCTTGTATAGTTAGAATTTATATTTATAAATTTAAAATTATATTCATTGTTTAAAAATTATTTTGCAATTTTTTGGTCACATCTCCTTTGGAATTTTAAATAATTTGTATTAATATCAATATTATAAAAATGTATTTTCTAAAATTGTATATAAGTGAGTCGCTCTATAAACTTTAAAACAAACATTTTTAAATTTAAATTTAAATTTAATAATTAATATTTTAATTAAACTAAAAACCCGTTTTCAATTTTCATATGATGAATAAGTGTATTTTTAAATTAAAAAAAAAAAACTTTTAAATGAATAAATGAAAATTTAAAAGATTTTTTAATTATTTTATTGATTACCTAAGTGTTGAATTTTTCGCTTAGTGAAAATGTAATTAGTACGTATTTTTTAAAAAATAGGATATATTTTTTTATAATTTTTATAGTTAGATTTTTGCTAAAATAAAGATACTAAAAAGGATCGTTGGAAAACACTGAGCGATTTAAACGTAATCTTACCTCATGAGCATACAGAGAACTGCACCACGTTACAGGTTTAGGATCCGACAGAATGCGCATTATTTCTGCTACTGTTACTGTCATGGAGACCTTAAACACCATTACCGGACGAATGAATGCGGCGTTTATGGGACAACTGTCTTTGTCCGTTGGCCTTCACTTCGCCGGAACACTTGTGGATGTGTATTTATTGTGTTTTCATGGTCTTAAGTTGCGTACGATAAATTTGACACAAATAGGAGGAATTCGCACCATCAACCACTTGTGGAGATTGTCCGCCGTTTCTGGTGCTGCTCATTATGCTGTTAAACAGGTGTGTGTATGTGTGTGTGTGTGTGTGAGTTAGTACTTCATCTACCGGTGAATTTCACTTCTTTATTGTAATTGTTGGCTTTATCGTGAATCATGGTACATATTTTTTGAGTTTTATAAAAGATCCATTTGTGGTCAGGAATTTAAAAAAAAAAACAATTTAAAAAGTATATTGACTCAGGATTTTATAATATTATCAGAGTTGAATCTTGGCACGTAACTACGCACAATATAAACTGTATAATATTAATTTATTCCTTTCCGCTTGTACTTAACTGTGCTGTAAACTCTTAATGAGGTTTTCGATTGATATAGCACGAATGTTATAAGTAGTCTGCAAATTTGTTCTTATGAAAGTACTTTTAAATCATATTGGAACAATTTAAAAATATATACCGTATAATCATGTAAAGAATTTGTATATTTAAATGGTCTTTTTCGTTTTTCACACAAACCTTTTTCGGCCAACCTAACTAATGAGAAATTTGTTTTTATTTTTATATTTTACAAAATTTACGGTACTTAAATTATTTTTTATATATATTCCAACTTTGGTTTGAATTTTTGCTAGATTTTTGTTTTCTGGCAAATATATGAAAAAAAGTAATAAATATGCAAGAAAACACGATTTTCAGATATTATTAATGGAAAATACAATAATACAGTATTTTTGTATATTACATTATATAATAATATGATATATAACATTCTTCTACATTTAAATTAAATGGTGTCCAATATTATCAGATAATATGTTTATCTCTCCAATCACCATCTATTTCGTAATGATCAATTTATTTAAAAACAGGTTATATACATTTTTGAAACCTTAACATTAATCGGAGGTACAAAAGTATATGGTATTTTTATAGACCAAAGTATACAATTTTATAAGGCTATTATAAATGTCATATGTTAAAACTATTACCACATATGTCTTGCAATCAAAATGTGTTTGGGCTAAAACTTTCACGATGAGAATTATATTACATATAATATTAACGTATACATTATGTATAACAAACAAATTTGTAAACATTATATAAATCGTTTTAGACACCGCCATACCGGCGAAAGTCACGGATCCGGGAATTAATGTTTTAATGGAACTTTATAATCCAGAAGTTTTACTAGTGCTAATATATTTTTAAGACACGATAACGGCTTCCCAGCCAGAGTTCATTTGTCTCTGTAAGCCTGTTTCCGTTCGTGATCGTTCTACGACCATTTTGAAACTTCCTGGAGAGATAGAAAAAAAAAACACACACACAGTTGCATAACGCATGATATTAAAACGTTGTAATCAAACAGTATAATAATTAAAATAGCATACAAATTGAAATGGTTATAACTTAAAAATCACACATCATTGTTAAAATTGAATATCGTAATTTATCTTAAAGTTTTATTACAATGTTAAAAATATTGATTTACCAGTAGTCAATTTTAGATGTACCGTTTTTCTTATTTATTAATAAATAATTTATTATAATAACAAAATTGTTTATACTTAATTTATATAGTAATACCTAATCAAATTACAGATATAAAGTTTATATTGAAGATAAAGAAAACTACTATTTTCAATACTTTATATTATCCTTTATATTTAGTTCAATACATGAAATTATTAATTTTTCTCGTCTCTATCACAGAGTAAAAATAATTTTAATTCAAATACTATTATTTTACATTATTATCGACTAGTTAATGTTATGGACACTTTATTTTACTGCTATTTTACATTTATTTTTATTGTTAAACAATTTACTTTTGTGTTTACTTTTATAATGATTATATAGATTAATCTAAATTGCACGACAGTTAATAAAATGATGATATTTTATATAAAGGTACCTACAAAGTAACAATATCTCTTAACTACTTTTATAATATATTATTTTGTTCGAAGAAAATTCGTCAAAACATTTAATATAAATGTAATATATCCATATGAAATTTCACATACATTTTGTATATTATTTATAATTTAATATTATGTCATCAAATTTTAATATTGTTTTATTATGAAGTACTTAATATATATTTTTAAATAACCAAATTATTATCTTTCAATATATTTTTAAACAAAGTACAATAAAACTAAACTCGCCTATGTTGTTTTTTATAGAGTATGATAATTATACTTATATTTTAAAATCAATAGTTTGGTTTACTTAAAAAAAAATTGTTTACTCTATGAACAATATGAAATAATACTTAAAAGACATAATATTTAATTTTACCTAGCGACTGTTATGATTGCAATTGTTTTATTATTATTATTATTGTAGTAAAATAAAATATATTTAAACAAATAGATAAATAAATATATATCATGATGATTTTTAAATTGTATTACATTTAGTTATAATTATGTTTTTGGTAATTCATCATTTTATCATTTTTTAATTAAATAATAATGATATTGATATACCTACCTAATGAATTATATTTTCTAAAAATTGTACTAACGAATCAATAAACTCGTGACAAACTAAATCTATTTTGTTATGAATAAACTAACCTAATGATCTTGAGCAAAAAATTATAACTCCATAATATTATATGATACAAATTATTTTTCAGTAGTTCTAATTATTTTGGTTAATATTAGTAATAAAATTCACGTTATTATTTTAATTATATTATGGGGAATAATAAAAAATAGTTAATTAGAATTTATAGTGTTTTTTTTTTTTTTTTTTTTTTTATGTAAGTAGCTTATGAAATAATAAATTATCTAGGAATTAAAATCTATAGGTACTGAATAATAAAATAATATCATAAAAGATATTTATTTTTTAATGAACTAACATTTTTTATTAATACATTTAAAGATATGTAAGTACCAGTTTTTAATAATATTTTGTCCTTTTTTATTATAATAATAAGTACGAAATTAAATGTAAAATTATAAATATTATTTATTATTTTTTTCATTGAAGAAATATATATTTATTAAATAAATGCAGAAAATAAAAAAAAAAACCTATTAATTAATTTAAAAATGGAATTTTGTGATAATAAATGTCGAAAAAAATGATTGATGGATTTCGACTATAATTTTTAGTCACTTTCAATGTCCTATTTATATTAAAATTAAAAAATATTAAATTATATTTCATATTTTCATATATATAGCATTATCTAATAATAGTTAAATCATATGTATGACATGGAATAAAAATTATTTAAACAATTTGAATTGTTCTTGTTTTAAATTATAAAATAATTTCTATAGGTATAATATATCTATAATTTACCTGGTATATATAAATAAATTAAATTGTATTTTCCAGGCATGAAACTGAAATAATTAACTTAATTATTATGTTATAACGCATTCCAAAATTAATTAAAATCCGAATTATATATTTTGATGTATGTATATTATATACTTAATATAGTAATATTATTGTAGGTTAGTTAATTATTTGATTTCGTTTACTTTTGTTTTTTTCCGAAATGATAATAAACGAAATTTCAAAAATAAATTGATTATAAAATAGATAAACACAATACATGTTTTTATGAATGAATATTACATAAATTAATTATATTTTAATAAAATATTAATTGTTTATTCTTTCAAAGTAAATAATACCTATCGGTTATATTTATTTATATAATTATTGTCCTAAAATGAATGTGTAATTAAATGTTCAAGCCTTTGCAAATATTTTATATCATTAGCTATAAAAGAAATGCTTAAAATTGATGTTTTTTTAAAGTCACGTTTATGATTATGATTAATATCATAACTGACATCACAAATTATTTTGTAGTTTCTAGTTAATTTATTTATATTTGTAAAAGTCACTAAACAAATTGTTACAATATCATATTTTCTAATTGTTATCAAAGTAAAAATCACCATATCGGTATCACTTCTATTTGGTTTTCGAAACACTAAATTTAGCCTGAAATTGTGTGAATTGAAGTCGTATAATTCTAAACATATAAAACAAAGTAATAAAATTAACATGTCACATATATCATTATAAAACCAAACTACTCTTCACTTTTGTCGGAATTAAAATAAATATTAAGCTGAAAATGAAAAAAAAACTCCAGATTCTATCCTGTTGAACAAAAAAAAAAGAAACAATATTTTTCTGTGTATCTTTTTTGTATACAATTTTTCAGGCCTTTCGCATGTACTACAAACTGGGTGAAATTCAAACGACCCATTTGGAAATTGAAGACATTGAAGAGGTGTGTATCGTTTTTCGTTATTGCTATTCACTTACTAAATCCCTTATTGTCAAATAACTCATTATCACAGCTAAATAGACAGTCAATTTTTATTTTTTTTTTGTCTTACCACTTACCAGTGATGTATTGGTAAATAATGTCTTGAGTATACGATATATTTTTCTAAAAATTACATTAAAAAAGAAAATAACTTGGAATGATTATTATGATATATTTTTATTTTTAGTCAAATAATTGATTTTTATCCTTAATAATTATAAATAATCACTTTAAATCTATAAATAAATTATCACTAAAACTCTATACTTTTTTAAATGAGAATTATTTTTGTTTTAAAATTTTTTAATATTAGGTCGTAGAGGTATATACTGTATACATACATCAACTAATAGAAACATAATACCTTATACATTTATTTTTATTGACATACATTTAATATTAATATTATATACATTTATTGTTATAAAATGAATAACAAATTTATAAATTATAAAATATTATAGCCATATGCCCGTATACTTATAAAACTATTATTTATATTGCGCATACACAATTTTATTCTAATATTGTCTTAAGTATACGCCGTATACTTCTGTATACGCTCCAATTCACCACTGCCACTTACACTGTAATACGATTCTTAGACGAATAATAATGGAATACAATTATTTCGTCTAGTCGATTTCAATTTAGTATATTATAAACACGAAAACAACAAGTAACTGAGTATTATTATTATCCCTGTACTCGAATTAAAATTAAAATTTATTGGTATGATGATTTTATATATGAAAATTTCCAAATGAATTACAAATTCGTAATTAATATATTAGTGTTTTATGTTAGTATGTTACATGTACATATACTGTATTAATTTATTTAATTTGAAAATCAAATTGTCTCCAATAATAATCACAATAATTTACATGTTAAGAGTGTAAATTTATAGAGTTTAAGATTATTAATTTATTGAAATACACAATATAATTAACTAAAAGCTTTAAAATCAAGTGTTTCATATTAATATTTTTATGCACTTTTATGTTATTTTAATTTAATCAGTCAAGTAAACGCCTTAATGATGTAGATACATTATGTTAACGTAATAAATTGTGACCGAAGAGTCATTCCAGATGCGATAAGACAAATAGGTATAAAGTTACGTATAAATAAATTATTTATTTTTAAATACTTATTTATATCTACTATTGTCTATATGTACTAGTACAATTACAAAATACTTTCAATTATTATTAAATTAAACTCTTCATCCCAACACGTGATAGTTCATTTTTACATTACAATTATAATACCTCGCGGCCAACACATCACGCATGGTTAATACATTTATCCATAACTATTTTTAGAAATTGTCATATCACCTTATATAATTATTGAAATTCTAATTACTTAAAAATAGTTTTTTGGTATTTAAATCATAAATTTAAAAAAATTAAATCATAAAATAGTTATTCGAATTATTACATAATCGAGTTCGTATAGAATTCTGATGATTATATTTAAGTATTTTATGTATTTCATACTTTAAAAATATTATGTTTATTTCGTTTATTATAACATAAAATGAAGTATATTATGATTATGATTATTTTTAATTTTAAAGGGTCATATGATAAAGTACTCTTTGTAAATTCAACTATATATTTTTATTCGAATTTCAGTCAATAAAATTCATATATCATTTATTTGTATTTTGTTATCAAACGTTTGTTTAATAATCCTAACTAAACCATTTTTTTTATACAATAAGAAAAAATTAAACTTTGATATTATTTTTCTATAAATATAATGGGTAAGTTATACTTGTTAAAACATTATAATTTCTAAATATATTAGTTTAAATGTTAATATATAATATAACTAAAGAGGTACCTAAAAAATATTTATATTACTTGTTTTTATGTTTAAATTCCTTTTTCTCTCTAAACATAATATTCTAACATAGTATTTTGACTATTATAGTACATTTAATATTTTTATGTATATTATAAACAAATTTAAAGACTTATAATTTTAACTTTCAGTGTTTCTTTCTACGTGAACAGCACTGGATTAAAACTTTGAGGGGCCCAAAGCAAAGACGATTTCGGGGTCTTGTGTAATCCAACTATGAAAATTTCATACATAAGCTTACAATGTATAAAACTTGTTTCTAGATTCAATCATACATAAATTATTTATGTTAGACAAATTTGTCAATTTAAAATGTATTTCTTATATTATTATTTTTTATATAATATCAATAAATTATGTTTTATCATTTAGGATCATTACGCCACGGCAATAATTGATTATGCTGTTACGAATTGAT
Source organism: Eriosoma lanigerum (assembly GCA_013282895.1). Lineage (NCBI taxonomy): Eukaryota > Metazoa > Arthropoda > Insecta > Hemiptera > Aphididae > Eriosoma > Eriosoma lanigerum. The sequence continues at coordinate 28,694,719 of CM023357.1, forward strand.
TTTCTTAAAACCACATTTTTATTTTATAAAACTCATTAATTTTTTTAGTAAAGTTCAATAATTTACATTACAGTTACTTATATTTGACTTAAGGAATCTCTTAAATATTGAATAAAACAGTTTTTTTGAAAAAATTTTAATTTTGTATCCAAAATGTTATTTTTGAAAAAATCTAAGCTCTTTATAGAATTAGTAATATCTAAGTAGATAGAGTTAAAGTTGAGATGTATATGTCAGCATATTCTGTCTAATAGGATATATAGAAAAATTATAGCTATGTAGAATATTAATTGCAACTTTAGGCTGAACTTAAGAGTATAAACATATATTTGTAAATTTAAAGAGCACCTAGCATATTTTGGATAGCATATTATATACGATTTAAAATATATCATCTGGCAAAGAAGAAGAAAAATATAATATTCAATTAATTTTTATCATTTTAGACTAGTGATTATTGTTTATTGATTACTTTTTTGTGTTTAATGGTATATTTTGTTTTTTTATATATTTTTATACACATTTTTCGTTTATCGAGTACGTTTAATCATATTTTTCCGTTTTAAACGTTACAACAATATTTTTAAACCCTGATCCCGAAACTAAGGAACATGATCTTAGTGGTCGGAGATATGGATAGTGATAGCTTACGATACTATGCAGCGTAGTGATACGTTAAATACTCACCCAATTCAACAGTTTTGAAGATAATAGTAGACGATGATAACAATAATAATAATTATAATAATAGACGTTTTACACTTTTTGGGAATGTACGATCTTGAGACAAACAGTAAATATGATCACCAGGGGAACAATGCGGATTTCGGGAGATGCTTTAAAACTGTGTTAGAAATTCCCACTTGTCTTAGAATTTCTCCAGTTGAACGTTTGAACGGCTTTAGTGATCTGTATTTATTCAATTTCGTCGATGCCATTTTGGAATTTTTTTTGTTCTGTGAAATAACCGTTCGAAAACATTATTTTGACCATTACTTCAATACGGTTTTATTGTTTTGTTCTCTTGATATTTTTTCAATTGTCTATATATATTGGATTTACCTTATTATACGATTCATAGAACTGTATTGAGTTTTTGGATTTATTTCCGTGTATAAGGTTAGGTTAGATAGTTAGATAGAAAGTTAAATATTTACTTTTTAATTATGTTCTCTAAAATATTAACTGTAATAATGTTTGTTTAAATTTAAAATAAAGTTATATATAAATAGTTATATATATATATAAATATTTAATAGTAAATTAAACTAATAATTGAACATATTATAATAATATTTAATATAATAATTGGTTTAATTAGATCAAACTATTTTTCTTCCAATGTGATATGAATAATTCGTCTTTCAAGCTATTTGGAACTTTGTTATTGGATTTGTCTCTGATTTTGTCGGTAAGCATTACTCTGTCTATTATTGTATAAATATTAAATAAGTCAAATAGTATAGTTTTCTTTAGAAAAAAATAATGATTATTAATTATATTGTTTTTAGTTATTATAGTTCTTTTTAAACAATTTTTTTATTAAGTAAGTATTTCTATTTACAGCTAATTTAAAACATTGTTTGAATATATCAATAATTAATAATCATTATTTCTGTGACTTATAATACATTGTAATAAAAAGCATCTTAACTAAAAATAATATATCATGTTATTATATTTCATAATTTAATTTAAAATTAAATTATATACTTTTAAAATAAGGAATTCGTTATACGTCATTGAACTTGCATTATTTGTATTTCTAATTTTATTTTTATAATTTATTTCCTGAAACTTTTACTCTTATTCAAACATATATAATATGTTATAATTATATAATTGTTCTATTGATAATCGAATAAATTTAAATGAGTTATAATTTTAAAACAATACAAAAATGTACATTTACTCAAATAAATAATATTTGTAATTAAACACAAATGTAACAAATAATAACTTACTAGGTATAAAAATTATGATAAATCAGATACTATTATTAAACGAATATTTTAAATTACCCTCTTTTTAAACACAAAGTTAAAAAGTAATGTGATTCATCTATTTTGATCACCTAATAATAATTTAAATTTATAATTTTATGAACGATAATTCATTTATGTATAAATAAATTTGTATAAATAAATTTGTATAAATACTTCATGCGTATATTTTCATACAATTTTATAATTTGCATTAATTTTATATGCAAACTGCATTAAAATTAAAATTTGTTATACTTGTTTTGTATTGTTCTGAATAAGACTTCACTGAAAACTCATTAAAATCAAAAGCAAGTTTTGAAGACAAATACACAATGTAATATATTTTCAAAATACTTTTACTGTATTGAAAATCTTTTAGTTTTTATAATTGTAAATTTATTAACGTTTATATTTTATGACAAATATGTTATTGTATCTATTATTTTTTGATATGAGGTATTTAAATTTAAATACAAATTATTTTATTAAAAAACAAACAATTATTGACTTCTCATAATTGTAGTTTCTCATAAATGATTACAATGTATGTATTTATAGTTTTATAATATATAACAATATTTTTAAACATTAAAAGAGATAAAATATTTATATTAAGTTGTCATAAATATTAATAATAAATATATTGGAAAACTTAAATCATATCAATATAACAAAATTTTAAAATTAAAACGGAATTAAACTTTTGATTGATAGTGTCATAAGATAAATATTAAAAATCATTTATTTTTATTGACTTAAATTAAAGTATTTTATTTTTTATAAGAAAATTAATGTGATATAAATAATATCGTGTTGATGTTTTAACATTTTAATTTATGTTATGATGTAATAATTGGTTGGTTTATTTTCAACATTAAAAAATTTATATTTAAATATTCTTAGCATAATTGTGTTTTATGTTTTTAATTATATGAATAAGAATAGAACGATTCTGAGATCCTGGAAATCAAATGAACATTAATTAACTTGGATACTCAAAGTATCTGTTAAATATTTATTTTTTGGTTATTTTATGAATTAAATAATTATAAACATGTTATAAATTTGTATTCAATAATCAACTGTATTTCTTAATTAATATGCATTAAAATAAAACTATTATTAATAAACACATTAATATATATATATATTATAATTTAAACAAACTAAATATAAGTAAAAACTAAAATATTTTAATTTGATCATGTTAAAAAAAAAAAAAAAAAAATTACTAATTTATAAGATCAAATAGGATTAATATTTTTACAAAATCAGGTATATTTTCATTTATTTATTAAACATATAGTATAAAAATATGTAAAATTTACTTCGTCTGAAAAAGTAACAAGTGAAAATATTAACATTTGTATTATGTAGGTAATGTACATTATGTATTAAGCAAACTGACAAATGATATTATTTACACCAACATTATATTTTAACATGTTAAATGTTAATTTTTAATATTTTAAAATTTAAACGGCCCCTTAAAAAGATTCTGGCTACGTGTATTTCAATAAAAATGCAAAAAATCTATAATTTTAAAATTAAACTCAAGTATAAAATATCAAAAAAAAATCGTTTTAACAGTGATTTTATATAAATTTTAGTTCATGGTTTATTAATTAATACTTCTAGGAATGGTATTTGATGATAGTAATGTAAAGTTAAAATATTAAGTGCACTAACTTCTCCTAAACTAATGTTCTAGTTACACCTATTCTGCTACACGTGGTAGGTAATAGTTATTATTTATAAAACGACTATTGTATTATTTACTCTTCAAATTCCTACTGATTGTTTATTAATTAATTAACATTTAATATATTAGATTATTGTTTAAACAATAAAACCTGTATTTTAATAAAACAACAAAGTAATAATTCTAATTTAACATTAAAAATTAAAAATATAATAATAATGGGTTAGTAACCTGTAGTTTCAGATTTTTATAGAATTTGTTTCAATGTGCAATTTATTTAACTTGTTTAATAGAAAACACAGCATTCAACTTGTAATTCTATTGTTAGCTATACAAATTGAATACCATACCGATTGTTTTTGGAATCAGAACCGTTGTCAATATATTATTATTGAATCTTTGTTACTTAACATATCCATGCACATTTTTATGTAAATAAAAAACGAAAAAATATATAAGATAGTACAACAATAGCAGAATAATTCAAGAATCATTCAACCCTTAAATCTTCACAATCTTACAATTTTTGTGTTTACGATTTTTTACAAACTATAAGCTGACCAGAAATGGATATGTTAACCTAAAAATGTGGATTTAATATAAAATTTACATGTATATAATGTATAATATTTAACAAGTTAAATCACATACAAGTCGATAAGTCGAAATTATAACAAGTTATCATTTATACTCATATGACAATATCTAAATTTCAATTTTCAATAAATAGAAAAAAACGTATATAATGGAAAAAATATGCATATTTATATTTAATTAATATTAATCATTCGAGTTCATTTGAAGCTATTAAATATTATATATTATATATAACAGGTATAAATATATATATATATATATTTATTGGTAAAAAATCAATATAGTTTCATTAAATAGTTCTTCATCTACCCCTTAAATAAAATAAAATTGGAATTTTTCATACAAATAATACAATTGATTTTTTACTATTATGTTCGTGCCATTACAATCAAATATGATGATTATATATATATATATAATTTTTTTTAAATTTATCTGCCATCTTTTTTACACTATATTTTTTTTTCTTATCAATATTATTTATGGAAATCAAACCAAATATTAATTAAACAATACATTTCAATGTAATATATTGTGGAATAACGTGTTCGATTATCAATAACTTGAAAACAAAATAATTCGAGATAAAAGATCAATAATTAATGTTAGTTAAAAAACTTTTTATAAAATAATGAACAAGTTAGTTTTCTTTGATTTATTCATAAATATTAATTTATTTTCAGATTTATACACTTTTACACATTTAATATTTATATTACAACTAAATAATAATTAATTTAAATTTTTTAAACGAAACTATATTACATTATCTAAAGTTACGTTTTAAATATAATTGGATATTGAATTTTAAAGTAGAAAAAAAACCTATAAATATTTATATTAAATCTATGCAAATGAACAAAGAATAAAATAAATAACTATTAATGTGAGGTGAAAAAATTAATTATCTTCAACATAAATTATTGTTATATTAACTGAATAAATCACAATATGTTTTAATTTCTTCTAATTAAATTTAATAATGAATTAGTATAAATTGAATTTCATTATTTTTTTTTAAACCTATGATTCTTACTGATTGTTTTTCTCAACATTTAAAACTTGTAATTTTCATTTAGAATCGTTGTATTTATTTTTTTTAAAGATTTGGCAAAAGGATGGTTGAAATAATTCTCTCAAAAGATAATAGTATTATATATATTGTAAGTAACCTAACCTTGGTACTTCCACTGAAATCATTCTAAAAGCTTTTAAAATGTTAAAAGTACATACCTACACACAAATACCTAATGAATATTGAAACTTTTAAATTTATAAATCTACAAAATCAAACGTATCTTTTATTTTTTTAAATTTACGTCAACTAAAAATATGTTTAAATAAATTAACAGTGACTACTATATGAACTACAAAAGTAATATACGAGGATTTAGGGGTAGTCACACTTCATATCACATGTTATGTCCATCTATAATGGGGAATATACCAAAATCAAAGAACTAAAGTTGTAATGTTAAGATTGAATTCAGAGTTGTAGTTATCAGTTGTTAGTTAATTATAAATGTATAACTAAGTTAATTATCTAGCAAATAACTAAAGTATATTAAGTTTCATATAACAATTTAAATGTTTATTTTATCATTTATTACAAACCATAAATATTCAATATATTATTCTCCATTTTCTATAAAAGAAAGCTTTTTATAAAACGGCGTACTATATAGGCAATTTCGGTATAAAAATGTATATTTTGTATTTTGTAATACAATTAAGCTAATATTATAAATTATTATTTTCTTAATTATCTCTAAATAATTACAAATATATCATAATATCATCAGTCGACAACAATAAACTTGATTTTATTATATTCATAGTTAATGATTTAATTTATAATATGATACTTTTGAGATAAACTGATGTACAAATAATAAACAAATACGTACCTAGTAACTTAATCGTACATAATATTTTATTATACTTAGTATATAACAATAATAGCTGTTAAGCTTATACGTTACATTTACTGCAGGCAGACATTTACGAAAAACTTTGGAATGATATTAATAACAATTATAAAATATAGTTGAGTTTTTCTTTACTATACTTTTGGTGTTGACTGAAATTAATTAACTTGCGATCAAGCTCACTTTCTGGCATAGTTTGAATTTATTACTTACACGTGTCAACAATCTGTATTAATAAGGTAGTTGTAGAACAATTAATTGAAAATAATAAACTGTAGTGTACAACACAATGGTTCTATACTTTGCATTTGCATCGTAAAATTTGAAAGTGTTTTATAAAGCTAAACAAGAAATTATCGATTGGTCTTATTAAAAAATAAACAAGACATACATTTTAAGGTATTATATGTTTTTAATACTTTATTTGTAATACCCCTTATACAAATTGATCGAAATAGAATACTGATATAATATTAGTATAATAATGTTAAAATAATATAATATTTATTATAAAGTATTATTTAAATATAAGTTAATATTCCCTTTTTGTTGTTTAGTATAAGATTCAACATATGTCGATGTATTAAGTTTCATAAAATTAAATCATAAAATAAAATAACGACATACAAGATATATTAATTGTTTCCAATCGATTTATTCATTTATATTAAACAAACTCGTAAAACATAAATTTTATTTCACGAATTTGATTTGTTATTCAATTAAAATATATGTATGCATATATTTAATTACATACAGTAAACACTAAACTTTTATATTTTAAAATGTATTTTTAAAAGAAAATATTGGTCAATAAATTTCAAAGTAGTGTTCTACCTGTGATTTGTCATAAATAATTTAAAGTAATTTTTATTCTCACGTATGTTTAAACCGAAATTCAGTATATTTTTTTTAAGATAACAAATTGAAAAATAATAATCCAGAAATTACATATTTTAAAATATAATAAGTTACATAATTTTAATATATTTACAAAGTTGTGTTTCTCTTAACGTTATTGGAACCTTAGAGTCCTTGAAATTTCTTTACATTTAATCTGGAAATATAAATGTCTTATAAATTGATTCTTAATCACAATATTATATTTTGATATAAAAATTAATTATTAAATTAAAATTTGATTGTATTATACAGGAAGGAATTTATGATATTGATAACTTACAAAAATTAAATCATTTATAACTATTAGGTAACTATATATTTACAGCAAAAATAAATTGAATTTAATATAATTTGTTTTCAATATACATGTAATTAAGGAATCATGTAAATTTATAATTTACTAAATTACACTTAAATAATTGAAATCGATTTAATATTTCAGAACATAATAACCGTCTTGACAAATACTTATCAATAATAATAATTTGTTAACTATAATTATTGGTAAATATAACACCTAGTGTCTAATATCTATATTCTATATGATAAATTTATAGTCTCGTATGATTATTATCTAATCACTAATTCATGTACCATTGTATCTCTAAATTATATAAATAATAATAAATCCATTATTTTTAATCTGTGGACTTTAATATAATCATATATGTGTTTAAATTCTAATCATTTAAAATTTGTTTTCGTCTTGTTCTTTATTTAATCGATCATAAACAAATGGGTAGTCACAATAACGATTAATAACATTATATATTATACAATGTTTATAGTTTATCAACAGTGTATTGAGATGCAGCCTAATATTGATTCAATACAATTGGATGGACACAGCCTTAAAATTGAAATGAACAAAAAATGTGCTATATCGGATGTTACGAGCCTCAATACAATATTTAAAAATAACTATACTATTAATTATTATTTTCAAAAATATACAAAAGTTATTATGTTTCTAATTTCCTTAAATTGATATCAAATCGATTACTACTTTTTATTAATTTTATATACTTACGTGCGCACTTAGACAAAATCTGATTTAAAAGCATAAAAGTATATTATTTTGTAAACATTATTTTTAAATGTTACTAGTATTCTTTTTGTATAGAATTATATTAAATTTTATAACAATATAACACAATTTAATTGATTTTTACAAAATATAAACAATAAACATATTAAATTAAATTAACCTAATTATATAAATACTTCTATAAATTATCCTGTTAGAAAACCTTCAATAGAAAAAAAAAAAATATTCTGTCAATAAATGATGAAGCCACATTGTGTACTTTTGATATATATTATATAAAATATTGATGAAGTACATTTAATGTTGTCATTTACAATATTATATTAACAATTACTAATAATAATGTTAATTATTTTTCTATGTTACACTTTCTATTAATAAATAATATGTTTTTTTTTTCAATTATTCTCATTAAAAAACAAGCTAAATGAAGTTGTATAAAAAATTAAATATATGGTTAACATATTGTATTGTTTATAAAGTGTCCATTATATCATTGTAACCAATTTTTATTATTATAAATTAAATGTATTATTATTAAATAAAATAATAATATAAATTATGATTTGTTTTAAAATGCGAAGATATGGGGAATAGAGTCCCTCCATTGACCTTTTTTACAGTAATATTTTTTGAAAAGTGATAAGTTATTTTATATATCTGTGGTGATAATACAGAATAACAATATCGACATTTTAATACTTTAACGCGGGTTGTTGACGATGGTAAAAGAATAAAACCTTGGTCAATGAAATTTTGTCATCACATATCTACCCTTCACAAAATCTTAAATATTCCACTTTAGTACATATGTATATATATATATACATATCCTAGCATACATCTCTTTTGCATATACTTTGAAAAATAACACGATTTTTAAATTATTTCATAATCAAAAATTACTAGTTAATTAATTAATAATTAATAATAATTAATCAATACATTTTAAATAATATTTTAGACAATTAATACACTTTTGTTTTAACTATTATTAAAATTGATAACAAATAATATTTAGGAAGTTATAGAAGTTATTATAATGAGATTCATTATTTGTTATATTTTCCAAGTAGGAAATGAGTTATTGTGAACCATCAATATCTACAATACATATATAAATAGATGTGCAAACTAAGAAAATATTATTAATTACTAGTTTTCTTACTTTTCCCAGACATTTTATATAACACCCAAACATTCACAAAAAATAAAAAACAATATTTTTTTAATAATAAAATAAAAAAGGTATATATATTTTAAATTATATGAATTTTCTTTAATTGTATAGTTTTTACTTATTTATTTGAATAATTATTTTCTTTATAACCTGGAGTGGATTCAGCCCAAGATAATTGCGTGGAAGTGGTGAACTATAATGTTTTTGTATTATGGGAACTACAGGAACGATTTCTAATTGACACTACTCCAACTGTAATGTCATATATTCTTTTTAATTTTTACCTGATATTTTTGAAAATTAAATGTTATATACTTCCGAGTAATTTACGTAAAACTATTTTACGGAAACATAATATATATTTTTCAAATCAATAACTTTTATTATTATAAATATTTTTCTTCAAATATCAAATCCAAATATTGATTTCCTGTGTATCATTAATATCCATGTATTCCCCTACATTGTTTGAAAGTTTAATATTAAAATTGTATGCTACTAATAATGATATTGTTCCTTTTTAATATTTTATGAAGTCTTGTTTTATTGAATAAAGGTTAGTTAGGTGAAACAGAGTATAGAACAATTATAGCATATATTTATATAGCCGTAAGGTTAAAATATAATAGAAGTCTTACCCTGCATTGTGCAAAATCAATATGGAGTAGAACAAACATGTTATGGTCAAAATAAACAATTATATAATAACAGAGATAAAATACGTAACTAAATGTTAATATTAAATTATTTGTTTATTGATTGCAATGTTTCTTCGGGCAATTTGATAAGATTTCTAAAATTCTATTGAAGAAAAATCTATTTTGATTCAATAAATTAAAAATTTATACTTGTTTAGTACAATACGGCTGTACTTGTTGAACGGGCATAATATAAACTCCAACACAATCCTGTTTAATGCTGCGTATACTTAATACGAACAGACAATGATATATGATCAGTTAACGGTTTCACGTAAATAAACCACTATCGAACATCCGGACGGTAACAACAAATTCCGTGTTAATGGTATATTTGTACAAACGATTTTTTTGTTGTTCCCTTCAAATATTTACTGACCTAAACGAAATCAATTTCGTGTTATGCGGAATTTATTTTTGTGAAACTACGGTCCATTTGTTACAATATGTGTTGACCACATAAAATGTGGCTTAAAAAATAGTGACTTATGTTTCGTTTCCCTAAGACTTATATTTGTAACAGTAATACGCTCAAATAACAGTCGAGAAAATCGTTTTTATTCAGTCACTTTTTGGACAAAACATTTTTGAAATTTGATTATTGAAACAATCATAAATAATAAAAGTTCGAATTTATTTTATAATATACCTATTCATTTAGTATAGGTAATTCATATTGAAAAAAATTACATTTTTATATTTTTTATATACAATATACGAATATATATCAGAATTTTTTAACATAAGTGAAGAATATCGAAAAATAACAAATAGGTAAACATGACAAAAACTTATTTTTAACGAAACTATTTTTTGTTATTTTACAATATCTCAAAATAACACAATTGATGCAATGCTTTCACTTCTACTTATGTATTCATTCTTTTTTCTAACCTTTTTAGTCATTCCACATAACTATCCAGTATCCATGTTAGCATTCTTATCTCCGCTACACACATACACAATTCGATTTTTTGGTTCATTACACAATACCGGAGTCACAGTGTACTACTCCAATCCATACAATATTATTGGCCTATTGCCTACTAATACGTAGTTTTTAATTTAGCAAAAAAATCACTTACGTGATTAAATTTAAGTACCCATTTAATTTATTTAATTTAAGTATACAATTTTAAAAGTAAATTTAAGTGGAAATGTCGATTGTAGACGTTTCTCCTTCATCCCTTCGGGTCTCGGAGAAATTAGTGGTTTATTATACGTAAGATTTGAATACAATGATATTGCATTATAAAATACGATTCTGAGCGAAACACAATATATTACAATATGCTATACTGATAATCCTTTCCAAAATTTTACCACGTGTATAAATTATAAATGTAAAATTAAAATAAATTTCGATTTCCTACGATCTAAACTTATTTAGTTATCAAGAAATAAAATCATGAAACTGCAATTTTGCCGATTTTCAAGAACTCTTACTTTAAAAGCGTACGAAAATAAATTGTCAGTCACAATTATCAAAATATTTTGTAAAAAGATTAAGTCGTATACGTCTAGAATTCAATAAAATTTTCAAACCAATAAAATAAAAACTGCAAGAAATATTTAACATTATTGAAAAAAAAGCCAAAATTCTATACTTAGTCAGAAAATCAAGTAATCGTTTTTAAATTTTTTCTCGTAATGAAGTTCACCTAAGTAAATACTCAAAAAAATTTTCAAGATACTATGCTTAAAACTCAATTATTTATCACGAAATTTAAAAATTTTAAATTTCAGAAACGTTATTTTGCCGATTTTCCGCCATTTTTAAGTAGTTTTTCTTCTCTAAAGGAAAATCTTTTGAGAATTTGGAAAAATGAGTTAAATAAAGTACCAACTAGATGGAATTTGCTATCGAAAATATAACCTACTTGTATTAATCGGATTATTATTTCTACCCGAAAAAGTGTCTTCATACATAAAAAAAAAAATATCATAATATTCATTTCTACTAAAATTATTCAAATTTTAGAAGCTTAAATAAAGTTACAACTTACGATTTTCAAAATATTTTGTAATGAGATTAAGTAGTATATGATTAGACTTCGACAACATTTTCAAAGCGATAAACCAAAAATTGCTGGAAATATTAAAGATTTTTGGAAAAATTTCAAAGTTCTGTACTTGGCCAAATAACCAACCGATCCGCTCCAAAATTGTATCACACTTGTATATTACCTATGTTAATACTCAAGAAAATTTTCAAGTTTCTACAATCAAAACACAATTAGTTATTACGAAATTAAACAATTTTAAATAACAGAAACCGTAATTTTGCCGATTCTTCATCAATTTTTTGTAGTTTTTCCCCTCCCACGGAAAAACTTTTGAGAAATTCGAAAAATGAGCTAAATAAAGTACCAAATTTCTAACCAAAAAGTGTCTTCATACATAAATCCCATGTCATACTATTTTAGTTAAGACTAAAATATCTAATTCAGCTTAACAAATAGTCTTATATATTATAGTGATATCTATATTTGGTTTATATTAATATAATAATGTTATTAAAATAACAGTTTTATTTAGTCATATTATAATTATATTACATTTTACACTAATTAATATTTTAATTGGTATTTTTAATTACCTATTGAAAGAATACTCTATCGTAGTTTTTGTCATATTAAACAAAATACCATTTTGATCAGATTATATTTTATTAATACTTATTAATATAATTATACATAAAATTATATATTTATACTTGAAATATATTAATTTCATACTAAATTTAATATTTCTATATTTATTTTAAAATGCAATCATAAAATCATTTAAAATTCTTATTTATCAAAATATTTAAGTTCTGTTTTAAGTAAATTCAATAATATATTTTTGGTATATTTTTGTAAATGTTTAATTTATTTTTTTCATTTTCTTTAAAATTTGAGAAAATATTTAAATCAATTATTGGAAAATTAATTTAATTTTATAAGATTGAAATTTTAGTAAAAGTCTATGAAATTTGTATAACTATTGTCTGATGGGAATTTGGGATGCCTATATGCTATATGTCTATATAATAAGTTATTTTCTTCGCATATTTCAAATCTTAGCTAAATTCAATATTTTCATAATGTAGGTATAGTTACGATAAAGTTTTTATTAATTTATATAGAAAAAAGTTTAAATGTTTTTAAATTAGTAATAATTATATATCTATGTAAATGGTAAAAGAAACGAAAATGTTTCATTAAGTTTATAATAAATTGTTTAAATTTCAAAACATCAAAACAATAAATAAATTATGAAAGTGATCAATTACACTTAGGTAGGTGCTTTAAATAATAACTACATATTGAAATAAAATATCAAGTGATTAAATGTTATAAGGTTTCTTAATGCGAATTGTGTTACGTAGCATTTAAAAACATCAAAAGTATCTTTATTTGGGTCAAGATATCAAAAGTTTTCACCTTCAGTATAAGTACTCGTATTATATTTTCACCATATTAATTTAAATTATTTTAGTACTTACATAGTTTTTAACAACGGAAGTGTTTCAAAACAATAATAAAATGTAAAATTATGGTTATTATTTTTTTTTTATAATATTTAGTTCCAAAAGTGTTGAAATCAAAATTTACTTTACCCAAGAGTATCTTTCTAAGTACTCAATAACTATATTCTACACGCAATAGCAGATTATATATTACTTTTAAAAAACCGAAGCAAAAGTGATTAAAATTTTATATTTTTCAATTTGTGTTCCAAATTGGACACTCTTATTTTTGTATCAAAAATTTAGCCAAATTGACAGAATAGTGTTATATTTTAATGATATTACGAATAATTATAAGGATCTGATACTTAAGGTACTCTGCTGATTAAATATAAAAGACTACTAATTTAATGTATAATAGGTTAGGTAATATTAAGTGGGTACCTATATAAGTATTGATGATATTACTTATATGCGTGTTTTGTCGCCTCAAGTATTATTTTTTAGCTGTATATATAATATAGTTTATATAGTATAGTATAGTACAAAGAACTGTACTTAATGTTCATTAAAATAACATTAAATAAAAATTTAAAAGAAATACCAATCTATTATATTGTCATACAATTAAATTATTCTTGATATACATCTTATCTACTATTGTGAAAAACATAAGCCTGAGCTGTTATAAAATCATAAATCATAAATCCAAAACTAAGTGAAATGATTATCATTTTAATTTTATTGCCATATAATATAATTAAGACATTAAATCTTTATTGAATAAAGCATTTATAATTTAGTCGTTAAATTAGTATTTTATTGGATATAACTAGCATATTTAAAATAATATTAGTTATGGAAATATATCAATGAAATTAAGATCTCATAATATGGTTTGTATAGTAATATATTTATAATTAATTAATTTATTGTTTATTATATAAAATATAGTTTTTTATTAACGAGTGAAATAATTTAATTCAATAATTTCCTTATTAAATCAGTAGTTGAGTTTTAATATTTTCCATTTAACATAAATTTCAAATTTTATTTAAAAACGCATGGATAGATATTATTAGTAAAAGCCATTATTCAATGTAAGAAAATAAATGTTTCAATTGTTTCGATGATGTTGATTTTATCAATCATAGCACGCATTGTTTATGCTTATCAGAATTTCGTGTTATATTTTGATCTGTACATTTATTAGAAAACTCATAAATTCACAATATAAGGGAATGTAAACTGTTTAATGATATCATCAAGCCTTAAGCCTAAAATTCGATACAAATTCGAAACGCATCAAACTATTTTATTTTGTACATCAATAGTTTAAATTAAAGTATACAAACAAATTGTAAACCATAAAAACCATAAAATATAAAATATAGACAATTTATAAAGAACGTGGTAAAAAATAAGAAAATAAACACACTTTATCATAAGCATCATTATCCATAAATAAACGTTTTATTACTTTTAACTAGGCTTCGATGTAATATTATAGCTAACAACGAAAATACATATACGTATGGCAATCAATCCATCATAATTTAACAATATCCATCACGTAATAATCTATAATATGTCAAAATTTTGAAAAAACGCCATTCCCGAAGGATAAGAAAAAGAGGAAATACAGAGATTCAATGATTCAATTTCGAATTATAACAGCAACTGTTACATTTGATGTTTACTTCAAAACAAGCACAGCTTAAAAAAGCATGACCTCGTCATATTGCATTAACTGTTACACGTAAAGTTAATTTGTGTATATGTGATATTATTTTTTTTAATATTACCTATCTATGTAATTATTAAATATTATTTTTCTTCATTTTATCAACAATATTTTCTCATAACTTTATTTTATTGGTTGATACTTGCGTATTTTTATATTAAACTACATTTTAACATAAATATGTTTAATTTAATTAAAATCATTCGTTGTTTTACGAACAAGGAACAATATAGTTGAATATAATACAGAGTTACTTGACAGACGTAAGTTATAGATACGAGTATTACCTAATTGATTAAATTTAAAAGACATACTTAAAATCCTATAATATATATTTTTGTTTCTATAAAAATAGTAACTACGTACATAATAAAATATAAAAATCCAATAAATTAATATTAATATAATATTATGATTCATGTAATATCTTCCATAATATTATTCTTCATACATTGATAATAATATAGTGACAAGTAAATAACTAATTTATTTAATACAATATAGTGAAATAAATTACACAATATGAAAATGTTCTGTCGAGTTTTTGAAAAAGTAATCATTTAATGAATTATTAAATTATTTGACGAAATGGCAAAAATAGATTTTAATTTCATAAAGTGGGCAACTTTTCATAAAATAGCCGATTACCTAATGTGGCTGATACATATCAATTCTGGATTTTCCTCCTTCGTCCCTTCGGTCCTCGGAAAAATTAGTGGTTTATTATAATTAAGATTTGAATACAATGATATTGCATAAGAAAATACGATTCTGAGCGAAACTCAATATAATACAATAAAATATACCGATAGGTTATTTCATAAGTTAACTACGTATACCTACCTACGTTTACCTACGTGTAGGTAACTAAAAATACAAAGTACTGAAAAAACAAAAAAAAAAACTAAAATCAATTTCATTAAAATTACGATTTCCGTAAATTTTGACGTTTTTTCGTCATTTTTGGGTAATTTTTTTCTCCTAAAAAAATTGTTTGAGAAATTTGAAAAATGAGCTATATAAAGTACCAACTAGACGTAATTTGCTAAAAACATACCCTATTTATGGTAATCGGACCATTATTTCTATCCGTACATCCGTAGAAGGAAAACTAGGGGCAGTTTCCCGCTATGGCGGAAAAGCTATATGGCTTTGGTCAATTTTCATAATCAATATGTGATATGAATATTCAAATTCTGTTAGCATTTTTACGTTAGATACTAAATTACCTATAGGTACCTATGAGAAAACATTTTACAGACCATATTGTAATATCCTAATGGTGACCTTAAAGTTGAAAAAATTAAACAAAACATTTTGGTTTTTAATGGACAAGTATTGATTCATATGAATGAAGTATTAACTAATCAAGAAAATATAATGTTATAATCAGTAGCGAATGCAGGATTTTAGTTCGGTTAGGGAACTTAGAGTTTTATTAACAACACTAAAAATAAAAATGGTTATTTTGATAATAATTCCAACGATCCCAATAATTTCGATTTCCTATGTGTAGTTTTATATTATATGTGTAATATACATTATATTATGCAAGTTCATAGTTAAAAACTTGAAAAACTAATATAATAATATGAGGAATAATAATAATAATAATAATAAAATAAATCATAGATTTTGTTGCTAATCATAAATAAAATTTTGATTGATGAAGAAATATCGGGGAGGGTTAGTACCCTAGAATCCTACCCCTGCGTACGCCACTGGTTATAATGATCCGTGTAGCTGTGTTGGAAATTTCATCTATAAAATGTATAACAACCTCAGAAAAAAAACAGCAAGGATAGAATTGACGATTTTATATTTAATATTATATAAAAGTCTATATTTTGAAATCCAGACAAGGATAAATTAACATCTCCAAATCTTCAATAATATTTATAAATAATATATTTTATTAAAAGAAAAAAAACGTTTTTAAATAAATACAAATATTGAATATAATTTATAGGTTTCATTAATTTAACAATGTATCATTAGATCGGATATTATACCATCGCGTGTTGTAGAATGATAAAATAATATAAAATGAAGGGGAAAAAATTAAATAGAAGATTAGATCAATAAGCTTAATAATATGTATAATAATATAATACTCAATAATATGAATTATTATAAAATATAATAATAAAATTTAAAAAATATATATTATGTGCTCTGAAAAACGTTCAAAGTAATATTAGTGACAATAACCACCTGAGTGGAAATATTCATAACTGTGGTTTTAAAATTAAGTAGACTAATTTTTAGTGTTTTTTTTTTAGTTAAAAAAACTAAAAATTATGTAGATACTGCTACATATGTGAGTTATTTTGGTTACAAAAATATTAATAACGGTTTGTAAAATATAATTTAATTATTTTAAAATTGTATAAATTTGTCGATGAAAAATGTTAAAAATAGTAGTAAATTAAATGAAGTTATTATTATGTATTATTCATTAAAATTTATCATACTGATAGTATAATGTGAATCATTGGCAAAAACCCAAAATCGTAAATTTAAATAGAAATAATTCAAGAAATAATAAACAAAAAATTCTAAAGTTCATAAGAAAATATTTTTTTATCAGGTATCCTATATAATATTATACATTTTACTATAATAGTAGTATCTTAAATCATGTTATAAAATAAAAATTATTATGTACCTTTAATTATTACTATAAACATACAGTGCTAACATTAGGAATTTAAAAAAAATTTATTTTGTAAATTCTAGAAAAAGTTGATATTCTTGTCAATGCTTTGCATGTATCAAAACTACAACATTGAAAACATCTAATAGTTCAATTTTTTTTGATGATAAAATATGAATAATGTCGCTATTATTTAAAAATTAAAATAAAATATGATCGAAACTTTTATCATCTTTTGAAATTTATCGATGGAATTAATTGAAAAAAAAAAAAATTTAATTTATTAGTATATACTATAAATATATTTTTCATTAGATAAAACTCGTTTATCATATTAAAAATCCATTTATAATAATACCAGTTAAATGTAATATGTTTTTCTAACTGCAGTCGTATATAACTTTGAAGGAATAATGTTCGTTCAAACGTGGTTAAGTTATGCGTTTATTTATTTATTTATTTATTTTTTCATAGGACTTTGTAAGTTAAACGAATTTTCGATATTTCAACTGCACGTTTTAGATTTCTCTTTGGATTTAAAATTAAATTTACGATCAAATATTTTTGTATATCAGCCGAATTAATATGTTTACAGCCCAGTTTCGGAAACGTTCCAAGACCCGATGGTCCCGTGTTGGAAGAGTACCGTCTGCGGAGTTTCTCGATTACCGCGAGCGGCGTGTGCAATTTAGGCGATTTCGTCAGATACGCCTCTCCACCGTCTTCCAAGCGACACCATCAACCGGTGGAAAAACGGGAGAGTTGCCCCGCGACCGTTTCTATCACGCCGTTACATCAGCAGAACGCCAACAACTCCGCTGGTGCCGCCGCCGCCTCTGCGACCACGTCGCACACTGTCTGCACGGAATTTTCGAGATTCCGAAAACCCAGGTATGCGGTTAATACCAGCGAATCGTAACCAGACAACCGTTGCTCGAATTTGTAGAGAAGGTTACGTTTGGTCTGCTAACCTTTTTTAAACAAATTCCCTTGGCTCAATTCACTGTGATTAGAATTGGTTTTTTTATTTTTTTATTTGGTAATTAATTTTATATAGCATCCGGTGAATTTATTTAAACTTCAATAATAACAATCATTATTGTTTCATTGAATTATTGTTTTAAAATGTAGTTTCATAAGAGTTATGAATTTGGGATTAACTCATTGATTTACTCATTAATCATTAGTTACAGCTTCTCAGCGACGGTTATTGTTAACTGTTTTGACATCTGAGTTATCTAGTTCATCCTTAATCCTTTCTCCCGATATAATTCTCAGATCACACCAAACTATCCCATAGCATTGCAATAAACAATTTCTCTCTGGAAATACAATATGATTACAGTTTACTATACCTGTCTTCAAACGTGAATTATTATATTTCATTTAAATATTCAGCTTTGAGCTACAAATTTCTTCAAATAGTTTTCAGAAATGTTCATCATATTATTTTGTTGTAATGTCTTTTCCAAAAATGTGTACACCCTTTAAAAAATATTTACCGAGATAATTATTGAAACAACCAATTTAGATATTTTTAGAGTTGATATTTAAGACATATTGGCCTTTAACTAAAAAAAAAAAAAAATACAAGTACTAATAAAAATAGATATAAAATTATATAGGTATCAAGGGATGGAAACAAAAATAATTTTTGCGGTTTTTGTTCTGATTTTTAAAAGCGTTTTTATTTATAATCGATTCTAATGAATCGATATCGTAATTTATAGGTTTTTGTTATGGTTTTTGTAAATTTACAGTTTGCGGTTAACCGTTCTTATAAAGGTATTTTACTTTAACTTTTTGTCACTTCCCTCAAAACCGCAATTTGGGAGGGAGCTTATCATCCGAAATAGGAGATACATGTGATGGGGTATACTTCCAACAGATCTAATGAAAATCAAATTTTAGCCTACCCCTTTTTGCGCTAATTGCTCCCTCCTTGAACGCATCTTAAATTTACAAATGTACAGTGTAGGAATATTTCAATACAGATTAATTTTTTATTACATATTTCCAATAACATAAAATAAAATAATTCATTGTAAGTAATATAGCATTATACTATTATGTTCTGTTCTGTAGTACTCCGATATAAATTTTATTAGGAGAATTATTAATAATTTTAACTTAATTCTTGAAATAAATTAATTTTAAATGTAACATCATTATAATTGTTTTAATAATAAATTTGTATTCATAAAATAATTATTATTTATATTGGAAAACAACATTCAAATTGATATTTTAATTTTAAAAAACCAATTAACCAATCATATTAAAACGGTTTTGGTTTTGATTAACACTTTTATAATTTTTAATTTTTATCACGGTTTTGAAAACCGATTCATGATTTTTTTTTCTTGGTTTTGGTTTAACAAGATAAAAATCGTAAAAACCGGTTATTAACAGGTTTATACCGGCTTATTTGTACAGATTTTAAACCTTTTTCAATGGTTATTTAAGATAAATTAAATTCACTACGGACGATTTTAATTTAAAAATTAAAAAACGTATCATACATAATAATACTTAAAAAATTGTATTACATAATTGATAATATATTTTATGATAACTTAAAAATTATTAAGTAGAATTATACTTTCAATTAATAACTTGAATACTTAGTTATAACTTAAAATTATTAATAAACATATAAATATAAAATATATATAATAGTATAATAATATATATTGTTATACACGAATACAAACAAAGTTTTTAATATTTTAATGTATATCATATTGTTATCATAAATTAATAAAATAAAGATTAATATTTGTGCTAAATATACTTATTTATTGATTTATTTTAAAATTATTTTTCTATCTATTTTTCATGAATATAGATGAAATAATTTTTCTTTTATAAATAAAAGTTAATACCTACTCTGGACTTTATATCCCTTAAAATTATAAAAAAAACTTAATGAATATAAAAATTGTGAAAAAAATTCCATTTTAAAATCTTTTGATGTTTGAAATGAATATTATAACAGGAAAACAATTTTGTATAGAAAAAATACTTAATTTTAAACCAAATTTACATTATGTTAATAAGTTACCCATTTGTTTTTTAAAATAAAATTAGATAAATTAATATGACGTTACCTGATAATTAAGTAATTAAAATTACCTTACATTAAAATCCATCAAATTTCAGACTTTAAATAAAATGTAAATATCAGTACAACGTTATTAGTAAAAATGAATTAAACATTTATTATTGTGTCTATAATCAAACATCACAAATAATATGACATGCTGAGGAATTAACAAATATTAATTTAATTATACTTAAACAGTTATTACCTAATTATTACGAAAAAAAAGAAATCTGTAATTAATAAAATAATTATTCCCACGGATTATACATATTAATTTTATCATTCTTCAATTTGTTTATTATTAAAACATAATTAGGGGAAAAATTTTTTAAAAAAAGCTTAAAGAGGCTTAAAAGCAACTAGGTATCTGGGACCTAACAATATTAACATATTTACAATTATTATTCTATTATTTACAAACGTAATTGATACGATAATACAATAAAATAAACCGATAATCCTATCTAAAATTTTATTACGTGTGTAAACTACCTATGAAAATACTCAAAAAAATGTACAAGTCTATACATTCTAAATTGCATTAGTTATCATGAAAATCTAAAATCAATTTCATCAAAATTATCATTTCTGTTATTTTTGCCGATATTCCATTATTTGTTGGTAGTTTCCTCTCCTAAGGAAAACTTTTGAGAAATTCGAAAAATGAGCAAAAGAAAGTATCAAATAGATGCAATTTTCTACCGAAAGTATACTATATTTTTGATAATCGGACCATTATTTATACTTGAAATCATGCTTTCAGACTTTTAAAACACAAAATATCATAATATTCAATTCTATAAAATTATAACTTTGGAAGTTTATTAAAATAAAAATGTTGACTTACGATTTTCAAAATAGATTCAGTAGTATATAGAAACATAATATGTTATAGTTTTTAAATTTGTATTTATAGTACGGCACTGATAAACAAGTTCAAAGCAAACGACACGGTGGAATCATATAAAGTGGCGCTGCTAGGGGCTCCGGGTGTCGGGAAGACTACGATATCTGTGCAATTTTCCACATCCGATTACATATGTGTGTATGATACTTCCATAGGTAAGACGATTTAAATTTACTGAGAATTAATTATTACATATAGAAATATAATATTATTTAAATTTATTCAATTAGCTAAATATAAATTATAATAAGATGTATCAACTAATAAATTTATATAATATTGTTCGATTCTTGAAATGTCAAAATTCATTTCACTTATGAAAACATAAGTATATTTGTTATAAATATATAAATATAAAGAAACCTTTACCGGAAACCACTGACATATCAAAGAGATCTTTCTCAAAATTAAAAATAATAAATAATACTAAATAAACGATAATCAGTCAAGAAAATATATTATATTTTTTACCTATCAAAGCTATAATAAAAAATACTATTACCAAACTTATTATACAATAACTATCCTATTAATTTGTAACTTATAAACTTATAATGTATAAATCAAATTTGTCACTAATTTGTCTAATTGATACAAATAACATCTTTTAAAATATGATGATCTAGTTATTATACGATTGGTAATTTTAATTAAATAAATTAATAATTTTAGCATACCTAAATAAAACAAATTTTAACAAATTAATTTGTAATTTAAATACCTAATTATATAATTATATTTAAATCTGAATTACTGATACATTTATATTATATATATGAATTTATTAAATTAAAAAAAAAGTTATAAAAAATAAAACTGTTAAATAATACACCTACATCTTCATAATAGCATATTTAAATTTATTATAGTATTTTCAATATCAATAGGTATATTTAATAAATACGAGTATAATATTATTTTCTTTTATTTATCCTTTAATTTATTTTTATTCTCTCAATATTTTATTTGAATCTTTGTCCTAAATCTGCTTACTTGTAAGTACTCAGGCTATAAGCTGTATAGTTGTTATTGTCACATTATTCGATTTCACCTAAAAACAATACCTGGAACTTTCAAAATAAATCAAATTCGAAATCAAAATAAATCAGTAAAAATAGAAAAATAAATATTTTATATGTAAAATAAATAAGTTTCAAATTCTCGGTAAAATGTTTTATCTACTAACTGTTCAAAATAATTTATGACAGAAAATCAACAGAAGCTAAAACTTTTTATTTTGTTTATTCCATAAACAAAATCAGGATTTTCCTTATATTTGTTAGATAAACCATATTCTTGAATATGTCTCCAAATACACCGTGAGAAATTGAGAAGTGAAAATAACAACGACGAATTTTGAATATAACGAAATTTCTTTTGATACATGCATAATGCATTGCATCATTTTCAAAATCTAAATATTAATTTTGGATTGTAAATCACTTTTTAATATTTAAAGAGTTTGTAATAATTAAGAACAAGTTTTTTTTTTTTTTTTATTTAGTAAAATAGCAATTATACGAAAGTACAAAAAATTTACCGTGTGAAAAATTATACACAACCAGTAGCGTAGACCACCTGTACTAACCTGTATACCCCCTATATGTAAACACTCCTCTCGACTGTATTTACGCTAAAAATATATTATAAACAAGTTTCTACAAAACATTTTGTTACATATTTTGTTTAATATTTTTATTATGAATTATACAAACTGACAAATTAATGATAATATAATGTGTTATTTTCACCAAAGTAAATTACACTACAAACATTTTAAAATTAAAATATGCCCTAAAATAAAATGTAAATACGCAAAAAATTTTAAACGACCGATTTACGTAAACTCGATTTAATTATGATTTAATAAATGCTATAATATGTACAATATAGTTTATCTACAAATAGTTTTACAAATATATTAAACGTTCAGTATTATTCACCGTCCAGGTTTAAATCGGTTTACACAATTTATTATATATTTTTTTAAATTTTAAATTTTTACAAATTTTCAGTCAGTCTTCTATATTCATTTATTATGTTCGTGATAACATTAGCAATAATAACATTAAAAAAATAAGAATTTTAAAAGAAACGTATTTAATGATTTTCTTAAATTTTTCATTGCTATAATAATTTAATTATTAGGCGTAATAGAAATATTAATTATTTTCTCCAAAAATTAAATTAATTTTCAAGGTGAATACCGTTTTTTACACAAACATATATGTTATCAAATATTTTTTATATCATTTTTCTCTTTTTATATATGAATACCATATAAAGTACATCATACCTACTTGTTTAAAAAAAAAAAAAAAAAATGATGAAGTAACAGAATGTAATTCGATATAAATCAATAATAATGAAAGCGATAAAAAAAACTCTTCAATTTCAATTCAGTTTGTAACGCTTTCTCGAAATATGATTTATTTATCCGGATGAAATTTACTATCTGAAAATACTTAAATTTAATGATGATTTCGTGTATACCGAAGATAATAGATTTTATATAAAAGCATATTTTATTCCAATTGTTGTTTTCGAAAACATGTTTAACTATTTATTTTAAATAATGTAACTAGTGAATTAATTAGTAGTAAATTTGCTTGATAAAAGAAATTTAGTCGTTCTGATTTTAAAAAATGTTAAACATTATGAATAACTTATCAAAGAATATTTTTTAAATGTTTTATTTAATTCTACCTGCAAACATATTAAGTAAATTTATCTTGGCCCATAAATTTCTGTAGGCACCTATTTAATTTTTATAAATTCTAATAAATATTTTTAATATACTTATAAAAAAAAAATAATTACAAAAAAAGATTAAATATGTAATATTACTGTGGTGTACATTAATTATAACTACATTAATAATGCCAGTTCAGAAAAAAAAATAGTTTGTTTTTAGAAAAATACAAAGTATTTTATATAAATCGTCCACATTAAAATTACGCGTTTTTATTTTTGGTTGAAAAGTCAATATTAATTTTGTTAAAATATAAATTATTTACAAAGTATAATACAATAAATATAATTATCATCATAATCTAACCTAGAAAAAAATCATATTAATTAGAAAATATTTAGTTAGTATGTTCCCCGAACACAAAATGTAAGCGAAATAAATTAATATCCAAACATTCGTTCAAAACCAGAAAAAAAGTTTTAAAAATGTCACAAAATAATTGATATTATATAAAATAAAGTAGGTAAAAAGTACGAACTATTTTCAAACATATAAAATAAAAGGTCCAGTTTTATTATTAAGAGTTTTTTTTTTTTTATAAAACTATAATTGAAAACACAACTAAACAAAAATTATCATGTAATATAAAACTTGACTGTTTCAATTTTGTCGCAAAATTATTATTTTCGTAAATTTTTCTAAAGACAAAGACACTTTATTGATAAAATAAAACATTTAGCAATGTTTCCATTTAATAACATTTGAAGTTTAAAAACGATACACTTCGTTTTTGAGTGTTTCTATAAAAGTAAAAATGTGTATATCATTATTATGATCCATCAAGACACTAAAGATACAAAAGAAATATTTACATTTTAATCTGAATTCTTTTATGCGTTATACACGCAATTATTCAAAGTAAAAACTAAGGAAATTTTTAATTTAAAAAATATTCCTATAGTAAACATGCTTAATTGAATATATCTAATATTCCAGTAGCTAATACAATTTGAATAGGTTATTAATGTAATACTAAAATAATCATTAAATTAAAATGATTTTCTTCCTGAAAAATTAATTTTACAAATCATTATTTTTAACATACTATCTTGTATTTCATACAATTTTTTTTTATAGACGAAGACTGCGCCTGTCGGACTATTAGAGTAATGATAAACGGCCAAGAAGCCGAACTTACGATCATCGATATACCTTATGTAGAAATGTCGGTAAGTTTTTCTAAACTTATGTCTTAGCTACAACATCATAGACTTAAAGTATAATTTAAAAGAGCTTTGTGTAGAGTTTGTTATGATGATAAATGATAATTAATTTATCATTTTTAATATAATGTATAAGGTTTCAATTCAAAATTAAGTAGTATTTTAAAATCATTTTTTATTAGTAGAAGGAGTAAATACCATACAAAGTACAACTACACTTAATTTTATATCATTAATATTTAAGGTACCTATAAATTTATAATACTGACAATAAATCTAATTAGTATCATAAGATAATATAAGTCGAACAAAAGTGAAGAAAAAAAAATTGTATTGGTTCAATTTACTAGATGAATCTGAATATTGAGTTTAATTAGCATAAAACAGTTTATTAGGTACTTAAAACACATTTCAAATAGTTATTCAGTTATTCAATAAAACTAACTACAGGTATATAATCTGCCTTTTTATCCACAAAACTCTCAAAAATTGGTAATATCGAATTAATAAAATTCATGTTATTATTATAAAACAATAATATTAATTTAATTTTTAATCTTTTGATTTAAAATAATTAGATATTATGTAATTCTGTATACTTATTATTACTCATTATTTTATTAATATTACTGTCTTATATCGCTTATAAAATTTATCAGATATATTTAATAACATATTTATAATATATTATAACTTACCTATGAACCTATCTAAATATTTTTTATATATTTGAAAAAAATTTAGGCATATGTAGGTAAATCAAATTGAATACTTAAATTAAAAATGTATTCAAATACACGTCTTAACTTTTTATTATAATAAGATATTGGAACTTGTATGTTTATAATTAATATAAGAATATATATAATAATGTTGTTATATTTTTGAAATGATAAAAACGATAATATTTAGAAATACGGTTTTTTATAATGTGGCAATTATCTTTTATAATTTTATTCCGAGTATTACATCTCTCATAACTGTTATTCATCCAAAATATGAAAATAGATTGCCATTTTTTATTTTGTCTTCATTAATTTAATTATGTTTACATATAATTATGTAAAACTAAGTAAAAAATAACTTTTATTTATTTTTGTGATACCAAACAAAATATTGCTAATATTATTACATTTCATTAATATCTAATTATATTACCCTAAAAATCTAAATTATTTTCCATTATCTCATATTAATCAACTGGCATAATATTCTCAGTTGTTAAATATCTGCATAGATAGAATAAAATTGATTACTATTAATATTATATAGACAGGCCCAAGCTAGTACCAAGTACCAAGTAGGTACCAAGCTTTAAATGAGCTAAAAAATACATATTTCTAAATAATATAATAATTGAAATAATATTAAATATAAAATAACTTTTGAACTCGACACTTTTGAAATATACATATAGATACTAGTAGTATATAACAATAAACTAAATGTTACAAACAAAAGTCTTATAGTACCTACGTTTATTTAATATCGTCACAAGAATAGTGTACCTAATATAATATTATGCATTCAATATAAAACTTAATAAAGTAAAATAATGTAATTCGAGCACAATAACATAAAAATATATAGCAGTATTTTTCAACTATTTACAACGAATAAAATAACAAGTTATTAACTAGTATATTTGTAGCAATTTAATATAATATTTCTGATAAAGTATATTTTAAATAATAATCAAATCATGATGTCTCACATTAAGCATGATGATTAAATTCTATAAAAATGTTCAAATTTTTATTCATTATTCTTTGTAATAATATTGATATTTTTTAAACGCATTTTTTTGTTTTTTTAGTCACTGATGCAGTAATGCTATACTTAACTCAGTTATTTCTTTCTAACTAAACAGTAGAAAGATCATTTCAATAAAATTATTATTATTATTATTATTGTATAACAAAAGAAAACTATGAGACTATAAACGTTGTTTACTAAATAAAAATATGTTTTAAGCATAATTCAAAATATCACTCATTTAGAATTTAAAATAGAAGTAACAAAGTTTTTTTACATGTATACAATCAGATATCTCTATCTACACTTTATCATATTTTCTCAGGTGAGTAGAATAATAATTAATGATAATAATGTGAAAATGATTAAAATGATTAAAATGTGAAGGTATTTATAGCGTCCTGGATTATCGTTAAAACTAAGTTTATAGACGTCACTAAAGTGTAAATTATGATCTACCAAGAGAAATATTTAATATAATTTCTTCGTTCTTGAAATATTGAGGTCTAATAACCAAGGAAAATATAGACATATTGACGGTCACATTATTAATCAATTCATCGTATTAACATAAGAGTTGGGTTATAATTTTCATAACTAAAAGTGAATTAGCAGAGTAAATTAATAAAATTTAAGTAATGTATTTCCGTCCTTGATTATTATATGATCAGAATCTGATCATTAGGTATCTACTCACTAAAAGTTAAAGTCATAAGTCGATACTTAATGACACAAAGATCAAATGGATTTCACTAACATTATTATTTAAGGCTTATTGAAGTAAAATAAAATCTGTATTTTATAAAGTATCCGCAATCCGACGGCAACAAATTTTCAGAGGATAGCGAGATATTTTAAATTTTAATTGCGATATAAAGAGAAAATTCTAATTTTTTATTATAATCTGAATAATTTTGTACATTTATAAAAAGATAAAATATAGATTATGATTTCCAACGCTGGAAACGGATAGAAACCATAAGAAAGTGTATTACAAAGCTATATTAAAGAGTGTGTAGACTCCATCACTGGGTCACAATTAAATTGATTTACATAATTTAGTATGATCGTTTATCATAATAATTATACTTCAATATTTATTGCATTCGCATCGAGTTATCACGATCCAAGATCTAACTGAACCAAAGTAATATTTAAAATATTGACGTTGTAATAATAGTCGTTGAGTATAAATATCGCGAGGACTAAAAACTATTATTGGACCCGCCGAATAATAATAATGCAATTTAATTTTTAAAACGTCTCGCAAGAAACGAGTAACTATCATCAATTCCCATAATCTAATGTCTCATCAATCTGCAAAATTGGTTCTGTTACACGAGTCCTTATCGATTTTCATCCGTAAACAACACAACGTTTACAAACGTCACGGTATCCCTAGTGCGACCCAACGAATATTTATCATTTAATGTTTTTGTCGTACCTATTCGTACATTCTGTCAAGTTTTATTGTATTTACATTATATATTTAATCAAATATACGTGTGAGATTGTAGAATTAGACAATAGAAAATGTTTATTCGACATATTTTATTTGTTACTTGTCAGACCAACAACTACTCCTGAAAATACCGAAATCAATTCAGCAGTCATTTGCCCAATTGTAAACAGACATGTAAAATTTACATTGTAAATAATAAATATTTGCGTTGGTAGGTATAGTTTTTCCGTTTTATGTTCTAGTTTATGACAGAAATACTACCACAACGACTCAGCATTTCGTGTGAAATGTTATTGTTGTACATTTTTATTTGTATGTCATATATAGAGTGTGCAAAACAAATATCCCACCACTATTTTTATTATTCATATTGATCATTTATATCATATATCTAAAATAGGCAATGTATTTGATAATAATATTATAAATCATTAAAAATATTAAATTTATACTTTTTTTTAATATTATTCGAAATTCATATCATAGAAAATTTCCAATATAATAATATAAGTATATTGTGTATACCTATTTGATGATTCCATGTTAGATGTGAAATAAATAAATGCAAAATACGTAGGTAGATACGTTTAATTTGCAATGTAAGTGTTGA
Source organism: Eriosoma lanigerum (assembly GCA_013282895.1). Lineage (NCBI taxonomy): Eukaryota > Metazoa > Arthropoda > Insecta > Hemiptera > Aphididae > Eriosoma > Eriosoma lanigerum. The sequence continues at coordinate 28,724,369 of CM023357.1, forward strand.
GCAACATTTTAAACAATAATACATTATAAATAAAGTACCTACTTAATGCTTAAATACTGCTTTGTATAAAAAACAACGACAAGAAATGGATTTTTAAATGTAATTAGTAAACATTGTTATTATAAATTTAGAACGAATTAACATATTAAATCCTGACGTACAAAACAAGTAGCATATAATAATTATTTAATAGTAATTAATATGAAATTAGATACTATATTACTTAGAACACATTTTTTTTCTTTCACAATATCATTTTTTATTTTATTCTCAGTTTATTTTCGATAGAATCGCGTCATGATTTAATAAATATTTTTATGTTATTGTACGTGGAAAAGCGTAAATAATAATAAAAATATAGACATGTATTAGGTATCTATATAATTCATTATAAATTACTCACGCGTACCAATGAAATACGAGCACAAAGAATACTTAAATTTCAAAAAATATAATTTTAAGTATGCGTCGCGTAACGTAAACATATTTTCCTGAATTACTGACTAAGAAAAGTTGATATTTACGACACCAAAAACACTAACATTTGTTATCATCGTAAAATTTATTTTTCGCCATACAAACGCCTACGTTTTCACCTTTAAAACTGAAATGTAGACACGTATTAAATTAAATAATCCAATATTATCTCAATATAATCTGTAGAAAAACCATTTTAATTAGATCCCTACCTAGAAGACTGTAAATTTAGTATATAAGTAAAAATAAACATGTTTTACTCAGGTCAAGTGCTAGTCGACGTAAATATTTTATTGTACTTACGTTAAATGTAATTGTATAGTTTTAAAAGAAAATAAATTCTTTATTCATAGTCTAACATAAAACAAAAGTGTCCACACTTTTTTTTATGATATTTCTTCAGAAGAATACAATATCAAAATTATATTATATATATAACCTATATACCTATATACCTATAGGAAACACTTTTTAAATAGTAATTTAATAACAATATACTTTCACTTTAACGTTTAAAAATAATTAATAAGGAATATAACGAAAACACGATACTAAAGTACCTAGGCATTATAAGATTATTGTAGATACCTATTTAATTTTAACAACAAAAAATTTATTATCACAGATAAAAAATAATATGCGATGACTAATTTTAAGGCAAACCAAACTGAAATATATTATATTTTTAATATTTGTATAAGAATTTTTTTTTTCAATTTTCATTGAAAATAAAATATATTGATATGTAGGTATCTATGATAATTTATGAAATTATTTCAACTCTGAGAGTTCCATCTTGGAATTTTTCTAAAACAATAGTGAAATTATATGCAATTAAAATTACTTATGTATATACCAATCAATACGTAATATTGGTGTTCAAGTTCCTGCTCTCTCACAACAAATTCTAATAATTTTCGTAGTTCAAAAAAAAAAAAGTGGGAAGGTCGATTGTGGACGTTGCTCTTTCGTCCTCGGAGAAATTAGTGGTTTGTTATAATTATTAAGATTTGAATGCAATGATATTGCATTAGAAAATACGATTCTGCGAGAATCTCAATATTTTGTAATATATTATACGGATAACCCATTAAGAAATTTACCACGAGTGTAAATTACATAGGAAAATATGCAAAATAAATTTCAAATCCCTCTAATCAAAATTCAAGGGGTTATCATTTTATAATAAAAATTGTCAGTCACGATTTTCAAAATATTTTGTAAATAGATTAAATAGTATATGTTTATAGTATATGATTAGGTTTTTCAAAAAATTTCAAACCGTTAAATCAAAAATTACAGGTAATAATATTTTTAGAAAAAATTCAAAGCTCTAAATTTTGCCAAAAAATCAACCAATCCGTTCCAAAATTTAACAAAACGTAAATATTACCTATGCGAGTACGGAACAAATTTTCAAGTCCCTACAAACAAATCCTAATTAGTAATTAAGAAATAAAAAAGTGGGAAGGTCGATTGTGGACGTTCCTCTTTCATCCCTTCGGTCCTCAGAGAAATTAGTGGTTTATTATACTTAAGATTTGAGTGCAATGATATTGCATTAGAAAATACGATTCTGAGTGAAACACAATATATAACAATATAATATATTAATAATCCATTCCAAAATTTTACCACGTATGAAAATTATTGATGTAAGTATTTAAAATAAATTTTATGTCCCTACGATTAACACTTAACAAGAAATCACAAAATAAAAAGTAAAAAATTTAATTCTTTCGATTTTTCGCAATTTTTTGGTAGTTTTTCTTCTTTTAAGGAGACACTTTTGAAAAATTGAAAAAAATGAACTTAATAAAGTACCAAGTAGACAAAATTTGCAACCGAAATTATATGCTATACGTGGTAATGGGATAATTATTTCTACCCGAAAAAATGTTTTCATATACATCAGAAAAAAAAATAATAAAAAACCTATAAAAAATTGCCGATTTTCCGCTTTTCAGGGTAAAACTTTTGGCAAATTCAAAAAATGAGCTAAATAAAGTACTAACTAGAAAAATATTGGTTCGGAAAGAGCACCTTATTTGTGGTAATCGGAAAAAATATTTTCATACATCAGAAAAAAAATATAATAAAAAAACCTATAAAAAATTGCCAAATTTCCGCTTCTCGAGGTAAAACTTCTATAAAAATTTCAAACCGATAAACCCAAAATTGAAGGTAATATTAGTTTTTTTTGTAAAAAAGTTCATAGATCTATATTAGGCTAAATAATCAACTAATCTGTTCCAAATTTTACCGCACTTGTATATTACTAATGTTAGTACTCAAAACAATTTTCAAGTTCCTATGAACAAAACTTAATTAAATATCACGAACAAATTAATTAAAAATTACGGAGATCTTAAATTTGTCGATTTTTTAGTAGTTTTACTTCTCCTATGGAAAAACTTTTGAGAAATTCGAAAAATGAGCTTAATAAAGTACTGATATGATACTATTTGGTACCGAAAGCATAACCTAATTGTGATAATCGGACCATTATTTTTACCCAAAAAAATGTTTTCAAACATAAAAAAAAAAATCTTTGTAGAAACAATACATTCCTAGCTTTGCTCAGAATAAAAAAAAAAAAATAAATTGCAAATACAAACCAGGAAAAACAAATATAATACATATGAAAATAATGTCAAATAAAGTTTATATTTATTTTAATAAAATTATATTTGTTTAGTAATCAAATACATAACTTTAAATTGTATACATCAAAAAAAAAATGTTAAATTAATATTTGAGTAAGTCTTATTTTGTATAAATGTTGTTATTTTCAATATTTCATTTTAGGTTAGAATAAGTTATTAAATATATATCAAACTATTTCACAAAGGTCAACTTTTAACTGCGAACTATTTTTTCCATCGATACCCATATTGTAGGATGATTTTTGCTGTCAAGTTTTACAAAATTATTATTTTATATTTTCATCCCTCAAAATCTCAAATTGATTACGAAGTTTGCAGTTTGTTTTCCAATACTAATATTTGCTTTTAATAATTTTTATCGATATAAATAATAAATTGAATCCTAAAATAGGTATTTAGCCAATTAAATTTTAAAAAAAAGTATATTTTTTCAAGTGCATACCATTCCAACTATGATATCACCAACTAAGGTAATTTAATTATTCGGTATAGGTATCATATAATTATATTATTTATTAAATTATAATAATTTATAACTATTGTAAATTGTATAGCTTTCCTAAATATTTGATTTAATATTATTTTGTAATTGTACACTAGTGTAATATAATTAAAATATAAAAAGAAGCAATTATTATATTTTTCAATATAATTTCCTTCAGCTTCATAATATAACCTTCAGATATCTTACTTTTATATATTTTATATTTTTAGTGTTTCCAATACTAAATTAATAAAATAACAATAATTTTACTGAGGGATTTTATATTATTTTGACACAAATCATATAAACTATGTATTAAATACAGTATTAACCTAATAACAATATTTTGAATTTCGATCCAATATTCAAAATATATTATTAAGCAACAATATTACCTATACAAAGTCTAAAGATAAATTTCTCATTTATTATTTATTTATTTTTTAGTTGTTATACCTTTAACATAATAATAATATAATGTTTAAAACATAATGAAAAATTTAATAACCTAAAGGTTTCGTGCGTATTTAATGATATAGAAATGTGTTTTTCTTAGTACCTACACAATTAATCACAAGTTCGCTTATCGTAAACGTAATTTTGAGGGTTGGCATACGATTTGATATCATTTGTATCAGAATATAAAATGTTTAAAAAAATAAATATAATAATACTATTAATAAATAAAAAATAAAAAACTAATCGCTATTTAAATCATAACTATGTCCTTAATCAAAATATTTTCTGTAACACAATATGTACTCTAAGAAATAAAATAAACTATAACTTGAGAAATTTTTAATAAATAGTTTATACACTTTTAAGTAGAGCTATATTTATCTGATTTTTAAAAATATTAAGCATTAATTAAAATAAACAATGAGCTTATATATATATATATATATATATATATTTATAGAAATTTCAATATATATAAATATATTTCAATATACATAAATATATCTAAATATTAATTTTTGTTTTTTTGCGGAGGCATGAAATAAGTTTCTCTTTATCTATATTTTAATACACAATTAAAATTATTTATTTATTAAACTCATAAAAAATGTATCAGAACATGTGGAATCCTTTATAACTCGATTACAGCATATAAAATAATGATATGTTTAAAATATATTTTATTTTATCTTTGCAATGATTATGACTAAAATTAATCTATATGCGGATAATAATTGTTCCCTTTAGATATTTATGTATCTACCTATTCAGAACCGTTATGTAAGTCTGATAAAACAATTAATATTAATTGTCATATGGCAAGTGTTCAATGGACGATTTAGAAAATTATCTGTTTGATCAAAATTTACATTATGGTCTGTAGAACAATTCCATAAAACTGATTAGAAATGCACGTTGCATAACACCATAACAACTCAAACAGAAGACAGAACACGTTTTGAAGATTCTATTTTAAATGATAAATCTCTCCAGGATAGTTAGTTACTTAAATTTAAGTACATTTCAATACTCTTTCAAGATATACTCGTATAATAAAAACACTTCATTTAAGATTAATTTTGTTTAATTTTTAACCCCCTATAAAATAGACGGAAATTAAATTAAATATATATATATATATATATATATATATATATCAGCTAATTATTATGATCGATATTACTAACACTAATATCAAATTGTCGTGATGTTTGTTATTAAAGCATATAATAAATCGTCATCATTTTAGTTTTAATTATTGATGGTTAATTAAATTTTAACTTTATAATATTATATCGAACTCGTACAATTAATAAAAGTAAAAAAAAAAAAAACACAACCTACATTTATTTTTAAAAATAGGAATATATTAGTCAAAATATTAGGTATAGGTATTTAATTAAACTAATAAACTATATTTTATTAATCCATTATAATTTATAACTAATTAGTATTTTCATTAACTTAATGTAGGTAAACATTTAAAAACAGCTGATAGAATATTTCTACATAATATTATTATAAATGTTTAATGAATTAATATAATAATATTTAATGCCTAATAATATACTAGAATTTAAAAAATATGATATATATATATATATACATAAAAAATCGTATCTCGGTATATATTTTAAAATATTCATCATTTATACATTATTGACTATCAAATGGTGTAAAATAAAAAGCAAGGAAAATGAAAAATTAATATAACGAAACGTTGCCATGGTTAAATTTTAATATTATTTTATTTTTCGTATTATAAGGCGAAATATTTGTCACCATCAACAATAAACACGTAAAAATACAATAATTCTATACAATACGATATTAAAATATCTCCTTCAAAAATTTTCAGGAAAAATATAAAATACTACTTACGTTAAGTCCCTGGTGATCATTCCTCTTCATCGATGAATTGCGTATACTAAATATATATAAAGGCTATTATCTAGAACGAAATAATTGTAAAATCCACATAAACCGAGAGAATGGTTATCCAAACAATCAAACACAATCGCAAAATAATATTATAACATCGGTTTAAATAATTTAACAGTAATTATTTTTAAATATTGGATATGGCGTTATTGTTATCGACAACTATAGAAATTTTAGAATTCATATATTTATTAATTTATTTTATTCTTAAATTCTTAATTTATTAATAATATTTTTAATTCAATTATTTTTATTCAGATGAAGCTTAGGTTAATAAATATACAAATTTTAGTTTACCTATTTTAAATGTTTTGTCATAATATTTTTAGACTTACAGATATTAAATTGCATGTTCATTGATTTTTAGTCTAGTTTGGTAGTATACTAAATACTAATATATCTATAGTTTAGTTATAGTCATAGTTTTAATAATTACAAAAGAAAAAATAGAATAATTTAAAAATCAATATTTAGAATACAAATATTAATATTATTGTTTTATTTTTATATAAATGTATTTGTAATTAATCATATAAAAACTACTGATAATGATATTTTGACATTTTAAAGAGAGGCCAGGTATTGTAAATATAATTCACCTATATTATATTATATCATGTATTCATGTAGAAATATTAAAAAACAATTAATATGAAAAAAAACCTATGAAAATATGTCTAGATAAATATTTTATTAATAAAAGTTAACAAAAATTAAGATCTTTACTATACGTTTTCTACCCAATTTATTATATTTACGGAATATTTCTAGGTTGGCTCATAAAATATTATTAGGTAAGTAACATTACACTGAGATTTTTCATGTCCGGAAGAATGTTAAATTGAGTAATGAAATAAGATATAGAATTGTCTTGTTTTCCATTTAGCGGTAAAACTATATTAAAATAAATAATTATTATACATAAACAATAGGATCTTAGTTGTAATAATTGATTTTGGTTTTTTTAATTAGAAAAATAAACGAACAGAGAATGGCAATTAAAGTTATTTAAATTGCACGAGAAATATGAGAATAACAAATATCGTTTACTTGACACAATGTCACAATATTCTAAATTCAAATTTCGGATAAAACACGACTATTTTTCACGTCAATTTTTAATGAACATCAAATGAACGATACTTAAATAAAAATAAACATTTATCATACTCATTTAAAACAACTTTTAAAAATTCAGATAATATTACATTATTATTGTAATCATAATATAATAATTAGAAATTATATTTATTTATAGAAAAGATTAATTTTAGGATCATTCATCTAGGAATCATATAGGATCAATTTTAATTGATAACATAAATAACAATAAATGTGTAATATTTATTTTTAAATATCTAGAAAATAATATAAACATCTCTATAAGTAAATAATAAGTTAATAAATAATATGGTAGTTTTGGTACCTACATTAAAAATACACTTGTGTATATACTTAAAAAATTTAATAATTATGTTAGAGATACTCTGTTATATTCCAAGCAGTGGCAGTTCATCTTAAAAATTGGCCCGTGTGCAAAAGTAAAAAAGGGCCCCCGTCACTTTTTAATTCTAAATAATATGAATATAGGTTCATAAATTAAAATTTATTTTTGCTCCTAAGAATTATTTGTGATAAACATTTTAAAATATCGACATAACAATGTCGAATAGCTAATAAAGAATCATATCTTGATGAGCAACGAGTATTACATAATCCTTTTAATGTGATTGAAATACCTAATGACTCTGAAGATAAAAAGTAATTGCCAACGTTTAATACTATTCGAAATATATACATTTTTTCCACAAGTCCAAAGAAAGATTTTACATCCGTTGATGAATTCATTGCATCGTTTAGAATTAAGTTCAAGTTATATAAAGCAAAATGGATATACGTGACTAATTTAAATATTTAACGTTTAGTCACCATAAATTGTTATTTGTTTCGCAGAAGTAAAGATAATCAAATTTGATGCAATATTTATGGCAATGATATATTGATATCAGATTGAGAAAAGGAGAACTATGTGAAATTGTGAACAATCTTTTTACTTTTTCTTACATAATTTAATTTTTTTTTTCTGGAACGTTGAGTTATAATGGGCCTCGCTAACCAAGGGCCCATGGCATTTGCTCACATTGAACACATGTATGACACGCCACTGATTCCAAGTGCATAAATTATAAAGTATTGAATAAATTGTATTACAATTAAATATCATACAACAAGTTTATATAAATAATAATACATTTAAAATGAGATTTTTTATTTTAATAATTAAATATCATAGGTACACGAAAATTCTACAAAATCACTAAAAATGTATATAACACCAAAAACCAATCAATAAATATTGCAAATAATGAAATTTAAAGTATAATTATAATTATTTGATGGAAACACAAACAGTGGTGTATTTATGGGAAGGGGAGGGATTTGGGGGTAGATCATTCTTGACATTTTTTTAGTGACAAAATTTGTTTGTTCCAAAACAAATATAAAATAACTTATTTATTATATATCTGTAGTGATATTACAGTTTAACAATATCAAAATTGCATTTTTTAAACGTGCGTTGTTGATTATAGTGAGAGAATAGTCCTCTTGGCATCGCATATCTACACTTGACAAAATCTTTAATATGCCACTGAACACAATTATATACTTAGTTTTATTAAATATCTTAAACTTAAATAGTAAAAAATTACTAAATTTAGGAATTTTATTTTGATTATCAAATTATAACATATTTATTATTTATTTGTATCGTAAAACAAACTCGTTAAACTTTTATAATATATTTTTATGGTTGTAGTTATTACATAGAATTAATAATTATGTACTCAATTACATCATAGCTACAATTATTAAAAAATATATATGTATAAGTTTATCTATAGGTATTATTAGATTTATAATTTTATATTAAGTAAACATAAATTTAATTAATAATAACTAATACCTAACTACGTTTGTGATTCACTCTGAATCGTTGTTTCGCATGCAAAGATTAATCATTGCTTTCAAATCTTAATTAAAATAAATCGTAATATCGTTCCACCACCAACTAATCTTTTCAATTTTGAGTAGTGAAGAGACAGAGGATAAACGTCTAGAAACAGTGACTGGCCAGTTTTATATTTTTAATAAAACATAAATTACGCACTATATTATTATACTATTGAAAATTTTAAAGTTATACTGCTAATATTAATTATAATAATATAAAATATTTTAATAAGTTATTTGATTATTTCTAATAGTTATTAAATAGGTACTATATATATATATATATATATATATATGTCTATAAGTATTGAATATAAGTAGTTAAATTATTATACTTTACAAATTAAATTATTAAAATTATATACAATGTTACTACTTTAGTATTTATTATATTTTTTTTTAAAATATTTAATTAATATTATCTAAGAAGAAGATAATTTTTATGTCTCTACGTATCTTTGATTTTTAAATTTGATTACTTTTTAGCGCTATTAATATTTGTATTACACTATTCTTTATTTACAAATAGTAGAAAAAATAATACAAATAGTAAGTAATGAATTATCTGAATTTTATAATTATTTAGTATTTTACTATATACAAGTTAATTAATACATTACTATTTATTAACATTTATTATTATCAAATAATAATTTTGGCAATGTTTCTTTTACTACTGGAAAAGCTAATATGCAATATTATATAAATAGAATTTTCATATTTTTGAATTAATTATTTATTCCATAATACTTTTTTGCATCGGCCAATTTTAATTTTATCTTCAAACGTTTCCTCTACCTACTATATTGTTGAACTTGATCAAAAATATTCCTAAATTAATTTTCAAAGATGCCTTTATTAATTACAGTTTCGAATGTGTTTGAAGTACCGAACTAATAATCATAAAATAATAAAAACCTTTATTCATATTACGGTTAACCAACAATTATTGTTCCTAACATTAATATATAGCAAATGATTTATATTGTGGTTGTGAGTAAAAAGAAGAAAAGTGACAAGGGTATATAGAAAGTAATAATAGATTTAAAGTTCTAATTTAATCTTATAATTAATAATAAAACAAAATATTTTATATTGAAATTGGATAAGCGAAAAAATAACCTAAAAATTATTTATACTTTTAAAATTGAATATATCAAATGATATTTTATCTTATTTGTAACTACCACGTTTTTACACAGAAAATTCTCAAAATATTTAATAATATAAAAGAAAAGTATAAGAATATTGATCGAACGGTTTTCGTAGTTCAATTATTCAATTATCCGGTGAAATGGTCTAAAATTATATATAATAATATTCTCTTTAGAGTACCAGTTCTTTAGTTTAAATTTTTTTATTAAACTTTATTAAATTTGTCAATATTTAAATTTGGAGCAGAGTAAAATATGAATTATGCATTTTCGAATTATGTGTTATTATTTTATTATTGTTATTTGTTACATTTATAGAATAATATATATTTGGTGATGGTTAATTTAAAGTACCTAAATGAATAAATACTAAACGTAATTTTTTTGTTTCTCACATAAAATACAAATATAATTATTATTAAAGAAAATATAATATTTAAATTAAATTGAAGAAAACGTAATTATTCCAATGAAAATTGTTTAAAGTTAACTATAACTTTATCATTTATTTAAGTAAATTTAAACAAATGTAGTGTCAATTATTACCTATATATAAGTAGGTATATTATTATTATTATTTAATACCTAATAAATGGTATACTTTTATTCCTTATTATAGTCAAAATGTTTTAAAAAATTTAATGTACAGAGGTAAAAGAGGTTAAGTTTTAACCTATATAAAACAAAACAAAACAAAAGGAAAATTTCTATTGTTTTTAATTTAATAAGATTTTGGTTATAAAAACATTAAATCATGAGAATTATAAATTAACAAATGAAAGAACATTAAAATAGGTACAATTAAAGAGAAGGAATATTTTTTTTTATTATTATTTTATTATACAACATGTTTTAAGTTAACGATTTTATGTTATTCAATTTTAGTATGCTTACAAATAAATTGTAATTTTATTTCTATCAGAATATAAGATTTTATAGCTCAAAATGTTTAATTATTATGTTTCTTGTACATTATTGTATATGCAACAGTTACATAGTTATCGCTGTCGACCTGTCTTAAAAGTTTTGAAATCTCTTAAATGTATTTATTTAATATATGAAATTATTAATTTTTTTTTTAAAATAAGTACTTTAAATTTGCCTTGTAAAGTTGTAACTTATAGTAGATAATGGTTATTGCTGGTTTTTCTTTCGACTTATTGGCATAATGCAACAGAAGTACGATCTATACTATATAAAACTGTCTAAACTGATTTGATAATAAATGATAGATAAAAAGTGTTGATTGTATTTTTAATGATATACGTGATTTTAGTGATTATACGTGTATTATTTATTTAATTATAGATCACATAAAAAAAAACAAAGTTAATGTACTCTGTTAAAATACACAAATATACATATTATGGTAAAATATAGTAAACAAATAAACAATAATATACAACAATAAATTTGTTTTAATTTTATAAATACCCATTATAATATATACCAATCATGAGCGTAGTTTGGTAAGATGCTGAGAAGGCTATAGCCCCCTCAGAACCATTCAAAACCCCCCCAAAACATCGACGACATTTTACCTATAGCAGGCTATAATATTTTTCCAAATCACTATAAGCTATTGCAAGACGCATTAACAATTATACCAATTAGCTCAGCACCATGTGAACGTTTGTTCTCTGTTATGAAGCAATCTAAAATTAGATTAGAAACTCAATGACTAGTGATAGATTCTCAAATTTATCATTACTTCATATAGAAAGAGATCTATCACAGTTATTAGATTTTGAACAAATTTTAAACATTTTGGCCAAAAAAGAAAGACGTTTAAATTTTATAAAATAAAATATTATTGTCATTTTGACCTAAAATTTGTAAAGTTATTAATGTAATAATTTTGTAGAAATGTAGATAATATGTACAGCTTAGGGCGTAACTTCTTTATTTGGTAATTTCTAGTTTTTTAATACACTACTCATAAATAAAATGAGTGACGCTTCTGGCAAATTAAGAGGGTTTTAAATATATAATCTGGGGGCTCTAAAAATACCTCTAGGTATTTTTTTTCAAATTACGTCCATGATACCATTATGAATATGTTACATAATTATTGACAAAAAAATATATGGTAACGGCTACCATTTGACATAAGTACCTACCTATAAAATATGGTACCTAATTGCAATTGGATGTGAGGAAAATAGGCTAATTTAAAAGAAATATCAACAGATTTTGTTTTAAAATGTATTCGAATAAACAAATTATTTATTATAATAATAATAGCCTGTTATTAACTTAACCTAACCGCTAAACAAAAATGTTTGACAAAAATTAATTAAATTTTTTCTTGTTAAATACATATTTATTGTGTGATAACGTATTTGACGCCAAAACGGTTAAATTATTCTTTAATGAAATTAAATACACACATGGAATATTTTTAAACAACTCATTTATACACAAAATAATTATTAATTTAATATAAACTAGATATAGATAACTATTTTACTATTAGGGCTAAAGTAAAAAAATCTCAATCATAAAAAATGAAAAATGTATAATATTAAAAATATAAAAACAATCTATCTTTCAGCTTAAATTCGTATATAGAAAACTACTATTATTAATAATGTTAATATCAATTTGTAAGTTAATAATAATACTACAACTTAATTAATATGCACTGTATTGTGTACGAATACTACGAATCCAGAGTTTATAAAAAATTTGGATTATATTACTAATTAAACACAAATAATACACTTAATTGGTATATTTTTAAATGTTGTTTATAGATCGAAACCTTATGCTCTACGTACAACCCAAACGTATTCATCGTAATGTATTCAGTAGTGGACGAAAGAAGTTTTGATATAGCAGAACAAATGTTATTGTTTCTGTGGAAAGGCGAGTACATTCACACACGAGGTGTGATATTGGTTGGCAACAAATCCGACTTAGAACGAACGAGAAAAATTCAAACCAATGGTAAGAAAACCAAAATGTCCATAAAATGTTATGTTTTTTTACTTAATTATATTATTAATTTAAACACTACATTTGTTTACAGTTGGACGAAATTTGGCGTACAGTTGGAACTGTAAATTTATAGAAACCTCCAGCGGTATTGATCATAATGTTGACAAGTTATTAGTAGGCATATTGGCTCAAATCAAGCTAAATCCTCTAAGAGAAAGAATGTATAACAGCAAAAGAAAAAAATATAGCGTCACAAAACTTTATAAGGATTTTTTAGCCTACTTGAGAGGCGTTAAATCCAGTGAAAATTTATTCAGTATTTAAATTAATTTGATTTGTACAACAAACAATAATTTTATGTTTTTCGTGGACCAATTTCTTTTTGAAACCCAATTTATATTTTCCTGCCCAAATACACATATTCATATTTTATAAAATTTTTATATGCTTTAAAAAAAATACATATCTTAATTATTTAATTTGTTTAAATATAAAATATTAAAAATATCATTATTACTTTGTTTTTATATTAAAAACCTCTCATCAATTAAGGTTTTCTTTGCTAAGTTTCGTTTGCCAAACTTTGTTCTGATGATATTCATTACCTGTATGAACAAAATAATTCAATTTAGAATGGATATTTAAAGAATAAAAAATCGCAACTCACGATTTATATTAAACATAAATATCACAGTAAAAACTTTTTAATAATAATACTATACTTTTATATATTATTTAATTTTATAAACGTATAAACTACCTATATGAAAATCATAAAATGAAATCAAAAAGGTTTGCTTAAACAAACTATAAATAAACAAATAATTTTTAATATTAACGAACCTTGACTATAAACCCTGTACAAATTCCAGCGAGCACGATATTTTCAGTAAGGACGTAAAAAAATGACAACATCATCATATCAAATATTACCAACGTACACTCGTTTCCATAGAAAATTACTTGATCGAACGAATGACCATCGTCTAAAAGTAAAGATATTTTCAATAAAATAAAATGTTATAAATTTGAGAGTACTTACCTACAAAAAACACTCCTTTGTCCATAGGATCTGAATATTCAATTCCTAATAACTTTTCAACAAAAGTCTTTTCGCGTATTTCATAATCCAAGTCTTTTAAAGCCTTAAATATATGATATATATTTACACATATATTATATTATAATACATTTTAATTTAATAAAACGAATCATACGTGATCGAGGAAAGCTGTTAAGAATTTATTCATATTATTATACGCCTGTCCTATTCTGGCCACATCAGTTTTATCGAATTTCTTAATTCTGAATGACGAACCTGATATCTGTTTAGATTGAATCTAAAATCCAATAACCATTACAATTGATCCAATTGAATTCTTATATAGACGTTATGTTTATGTGAAGATATTTACACAATTTAGGGGTGCCATAACTCGTCGATAATATGTCCTCAGAGATGAAGGAACGGTCATCTCGAATGTCTGATTTTCCGTGCCTGGCACTAAACCTCTGTGCCTTACCATATTGTCTTCTTCTCTTCTAAGTTGACCAATTAAGCTCTCCATATCGGTATCCGAAAATCCATGGGCAGATCTAGAGATATAATACGTTTTCTTCATCAGCAATATTAATATCACCTAATCGTCTGTATAATATGATGTAATAACACAAAAATAATCGAGACTACGAAGCTAAATCAAGAATCAAAGTTTATATAATTGAATTTTATCTCGGGTATTTGAACAAAGGGGTTTATAACTAGCGGTTTTTTGGTGCATCGCGTGTTATATTTTTACTATGGGTTGGTATTTATCCTTGCCTGTTTGTATGTGACAATTAAGTTTATTTATTTTACTAAGTTATATCGGATACATGAAATATAGCTAAATATAAATTGTCTATTTTTAGACTTTGTACATTTGCACATATGTTTATGTGTTAAAATCATTACAATTATCTACGTGTTATTATTGTAGATAATAATTTAGAAATTGAAGAAGATTTAATGGTAATTCAATAGAAGCGTCTATTGTAGTTAATTACCTAATAAAAATTGTTAACGCGCATGCGCAATTTTGACTATAAAGCTGTATGCGGTGCGTGTTAAATGTTTACCTTCCATGTATGTAGTGACCAAAGAATTCTGCTGACAAAATGAACACGCTGATATTAGCTAACGAACAAATATCGACAAATTGTTGTATGCAATTGTTTATATACCTCTCGTATACTGTCACTGTCACCAACCACTATAATTAAATACTATTTCTCAAAAAACTAAAAATAAAATAACTATAACAATATTACTTATTATAAGTTATATTATTGTGTAATATATTTGAGCTGTATACCCAAATGAAAAAAAAAAAAAATAATATAATTTTTTTTTTAATTTCAAGTTACAGGCTCCATTTATATTAATTAATGATATTTAAATTAGAACAATAAATTTTAATGCATTTCTTTAATTATTTAATTTTTCTTTTTATCATTTTAATTAGTTTATAATTGTATACTACGTTTTTATGGTAATTTACAAATAATGAAATAACTATTAGTACATTTTAGTGTCTAATTGTATTTTTTTAACTATTTACGAACACTAACAAAACACAAAAGAAGAAAAATATATTTTACCTGAACTATATACACAAAGCTAAACACAGTAACGAGCATGCCCAATCCTAAAAGCTGACTAATCGGTCTGTACTGCGATTGAGTCAAATGTACTTCCGGCTCAGCGACCGCCCAATTCTCCAGACCATACGTCTGAAAATACATTTATAATATTCGGTCAAATAATTTTTATATTATTATAAATACTTCTAACACATTGATTGATGTGTATCATACTTAATAAAATAATATTATTACTTATTACTTTGATGCAAAATTATTATCACTAATATTGCCGATAAATAAAATCTATAAAGGATAAAAGTTATTTTAACTGTGATTCTCATTTTTATTTTGATCAGACAATTATAATTGCCACAACAGTTAAACAGTTAAAAAATGGCGATTGTAAATTGCTCCCATAGGTTTTTTACAGGTAGTAAAAAAAATATAGCAAATTGCACCCAGAAATTATTCAGATAGAACTTATATGTAGTAAATTGTGTCGGGCGTGTCCTTTATTCATTTGTTATAACACACTATAAGAACACACGATTAACGAATACTACCTGAAAGATAAAAACCGCCGCGTCATATCGGATTTCCAAATTAATGCGATCAATATAGAATTATTGTTATTTTATACACTGTTAATACTTTACATATTAGTGTAAAAACCGAAAATTCATCGTTTATCGTTTTATCGTATATAATAAATATAGGTGGAAAGTGGCCAGTGGGTACTAACATTAATATTGTAGGTATAAGACTGAAGTATAAGTTTATAAACCTTATATAAGTTAATACATAGAAATTTTGCTTAAAAATGAATTGGACAACCCCCCCCCAAAAAAAAAAAAAAAAACATAAATAAGTCTACTATTATTGTTCTAGTTCTCTATTTACTCCTGAATTTGAGGTTGAACTAAGACAAAATATTATATTATCCATAACGAAAATTTTATATTAGAAAGTTCTAATTTTTAACTAAAATATTACCACGGTACGAAGAACTCTATTAATGTTGGTGATCATTAGTGATCAATAGACCGCATAATTAAATTGAAACTTCTATTTAAAATTTTTAAACTTTTTTTAAAATGTTAAAGCATTTATTGACGTTTTATGGTATTATATTTTTAATGCATTTTTCGTATGTTTAATAAGAATTTATAAATATTTTATAAAAATAATATTTTATATTTTTTAATATTTTATTTTAAATATTTTCTTAAAACAACTTATTTCTCATTCACAATACGTCAATAACCTCCCCCTACTAAAAAAAAATGTATATATATATATTACCAATTGACTTTATTTTTTTAATTTTATTTATATTCTTATTATGTAAACAAATCTCAAAAACAACTAAGTTTAAAAAATAAAAACATATATAATAATATAATTTTCAATCATTATAATCATTAGGTATTCAATAATATTATCAATAGTATTAATAATTATTTGTGTAAAAATATTTTAAGTTTATTTAATTCACCGTTGAAGTGATAATAACGTTATACAAAACTTTAACGTAGGTACATACTTTTAATAGAAGTACAGTAAATAATAATTGAATGGGTAAACTGATTTTTCTTTTTGTCTGTATTTCAGCCCATTCATTTGCGACGAAATAACTTCGCCAAATGCTCACAGTCTGCTTTTGAGTGGCCTTTGTACCATTTTGTTTCTGATTCGGTAAAATTCTCGGCTTTTCCCAATCCACTAAAAATATGTCAACCGACGTCTGTATCCATATCAATCGCACAAGCTCAACAATCTACAACAAGTTATATTAAACACAGTTTTATAACAACTGAAAACGCGAAAATAGATATACATTTATTGAATGTCACTCTTAGTCTCAATTATTATAGGTACATTTTATTTTGATGCGTGTGCTAAAATAAATATAATATTTTTTTATATAGGTACTACTAATAATTAATAAACATAGTATAAAGGACGATTTTTTAAATGAAATGAAAATGTCCTTAAGTTTTCTAAACGTTGTATTTACAAACTCGAATATCAAACGAACTTATATATTAAAAAAATTAAGAAAAAAGGTGCATTTTTTCTAAGGATAGTATATTATATATTTGTATAATATATTTCATATATTTATTTCTACTATCAAAATAACGTAGAAAACCATTATTTTGATAATAATTATAATGTCTTTGTGTATTTTAGGCATAAATAATTGATAAATCCATACTTAATTACCTTTAAAATGAACGCGGCAATTACGTAACGATTAACGACAACCTCTAGTTCTTGAGACGGTAAAAGTATATAAACGACACTCTGAGCCTTATAAAAGACTAACGTTTGGATAGCTAATAAAAGACAAACAGCGAATATCATGTTAGCGAAATGTGAACAACAGGTAATTGCAAACTGTCCAATTGTCCATAAATCAATGGTCATTCTTCCACATCGTTTCGACTCACTCCGCGTGTGTATACAACTCCAGATGAAAACACATCCGCTGAGAATTCCCAAACTCATCTAATAATTGAAAATTTGTAATGTAATATTAAAATTGTTCATCAAAAGTTTAAGACAATGATTTTACATCCACATAATGAAGTATGTCGTTTTCCATATAAAATTCAGCTGTAAATGTCACCGGAAATACCTTGTTCGATGTTATGTTTTCATTACTTATTTGACCATATTCCAATACCATAAAAGGAGGATAGATGCTACCCTCGTATTCAATTTCACGTTGAGCTTGGACCCTGTCACGGACGAAAATAAACAAATGAAATTAACGGAAATCGCTATTAAAAATATGTAATATAAAATTATAATATTATTACATAATGACTTACACGAGTTTAATGGATTTCAAGTATTGTATAACTGTTGGAAAACGTTGAGTTTTAATTGGAATTCCACTAAATAAATCCATCAGAAACATGCGTCTGGTTAGTAACCATTGTGACATATCTCTACCCTAAAAATTAAATAACGCAGTTTTACATTGAATAGTATAAAAAAAAGTGATAATCCAAAATCTAATTAAAATAATTACAACAAATTTAACGACATTATAAAATTTTAAATAATTTAACTATTTATTTCATAAATTATTATTTAAATAATATTGTATTCGTTAATATTTGTATTAAATAAAATTAGTAGTGTCGAAAACAAAAACTTCGTGTATATACGGGGAATTTTAAACGCCCAAAACACCACTTAAAAACTTTAATTCCAGTACACAAAAAAAGTACAAAATAATATCCATATCATTTTCAAGTAAACAAAATCTGAAGGATTCGATAGATATAATTTATGTCACATAAACATATTTCTTTCAAACTTGTTATTATAATTAATATTACTAATAGAATAAATAATAATATATATTGTATATGTTAACTTACTATATTTGGATACGTTGTACCCACTTTAATGTTTTTGACCAATAATGGTATAGCGTATAACATGTTATTTTTACCATCGTTATATCGTAAATAAAGATCATAAAATATAGTCTCCTGGTTTCCTTGTCTCATCAATTGTTGTGCTGGCATATTACAAGTGTAAAAATATCGAGCTCCAAAACGAAAAGCCGACTCCATGTCATTCCAAATTCCTGGGCAAATATGAAATTCAGTAGGTCTCAATTCAGAGACACTAATAAACGATCCATTTAAATAATATCTGGCCGCAATCAACTGCAAATGACTGTTCTAAGAATCAAATTACAAACTAAGTTAGAACAAATCATTTAATTTATAATAATACGCTGTACCTCAAAATAAAATTCAGTTAATACTGTCTGTAGTCAAATAAATTATTTTATTTTAAATTGTTATATAACCATTTATTTATGTACAACTCACATTGATCAGTCCGAGAGTTAATTTAACTAATAGGCAGTATATTATTTAGTAATATACCTAAGTATATTTTTTAAATATTAATTTACTTCATCCTCGCTTTACACACTCAACTCGTAGGGTTGGCCACCCCAGGCCCATAATCCTACACCTCCAATCAAGATCTACTTAATCTCCAACCTCTCGTCCATTCACACCAGCTATCTTCATAGCGACATTCTTTTTGGAAATTAGTTTCATTAAAAAGTATAATTAATTTAGACATAAAGTCATGTTTTTTTTTTAAGAATATTTTAATGTAATTAAATATTGTCCATATGTTTAATTTATTATTCAACCTTATACTTTAAAATGTGTTTTAACTTTTCTCTAATTGAAATAATTAAAATATTTTTCAACAAATAATCTTATTGTTATAATCACAGTTAATTATTTAATAAAATAGGTTAGGTATCTGATTAGTAATTGCAGTCTACATATTTGTATTAAACGTCTCCTTTTGTCTGTTCTTTTCTGTTTTATTTTGTAATATAAAGCCATTATTTGTTTACAAAATAAAGATATGAACAAAGATATCACCAAAACTTATTAAATTATTAAATTTTTATTATTTAAAGAATTCGTTTTAAACGAATATTTTAATGTATAATTTTGAATATCTTTTTATTTAAATTTAAATAGGTATAACAGATATTTAGCAATATCCAGTA
This sequence comes from Eriosoma lanigerum, assembly GCA_013282895.1. Lineage (NCBI taxonomy): Eukaryota > Metazoa > Arthropoda > Insecta > Hemiptera > Aphididae > Eriosoma > Eriosoma lanigerum. The sequence goes on from CM023357.1 coordinate 28,744,691, forward strand.
TTTATTTGTTAAAACTTTTAAAATAGTTAATGAAAATTATAGTGATGCAAACTTTTTTTTTTTTTAATTAGGACTTGACTTGTTTTAATAAATTAAATAATATAACATATTAATTAATAACACTTAATTTTTTTAAAATGTTTTATACATCAAAACCAAAATTATGAAAAGTAGATTTCGATTATTAACAAAAATAGACATTAATAGTCAATTTACTTTAATATAGTCGTAGTAAAATGTTTACTGCTAATGCAGTAGTACAACAAAAGTAACACACCTAAAAATTCAAACCTACCTTGGACTCGTAACGATTATAAAGACTATGTTGACTGTTAAGTTACATACAACTATATAAGTATCTATTTATAATAGGTACTAAATAATAGTACTAAATAGTAAGATAGTAGACGATTATAATTATCCACAAAACATACATGCTTGTTTGGTTTGATGCTGTACTTGGATGTGATCTTTCTTTTGTTCAGAACAATAGAAGCGTCTCCTTCGCCATAGTAAATCCAAGGTAGAGGCAAACGATCAGCATCCGATGATGTAGGAATACGCCTGTAGTCATTGAATACTCTGCACGGATTGACTTTCCTCTCATCCTTATACATTTGAACGGTGCACAGGTTGCCGAGAGCTTCGCAGGATGTCCTATGTTTTTCCTATAAACAGTGATTACAGTATGGGTTAAATAGTATATGGTTATATTACTATACAATTTTCAAACCATTAAACCAACAATTGCTAGTGATATTAAACATTTTTAGATAAATTTCAAAGCTATATATTTAGTCAGAAAATCAACTAATCAGTTCCAAAATTGTTTTACATTATGTAGAACACATATATGAATACTTAGAAAAATGTTCAAGTCCCTACGTACAAAACTTAATTAGTTATCACAAAATATTTCAAATAAAATTAACGGAAACCGTAATTTTATTGAATTTCTGTCAATTTTGGTAGTTTACTTCTCGAGGAAAAACTTAAGATATTCGAAAAATAATAGTAAATCTATGGTAAATAAAGTACCAAGTAGATGAAATTTACTACCGAAAGCATACCTACATGTGGTGATCCGATCAATGGCACACACAGGATTTTTTTGTACTTATACTTTTATCCGTAAGAGGGGAATTTTGTAAATTACGCAGTAATATGGTAAAAATTTTAATAGTATATTTGCACACTTATAATTTTATGTTACTGCGGGCTTCGTTACATGAACGTATGCTAGATTTTTTATTCAAATTGAATGAAAGAAAACATTTCGAGGGGGAGGGGGTTGTGACAACTCAACCCTCCCTGTGTGCACCATTGTTTCTACCCGAAAAAATGTTTTTAAACACAAAAATAGTAAATAAGTAAGTAAATAAAAAAAACATCTTTGTAAAAGAAATACATTCTTCGCTTCGTTCAGAATCTAAAATCCAATGAATAAGATACCGGTAATAATATAATATTTTATAGGGTCAAAATATAAATTATATTTCTTATTCTGTTTATAAAAATATAACGTAGGTTCATAGGTACAAGTATAAGAAATGATAGATTAGATAGGTTAACCTAACCTAGTGGTATACTCCATTACTTTACTCAATAGTGGATACTTATTGTAAAACTCTTTCGGAGTGTGTTAATTTAAAACATATTATACCTATGTGGCTATATAGGTAAATTACAATTTTAAATTGTTTATAAAAAAAAATTCTGGCTATTAAACATGCAATCCATGAAGTAAACTATATATTGACGTTCAATTTTTGGGAGTGTGGTATGTTCTTCATCTTCATATATAACAATGGTTTATTTTTATAATATATTTAATTTAATTTGAAATTTAATATGATTAACCTAACCTACTTAAATGAATTTACTTTTTGTTTTTAATTAGATATATTAGATTATATATATATAATATAGAAAGATATTAGGTACATTTTAATTTTTATAATAAGTATCTTACCTACTAGAACTTTCTAAATGAATGAGTATTTTTTTTATAACAACAATACTTGAATTTGATCTATTTCTAATTATTATAATCATTAAATATGCAAATATTTTATCTATACCCATCTATATTTTATTCGTTAAATATTTTATTGAATATTCCTTGAATGTTTTGACCTAGATTTCTAAATTAAAAATAGGTAGAAAATTCAATAGATTCAATTTAAATCTAATTCTATTCTATTTCGTCATATAATAAATTATACATTATAATAAACTTGCATGCAAGTTATAAGTACCTAAAATCGTACTATAAAATGTATTATTATTTTACTTTGACACATTTGTACAAAAGTCCTCTCAAGTACTCTTTCAAATACTTGGATTCCACGTCCACTCCAATAACGTCATATTCTACAATGTGTGTATCCCTCTCGTCGGGCCACGAAGTCATGTTCGTTCTAAATACGCACAGTGTTCCGTCCAATAATAGCTCGTGCGAAGTAATCGGACATGTGCAATTCGATACCAAACATGGTAAGCATTTGTTGCGGTCAGACGAAGGAGATGTTCCGGGTGCACAAGGGACGCACGATTTCGATGTCAAGGGCGAACCGTCAGCTTCATTCTCTACTGTACAATGATTGTTAATAATTATAATTTAATTATAGTAAAGTAAAAAAAAAGCAAAATAATTATACTATTTATTATATTACTGTGCTTACTGCCTAATAGAAGTAGAAAAATCAAAAATCCGTATCTATATGACTATTATAACTATAACTTTTCTAGAAAATTATTAACGATTCATAAATAATCGGTGCATTAAAATAATTGTTTAATTTATTAATTTATTTTATTTTATTTAACATAATATATATGTATATTATTTTTAATTTATTCTTAAATTAATAGATTTAAGTTTCATAAGTTAAATCAATACGGGATATAGGTATCTACTACCTATCTATTATTATATAAGTACCTACTTAATATTTTGTGATTGCCTAAGTTGCTCTATATATTAGTTATCGGTACCTAATGAAAACTGGTTCCGGCGGTGGGAGGGTTGTCCTCCTGATTTTAGATTCTGAGCAGAGCGAGGAATGTATTGTTTCTACAATGATGTTTTTTTTTTTTTGTATGAAAACATTTTTTTGGGTAGAAATAATGGTCTAATTATCACGCATGGCATATACTTCGCTTGCAAATGTTGTCTACTTGGTACTTTATTCAGCTCATTTTTCGAATTTCCCAAAAGTTTTTCCTTAAGAAACGGAAAATTGGCAATTTTTTATACACTTTTTATTATATTTTTTTTTTTCGTGATTTCTTATTAAGTTTTAATAGTAGAGACTTGAAATTTTTTTTGAGTACTAATATAGGTTATTTACAAGCGTGGTAAAATTTTGGAACGGAACAATTAATTATTTGGAAAAATATAGAGTTTTGAACGTTTTCCGAAAAAAATTAATATTACCTACAATTTTGGGATTATCTGTTTGAAAATTTTATAGAAGTCCATTACTTAATCTTTTTACAAAATATTTTGAAAATCTAAACAGGCAAATTTTTTTTACAAGCCTTTTATTTTTATTTTTTTCTGATCTATAAAAATATTTTTTTGGGTAGAAATAATGGTCCAATTATCACACGATGGGAACCTTTCTATACCAAATTTCATCTAGTTGGTATTTTATAAAGCTCATTTTTAGAATTTCCCAAAACTTTTTCCTTGAGAAGCGGAAAATTGGCAATTTTTTATTGGTTTTTTATTATATTTTTTTTTCTGATGTAGAAAACTATTTTTGGGGTAGAAATAATGGTCCAATTATCACAGTGAGGTATGCTTTGGGTAACAACTCGTGTCCTTTTGGTACTTTATTCATCTTATTTTTCGAATTTTCCAAAAGTTTTTTCTTGAAAAGCGGAAAATTGGCAATTTTTATAGGCTTTTTTTTGATACAGGGTCCGGCAAAAAGACCTCCCATATTTTAAAATGCAATTACAAATTAATAAACAATTTAACAGAACAATTTTATTAAATTGTTTAAATTAAATACTATGCCATTTTACATTAAATAAAATAATTACTTAGTTTTAAACATTATATCCATTAAATATTCTCCTTTATTATTAACACATTTACGAAGCCTTTCCCGGAAGTTCTCCATTGCTCGCTGAGTTATTTGTGGTGTAATGGCTGCCAATTCCTGAGTGATTGCCTCCTTCCAAAGTTGTTGGGCGATGAGTCCTTGTAACTTGGGCCTTTAAATGTCCCCAAAGAAAAAAATCACAAGGTGATAAATCGGGGGACCTTGGTGGCCAGGTAATGTCTCCTCGTAAAGAGAGAAGATGTCCTGGAAACATCTCTCTCAAAATGGTTAGTGAACGCCGTGAAATGTGTGCTGTGGCTCCATCTTGTTGGAACCAGACATCTTCGTGGTTCCTAGTAAACTGATTTAAGTTTGGTCTTAATTGATTGTGGACGTTCCTCCTTTGTCCCTTCGGTCCTTGGAGAAATTAGTGGTTTATTATAATTATTTATATTTGAATACAATGATATTGCATGAGAAAATACGATTCTGAGCGTATTTCAATATATTGCAATATATTATACTGATAATCCATTTCAAAATTTACCACGAATGTAAATTACATATGTATATATGCAAAATAAATTTCAAATCCCTATGATCACTATTCAAGGAGTTATCATTCCTTTTATAAGGAAAAACTTTAAGGGAAATTCAAAAATGAGCTAAATAAAGTACCAATTAAATAAAATTCGGTATAGAATGGGTACTCTACTGTGATAATTATTTCTACCTGAAAAAGTTTTCATAAATCAGAAAAAAAAAATAAAGCAAAGCCTATAAAAATTGCCGATTATCCGCTTTTTATGGAAAAACTTTTGGGAAATTCGAAAAATGAGCTAAAAAAAGTACTAACTAGATGAAATTCGGTATAGAAAGGGTACCCTATTTGTAACAAACGGACCATTATTTCTACCACAAAAATCGTATTCATATATCAGAAAACAACCTATAAAAATTGCCGATTTTTCGCTTTTCAAGGAAGAACTTTAGAAAATTTCGAAAAATGAGCTAAAGAAAGTACCAACTAGATGAAATTCGGTATAGAGAAAGTACCCTATTAGTGAAAATCAGACCATTATTTCTATCCGAAAAATGGTTTTCATATATTAGAAAAAAAATTATAAAAAGCCTATAAAAAAAATTTGCCTGTTACGATTTTCAAATTATTTTGTAAAAAGATTAAGTAATATAGTATTGGACTTCTATAAAATGTTCAAACAGATAATTCCAAAATTATAGGTAATATTAATTTTTTTGGGGAAATCGTTCAAAGCTTTATATTTTTCCAAATAATTAACTATTCCGTTCCAAAATTTTACCACGCTTGTAAATAACCTATGTTAGTACTCAAAAAAATTTAAGTCCCTAATATTAAAACTTAATAAGAAATCACAAAAAAAAAATTAATAAGAATCATATAAAAAATTGCTAATTTTCGTTTCTTAAGGAAAAACTTTTGATAAATTCTAAAAATGAGCTAAATAAAGTACCAAGTAGATAATATTTGCAAGCGAAGCATATGCTATACGTGATAATCGGACCATTATTTCTACCTGAAAAAATGTTTTCATACATAAAAAAAAAACCATCTTTGTAAAAACAATCTAAAATTGTTAAGGATATAAATAGACAACTGATTCTAGATGAAGGTGAAATAGTGAAGAGATGGAAATAATACATAGAAGACCTGTATGAAGGATTTATAGAAGAATACAACATGAATATTGAAAATATAATAGAGTCAAACAAAGAAGATATAGGACCAAATATAACAAAAATCGAACTTGTCAAAGTACCTACTAAGTGAATTGAAACCAAGTAAAGCGTCAGGAGAAGTGTTGTGCGTTATCTAGATAAAATATAGTTATCTTTTTATCTTATCTAGATAAATATAAATAAGCTATCTGAAAATAATCATCTAGATAATTATTTAAAAAATTTTGACACAAAATTGTTTTAAACCGCGCTCTGTAAACACTATTTATAGTTTTAACTGGAGCATTAGATAGTTTATTATTAATAATAATAATATTTACAAACTAATCATGATAAAAACAACTATAGTTTATGCCCAATACGAACGTTGGATCTACAATATTAAATATTAATTATCTGTTTTTTTATCTAGATAAAATTGGTTATCTTTTATCTCTTATCTAGATAAAAAAATTAAGTGTTATTTATTTATCTCATCTAGATAAATTTAAAATCAATTATCTGTCATCTTACTTAGATAAATTATGGGTTATTTTTGTACAACACTGGTTAGGAGTAGATGACCTCCTGGCAGAATTATTGAAGAACGTCAGAAAAGATACTGAGCGTAAACCATTTGAAATGATTGAGGAAATGTACTCGTATATTTATATATTATATATAGATAGCAACTTTCCATCAGACTTTGCTAAAAGCAAAATTGTATTAATCCCCAAAATAGGAAATTCCACAGAATGTAAGAACAATAACAGAACAATAAGTCTCTTAACAAATGCTTTTTTTACTTCACATCATAAAAAATATGATAAAGAAGAAAGTTGAAGAGGAACTTAATGGGGATCAAGGATCGGTTTTAGACAAAGGATTGGTACAAGTGAAGCAATTTTAGTACTAAAGCTAAAATATGTTCACTAAAACAACATTTATTTAGCTTCATAACGTTTTATCAACTATCTAAATAAACATTTATGTTCGGAAAGAACTCTTCTAAACTATGCTACTAATAGCGTTTTTTCGACGTTTTATTGGCGTACAATTCAAATAGTCTTAAAATTTTTTGATCAGCTCTTGTATCATATTAATATAATATAAATATCTACTTCTAAAACTTGAAAATTATTTCATCTTCATGTTCAGTTTAAATACTTATTTAAAATACAATCTTTGCATTGCTCAGAACCTAAAATAATAAGTAGGTAGTATCTACCTAAGTAATTTATATTTACACCATTAAATTATATAAGAACAAATTATGCTCATGACATATATAAATTAAATAATATAGTTTTCCAGATTTAATACTTAAATAAGTGTTTGTTTATAAATTAATTTTAAAATGAAATAATTAAAAACGAAACTTCAAATTTTAATTAGATAAATATGCGTACATATTTATAATAAAATAATAAAAGGTTTTTTTCTAATTAACATACTAATAACAATAGGATTTTTTAAATTTATTTAAAACTAGAAATCAATTAAATTAAATAATAAATATATAAATAATTACATTGTTGAATAAGGAAAAAACTAAACTTATTAAGTACCTAAATATAAAAGTACTTATATAGGTACTACACAAGTCTTTTGAAGAACTATTTTAAGAGCTTAAATTTAGTAGTGAACATATGGTAGAATAAAGTAGTAATACTTATCATAACCTACATTCTATATCTTTTGATCCACATGTAACAACAGTCTTTTTTAGACAATGCAAACGATCCAATGTTACTGTTGTATTTGATGGACATGGTTCACAAGAAGGAAATTCCAAATCTTTATTTACAATTCTGCTGTTTTTGTTGCAAACACAACTTAACCCTTCATTTATAAAAAACAATAAATTAATTTTTTATTGCAAATACAAAAATTCTCCGTTTATTAATTACTTGTAATTATTTGGATATATTGTTTTTAATTTGAAAGATACCCAAAAATGAAGATAATATGACTTATTAAAATTAATCATATTTTCAAATATGTATTTTCTATTTGTTCAATTATTTAATTAAACTATTAAGGTTACTTACTTAAAAAATTATTCCTAATAAATACAAGTATATTTGAAATAGTGTTTGTAAATAATAATGCTTACATAGGGATAAATTAATTATAAATCACTATATAGATATCTGTGAATTTCGGTTTATTTCAAAAATAATTATACTTACTATCCAATGATGATTTCTGATGATTGTCACATAATGTACACAACATAATACTAGGAGCATAATATTCACGGTCAGAACAATTTTCAGGTACAACATATGTAACAATTTCTCCGTGAGGTAAACAAACTTTCATAAAACTCAAAACCAGTATCAAATAATATAACTCCATAACTTTAGAAGATATTACAATGGATTTAATTTACAAATAAATAAATAATTATTTGATAAACAATTAATTGGGATTATGACATGAAACTATGATAATTATATTGGTTCAACACAAAATAATGTTTTGTTATGATTTAATGCCATGGCAACATAATTATAACATTGAGGTTACACAATTCTTTTACCTTTAAAACCTTTAACGGTAATTTTGATACTTATAAACTTATCGCAAAAAAATGAAATATTTCATAATTTTTCTACAATATAGGAAAAAATTAACATTATACAAACATATTATTACACATGAACAATATTATAAAAACTTAAATTATATGCATGAAAAATTTGATTTTAAACCAAAAGAAGATTAATTTATGTTTAATTTATTTTTAATAATAAAGAATCATTTTAGGTTTCTGAAACTGTATCTTTGTCAACATGTTCCTTTTTGTATTTCAATAAATATGCAGCTAAGAATCCCAATGGATCTGGAGGTCTAAAAATGTTAAAAAAAAATTAATCAATAATAGTAATTATATTAATAATACAATGTGTAAAATCTAAACTATTAAGTAATTAAACATAAAGTAAACACTATTGACACCTCTTATTATACAAAAAATTATCTAAACAAGCAATCAAAATAATATATTTATCATTGCATAAACAATAATTAATGTGTAGGTAATCAAATTTTTACAATACAGTTAAATATAATCAGTTTAAATATTTAATTTTCTTCAGTATTATTATAAATAGCTTTGACCGTATTTAATTTGTATATAATATCTTAAAAATATGTAGGCACCAATGGTATCATCAGTACCATATCTTAATATATATTTATTCATATGATCTTTTATAATACTACTCCCTTCTCATAACTTATATATTCGTAATACATACTATTATCTATTTGTATTTTTCTCTTATTATTATTTATTTATAGTATATTATTTTTATTATTTTTTTTTTAACCAATGCCTGAAGTGATATTAATGGATATCTTCTTTATTCATCCCCTTTATTATCATTATTTCACTATCGCATTCTATTAATATTTATATACTTCTATTTGTTCATATATTTGTAACAAATTGTTGATAGTCAAAATAAAGGGCAAACCATAATAAAAAAAATTACCAAAAAGAACAGGTAAGGGATTAAAGTTGAACATTTGTGCACACCAACTCTGCCATTCTTCACAGACACTCTTGTCATTGCACTTTCGTACATGACTTCTATTACTTTAATATACTTTCTAGATACTCATTTTGTTTTAATTATATACAGTGAAACGTGGGAATGAGACACCCCTATGTAAGGGACAAACATATATGGTCCCAGGAATAAGATAACATTAGGTATTCCGACCTGTCTTTTACGCTTTTTCTATTACACACACAGACAGTAATATTTCAACTCCATAACTAGATAACAGATAAAAATCCCAATTATAATTATTGAACAATTAATTAAACCAATATTTTCCATAACAATAAAGTTAATTAAAACATTATAGATAAAATATGTTGAAAAATCTTAGGTTCTATATTATAATGTGTAATTTAATCTCTATTTATCATAATCATTAGAAAGCATAAAGATTTTATTTAATCACTTTTCAGTCATGGCTTTATATTAAGTATTGTTATTCCTTTACAATGGCACTTATTATACTGCGAAAATGTTTTATTTAAAACAGAGTAGAAATTATTTGATGTAAAGATAAAAGTTGCTTATCTATTTGTAGACTTGCTAAAAGTTATTTTTATAAAAATTTCTATTCAACATCTTCAATAAATATGTATATATGTATAAGAAAACCAAAAATTATCTATGAAGGACACCTGTCTAAAACGGGACACTTTTAATAATTCTGCAAGTGTTATTTATAGAAAGGTTTTATATAAAATTAATATAAAGACTAATATTTTAATAGTACATTATATAACTTATAAATAAATACCAGATAATTAACCTGTTGTTGCTCGCACAGGGTAAATAATGACCCACAGTTATATTAATAATAATTTAATTATAAATTAAAAACATAATTCAGTTAATATAATATATATGAATTTCTTTGTATTACATTAGCTTCAACTAATATAATAATAAATAGATTAGAACTTATTTCGTTTTAATTTTGTATGTTTTCAATGTACCAGAGTATTTTAAAGCAACTATTGTTAGTATTTGGAAATAATTTATCATGTGCGCATGTTTAGTATATTTGTTTTTCTTTCATTTTATATAATTGAAATGGATGAACTAGTATACCAAATTACCAAAATGTACAACTTTGCAATCATTATTATTATTGTACGACATTTATTGAATGCAATAATATTATACTATTTGGCTACTACTACTAGTTAACAGGAATAAACGATAAAATAAACAAAAGAATAAATTCATAAAACAAATATAAAAAAATATGGAATATAACATAATAAATAGATAAATAAGTGAATACAATAGTATTACAGTATATGTTTAACAGTACCATACAGGCAGTCGTGCGTATCCTTTTTTGATTCACGGCCCCCTTTCCTACCAACATTATGTAAATGTATAATATATATTCAATAGAACTTGTAATTGCAACATTGAGATATGACATAATACTATGATTGACACAGCCATTGACGGTACAAAATAATTTTACTTTATATATAACTGTAAAATAATATACATAGTATATAACTTTTTCATTTGGTGTAAAATTATTGACGACCCGTAATAAAATGTTGAAACCCCCTTAAGGCTCGCACCACTGCAATAAGGTATTAGGATTGTTTGGTATTAGATATCGACGTCTAATGAGTCCAGCCATTCTATTGCCTTGTCCGTCGTTGTGTGTAACTTGGTTAAAGTTCTTTTTTACACACTCACTTACTATGTGTTCCATCATTTGCTTCTCTGTACCACAGTCTCATTTAGGATCTGCTTTAATTTTCCAAAAGTGCAATAAGTAATTGCACCGACCTTAGCCTGTGTATATGCGATTCAACCTGGTCCACAATCTACGGGGAAGGTCCAACCCTGGTGGTTTACTATATACATTATCCACTAAGAATCTGTTAGTGGGGATGTTACTTTTCCATTATTCCTCCCATGGGTCTGGCTGAAGGCATCTATGATCCTTTATTAATCTAACCCTCACAAGAAAAGGGTGACGAGACTTGAGTTTTGGTGTTGCGACTTCATCCTTGTGGATTGGTAATGCTGCATTACTTTGTATTTTGTCCACGATTCGCAATACAATATTCTGCTGGCGAATATGAGAGGGTTCAATATTGGCCAAGACTAGTAATCACTGTATTTTTGTAGTCTTTACTGTACCGGTTATTGTGTGAAGTCCTTTCCGCAGTTTCATTACAGTACACCGGGGGTGTATACTGGCAGCCTGTACGAGGCCACCCTTGCCACTCACTCTACGCTCTTTACGTAGATAAGCTCACCAATAGCCAGTAATTAGACAGTCGTCCATCACTTTAGTGATTACACGATCATGAATGCAATTATGATAATATTAATATCTTATTGTATGTATATTGTATGTAAAAGTTGTATATTAATATTTTATCATTAAATTAAAATGTTATAATTAACTAAAAAATGCTTTTATTATCTACAAAAATTATACAAAGTATTGAAATAAATTAATGTGAAAATATTAATTTAATTAGTTTCCGTTTATAAATAATAAAATAAACAAAAAATTGTGAATGGGAAAAAATTACCTCGTGCGAGTAAGAGTCAACAAAAGTAGTGCTCGTTACGACTAGTTATCAACAACGTTATAACAAGTTAATTTCTATTTTTTACAAATTCATTAATTCATTAGAATTAAGTAATATTAAACAAGTTGTTTACCTCTCCTTAACCAACTCCTTCATGCCCACCAACAATGCTGGTACAACCGTTTGATCTAAATACTGGCGCATAGGGGCATTGTGTTTGGAATCCTTTTTCAGTCTTTTAGCATTATTATCAGATGCAGTAACTCTCTTTAAAAGGAAATCATTACAAAATATATTATGATATGTCAATCAATTTTAATATTTAACACTAACGACACATACCTGTGATTCTGATACACTCGACTCGGACGGAGTGTCTACTGTTGACGTCACTGGAGTAGCAGCCGCCGCTTGACCATTAGACGTTTCTATAAACAATATAGTGTTAAATTTGACAATTTAAATACATTTATTATTCTAGATTGGCGTATCATGCAACAAATCTTTAGGTTCGAGTAGTAATTGTAATTAATAAATAAAAATCAATTTTACCCGACGTCGACATGTCTGTAACGGTTGGCAAACTCCACAAAGTACCTTAAACGAATTGCGTTTGACAATCGTGTAAATACCTGCACCGACGCCGACACACAGAAACACAAATTAAAGCTTCCGAGTACAGATTGAATTAGTCAAATACAAATAAATAATAATTAATTATTTGTACACATTATTATAATATTTTATTTATTATATTGATGATAATAAAATGTTACAACGTTGCCAGTTTGCCGCTCGTTGTTCGCAAAATACAGCTGGCTATTATCGACTTATTATAATGATGATAAGAAATTACGAACGAAGCGCGCGCAAATGCGCTCTACAAAAAAACCAATGAACAAACATTTTAATAGAAATTCGCAAATTCAAAACTATAGTCACTCCAGAAAAAAAAAATGTATTATAGTATAGTTACTAGTAAGTTATTGTATTACAGAGACGACTGTTCGATACAGATAATGTCAATAATTTAAAATTTATTTTACATACCTATTTGTTAATTTTTTAAGAGTTTTGTAGTCTAGGTTAAAAAAGTTGAAATAGTTTTTTACAAAACTACCCTATCTTGTCTCAGTAACAAGTTTACATTGGTAACGTTTATGGTAAAAGACTTGACTTTTTTTTTTAAGTAGGTACATACTAAATAATATTGGATTATCGAGAAACATAATACCATTGATTATAGAATAAACGGATAGAATAGAATAGCACATGCAATGTTCATATTTGGCGACTACTTCTGGGATACAGCCGCTACGTAGCACTAGTATAGAAAGGATGCACAGCGGTACCTTTGCTATAGGTAGATGGGTAATATAGGGGTTATTGGGATGCAAGGTGGTACCCTTGTCTTAGACGATGATAGGTGTGGGGGGGGAGTAACTTATAGTGGCGTTTCTAATATAATATTTGTAATATTAATATTGAAAAATCTGACTTTAATATTTGTTAATAAATTCTTTTGTTAACAATATATTGATTATTCGATTATTCGATTATAATATATTGTCTTCACAATTAATCACCTGTCCACTGTGTTGTCTGTGTTTGAGTTTTATAGTATTTATTATAAATAAAAAGGGGGTAGTACGTAATAACGTATTAATAATTTGGGTGAAGACAAAATAAATTTTTGAAAATTTTCATTAATTTAAAATAGTATTTATTATTCTATGGACAAACTATATGGAAGGGTAGATAATTGTTTATATTTTACTATGAAGGATTATAATAACTAGGAAAAAAATTCCGAAGTGAACACTTTAACGAAATTCGAAAAATGAGCTAAATTCAATTGCCAAAGTATTCAATTGAGTAGATAAGTTTTACTCATAAAATAATACAATAAAATATAATTTATATAATTAAGTTTATATTACAAATTTTAGATGGATACAATAAATTTATAAAAATTTTAAAATTTCAGAAACGTTATTTTACCGATTTTCCGCAATTTTTTAGTAGTTTTTCTTCTCCCAAGGAATATATTTTGAGAAATTCAAAAAATGAGCTAAATAAAGTACCAACTAAATGTAATTTGCTACCAAAAATATACCCTACTTGTAATAATCGGACCATTATTTCTACCCGAAAAAGTGTCTTCATACATAAAAAAAAATATCATAATATTTATTTCTACTAAAATTATTCAAATTTTAGAGCTTGTAAAATAAAGTTGCAAATTACGATTTTCAAAATATTTTGTAAAAAGATTAAGTAGTATATGATTTGACTTCGATAAAATTATCAAACCGGTAAACCAAAAATTACAGAAAATATTAAACATTTTTGGAAAAAAGTTAAAAGTTCAATACTTAGTCAGAAATTCAATCAATCGTTTCAAAAAAATTTTCTATAATGTAGAACACGTATGTTAACAATCAAAATACTTTTCAAATCCTTACGATCAAAACTCAATTAGTTATCACGAAATTAAAAAATTTTAATTAATGAAACCATTATATTTTGCTGATTTTCGAGAATTTTAACTTTAAAAGCCTATAAAAAAAAATTGTCAGTCACGATTTTCAAAATATTTTATAAGAAGGTTAAGTAGTATATGATTAGACTTCGATAGAATTTTCAAAGCGATGAATCAAAAATTACAGAAATATTAAACATTTTTGGAAAAAAGTTTGAAGTTCATATTGTGCCAAATAATCAATTAATCGTTCCAAAATTGTACCACACTTGTATATAACTTATGTTAATACTCAAAAAAATTTTCATACGATTTGCTACTAAAAGCATACCCTACTTGTGGTAATCGGACCATTATTTCTACCCGTAAAAATATTTTCATACATAAAAAAAAAAAAAACATCTTTGTAAAACCAATACATTCTTCGCTACGCTCAGAATCTAATAACACTATTTTATAATAGGCAGGCATGGGTAGGTAATATAGTGTACGGGCAGCTTATACATAGCTTATTAAGGACAACACATAAAAAATTCTGTGTTACATATTTTTACGATTTTACGATTTATATAATAGCATATATAAACATTTTTAATCAAATATATGCATATTCTACATTTCAATATTAGATACATTTAATAATTGCATTGAACGACTAAAATATTGTTAATTTTTATTTATATTTCATTTAACAAAATAGGTAATAAAACTAATGTTTTACTGTCTTTACATACAAAATGAATAAGTTTTTATAAAAGTGAAATTTTATTTAAATTAAATATTATATACAAAATTTATTATGGAATTATTTTTTTACGAATTTCATGTACACCGTAAACGAGTAAAAACATTATGTATTGATGAATATATTTTTAAAATAAATGTTTATAGGCGCAGAAAATATTGGTGTATCGTCGATTGGGTACCATTGAGTGATAATATGAAACGATATGGTTGTTTACAATTAATAATTTGTGTTTTACTATTTTAGTATTTTTCGAACCGTCAACTGATCCGTGTATTTACTATTTTCATAATATAAAGAGTTAAAAATGCGTGTCTGAATTCAGTGAAAATATTTTTACTACTTACGTCTTAATTTATTATTTTAGAAAAATATTGTATTTAGAAAATGTTTAAGAATTAATGTTTTTGATCGTTATTTTAAACAAATATTTAATATTAATAAATTATTTTTTAATTTTAAAGATTTAATGAAGATAAAATTATTAATTTGTAAAGTCATTTTTTAGGAGAATTTTAATGTTTAAAAAGTTTTTTTTTTTTGTAGCATTACAATTAACATTTTAAAATATTTTCTGTAAATTTTTAGTGCATTATTTTCCTAATCATACTCGTGAGCAAACAACTTTCTATGCAGTCTTGTGACAAAAGACTTCTTAAATCTCAAATATAATTTGACATATTTTAATTTTGAAAAAACACGCTTATTTGAGTGACCGAAAGTGTATGAATCAGTATCTCGGTGGGCCTGTACGTGCCTGGATCAGTGGCGTCATTTGAGGGGGGGGGCAACTCATACATTAGCCATAGTCTACAATTAGCCAAATCCTAAGTCGGCAGATTTAAAAAATAACAACCCCTAAATACAACCCCTTAATTGATTACCGCTTACAATAAAATAAAATACTCACCAAAAAAATTACCTTTCCCACTCTTGTTCTTAAAAATAGTCGGCAAATTTATGGGTCTGCTCTAGTCTAGTAAAAACTGAAATGACGCCACTGGTCTGGACCAGACTTAATGTGCAGTAGATATTACCCTTTTATGCTTTATTGACGTAAATAACTTACTTAAAATAATATATTATTATATTAACAAAACAAAAAATTTAGAATAATCAAACCAACATCATTTAGTTCTTTTAGTGGAAAATATCACAATGCAAAACAAACTGATTCGATAAAATCTGAAGGTCACGCATACATAAATAATTATAGTTATATTGACTTCTACTTGATATACGGGAAAAATATGAATATGAATATCTTTGACCTTTGAGATGAATGAATAGGGTATAGGATTCAAATAATCCTGTATTCTGAGACGAATAAAAGAAATGAAAAAGAATACGTTTCAAAAAGAATGTGAAATGAAGATGATAATTTGGGATAGACGTAGAAAATTGAAAACTACTTCAAAATAATGAGAGAAGAATTTATGCTGGATTGACAGAAAATTCAACAGATATCTAAACACTTATTATCTAGAAAGGGCTGGCACTCTGGCAGTCTTGCACTAGAACATCTATGGCTATGTAAAACAATATAGTTATTAAATATTACAACCGATAATCTATGTTATAAAATGTATAATGTACAATAGTGCATTGTTATATTTTTACGTATTTTTATTTAAATTTTCAATTGGATAGTTAGTTAATTGTAAATTTAGAAAAATCAAAACGAATTGAAATTTTAAGTCCGCAGTTTTTATTACGATTCCGGTTTGTAGTTTATTTTCTTATTCGTATTATAGTTATATTATTTTTTTATTATCATATATTAGTTACGTTTTACGATTTTAATGTTTAAATAACACAAAATTGTTATTCAGACTAATTTACGTCTGCAATGAAACTTAACTACAGAAAGTACCTACGCTTGTAATTTTATAATGCGTTTTTTTTCTTCATTTATTTATAATAATTTACATATTTTTTCACAAAAACAAATATATTTTCATGAATTTCGATACATTTTTTATTCGTATTTACTGTTTAGTTGTTACTATATAAGTGATTTTTTTTTTTTTTTAAATAAAATGTTTTGACTAATTTTTTACCATTATCTTACAGTATTTTCTATCAGCAAGCGCTTGTCCGACAAAAAAAAACCATAGGAAGTCCCAGAAGTTAAGGAATTCACAAAATCACCATCAGTATGTTACATACAACTATTTCGAGAGAAATTGTGTCAGATCGATTACAGATAAGATGTTTTTTTAATAATTAGAATATAATAGTATTTTCTTTCAATTCATTTTACTTTCAATTTAGTATAATAGTATTAGTATATAGTATTTAAGTATTTATAGCAAAGAAACATCATAAAAAAAAAATAATCACAATAATAGACGGATTTAAAATTATAAGTTGCACGATAATAAAACTTGCTAAAGTTTATACATGAATGACTTATATGACGTATTAAGTTTCAAATACTTATACGACATATCAAATAAATCGAGGGTAGTACATACTACTTAATGAACAGATTTATTGGAAATACTGCAGACTTATACGACGTATTAAAATACACATACTTATACGACGTATCCAAATAAATCGAGGATAATGCATACTACTTAATATGAACAGATTTATTGGAAATTCTGCAGATTTATACGCGGTATTAAGATACAGATACTTATACCGTATTATTATCAAACAACCTATAATTTTTAATTTTTTTAAACATTTTTTTACTTTAGCTCTTTTTTTTAAACTATTAAATTATATATTATTGTTAAATTAAATTAAATTGTTATTTTTTGCCAAAAATACCCATTTAAATCTAATTTTTTTTTATTTTTGTTAACCTAAGCATAATAACGGTATTACCATTGATTATAGAATAGTCTATTTTATAATCAATGGTATTACATATTATCCCACTCGCAAATATTTTTTCAGATTTTTGATAAATGTATTTATTATACAATATAAAGCAATTGATTTGGAATTCAGGAGACTGGTGAGTATTTTTGGCATTGAACCATTTTGAACACAAAAATAATCACTATAATGGGCAGGTTTAAAATTATAAGTTGAACGATAAAAAACTTGCTAAAGTTTATACATAAAAGAATAACACGACGTACACGATACACATACTTATACGACGTGTCCAAATAAATCGAGGGTAGTACAAACTGAACGAAACTCAATATAATACATATAGGTCTTTCCGTAAGTTTATCACGTGTGTAAACTACCTTTGAGAATACTAAAAAAAAATTAAAGTACCTACGTTCAAAATTGCGTTAGTTAACATGAAAAACCTCAAATCAATTTCATTAAAATTATGATTTTCGTAAAATTCAACGTTTTTGTTTTTCCGTCATTTTTTGGTAATTTGGTAATTTTTTGGTAAACTTTTGAGAATTCGAAAAACGAGCTAAATAATAAAAGTACCAACTAGACGCAATTTGCTACCGAGAACAAACCATTATTTCTATCCGAAAAGTGTCTTCAGACATGAAAAAAAAAAAATGTAATATTTAATTCTACAATAGAAAAATATTCAAATTTTGAAGTTTATAAAAAAAAAAATTGTCGGTTTTAAAAATATTTTGTAAATAGATTTAGTAGTATTTGAGTAGGCTTCTATACAATTTTCAAACCGTTATACCCAAAATTACAAGTAATATTAAACATTTTTGGAAAACATTTCAAAGCTCTATATTTGGCCAAAAAATCAACCAATCCGTTAGGTATCGTGTCATTAGTCGACATTTAATTACAAAAAAATTAAATATAATATTTTTTTTTTATAATTATTAAATCATTTGTGCATATCATGATTTTATTATGTAGGTATTTCTACCTATATGTGAATAGAAATAAGGGTAAATTATTTTCTGTTTTACTTAAAAAAATATGTGTTAGTTTTTTTGAGGAGCGGTAAGGCACTGAGGCGGTAAAATCTTGTTGTTCAGGGGCGGCAAAAGTCTAAATGCCGCTCCGATTATTAATTTATTTACCTAATTCTTGTATTTTTGTAATTATTAACAAAAATAGATCTATTTTGTCATAATGGATGATGCAGTCACGTACTCACGTACTCATGTCTAATGTCTTATCTTGTTTGACCCTGACAAGTCGATACCGTTTTGTCGAACCCAAATGTTTTATCACTGTGATACCGACATACCCGTTATCAGAATATTATATAAATAATAAAATAATTATTTATTTATTATTTAATAGAATATGGGTGTTGTTTAATTTTTTAATATTTTAAAAAAGTAACGTTGTAGTACGAATAGGTCCGTTTGCGTGTAATATTGTTATTGGAAATTGGAAAGCAAGTTAAACGTTTGTCTTTCGGTCATTCATAAATATTATAACATTCGCCATAAAATGGATAATATTATTTAGTAGGTACCCTAAAGGCTAAAGAAGTGTCCATAATACACCTGATGTGAACATTCATTGTTATTTGCCAATATTCATCATATAATTTATGTTTTAATATTGTAAATAATAGATCATCATGGTCCCGTGTCGTTCTGAAGATGTCTACTACAATTATCTGTACACAATCAACCCTATAGCCGAGCGCATACGCAAAGATGTGGATGCAACGAAAGATGCATATCAATCACTTTGGTATGATCTCAGTGTCGATGAGCAAAATAAAATACTCGAAGAATCCATCATCAGTCCAGAAACTGTATTGAAATATTCAAAATACAAAAAATCAAATGTAAGTTGGGCATTGTATTAAAATGGTATTCAGAATTTTTAAAATAAAACTAACTTTATTAACACTGATTAGTAATAAACTAAAAAGGAAAAATACTATATGTCAAATATAATTGTGTTATCCTAATTCTAATACTCCATTCTTAATTATTGTAATATATTCCTAATATTCTTATTTTAAATATATATAATACTAGTTATTTGGTTTATAGATTATTAGTTTATATAATTATAAATTAATAACACTTGTGGTTATTGGTATATTTAAAAAAAAATTAGTATGGATCCCAAAATAGTAAAGTTTAGGTAATATACTTACATAATAACATATGTATGAAAAATAGTAAGAAAAAATATTCTCATTACTCGTAAATATTATACTGTGTATGTATAATAATTTTATATTGAAAAAGAACTTACAATTTTTGATAAATTGATCAAAATATTAGGAATTATTATATTAATAATAATATAACACTTTTAAATATAAATTTTAATATTTACCTGTTATTAGTATTATTAATTTAGTAGTATACTACCATATTATAATAAATATAGTAATTTCATAATCATACAAATATAATTTATAATTTTTAATACTTACATTTTATAGTACCTAATTATTTTCTTCTTGATGTTATTATGGGACATTTTCACATTTCACTATTTTGAAAATATTCTAGAAACAATAGAACACTAGTTTAAAATACTAGCTTAAGCATGAACCAAATTGTGTATTTCTTATTATGTAGTACAGAAAAAAAAATTTTGTATAAACATTTTTTAGTAAGATAATTTCCTAAAATCTGCATTATTCAAGTTTTTGGAATAATAAGTTAAAACCATGATGAATAATTTAATTCTAATACCAATGTCCTACTAGCTTATTTGTTCTATTTATTTATGTTATATGTATCATTAAGATTTATCTCTAAGTTGAAAATTAAAAATGCTGGAAATGTTTTTAATTGTAAAATTATTTTTGTTCAACAATCTATTTATTTTTTACAGGAAAAAATATCTGAAAGTGGTTTTTCGTGGTTTACTCATAGCCAATTAGATTTGTGCAAACACATAGACAGTGTCCGAGAAAACTTTTCTGCAAATGAATCCAAAGCTACAATTGTGAAACGATTAGTGACTAAAGAACAGCAAGATAATAAAATAATCAATAAAATTAAATCAAATGTACTGTTTAAATCGTTGATTTCAACAGACGATAAAATCAAAGTTGTCAAAACTGATAGAACAAAGCCTAAAGGCCCACCTCCACCACCACCACCACAACAGCCACAAGAAGTCATAAAACCTAAACGGAATACTCAACATTTTACATCTAATAATTATAATGATGATGTTGATGAAGCTAATATACCAAAATCAGGATTTGATTTTTTAGATAATTGGTAATAATTTAGATACTATATTAATGTGCCATAATGTAAACAAAAAAAAAATTGGATTGACTTATTTATTTAGCTTTAATTTTCCATATTATATTAATTTACATTTTTAATATAAGCTTCTTACAACTTCTTTAAATAATACTAATTTGTAATTTATTCAAAAGATAATATTAATTAAGTCTTTTATAAGTTATTCAAGTATTATAACTTCGATTTATAATATATAAAATTGATTTAATATTATAGTTCTTTTTAAATTATTTTATTGGGTTTTTACACTAACAAAAAAGTATACATTTCTTTATAATTTCCATAATTTATAATATAATTTAATGCAATATTATTATACAAGTTAATTATTATTCTATCTATTTTTTAGTTTCCATAAATATTGGGTCCTTACTTTATCTTTATTTTTTAAAATTTTTGGTGGACTTCATTATCATTAATTATTTTCTTGGGCGAGTCTACTATCATATCTATAAATTATGAGAAATAAGAATAATGTTTTTACTAATAAAACATATTTGATTGAAGCACATATTTTTAAAGAAATAATTTTACTATAATTTAAAATGTTTGCATTTATTGTTAGGATTAAGTTTTAAATTTAATCTCGATGCAACTACTTTTGCTCTATATTATTTTATTGTTAAATACCAAAAATTACTCATGATTTTATTTAAGAGTGTCTAACTTTTATTGTGTTTAGTTCTATTGTATTATACCTATATACAGTTATTTATTTAATTGTACACACTTCTATTTATTTTATTCGTTTAAAGTGAAACTGTTGCAAATTTAATATATTTAAATATAATATAATATAAACTTGTATGATTTTATTCGTTTAAAATGTCTGTAATATGTATTGTTTGTTGGGTTATTTTTGTTTTCTGTAATAGTATTTCAGATAAATTAATGATTTTTTTATTTTTATCTATTTCAATTAATATATGATGATAGAAAATTTCAGTTTATATATTCTTAAACCTAAATATGAGAGCTACAGAACATTGTTCTATGATGATGTGATTACCACATGATTCATGGTCATGACTAATTTCATATGAATTTCTTTGCATTTATTAAATTTTATGTTGCTCTTTTGTTCTTTAAATTTTTCAAGTGTTAAATACATTTACTATTTAGACAAATTTCATAAATTCCAAATTTTAGCAGGTAACATGAATGATTATAATAAGTAGCAAAATGTATTCAAGGTCATAATTCTTAAAACACTGATAATATATTATTTTCCATTTATTTTAGAAACATCGGATTTCACAACACTATAAAATATATTGTATTATAAAGAATCAAACTCAAAATTTAATGTTATATTTGCCATTTTATCTATTGTTTAACATTTTTACTTCCAGTTTTAGTATCTACTGGTACTCCACTAATCTTTTACTGATTTCTTCGTTTTCATTTTTCTAACCATGCTCCAAAATTTTACACTTCTAATCTTTTATTAATAAAGTCACCATACTCAATTCCTACTTTCATTTAATAAATATTTTAAAATGTTCTTTTTTTGTCTTTACACTTTCGTGGTGATTTTCAACAATCTTATACACAACTATTTAGGATAGTTTGAATTCATGATAAAGATCATATTGGGTAGCTTAGTGACAGAACAATTACAAGACTGGTTCTGTTTCCTTTATGGCAGATAAATTTTGTACCTTTCTAACATATTTTATACTCCATAAATTTTATAATATACTCGTAAGTATTATAAAATGTAAAATAAATACCCTATAAATTGAAAATCTGAACTGTTTATTTGGTTCCTATTCTTTAATAGAAATGGACGAGTAAAATTAGATTAGTTTAAATAGTTTACCACTTCTAAATAAATAATTAAAAATGGGTATTTTGTCGATAATTTTATATAATTTCTATATGTATTAAAATATAAATATTTGTAAATAAATAATTATTATTAATTAATAATTAGTATTCTTTAAATTGAGAACTATACTTAACAAAAATATACTTATTTGTAAAATTGAATAAAAAATGTTTACTTTTTTTAGGTATTTAATTTTAATAATATACAATGTTTTAATGTAAATAATTCAGAAATATTCCATATATAACTTAATGTTTAATTAATAAAAAGAAATATATTTCAAAAATTTAATATAAGTTTTATTATAAATAAACTGAAATACAAATTACAATAATTGAAATTATCGATATTACTGACTAGCATCAAAACATTTTTTTTTTTTTTTTTAATTTTAACTTGATATTTAAATCTAATACAATAGAAAGTAGTAATAAACAGTGATAATTCAACAATATAAGTGTTGTGCTTTAGGAATTTATTCAAGGAAAAGTTAGTATTTAAATAGCAAAATACATTTTATAAATTACTTAAAACTAAGGGATATGGAACTATAAGTAGCATTTCTTTGCTATGTACATAGAAAAATTATATATACGTATATAAATATAAAGTGTATTTAATCAATGACCACTTCAGCGTGACACTATGCCGAAAGAAATTCCTAAAGCAACACCAATTAAATAAGATGCTAAAAACACATGGATCTCTTCGAAAACAAACTCGTCCTCATCTCTAGTTAATTGGTTAAACCAACGTTTAGCTTTGCGTTCTTTATTTCTTAATAAATCTTCGGCTTTGTCAAGTTTCTTGTCGACATAGCGTTCTACCTGAAATTGGTCCATAGATCATGACATGACATAAAATAAAATTTTTTGATATTTTATTAAATACTTAAAAAATTAGGTATGAATTATTTTATTATTTCCAAAATTATACTGTTTAAATAATATGATTAGCTTCATTAAGATGATAATTAAAAATGTGTTTGAAATATGCTTAAATGTTGAGAGTAAGAAATCAGTTTATGAGTAGGCGATGCCAAGGAAGAAACCGCCTGTAAATCCAGCAGCCATAATGGAATTGTTTTCTACAATATCTCTGACCTAAAATATAATTGGTACATAGAAAATACATAATACTGACCTTGACAACAACGGAAAAATAATTTTGAGTAATTTATATTATAAATAATAAAAATCAATTGCTGTAATAATTTATAAATACATATATATATATACCTTCTTTAACAATCCTTTCTTTTTGTCTCCTGTACTGTCATCAACTTTTTCAGCTACTTTCTCTACGCCTCTGGTAAGTTTGTCCCAATTAATTTTCACATAACCACTAGAGTTGGCCAATTGTAATGCTATTATGCCACTGCCCAATGTAAAAGCAGCAGCTTTACCCAATTTCATCATAACAAAACCGGTCAGCCTGAATTGTAACAATACAATATTTAAAATACAATAAATGTGTTGGAATCATAAATATTCCATAGTATTCAGTAAAGAATGCATCATGCAAGGCCGTACCGGGGGTCAAAACTTATTTCTTTTTATATTCAACAAAATTACAATATATATAAAAGATAAAATTAGTATAAGTATAACATATAAATTTAATTAACTATTTTTATTTTCCCAAACTCCCTAACTCCACCGAATATTTTTCTAGGTATGGACTAGCCGAGAAGGCTCTCAATCCAAAAAAACTATTACAAACAAAGTATTATAGGTACACATTGTCACATTATGTAATAGATTTTTTTATGTAATTCTCAACAAATATAATATAATCTATTAAATTGTAACCTATTACAAGTTATGCAATAATATACATTTTTATTTTATTAAATGTTTTTAAAAATATTACAAACTTCTATATAATATACTTATATAAAATTAGCAATTTTGCATTTTCTTTATTTTTCTAAAAACAACCATGCTATTATACTTGGTAAGCACTAATCACATATCAAGGGGTCAAAATTAATTTACTAAAACATGATATTTTTAGTTAATCAAATGATGATAAGTTTTTCAAGTAATTATGACCGGCTTGCTCCAGAGTCCAGATAACACCATGAGCAAATAATTATTGCTACACAGAAGCTACATTTATACATATTATATTATATTACCTACATTTAGTTCATAAAAATAGTAATACAAAACTTCTACTTCGTTTTTTAATGTTTTGTGTATAGTAATTACAAAAATTGGTACATATATATGACATAATTTATTTTATTTAATGTAATATAGATTTAATTATTTTTTATTACTTTTAAAAACAAATAAAAAATAAGCTCAAATATAAGTGTCGAGGCGTAATTATGTAATGCATATTTAATAGTATCATAGTAGTATAATACTATAATATTTTTGGTATAGTATTAACTATTTATAATTTGATTGTTTTAGGTATTACCAATAATGCCGAAATCTATATTTGCATATTTTCCAATTTTTAGTGCTATTTATAATGCTTATTGTGGTTTTTTTGAGTGCATATTATAGAGCTAGAAATATACTTTATTAGTGCTATAACTTCCGAGCCTTGCTTATTAGTTATTACACATACCATTTATTAACATTAAAATAACTACAATATTTAATACTTAACAAACACCCACATATTGACCTAACCCACCTAAATTTCGGTGCCATTGGGTATTACAACCGTGTGGCTACTATTATTTAATTTAATATGTTTCGTTGTTACAGCAAACACATTCTTTTAAACACTTAGTAAGCATATTGATTGTACGCATAGTTCCTTATCTATGAAATTAAGATATGCAAATATATATATAATATATTGTTACCATCCTGATGCCGAACCAAAGATCAGTTGCCTAGTGGCTGATTTTTTGCCCACGTCCTTGATGACTTTTTCAATTAATGATTTAGCTTCTTCAGCAGTCTTCTCCAAATCAAAATCTTCGGATGTTGATGGACCATCGTCTCTCTTACTCACAGAAGGTGCCATTTTCTGTTTTAATCATAAACAAAGTGTCAGTGCCTAACAAATGATTATTCTAAAATATTTCAATAATTCTTCGTTTGGTGATTAATAATTATACCTTTTGATTAAAGTTACAAATATCTAATATCTAATATATTATATTAATGATAATAATATTTTATTACCTATAAATAATAAAATGACAGAGACAAACTATAAAATTAAAACGTTCACACTTTTCGTCAAGTTTAAGAGCTACAAATTGTCAGTTCAGAAGACGGATATCGTACTTTCATTCCATCACTCTTAAATTAAGAAACGTAATAAAAATGTTAAACTATCATAAAAATAGTACAAAAGTTCAAACAAAGATTAGTTAATAGTTAAACATAGATTGAAAATATTGTGTTACCGTTTACCACAACCACTAGTCGAGTGAACACCGATAAAACAATATCAAGACTCCAACATAACATAACAATTGCGCAGTAAATAAACACAATAATTGTACCACAGTGTCACTGATAGTAATAATCCATTGTCATAGAATATGAATACGAATATACACAATATTACAATATTATTGTGTACGAATTATCTAAACTTTTGAATCTCTATAACATTTTTTAATAAGACACTACAAGTGCGTTTTATCATTTATGAAAAAAAAAAAAAAATCAAAAACCGTTTTTAACATTGTACATTACCAAAATTAAACGTCGAAATATGAATTGTTATTAGACTTTACGTTTACTACTTAATATGCATTATTTATTACCGTAGTCCAATTTAGTCATAGAATTTATAAATATTATTTTCTATGATTTAGTGTTATAATTTAATATTTATCATTTGGCGGCTGGCACGAAAAACGATAATACTTTTGGTAGGTAAATAAAAACAAATTGGTGAGTTCAAATGTTAAAAGATTATAGAATATAAATATCATAAACTTTATTCGTGTAATTTGTATTTGTTCTTAATGTAATTAGTGGGTAAACCGTTTTTTGAATATTTATGACAAGAATAAATATATCATGTTCATTGCTTTTGGTATTACCGACATAACTTTTATTCTTAATTTTTACTATCAAATTGTGTGTTGGGCGCCAAGCATAAATATTCATAAATCCAAACAATTTAGTAATCGAAAACTCAAAACAGGTATATTTAACCTATTAATTTGTTTTTATTAATTTCACTTTTTTCTTTATAATCGCATATTATTATTAATTTATGTAATAATTATATAACATTAGATATATATTTATAATTATTTTTTAATATATATAAATTCATTAATTTGTGATGCACAAACACACATATAATAAAATAAAATAAAGTTAAATTTTTTGTAAATTAAAAATGTACAGTTTGATCATAATGAAAATATCAACACACACTCCCATATCTTTTTAGGTTGTTGTTGAGTAATTTGCTAGTTATATATAATGTATGTTCATACATTATATGATCAAACATTAATTTCATATAAATATAAAAATTAAAACTAAATGTAATTGTTGGTGATGATGATTTTTTTATGGAGTAAAATACATTGTAATAGTAGTCTTGTTTACTATAAATATAATGAATTAATGATTTGCCAAAACTGTTTTTACCGATACCCCATATTCCGAAATATTCTACTGATATAAAAATGATAACTGATATATTAAAAACTAAAACTTTTAAAGGAAACCATGAGCTAATTTTAAAATAAAATTAATACCACAGACTGATATCCGATGAAAGCAATATTAATTATTATTATTATTTATATTTATACTCATTGTTACCATTTTTGTATAAACTGTAATATTATAAATATAATACATATGATATACCTAGGTACCTAAATTACTAACTAGAAATAACTAACTATATCATTATAACTTACAATATTTGTTATAAAAAATAAAAAAATATTGATATCGCTGTATGGCTCAGCCATAACTGAGGGAGGGTATATGGAGTTCAAACTGATATTATATCAATATTTTACAAATTTTTGTATAATCCTATACTTTATAAATTATTGCATAATTATTCAAATTTTGGACCCACCCCCCTGAAAAAAAT
This sequence comes from Eriosoma lanigerum, assembly GCA_013282895.1. Classification (NCBI taxonomy): domain Eukaryota; kingdom Metazoa; phylum Arthropoda; class Insecta; order Hemiptera; family Aphididae; genus Eriosoma; species Eriosoma lanigerum. The sequence goes on from CM023357.1 coordinate 28,772,800, forward strand.
CTAGATACAGTCTTGGCCCTCATAAATGTTATAATAAGTGTTTATAGTATGTAATAGACAATGGTTATGTAATTATTTATTTGTTAATTTTCAATATTTTTAATTACTGTTTATTATTAAATTGTTTAAATTAAAATTTTGAAATAAAAATCAAATTTTATAGGTAATATACTTAATATTAAATGTTACAATGAAAATTACTTATAAAGTTATAAAAATTATAAGTGTGAATGATTTATGTTTAGTAAAAAACAATATAAAGAAAATCTTATATTTTCAATTATTGTATGTCAAAGTTTATAGATGATGTAAACATTAGACATTTAGAAACATTTTACAATTAGATATATGTATATTATGTAATATTAAACAAACTAAATCCATATTTAATTGACTTATATTTGAATGTTTTCTTTTCTAGTTTCAATAAGTTCCAGAATGAAATTTAAAAGAAACATTGTCCCAGCTGGGCTAGAGAGTGATGACGAGTATGATGAATTTGGTGATTGTATTGAAAAAATAACATATAATACAAAACCAATTAAAGAAAACTTTCAACTCACGTTTCAAAATGCCTGCATACAAAATAATGTACCAGAAATAATTCGTGTTTTGGATTCTGGGGCTGTTGATATTAATTGTCATTTATTTGATGGTTGGACTGGTCTTATGCATGCAGGATTTAATGGATCTTTAAATGCTTTAACATATCTTTTACAGAATGGTGCTAACCCTTTACTAGAATATGACTGTCATAATGTAATTATGTGCATATGCAATTGTAAATATGCTTCTAATGAAATCGATTTATTAAATTGTTTAAAACTTGTGGCGAATTTTGATAAAATTGACATTAACTCTAAAGATAGATCTGGATTATCAGCACTAATGTATGCATGTTCCATTGGTTATACAAAAATTGTAGAATTCCTAATTGATCATGGAGCTGATATTGAATTGACTGATAATCAGAATGGAGAAACAGCTTTATTTTTTGCAGTACGTTATAACCATGTTAATGTTGTCAAATTGCTTATATCACGCGGTGCGGACAGCAATACCATTGATAAAAGATGCCAGACAGTGCATAGAATAGCAGAAAATAAAAACATGGTTGATATTTTAAAATTATTGAATACAGATGAATCTAAAGCACAATTAGAAGTGTATTATTCAAAGGAGAACACTTATTGGGATGAAGTCTTGGCTGAGTTGGAAAATGGTTTTAGTAAAGATATTAAACAGTTTTTAGAAAATTTATCGATGGAAATCTATACAAAACAACTAATTTCTAATAATATAACTTTTAAACGCCTACTCTCTGGAACTAAAGATCAATTTTTTGGTATGGGAATAAACTTATTACCACATCGTAAGCTTTTGGTTACAGCACTCAAGACATTTCACACGTGGAATTGGTCTTATCATTCCTTAAGCGTTAAAAAATATGAAACGAATGCTGACAACATAGCACAGTATTTGGCAACTATTATCAGACAATTGCATATATTGGATTCTTCAATTATGTACTTAGGAATTGATAATAATAATTTAGATCCACAAAAAGGTCAAGAAGCCATGCGTATTTTGATGAATATCAAGGCTACCGAGGACAGAATATTCAAAATATTAGATAAACAAGCGAGAATAAATCGGGTCGATTATATAGGACCTTATAAGTTAAAACACCGAAATATGAAAATGGACATTAAGGATAAAATGTTTATTGCTGCAGCTGTTATCTTAGTATTGTTGCGTAAGATTTAAAATTTATTATAATGTTTTTGTAATTGTAAATGAAAAAATTGTAAATTAATTATTTAAGTTTTACAGTACCTTTCTTTGCATAATTTTGTAGTTTTACATACTATAGCTAAAGTTTAAAATGTTTTATGTGAAAGATTTTTAACTTGTATTTTAAATACAAATAACAGTTTACAACTTCTACATATTAAATATAAATTTTTGTTGTTGCAATAATAATTTTACATGAATAAACTAAAGTTTTGATAATATAAATTACAAGAATAAAGTACTATACATATAAGTAATGGTTACAGATCAATAATTTTAAATAATTATTAACGCTGCCTAATTATTGAATATAGTTATTATTATTGAAATAACTTGTTATTTATAATGGTATTAAAATATTAAATATTTTTAATACATAAATATATTATAAACTTTAACCATAAAAGATTTTAATTAAATTTTCTCTTATATTCTAGATGAAAACTAACAGGCGTATTAATTTTTTGCTCATTTCAGGGTATCACAATTGATTATAGAATAGACTAGTTATATTCTATTATAATAATAGTCTATTTTATAATCAATGATTAAACTAAATTATAAGTATTGTAGTTTTTTTTTTTAATTTTGTTAAAATCACAAAGATAAGAAAATGTGTATTATTACTAACTGGATGACACTACAGCAATAATTTTTGAATATGAAAATCCCTATATCTATCAATTTGTATTTTATATTGTTGAAAACTACCTAAAATTACAATAAAAATATATAGGATGATTGAGTTTGTCCCCGTCAGTAAATTTTATCTATATCGCAAATTATTAAAATCTGATTTTTATAATTTATTTACATATAAACAAGTTACATTTTTTATAAAAGGAAAAAAATTGTTTAGATACTTAAAATATAAATAAAATAGACAATTTTTATTTTAATATTCATTATTAATTATAGTTTTAAGATTTTACAGGAAATTTATAGTTTTTATTTAAAATGCATCAGCTAACGGTAATAAAATATATATTTTCTTTAAATTTTGAAAATAAAAAGGTAACTAATTAAATAATTTTTAAAATTTTATAATACTAAACTATTGAAAGTTTTAGGAAAACTAAAACTTAGCTATCATTAAATTTTAAATAAAATTATTATTATTTATTTATTTTAAGTAGTCAAATTTTATTTTATAAAAATGAAAAATGTAAATTTGTTTATACATTAATAAAATTGCAAAAAATTAGATTTTAAAAATATGTACAAGATAAAAATTATTGATAGGGACAAATACAGCTAGATACCTTGTACAACATAATTATATTGAGCATTGGTTATATATATTTAAGACTAATTATATACTCTCTATATAATAATATATCAAAAACACAACTCTTAGAATTTAAATCATAGTGATTAGGTTAAATTTTAATATTTGATAATAAACTTAAAAAAAATTCTGTGTAACCAAAATTTTGCTAAATTTGCTTATTAATAGATGTTATACAACAATAAATTGTGAGGGTATAAAATCCTCCCAAATGAGGTTAAAAAAGTAAAATTATAGACAAAATATAAATACATTTGTATATTCTTATTATTATTAAAAAAAAAATTGAAATTAATAATTTGAAAAAAGTTCTAATACATAATATGTTCAAGAAGTACAGTATATAAATATTTTACTTTGCCCATTTTTTTATGAAGTTATTTCCTGGTTGTCATATGTTATAATGTGTTGTTCATTTTGACTTTTAATGTCGTCTATTGTAACAATCAACCTCTAAGAAATAATGATTTTCAATCAATAAAATGAGATAAAAATAATGTAATTCAATGAATATATTTATATTATTTGAAATAGTGGTTGGTTGGGAATTCAATATACTTTTTCTTTATCATTATAAGATCGAAGAGGAGGTTGTCCCATCTCCCATAACATCACAAAGCAACAGATGTACTCAACACTCTGAATCAAAGTTTCATCTTATCCATCTGGTACTAAATTCATAACCATCTTCGTTTGATGCTCTAATCCCTTCAAGTCTTGTCTCAAAATACCATTAAAAAATACTATATTAGTTTATATTTAAAATATTCAACATTATTATTATATGGAAAAATTAAAGGAGGGGAGCGAAATATTATTATTTTAATATTTAAGTCTTTAAATTTTGAAAAAAAAATTTCGAGGGAAGTAGTATACGAAATGACTTATTATTTGTAAGAATACAAAAATTTTACTTTATATTTATAATATTATTTATTAAATGACAAAATTTTGAAAAAAATTTGCGTGGCGAATAGTAAGTAAAGACGTGTGTTTATAATTTAACTGGATACAAAATTAAATTTTTTATTTAAATTAATCTATATTATAATATAACAAAGCTATAAATTAATAATGTATTATAATATGTATTTTATTTAACTACAATTCACATTGTTTTAATTAGACATAATATAAATTGTATAAGGTAATTAGGATAAATATACTATAAATAATATGAATTATAATTTAGAAGCTCTATAGTAATAATAATTATAAAATCTATAGGTTTTTAAATAAATAATAACTACTATAATATATACCTGATGATAATATCGATAAATTAAAAAGTAGACAAGTATGATGCTTAGTTATTATTATGTATACAATTATTTTGTCAATTTGATCAATACACATTACACAAATAATCAAAAACTTATTATGATTGAACATTTTATATTTGAGTTTAGTAGGTACCTAATATTTAGATGTTTTAAAAAGTAATGACAAGATAAATATAATTCAAGCTATAGTAGTAGTTATTCCTAAAATAACCATAATTATGCGACATGCACAGAACGAGCGTTCATGAATCAATAAAACGCGCTCTCGATTTGTGGACTTATGGTCTAACATCACTCGTATCAGCCGAGCAATGTGCCGTCGTCGCGTGCTCGCGCCGTTATAAAAGTAATGAAAGCACATTCTATGATCTATTGTTTGCGTTCTCGTTTCGTTATGACGTCCTCTTAAGGGAGGGAAGCGAATTATTGTTATACTTAAGACCTTAATAACTTTGATAAAAATTTGAGAGAGGAGTAGTACATAATGACTTGTTTATGATTTGGGTAAATACAAAAAAAATTTAGTTTATATTTTAAATATTCTATATTATTATTGTATGGATAAATTAAAAGAGGGGAGTAAAATATTATTATTTTAATATTAAGGACTTTGAGTTTTGAAAAATAAATCGCGTGGGGATTAGTAAATAAAGACGTGTTTATGATTTGGGTTAATACAATAAATTTACTTTATATTTAAAATATTCTATATTATTATATGACATATAATTAAGGTATAAGGGAAGCGATATGTTTTTATTTTAATATTTAAGCTTAACATTTTGTAAATATTTAGTTTATATTTAAAATACACTATATTATTATTATATGAAAAAATTAAAGGAGGGGAACGAAATATTATTATTTTAATATTTATTTAGGTTTTTAAAATTTTGAAAACAATTTGCGAAGGGAACAGGAAGGAAAGACATGATTATGATTTGGGTGAATACAAAAAAACGTAGGTACTTTATATTTAAATTTTGTAATTATAATATTGTAAAACTAAAATAAATAAACATAACTGCATGTTGGTTTGATATTAATTTAAATTAAGTTTATGGGTAGGTATATATTAGTATTTTTGTTTTTTTATTTAATATGAATTTATATATATCAGCATATTTTACTATATATTAAGAGCCATTTTTATTTTCTGGTTTATAAAATATTTCATAGAGAATATATCGTTATTTTATAATGCAATTATAGTGTTATAGTGTAGTCATACACCAAACCCTAATTACAATAATTGCTACAAAATAATATTAAAAAAAAAATAAAAATAAAACATCTTATCTGTAATCGATCTAACGCAATGTTTCCTTCTGTAATATTGTTCTTATTGTCATGCAACAAAATGATGGTTGTTTTATAAAATTATTTTTATTTCTATGACTTCCAATGATTGTTTTTCGTCAGACAAATACTTAAGACTGTAAGAATACGTAAAAGTTTAATAAATAACTTGTTTTTTCTTTAAAAAAAACATCACTAATATAGGTAGTTAACAATTAAACAACAATAATGCAAAATACATGTATGACAATAACATGAACATATTATAAATATATGTATTTGTTTTTGTGCAAGAATAAGTACCTAAATAGTTATAGATGAATGAACAAAATAAACGCGTAATAGAATTTCAAGCGGTATTTAAACTTTTAAAATTGAAAAACGTATACTTATAGTTTATAATACTATTAAGAAAATAAACGACAAACCGGAATCACGTTAAATGGTATGAGCACTTTGAATTTGAATTTTGATTTACTTTTTCTGAATTTGCAAATAAAAGATCTTATCGAAAAATCAAATAAAACAATACGTAATATAATAATATATAATAGTTTATTACTATAGTCATAGATAGATATTCCGGAATCAGCTCTCTATATAATACCTAATTAATCGCATTTAGCTCACCAACGGCGGCGCTTTTTTATATTTGAACTTTCCAATGATATTTAAAAAAAAAGCGTTTTATTATCAAGAAATCGTAATTTCTATTTTTGAAACAATAGCTATTATCATTGAATAATATCTATAATCAATGATACATGGGCGTCCCCAGGGAGGGGGACAAGACGGGGCACATTCCCACCACCCTGGAATAATGTTATTTCTACAGAAATTGGTAAAATTCCCAATGAGAAATTGGTTTCTAATTATAATACCTGTAATATAATAATTGTAATAATGCCGAAACATAATAATTTACTAATAAATGTTTAAAAAAATTTTCATTAATTTTTTAAATTAATTTTATCCCTCCCCCTAGAAAAATGTCTGGGGACGCCAAATGCAATGAAATTATATTGCGCAGGGAGTAAAAAATAGCTGGTTAGCTCAAGGGGTTATTAAATAGGTCTGGGAAAATAATTCCTGTCGTGCATCAATCGTGTATATTATTTTATATTTTGATTTATTATTATTATTAATTTTATTATTTGTTATATCTGCAGCACAACGACCGTCGATCCGGGTTGCATTAGCCGGTCGCGCACGAATAGTGTACCGAGAAACTCACACTTCGACGAAATCGTAATACAGTCCACTAATAAAAATTACTCGTTACGACAAATTATACATTGTGCGTACCAGTGGCGGCTCGTAGTAGTTTAGCACAGGAGTGCGATGAAAAAAATTAAAGAACTATAAACACATCATACAAAAATTAAAATGATAAAACAATAACAAAATGTATTTATTTAGGATTAAGTGAAAACATAAATTGAAAAAAACAAAAATCTACACAAATAAATTTCAAATTATTTCTAATAGTTATTGTATACGTTATACCTATAAATATTGTACTGTATTATTTATTTCTATACAACTATTCTATTTAAGTATAATATTTACGTGCAATGCGTACTTGACAGTAAAATGAAAACGAATAGAATTGTGTAATAATAATTTAACATTATTTTTATAATAATTGTTTTTATTAATATCGTTTATATTTTACCTAAGCGGTTATAATAATACATTGTTAGAAATAAATTTCACCACGCCGCCCGAATGGTACGTTAGGAATCATAACACAATCTACATTTAATTTCCATACAATTACGCTTATAGACATTAAACAGTATTGCATAGGAGGTACCTGTATATAATATTATTGTTGTTTATATTATTATGATTTAATGATTATACAAACACGTCGTTGCCGTCCGATTTGAGCGACAAAATTCACCGCACATCATAAGCTTCTATGGAAGCCGCCGCGCCGTCCCGTCCCAATAATATTATTACTCGTATTATTAAACCTACAGTTTATACGGTATTTTTATGTGCGATTCACAATGTCGCACAAGCTGTCGTATATAGCTATCCATATACGAAATACCCGTATGAGATCGCGAGTTCGTAACGATATTATAATAGACTATAAAAATAATTTTAATAATAATTAAAAATATAATTATAATATACAATAATATACTGAAAAATGTAGGTACCTATTTATTTTGTAAATATATTTGTACTATAAATTATTCATTTCTGTATGGAGTGCGACCGCACCATCGCACATATTCACGAGCCGCCACTGGTGCGTACGTTATTTATGACAAGTATTCCTGAGTTCGAACATTTGGTCCTTCATTAGGGATTCGTGAATTAGTAAAGGTTCGAAAAAGCACACCACGAGGTGTCGTATCGTTAGCCCACGTGGTGATTGTTGAATAACAGTAGTTATCGTCAATCGTCGAGTGTTACAGTGCGAAATAAGTAACTGATTAAGCGTCTGATAATATTATAGTGAAGTGGTCAGTGAAAAAAGAAAATATCGTGCGAAAATATAGTCTACTAAAGTTCAACCACGAGGATGTAAGGTAAAGCGTTGTCCATTTTTATTTCCAAACTTAATTCTAGTTAGTTTTACCCGAGTATAAAAGTCAGTATAATATAAGTAGGTACATAAATCTCACTCTCTTTCTTTCTCTCTCTCTCTCTCTCTCTCTCTCTTTCTCTCACACACACGCGCTCTTGCTCGCACTACATAGGTTAATAATTAATAAGGGATGATGGGAGGATCCGATAACATGGTGAAAAGAAGAAGGCAATTAAAAGCAGCGATAACGAGATTCTCAACGTATTTACAATCACAAAATGTTGACCCGATCGAGGTAAAGGCTCGACGGGAAAAGATTGATGAGATATGGATGGAGTTTGAACAGGTTCAAGCGGCTATAGAGATAGAAGAAGATAGCAACACAGAGACGCAGAACCAGTACAGAGCAGATTTTGAAGAATTGTTTTTCAAAACAATCGCGACAGCCGAAAAAGTTATGATAGCGGCGGGTTCGCAAGACGATAAAAGAGAAAAGGGTCCAAACACGGAATTACCAAATTCACACATAAAATAAAATGTCGACAGCAAAATTATCATCATTAAGCGTACCAGTATTTACCGGCAATTATCAAGAATGGACGTCATTCTATGATTAATTTTCGGCATTAATTGATGATAATTTATTGCTAACTGCAATAGAAACATTTTTCTATTTGCGAGAATCATTGTCAGGAGAAGCGGTTAAGTGCAATTAAATGTTTAGAAACAACGGCTAATAATTACAAAATAGCGGGAAATTCATTAATTGCACGGTATAATAATAAAAGGGTAGTAGTGCAATCACACGTGAAAGCAATATACGATCTTAAAACGGTGGGCGGTGATTCTGCAAAAAAATTAAGGCAGTTCACAGATACGCTTATTGGACATATTCGTGCATTAGAAGCACTGGGTCAAGAACCCATGAGTTGGGGTCCACTACTAATACACGTGATATTGATTTAATTGGATAAAACCACGTTGAAGGAGTGGGAAGCGAGAGCGCAGTCAACTGAAGTGCCAACGGTGTCAGAATTGATTTCATTTTTAGAATCTAGATTTAAAACTTTAAAATCTATTGAGACCATCAAATATATAAATATTAAAGGTATCTCAATGACACGACATCAAACGTGAATAAAGAGGAATGTCACAGTTATACGCTGCAACTTCAAATATAGAATGTTATATTTGCAAGTTGGCGCATACGATTTATAAATGTCCGAAATTTCAAAATTTAACAGTATCAGAGCGAATAAAGCGCGTAACGGAATTGAAGTTGTGTAAGATATGTTTACGTCAACACGAAGATAAAAAATGTAATTCTAGATTTTGTTTTAAACGCGCAAAACCACATAATACTTAACTTCACCTGTCAGGAGGACGATTTCCATCGAGCGAAGGTGATACGGCGACAGGTCAATCAACAGGTGCAAACATAGCGACAAACGAAGTTAGTGAAGAATCAACGTCAGTAAGCGCGCATACTTCGGTAATACAAGACGACAAGGTATTGTTGTCAACGGCGATGGTATCATTACGTAGTGATTCAGGTCAATGGGTGCCAGGACGCGTATTATTAGATTCCGGATCGCAAAGTAAATTTAATAACAGAACAAATGGTACAACAATTAAAGTTAAAAAGGAAACACGTGAAGCATGATCTATGTGGAATAGGTGGTAACACGCAGAGGGCGTCTTCCGCGGTGACCGCGTTAGTTGCGTCCAAAGACGCGAAAGTTCACGGCTTCTTGTCTGGGTGGTGAAACGCATAACAATTAATATGCCGTCAAAATTAATAAAAACGAATATAATGGTTCCAAGTAATATTAAACTTGCCGGACCTATGGTTAAAAAACACCACGACCAATTTTGATTTGGTGCTACTTTTTTCAATTACTACGTACGGGACAGTTAAAGCCAGTTGCAACCGGACCCATATTCCAAGAAACATGTTTTGGATGGGTATTGTCGGGTTCCGCAGATAACATAATTAACGTAGACAATCAACAGACGACGAGTGCCATATATTTATCCGTAACCGGGAATGCGGATTTCAATCCAGATTTAGAACAGTTGATTGCGAAATTTTGGAAGTTAGGAGAATATGAACCTAAAACACTATACACGAAAGAAAAAAAAAGAACACGTAAAATTAATGTCAGAATACGAAACATTGGGACACATGAGACGCACCGATAAAGAGAGCAAAATTAAAGATAGCGACGGAAAATATATTCCACACAACGCAGTGCATAATGACAGGAGCACGACAAAACTACGGGTCGTCGTGTAAAACTGATACGGACGTCAGTCTCGACGATACCTTGCTTAAAAGCCCCGCGATACAGAACGTCTATGACAAAAATCGGTGCAATAAAATTAAGAGATAATTTAATTTCAATTATGCGCAGAGCCGGGTTAGAACTGCGTAAATTGGTTATCTTATGACCCGGATTAAATAGCCGACGTACATTCCGATAACCATAGCACGCGGGCAATGGGTGAACAGATGACAAAAATATTAGGTCTACAATGGAAATCGGACGATGATATTTTAGTATATATAGGGTACGACCGGTAGAGGTCAATAACAAAGCGAAAAATATTATCCGAAATAGCGACCACGTACAATTTCGTATGTACATTAGCATCGGACTTCCCGTTGTTAATTACGCGTTCATCTTTGAAACACATAATAAGAATTACGGCGTAATATTTACGTTGGCGAAACAATGGTCTAAAGAATCGTATAAGTCTTAGTGTCGTCGGGACCTTAGAAGTAACCGAAGAGTATGCAAACTTATCAAAATTATACATTGTGCGTACGTTATTTATGACAAGTATTCCTGAGTCCGAACAATTCCTTGTAAAAGATAAAACCCTAACAAATGAATTAGTCGCGATAATGTGCGAATCAACACGAAACTCGTATTCGATTGTTTTCCGTTAGTTGCGTCGCATCGCGCCAGTGGAAGAGCTGCAAAATTCGTACTGAACGATATCGTCGGACATCGATTTTATTGCTCTAACGAGAAATCTATCAGAGGCGTGTTTAGCAATTTTAATGGGGGGGTTCAGAATTTTATTTTAGAAGCTTTCATGAAGCCAAACCCTCCCACCATCACTAGCTGTTTGATAATATAAAAAAAATAATTGCAAAAAAATGAAAATAAATATGTTCTGTACCTGTAAACATTTTAATGCAAAATCTAAAACAGGTAGCAAAATAATATTATTAATAGCAATTTTTTTTTTTAGTCATGGGGGGTTTAAACCCGTTTAAATTTATATTATTTTGTGGTCCTATTGGATTGATTATTATATGATTATCATCTACTTGAGTCTCCTCACAATTTGTACCTTTGTATGTACATAAAGAAATAATACAATTGGGTATTTCTTATTGTAGTCCAAATTGTTCTAGTTGTTGGATTTTTATTATAACCGCAATTTCATCGAATAATATTAAAACGATTTTCTAATGCATCCCGATTTAAATGATTAGTCATTAAAAAAACAATATCATTGGATTTTTTTCTTCTACAAAATATTGTAATACACCATTGATTGTCTGTGTGAAACCTTTAAAATAAGGTGGTTGTGTTAATTTTCGTTTTTTAAATTTTTGTAAATTTGTGAAGATTTATTTAAAAAAATGTTTACTGTTCGTGAGTTAATGTATAGTGATATGGATTATAACTATATAAAGACCTGCTATTAAGAGGCCGTCATACTGCCGCTTTTTTTAACGAAAAAATCACTTTGCGCGGAAATGAGTTATGAAGGGCACAATGGTATTTAAGACTTACAATTTTTATACCAGATTGACAACAAGTTTATCTGTGTACCAACTGGACCCATTTTTTAAAATTTTGTACAATTAAATAAATTATTGATAAATTTAATAATATCTACGGTATTCAAAGAAGTGTTTGAAGTTGTCCTGTTTGTATATAAGGTCCGATCGTTGCTGATGCGAAATTGCTTAATAATTGTACCTCTAATTTTACGGAAATATTTTGAAAAGAATTTGGATAAATTTGTGCATTTGTTAGTTTGATGAGAGCACTATTTTATGATTTTGTTTGTCTTTTATATAACAGGCTTCAATTAAATTATTTTTAATACTTTTTGGTAAATATGTAACGTCAAATAAAGAAAATATTTTGTTATTGTTAATAAAAAGAATGGCTTATCTTCTGAAATATTTAATGATTTTAAAGTACTTTGATTATTTGTGCATTGATCACATTATAATTTTTGAACATAAACCAACCTCGAATAATTTTTGAAGAACATCAATAACTAATTTTTTTAATATTATTTTGTTAACTCTAAAATAAACGCCATATAAAGAATTTAAATAATGAAAAACAAATACTATCACGAATTTACAAATAAAAATGTTTGTTGTGGGATCATAGGTGCAAAAACAAATAACGGACTCACAAAGTAATTTACAGAATTAGATAAATTTAATTTAAATAAAAGAAACGTATATAAACACAGATTAAATAAAACATATAAGTATTTAGCATATACAAAAATTTTAATTCGAATACAGCTAACACAGTGTCCACTGGGCAACAAGTAATATATTGTCTTCACAATATTATTATATAATTGATATTTTGATAATATAATAATATTATATTAACTAATATTGAAGTCAGAATTTACAATAAATACCAAGACTGGGCATTAACGAGTTAAAAAATTATAAGTTAACTTAATATTACATTTTTATCTTAACTTTTAATATTTGAATATTCGTAAACTTTAACTTGTACTTTCCTTTTTTTTATTACATATTAACTTAATAAATAACAAGTTAATTTTCTTAAAATTCAAGTTAATTTAATATATGTTTATTTACATTTTAAGTTCGATTCATATATTAATTTTTTTTTTTTTCAAAAATTAAATTTGTTTTGTATTTTATTTTATGTGACACTTTATACTCAGGCAATTCAACAAAACAAGTTTATTTTTCATACTAAATACTAATAATAATATTTTAAATTTCTGTTATTGAGTTATTGACTATTGTTATCGTTATGTTATAATAATAAAATAATAAATAATTATCTTGTTTTTGTTTTCTAAATGTAGTTTATATTTTTATTAAAACATTTTATAATCCACATTAAATTAATTTTATGAAAATAATTAATATACTTTGGTATATAATATATATTATATATTTTATAGGTGTATTATCTTATCTACCTAGAAAATCTATAATTACAGAATCACAATAATATTTATGCTTCAATAATCATTATTGCTATTTGGGTTATTTTGCCATTTGTATTAAATTATTGATTTAAATAATATATATAATAGGTACGTGTGAATGAGCATAAATCTACCCACACGTTTTTCGTAATCATTGTCTCAAGTTTTCGACCGAAATATATAATTTAATTCATGTGATATTGTTAAAATAGTCGTAAACAAAATTTAAAAATGTGATTATGATAATGAAATTTTTTTCACTGAAAAACAACATATTAATATAATATTATAAAAGTACTTCTATATTCGATAGACGATAGCATAATAAAATTGAGCTAATAGGAAACAATCTATATTACCAAATTATTAATATTTTGTTTGTTATGTTCAAACTTCAAACCTCAGTGTAGTGTGGCTGGTGTTTTACTGGAAGATTAAACTCTCTTTATTTTTACTACTTGACTACTTTCAATCCTATAGTAACCTTTACTTAATCTTATATTATATAATAAATAGTGACAAGTACAAATTTATTGAATGTGTCTTTTTTTAAACGCATACTATTCAAACTTAATTATAATAAATATAATTTTGTTTAAAAATTAAAAAAAAAAACTTAACTTAAGTATATAAGTTATTTTTTTTTTTTTAGACTTAACTATTAACTTAACTGACTTCATAAAATATTTCACCAACTATTAACTTTTGCCTTTTTCTATTTTATGTCGATTAACGTAACTTAACTCAGTTAAAAAATTTCATTAACTTGCCCAGTCTTGATTAATACTACAAATATTCTATTATTAGAAACGTCATCATAAGTTACTCCTCACACCTTCATCATACTATGACGGGGGTACCACCACCTTGAATCCCAATACCCTTCATATAATCTATCTACTATCTACTTACGGCAAGGGTACCGCTGCGGATCCTTTTTACATTAGCGCTTCATAGCGGCTGCATTCCAGAAGTAGTCGCCAAATATTAACATGGGTTTTCTGTTTATTCTATAAACAATGGTATCATTTAAAACGGGAATAACTAAAATTTGTCTGTAAACTTTTATCCCTAAAATGTATGCTCTCATGCCGATGCCATAAATTTAGATGAAAGTATACATACAATTTGATCCTACAGGAATCATTTTTAACCTAAATCACATTGTGTTTTAAACTTCTTAAATAAATTGCTAAACAATTTACTGTCACTAAAAATAATCAGTTTTTCAATAGAAATTGCAACTTCCAAAAAATTTACATTACCAAATGAAAAATTATACAATTTTATTTGAATTGTCAGTACCTAATTTTAAATACGTATTTCAAATAAATATGATTGTAATCTGTCGTTTATTGTCAGTGAGTACCTAAGAATATATCACTATAATTATATGATCCAATAGCTAATATGTAATAGATAATTATTATACAGGACGTAAAAAAAATATATAAACAGTAGGTACACAATATATACTTAAATAAATAATTATATTACAATAACATTAGAAAACGATACAATTCTGTACATTCATTTGACTACTATAATTAAAATTAAAATATATTTTCATATATTTTATTATAAAACAACATTAAAAGTATTTGTTTCTTGTAAAGGTATCTACTTCAATAATAGTAATATTCGATTGCAATATTACAAAAATAAATTATAATTAACACATGGACATGGGTACTTAATTTATCAATATTAAGATTACAAATTACAAAACCATATTTTTTAATTTTAAATGTGTGAGAAATTAATTATGACATTTATGTAATTAGTAGTTATAACAGTATTATAGTAATTTAATAGATATGCTGAATTAAAATATTTAATTATAAATATCATTATTTATTTGTTCTTCAAAATATACATAATATTTAATATTAAAATATTTTAGTAATTTCCAGGTCCTTTGAAAATCCATCGTGTTTACTCGATTATTCCTGGTAGGAATATGATATAAAGTTCAGTTTACCTATTTGTATAATATGTACATGATATATTAATAATCAATAGTTTAATTCATAATTAATTATAGGTCTTTAGATATGACGAATGAATCTTACTTAACCAGACGTTTTATCGTGTTTCTAGTTCATTGAGACTTTTTATTCGTGGTGTACGTGTTTTTGTAAAATATCAAGAACAAGTATAAAAATAATGCTACGTCAAATATCATATAAATGGTGAATAATCTTGGAAAATTACAATTGAAAATAAAAAGGCTTATTCCGTAAATAAGCCCTACGCCGAATTGAAGCTGTAAATTAAAATATAGAATCATTTTTAATTAAGAATATAATAAAAGGTATGCAACTTAACATTTAAATTAAAAATTAACATGTATGATAATTTTTTATATTTATCACGTAAGTATAATATATTTAATTATATTATATATTGATATTAGATATAGGCATATGAGTAGCCAGACTTCTGGGCTACTCAGTTCAGGGTATGCAAAATTATTTTTTTTTAAAAGGGAGTGTAGAAGTTTTAATTTAGTTTGACTTTTTAATTATTTTTTAGATATTTAATTATTTTTCTTGAGCGTTAAAGGGGATGCAGCGGCATATTCTGTTACCCTTAGCTACGACTACGCCTATGAGTATATGTATATATCGTATATTTATTATATACTAAGTAGCTATTAAAAATCATTGGACAATTTTTTCATAAGAAAAAATGCTCATGATTCAATCAAAATTTTATATGTAATTTGATTATGTTTTGAAACTTATAAATATCGATTTTTCGTAGAAAAGATATAACCTTAAATTAGTATTGTTATAAAATTTAAGTACTGTTACTTAAATTTTAAGTATATACCCGAAACCCGAGCTCTGAAGATTGTGACTGTCACACTATTTAATCTATAAAGTATACATTATACTTACAATTTGTAAACGCGTCAGATATTTTTTCCACCATAAATATTTTTGCATTTGAGGACCAAGAGCCGCTAGAAAATAGTAACTATACATAATGGCATGGATTGTAGAGTTCATAACACCGCAGAGAGCTCCTTGTTGACCTGCGCAAACATAAAACGCATATGGACCTATGTAAATTATTCCGTATATATTCAAGAAGACTTTTAAAATCTGATTTGTATTCGTTAGGTAACATGTACCTTATTATGATTGCTATTTTAATATAATGTGATATAATTCAGCGATATTATTATGTTTAGGTCGCTGCGTAAGTGAAAATATGCAACAAATATTTATACCTTTGTATCGATGGAGATACGCAATATTATTAGCAATCCCAAGTACCTAATCATTTTGTTCTGGTTTATCTTTAGAATTTATCAACAAATAATGATATATTTCTATGTATACTGTTAAATGAAAAGTTTAAATTTAAATGTAAATTACCAATAGTTTATTATGACTTAAGTCTATACCTAACCTAACAATTACATTCAAATAGAAGTGATGCGCAAATGTTAACTAGCCTGCATTAACGGTAAGAACGTTTTTGCAGTTTTATAAAAAATACTGCAAAAATAATTGACTGCTTTATGAGTCGTGACTTTCAATATAATAATAATTAACAACATAGGCAATATAGATTAATAAAAAAAATAAAATCATAACCATATTAAGTTTCTATATAGTATAATATAATACTGGCCACCGATAAGGGGAGGGGGCTACCACTTCCTCTGAAACCGCGTCTTATAGTTTAATTTACAATTATTACCTGTTTTCATAGTGTGAAAATTAAATATAATATCATAGACGCATAGTGCTGCTAATTACATGGGTAAGTAATAGGTGCCCTACTAGTAGCCAGTAGGTACACGTCACACGAAAATAATAGAATAATATAGTTTCATAATAAATGATGTCTAATATATAGCTCTATAATGAACTTGTGATAACCAAATATGGCATTTAGGTGCACTATATGATGGTATTATTGATGGTAATGAAGTGGAGAGTCATTAATAAAATATTTATAATATTATAATAATATAATAATTAGTTTCTGATCACACATAACCATTGTTTCGGTTTTCTCATTTTATGCAACTTAGGTACTATGACATCGCAAAAGTTGTGTAGTTACCTTTGATAAACCGTAAAAACGTCCAAGTAGTGATGACCATGTTGACGTGATGATAAACATGTAAAAATGTAACGTGAGATTGTTTTTTTCTTAACACGAAAAATACCTATATGAAATCAAATATTTTATTTAAAGCAGGTACAATATTATTATTAATGAGCATATAATACAGAACTTGATATTATATTACTATAATTAAATAGGAAATTTATTTAATGAACTTGTGATTATGTTTTTGTGATATCAGATATATGTTAGTACTTACATATTATACCAACATATTTTGATACCACCTCATGAGAAAATCCTAGATCCACCTCTGATTTATTATGCTATACAACGGGGATGGCAAATTAATGGGAATCCAAAAAATTTTTTGGGCACGCGAATATTTTTTAAAAAATCAGAATTATCGTAATTATCCGCGTTATCGGAATATTTATGACATATTCTTTACTTGAAACATTTTTCATAATTTTACAACACGCGGGGAATAACGAAAAAAAGTTACTTTTTGGGTAAGTAGGTAGGTACACAAAACACAAGGTAAGAAAAATGCCATTCTTGCTTAGTATATAATATAGAACATTATGAAGAACGAATACTAGCATATAAATAGCGGATACTAGTTATTTGAATCACATATTGTGATTATAAGAATTAATTATATTATTAGCTATTGTTGTTGATTGTACCAATATTTGTTTACACTTATATGTATAGGTGCTGTAAATTTTAATTCGCAGATTGATATTCATACAAGTTTGATAACTTATTATTTGTTTACATTATTTCAAATTTTCAAGAACATACCTTAATAATACATATATTAATAGAGCATATATTAAGAAAATTGATTTCAATATTTATAAATTATAATTATTTATCATCAAATTGTTTATGTAATACGTCTGTGTATAAAATATATTATAGTGACGTAGGTTAGGTTAATAGTTTGTACGTATTTTTTCAATATTTAGCCATTTAGGAATGATTATAAATTACAATCATAAAGATGTGACAAATTTAAGAAAAATGTTAATCATTTTATCACTTTCATAATTAATATATTTTTGGTAATTTATAGATGTGTAATAATGTTTTTTTATTATTTTATTTATTCTTTCCCTCCCCTCCTAATAGACGTCCTAGATATGTCCCTGCTTGATTGAATAAATGTATAATTAACTTATAATATATTTTTTAAAGCTGTTTTGATATGTTTTTGCAAATTAATTATTCATTTATTTTGAAGGTACTTACAGTGTCAAGAAGATCAAATACTTTGGATAGAAAGTAATGCCACGTTTGTATATGGTACTGTAAATAGAATAGTCATATTATTATAATTATAAAAATATTATTATTAGATATATTAGACAGTTAGGGGTGTCATTTAGGGGGGAGGATTCAGGGTGGTTGGTTTCACCCATAATTTTTAAAATAGTCTCAATTGGCCTGTTGAAATAATTCGTTATTGCTTGTATAATTTAAATTAAATTGTATTTTTATATTATGTGATTATTGTTATCATAAGCTATAAATAGGTACTTGGAGTAAAAAAAACATATCACAGTCAAATAATAGTATTAAATATGTGTATGAGACTGATAGGTCGAAGTACTGATAGAATCGGCATTGTAAAAGAATGGTACCTAGTTCTAAAGATGACATGAAAAATAGGATAAATTGTGAAGGCAAGAATCGGGTGTTTTATGTGACAAGAAGATGCTGATCTACTATACCTAACCTATTATATGACAGTAGTGGACTAGTAAGGCTAGCAATTTCGTAGTATTGGGCAATAAGCAAAAAATGGAACAGAGAAGTGTGGTAGAGATGAAAATGCTTAGATAAATGTTTGATGTAACTTGAGAGGATAGAATAAGAAATGAATGTATAAGAGGCAGTGTAGAATTTACATACATTTTAAGGAAAATGAAAGAGAATAGGCTGAGAAGGTTTGAGTATATTATGAGAAGAGATGATTCAGAGGCAGTGAGAGTTGTTATAAAAATTAATATAGAAGGTAAGAGGGGTAGAGAAAGACCAAAACACAGGTGGTAGATGGATATGAAGATGGACGAGATGTAGGTGATTGTAATCAATGGAGGTGTAGGACTAGGGTGACTGACTCTATATAAGTAGTTGGGAAGTAAGATGAAGAAGAATAAGAAAGAAGAAGACAAATATAAGAAACGATGTTTTATACGATTTGTTTTTGTCTTCTTCAAACTTTTTATGAATTGTTTACTGGTTTTCAGGTAAAGGAATTCATTCTTCAGATTCTTTTTTAAAGTTGTTTTTTAATATTTATGCCTAATGGAATTTCAATATGGCCTGCTTTAAATCGAACAATATTTCATACACGAAAAAAATACTAAAATTATGCCTCTGTAGACAGTGCTTAGTTGTATTACATATACAACTATAGTCTATAACTTAAAAGCAATTATTGTCAATAAAAAAAAAAAAAACACACATTACAATAGTTTATGTATTATAGATAGGTTAGCCTATCATAGGTATTCGTATAGGTATGTTGTGTAATTTTCAATTGAAACTTAAATATAATTAATAATGTACGTATATATCAATAACTAATCATTAAAATAAAATAAAATTGTTGATTATTATTTTTAAGTTAAAACTATTAAAATATTAAAAATATTTAGTATAAATTATCGTCACAAATATTATCTTACCAGTTTTATCAAAAAACTATTTTTGTTGCTTTCATCTGGATGACATATATTGTTAATTAGGTAATTGGGCACTCCGGGGGTGAAGAAAAACTAAAATTAAACATTTCGATTAAATCTCATAATTCAATAATAACATAATTTTTAATTTATTGTAATGTAACCATTTTAATTTAAATATATCTACTTATATTAAATGTATTTTTTGTTTTTTGTCTTACTACATAAGAATTATTTTAAACTTTATTATATTATACATTGTAAATTTTATATTTTTATTTTATAATAAAGTAAATGAATAGATACAATAGATACAAGGTAGTACCATTGATTATAGAATAGATTTTCTTTTATAATCAATGGTAGTACTGAATATGAATTTGCCTACCTATATTTATTAATTTTCTTTAAACATACCTTTGATATAATGAAACAATTATATATGGTTTGTATAAAATTGTAGACCATCATAATATATTTAATGTTAAATGGTCTTCTATTTTTCATAATTTTTGGGCCTAATTTTAATACAAATATGAGATAAACAGCCAAAATCAGGAAAACTGGAAATGGCGTACTCATAAATAACCATGAGTCAGCATCTTCGTCTATAAAATAAACATACAATTATCTGCAATTTATTTGAAAAATATTTTATTTTTTTTAAGTTAGAAAACTTTAGTTTGTAGTAAGTTAAAAAGTTTTGAAAATATATTTAAAATTAAAATACATTCGAGACTATATATACTTAAATAGGTATATTAATATTTATAATAATACTAACCGAATCTTAATTCTTGATCTAGTAGTTCTATAATTGTATCTCTCGTTTCGGTAATGAAATTATTCAAACATTTCAAACTCACATAGGTTATGTTTGCCATATTTTTTATTAGCTAATTTGTCACTGAAATAGTAAAACAAATAATATATAAGTTAAATATAATATAAAACGATATTGTTTTGTCAATATAAATTTCATATCGTTATTATACAATTATTTTATACTTATTAAAAAAGGACTTACAATTGACTTGTATAAAATATTTTACCTACTGTTTATGAATTATGGTATTTTATATATTTTAGACATACAAAAGTTAATGGGTAAAGATTATTTAGGTATTATTTTATTACACAAGCTGTTGACATTGTTAAATAATTGTTTTGATAGAGGTTTCTTTAAATATTTTAAACTTATAGTTTTATAAGTTTATAACAAATAAAAACACAATACATTTTGATTAAAACATTACATTGAGTAGCTTTTAATAATAAGATATTATTAAAAATATTATCAAATCTGAATTTAAAATAAGATATTTTGTAGATGATACCTAGGTATCAGAACCTGTCTTAGATTGGATGAGCGAAGCGTAGTATAGTCGTATTTATTTTATTTAATTTCTAATTTTCACTAGCCTTAAATTTTAAGCTTCATTTATTCAAAAAAAATTATAATAAATATAAAAATAATATTATAAGTGAAGCATAAATATTCGAACAAAAGGGCAAGTGTTCCGTATACCACTACATAATACCGGTATTACAACGAGTATAGAAATAATAGTTTTGATTTTATTAAAATATGCTATGAATTAAAAATTAATAATAACTGGACTTATAATTTAATAATATTATTTACATTTAAAATCTAATTATGAATTTTAAATAAATGCTACAGTACTTTTTCTACTACACGGGATTTTATTTTATATTAATTACCTAATTAGAAAATTTAATAATAAGTATTTCAATTTTATATTTTTTAAAAAAAAATAACTTAAACTATGATACTTGCTAACTTACAATATTTTTTGGGAGAATAGACTTTCAACTTTTTAGAACTTATACACAGGCAAATAACATAAAACAAAAATAACTACACGATTAATTTTTTTTTTTTCAATATTCTTATTATGATGTAAATATAATATTGTTAGTATTTTTTATTAATTATTAGTAACGTACACAATAAGATATAGACAAGTTAATACAAACTTACTAAACGTACTTAATAACGTTTAGTAGGTGCATTTAATAATATATTATTAATTACTATATGTTTATTGTTTACCTTTACCTAACCAATATCCGACTTTTATATAGCGTTTGCGATGTGCAGATATAAAAGAAGACATCGAAAATTATAATATGATAAATATCTCGTATATTGTGTGTATATCTGTTTATCCCTACTGATTTCAATCTAAATAAAAAATTGTATAATATACGATGCATATTGTACACTAAGGTCAATGTAAAATATTCAACGATTTACAAGGTTACTACTTTAGTTTTCTCTGAATGAAACTATTGATATAGTATTAAGCAAGCGCGTTATGTAATATTTCATTGACGTATTTTATTTTTCACTTATTGGATAGGCAATGAAATCATTATAAATCACCTACAATCTTATATATATATATATATTAACACTGCATTTTGATAAAGGATTTTTTTTTATCGACCACGAAAATGATTATATTTCCATCTATCCCAAAGAGATAATAAAATAATATTAAAATAAAAATAAAAAATAGAATAAGAAATTAACTTTGAATTTTATTTTGCTCCTTCTGAAAAATTGACAAAATGGAGTTACTACCTTTTTCGTTGAATGTATCGATATATATATTATATAGAATATATAGATAATCTATTTTAGACGTCAGATCGTATAATATAGTTATTAAGTTCATTGGTACGACTTTTTAAGGGTTGAGTAAAAGTTTTAAAAATATATAAATACAAGTGAATTATAAGGTATACTCAGAGTCGTATTTATAATTTTGGCACCCTTTTAAGTTTTTAACATTTTTTAACTCTACGTTACTGTCTTAGATCTAGTAGATTAAGTTGATAATATAAAATACTATTATTCCGAGTACTTTCGTCGTAAAGAATAATAAAGGATAATTATACACAATGATTATATAATTTTCCGGTAAACATGTGTAGTTATATTTGTTGATAAATCGTACTTATAAATAATATTGGGTCTATCAGACCTATAGAAATAATAGCGTTATGATATTTCAGTTTAAAAAAAAAAAAATCCATTGTAAAACCCTCTTTTTTATAAAACAATATATTATTTATGTTAATTTTTTAAGTTTTACCATACACATTCTAGTCATACATTACGGTATAAATCAAATTTTAAGTTGTTTATTTCATTTTACATTCTTACTTTTTCATTTAATTTAAACTGATTTTCTTTTTATAAAACAGAATTTTATTTATATTAATTTTTTAACCTTTATTATGCATGTATATTATAAATGAAAAAAAAAATTGTTTATTTTATGTTAACAAATTTTTAAGGAGTAAATTTGGAAGTTTGAATAAAATAGTAATTTAAGATAAATTTGAGAAATTGGGTTCAAGAGACCCAAAATAGTAGCAATGTAACATTTGTCTAGGGAAGTAACACAGGATTAATTCCTCTCCTTTTTTATGGAAGGGCGGAAGGTGTTAAAAATAAACGAAAAAACCCCAAATTTACCCCAAAGTAACATCAGGGGGCAAGACCTCCCCATAAATACATGCCTTAGCATACTTTTAAAACGATTCATGATATATGTTTATTCGATTTTTATGGATATTATAATAATACAACTAGGTATAATTTTTTATAATATTGGTAATTATTTACCTAGGTATTTATTTTGTCGAATTTCAATACAAGTAACATTTACTAATAATATACATATTAAATCAAATGTCATTGATATGTATAAAAATAATTATTGTGTTTTTACATAATACCCATGTCATCGTCTGTGAACAATGAACGACTTACATTGAACTACTTTAGGCTGTCGGGTGATTAAGGTTAAATATGTACATAATAGCAAGGCTAGACATTAACGAGTTAAAAAGTTAAAGTTAAGTTACTTTTAACTTTGCTATAAAACCAGTTTACTTTTTTTAACTTTTAACATTACGAGTTTATAAATATTTTTGTGAATTCCCATGTTATTTTTTAGTTTTATTTATTTACTTTTATTGACGTTAAGTTATAAATATACGTTTTTAGAAAATAAAATGTTTTTATATTTAATTAAATAAACAAAAACATCTGTTATGTTACATATTATACGTATATGTTCACTAGAATTAAAAATTAAATATCTAGTTATATTAATTTATATTTATATACAATATTGAATATAGACTACTTTATAAATACTTAAAGATAATTTTAAGAATAACTATTTAGTCTTTCTCTTTGACTATCTTATAAATATTTTAAATATTAATAGAATTAATAATTCTTTAGCCCGTACTAAATTTTCTATTAGTGTTAAGAATATAATTGCTGTAAATAAAATACCTAGTAGAAATTATAGCTATTGAGGTACGGAATTTTAGTTAACTTGTCCAACCTTGCATAGTAGCAGCTTTTGATGATTTTATGGAGGGGGGACAGACAGAGATTTATCCCTGGTGTAATTAACGATTTTTACCCTCCTTACAATTTCACCTCCCAAATTTTTACCCTTCTAAATTTTAACCACGAAAAATGTATTCTCTATATTTTTTATCGAAAAAGTAATAATAAACTGAGTTAAAATATTTCACCCATCTAAATTTTTACCGAGGCGGGTAAAAATCAACTGTGGGGATAATTAAATATTCATATGGAATAACAAGTAATGATAACCCCCTATATTTTTACAAGGGGATAAAAATCGAGGGTGGTAAAATTGTATTCACCTTAATTTTTACTGATGGTTAAAAAGTAACTGAGATAAAATATTTTACCCCTCTAATTTTTCACCATATTGTGTAAAAATTACCTTAGGTAATTTGTATGTCATTAATATAAATATATGTATATAATTTTATATTTGGATATTTATTTAATTTAAATATTTCCCTAAACATTTTATTTTTAATTATAAAAACATTAATATAATCCTACAACACAATAATTATAATTATGCAATGTACTTTGTCTAATATTATTGAATTTATCATATTAAAATTAAAACTAGTAAACTTTTTAAATCAAAACCCTTTTATATTATAATATAATTTTTCCCAGATGCATAAGCATAATGATATTGTATCAATTTATATTTTTATAATAATGTGATAAACTATTATAATCAAACCACCAGAAAAAATCCAACTTAAAAATAGAACAATCCATAAAAACACACTTGAGTTCTAACAAAATAATAAAAATAAATTGTTAATTTAGGTGCTTAAAATTTTGGACCTCAGGCGATTTTTACCATCCTGAGGTAAAAATTTGGAAGGTAAAAATCACCTGTGACAAAATTATGTGGGCATAATTTTAAAAGCGAACGGATTTTATTTTATATTATATTATACAGAGGTTGGAAAACAATGGTTTAGATTTTAGATCGTTATATTTATGTAGATAATTATAATATTTTTTTTTTTGTATTTTACTGTTCTTTCAAAATATAAATTATTAAATTATCAACTATACTAAGGCACTTGCTAAAATTCCTATAACTTTAACACGAATAAACGTTTTATGCGAGACACATCATTTTATATACTCTATAAAGTTTAATAATAAAGCGAATTTAAGACATAAATCTTCTTTGCAAGGATAATTTAAACGTCAATATTCGTGTTAAACCGATATTAATATGCATATTATGAGAAAATAGTCATTAAAACCTATTATTTATCTATATATTGTGTATTGATCCAATGGTATCAAACTTTGAGTCAAAGCGAAAATGTATATCAATTAAAATGCAAATTATAAATAGTCAATTCAAGAGGCAAATTTCATTAAAAAAGATTCCAAGGCTGTTTCAAAAACCAACAAAACCTTTTACGACATATTTAAGACCTATTTAATCATCAAACACTAATCTATCACAATATTCTCTCTCTTATCATCCACAACCATTGTAGAATGAAATTAAAATGTTTCAAAGACGATTGGACATGCCACATGCATTGCAATAAATGGAAGTTTTGTCAAAAGGCAATTTTTTAAAATTCGAAAAACTTCATTAACTTTGATTTTCCAATTTGTAAATGTTAATTATTTTTATACTTAATGTTACTTTATGCAATATAATTATATAAGACACATACTATTATAATATATTTGTTTTATATAGTAGGTACCTTCTATAATAATAACATAAAGGTACAATTTTAGTAGTTTTAAACAAATAATATGAATTTATATATATATATATTAGGTTTATGAATTGCGAGGATAAGCATTAAAATAAAAATATAATATTATACTAATAAATAAAAAAATATATAACATAGGTTGTCTATAAGCGTGTTTTCGCGAAGGTACCAAGTTTACTAAAAATCGTTTTGGCGATTGTTTTTGATTAAAACAGTAAGCTGTTTACTAAAATGTTTGCTCTTATCACCAAACACCTTCATCAACAGTTTTGTATTTCTGTTACCTCCTATTATAATAATGATAATACAAAATACACTGTATTGTACACTCGTACTGTCGTACTTATAGAAATTCGTTGGTTCAAACCGGTGTACGACGTCGGTGCTGGTTTGTGATTACTGATTTATTATTTTATTGATTATTTTATACAGATTATTGAGAAATTCGTCATTCCGGTAGAAATGTACCACTATAACCCCTCCAAATATTTATCATAACAAATATTACCATGCTTTTTTAAATAATAATCTATGAACCTATATATATATAAGCAATAGTATAATAATATAAATCATGAACATAAATATAGATTATTATTATTTATTATTTTATTAAAAAATTATTTTGTGATTTCGTTCAAATTAGAATAATATATATTTCTAATGAATAAATTATATTTTATTCACTAATAATTAAATAAGATTATTTCTTGCTATTTTTTTTTCACGTGTTTTAAAATTAAATTCATATTCACGTTTAAATAAGTTTAATCAGTGATAAGACGTTAGAATAAAAGGAGAAATGAGTAAGTAAGTGGTGGTATGCACTGGAATCGGTATTTCTAATCATAGACATGTAAGAAATTCACTAGACTAAACCGGTTTATAATATTGGTGCATTTATAATGGATCTGGTATTCTAATTAGTTAAAAGTTCAAAATATTTTAAACCGATTTAGTAAGAAATTCGCTGTGTACATTGGTTTATCCCCACTTTAATATATAACATAAAATATGATTACATTAAATGCGATAAGGAAATTAATTAGGGGGAACATAATTAGGTGGGGATAAATTTGGATCAATATCTTTGTACCATATGACATGATGGTCGAAAAAAAATGAACCAATTTAATCTTTTTTTTTGTAATCGGTTTACTAACGAATTTCTCAAGATTAAACCGGTTTACTTTTAAGGGGAAATTTATATAGCTTTAGTCTAGCTAATTTCTTACATATCATCGATATGGTTGAGAAAAATTAAACCCCTTTCATAAAATAGTTGCACCGGTTTGACCAACGAATTTCTTAAATTCACACCGGTTTTAATTTTAAGGAGAAATACACACCAATTTGAACCAAAAAATTTCTAGGTAGTGTCGTAAAATAAAATAGATATTTTAATAAGTGATTAGGATTTAAATTTCTTTATAAGTTTTCACTCGTTTTGGCGATGCATAAACTTGTTATCTAAACTAATGCATATCATTTGTAAACATTTTGCTTTCCGTACCTGTCTCGAAAACATGCTTAATGACTTAATTAATAGTTATGAAATATGTATCAATATTGAATTATTTGTCATCCAATGTCAAGACTTTGTTATCTACGGTGATGGTAATTTCGAGTTATTGAATCAGAAATCCGTTTAATGTTTCTAGAAAATATTGAATCGTTGATGTTTGAAGTTATGTGTTTGTTAAAGCTTAAAGCTTATGTTATTTTATTAATTATGGTTAAAAATTATTTAGGATACATTAAAAACCGATTATCAGTTTAATAATATTGTGCGAATTATTTTATAGATATATCGTATAAAACGTTGTATTTACATTTCTCAATTTTGTTTTGTCTTATAATACCATAATACCATATCTCATATATGGTATGATGTGTATTAATAGTATTCTTAAGTTTAATAATAGATCTGAACGAAGAATAATTGTATGAATATTGTATGTAAAAAATAAATGTATGATTTGTATAGATACATTAAATAATAATTTTAGACTTACGTATTAATGTTAATTTTCAGATATATTATAATTTAAATGTATAAATATAATAGTTAGTGGTAATAAAATTTAACAATACCTTATAATAAGAAATCTTTTGAAAAATTAAATAAATCAATAAAAAAGATTTATAAAATGGATATAAATGTATTTATTTGAATGAAAAATTAATAAAAAAAGTTCTAGTTAATACATCCCAAGTATAAAGCAAATTATAAATTATAACATAAATTATTGTACAAACGTCAAGTATAACATAGAACGAAGGAAATAGGTCAACAAGTACAAATTTGATTTTACATAATGTTATATATAGTGCTATCTTTATATATTTGTAACCTAACCTATGTATTTGTGATTTGTAAAACATAAAAAATAAACAATACCTTTACTTTTATATATGTCTTAAATTTGTTTAAAATCATAGTTTAGGTATCAAATATAAGATTGTTTTATTTTGAGCACCCATAAAATAAGATTTTTTATGAATCTATGACTTAAGGAAATTTATATTATAAACATTTTTTTTAAATTTTATCAGACCGTAATATTATATTTAGTTTACAACTAAAAAAGTTGTAAATTATACATTTCTATGTACAAAATAGTTGTATTTAAAATTAATAAATACCGTATCTACAATTTGTAACCAATAGGAATGACAACATTAGGATTATCGTAAGTTCTTATGATGAGGAAAGTAATATAAACACCATGAAACTTCGTTCATAAATTCGTATCAGTAATCACTATTCACTATACAGTAGTAAATAATAGTATACATAGCATAACAAATTATAAATTTAAAGAAATAATATTTACATTTTTCAAATCAATTCAATTATATACGTTACCTACAAAATACAAACATAATATTATTATCATTTATTAATGATGAAAAAAAAATAAGTGCCATGATAATTAATACGTATTTGTTATAATTGTATTATTGCAACATACAATTTCATATTGTCCTTCTGGGAATACTAGGAGAGTAGGAGAAACATAATTAAAAAATTTACAATAAATTGTAAATCATTTTTTTATAATTATTATCGTATAGATCGTGGTACCCTAATAGCATCACGGTACATATGTTAGAAACCTCTGTTATATTTAGTTGATTAAATCAAAATAATTTTTCAAAATTGTATTGTTGGTAAGTAATAATAATATTATTACTATAATATTAATTATCTTATTAATAATGTACTCAGATGGGAATTATTATAATTTTCACAACTATTTTAGTAGATATATTGTATAGTTAAGTACCTACATACGAAATAATTCTAAATTATATTTTATATATTTTAACTGCTATAGTTGTTTAATTGTTTTTTAAATATGGATTTACAACGCCCAAAGCCCTAAAGATAATATATTTTATACGGAAACCAAAAATCGATTATATCCCAATTATTAACAGATTTGAAATAATGTTTTTGGCGTTCTTGAAATATTTTTAAATACATACTTAAACTAGACAGATAAAAGTATTTCATTTAAAATAAGTTATAATATGATCATTTGACAATTAATAAATAAATAATTAAAATAAAAATTATAACAATTAATAGTATTCTATATGACATACATTTAAATATTTTTGAAAAATGTTTTGATTTATAATTTTATAAATTTAATTTTAAATTGTTACATAATACATTTTATAAGCATCCTTCTTAAACGTCCGATTTGTGTTGAAAAAATATATATATATATAATGTACCTATTAGAATATATTATGTAAATGAGTAATCTATATAAAATGTAATAATATAACATTATTAATATAGAAACTTCGCCTTTCAATTTTTTTATATTAATAATCTCATTGTTTTTTTAGTGAATTTGGAATTCTCAAGAATGTATATTATATTATGTAAATCGATTTGAGCTTATATGTGTATTTATAAAATTCTTGACTTATTAATTTAATGTATACGGAAAACGAGTAGACTGAACACAAACAGATTACCTATTCTATAACTCTTATTAGAAATACATTATACTGTTATATTTTTTTTTATAAACAATATAACATATACCTATGTATTATTTTTAGTTCATACCTTTTGATATAATACAGTATTGATATGAAATACAATAATTTTAAATAATAAATACAAATTTAAAGTTAGACTAATCAATATCTAGTTACCTTAAAATAATTCAATAACAGTAGGTAATAATACTAACGTAATAAATAAAAAAATTACATTTAATTTCATGTATTTATATTATTACCCTAAATTATAAAATTGTAAAAATAAAATATATTACCAAAAAAAATGTATGAAATTTTATATAAATTATGACATAATTTTTTGACGGCCAATATAGAGGTACATATGTGGTACGTTGTGATGAAAATAAATAATTTTCGCCAAAAAAATTTTTTATTAAGAATACCTGCACAAATTCTATTTGTTTATGTTATAAACTAATCTAAATGCTCGATTAGAGAAGAAATCAATATTTGTTTCATTTTCTTACTATATGATATGTACCACTTATTCTGTAAAATAATATAAATATTTATTGTAAGACCAAACAAGTACACATATCACAGTAATTATATTATATAAATAAATGCATTTATAGTACCTAAGTACCTACTTACACCAAATTAAATTATCTTGAAACACAAATAGTATAATTTATTATGTATTACCTTATAGGGAAGACTGAAGATTTCTCGACCGCAAGTATAATAAGTTTATAACATACAACAGTTCATTCATATATTTTGAGAATATGATTAGGATGTGGAAAAACTCGTTTGACGTTTAATTTTATAATAATAATTCACTAAGTAATTGTTATATCGATATATGTTACGCGGTTACACGTTAAACATATTATGAATGTACAATGGAATATAAACTGTCATTGCTTTATTCAATTTGCATTTAAGGAGGGGTCAAGAAACTATCGAATTAATGTGTTACCTATATTATTTTAGATACTAATTCACTATTAATGATGATATCGTTACGACGAAACTCATTATGAGGTGAATAACAACTGTTCAATTATATTTTCAGGTTAACGAAAAACAAGGTTGCTCGATTATCTATTTACTAATTAAAAATCGATATTTTATCGAATAGACAATAATAATAAAGGATACAATAAATAGTAGTTTATTGTGTATAGGATACATACTAATTCATAACATTTTGGATTGTGATATTCATTAAATAAAGCAATGTCTATCGGATTTTCCTTGAATTAACGCAACACCGGGGAGTCAATTAAATTGTTTGATAAAATAATAACGCGAATAGAAATTTTCATTTACTATCACCAAAACAATTACTTGTTGGTACAAAAGAAAATGTATCTACCACTAGTTGTAAAATATGTAGAATAATTATTAAATAATAGTATATTATTTAGAAATAAAACAGAAAATATAATTTTATTTGAGATTAAGTTGTTAACAGCACATGACAAAATTTAGATATTTTTTTTTCTTCTAAAAATTACACTCGTAACTCGTGAGGCAAAGAAAAATTTCATTTCGAGTCAAGGAGATTAAAAATTACACTAGATTTTATTTCAAAAAGATCTATTTACATTATTTATAATAGTTATTAAATAGTTTTAAAGGGATTTATTAGGTAGGTAGGTAGTTAATATCAATATCTATTACCAATATGAAACGGATAGCCTGCCCGTTGTCCAGACGTGTTAAATTAATAACCAATGTTTATGCCTTTATGGTATAAAGGTATGTTCGTTTTCCTGTTATAGTTTGTATAGTTTATATAGTTTGTTCGACAAATAATCATGGAAAATTAAAATCGTAAATAAATAGGCTTATTGTTCCGTAAATTAGACCAACGATGAATTGAAACTGTCAATGGAAATGATGGATTCATTTCAATCTAATATATTTTTGTTGATACGTATATATATAACGTTATATTTATATATATATATTATTATATAGTTATAAGATATTTTGTAGCTTATATTTTATATTAATAAACAGTAATCAATTATATATTGTAATAGTACCTATGACATAAAACACATTTTCTAAAAAAGTATATTTTGTAATCTAAGTTTAAAACATAAATATGGAATAATATAAAGAAATACAAAGTATGTAAAATTAACATTTTTATATAATTATAATTAATACGAATTGAAAAATGTGATTACAAATTTAATTTTAGAATGAGTATAATATTTTAATATACAATAGTAAAAAACTCATTTAAAATCTACAAATGGCATATAATCCGAAACAAAATTATTTGTTTATATTCCTCGTGTAACGAATTTGGATATTTTTTGTAAATACGTGTAAACACAAACTATTATTTTTAATAATTCGGAAAATCAATAGGTTCTTACGATTTGCAAACGGAACAGGTATTTTTCCACCATAAATATTTTTGCATACTCGTCGTTCAAGCGCTGATAGAAAATAGTATCTAATAATATATAATATGACGGAATGGATAGATGAGTTCAAAATTCTTTATAGGGTTTCTTGTTGTTCTGCATACAAATATAATTTATTTAGGTATTATTTAGAACTATCAAACAATCTCGTTATATTATCCTTATTGACAGGGTCTTATACATTAAGTAGGATTTTGTAGGTTCAAACAAAACGTTTTATGTTGCTAATTATCAAATTATCAAATTATTTACATTTTTATTTTTATAATTTTATTTATTGAATTTGACATTTTTATATAAACGTTAAATATTTTATTGTAAAACCTTAGTGATGCATACTGTATCCATGTGATTAAACATAGTTTATAGTGTTCTTTAAAACAGCAGTTCTTACACTGTAGTCCACAGTCCTCTAGATCAGTGTTGCGTAACTAATTTTGTTGGGGGTCGCCAATAATTTTACACCAAATGAAAAGTTATATACTATGTATATTATTTTATAGTTTTATACAAAGTAAAATTATTTTTTACCGTCAATAGCTGTGTCAATCGTAATATTATGTCATATCTTAATGTTGAGATAACAAGTTCTATAGAATATATATAATACATTTACATAATATTGGTAGGAAGGTGGGTCATTTTATCAAAATAAATAATTTTGGGGAGGGGGGTCGTGAATCAAAGAAGGTTGCGCACAACTGTTCTAGATGTCCACGACACTCATACCAGGAGTTTGCAGCACTCAAATCATCACAAGGTAATATTAACAAAAATAATTGATAAAATATATACTTTGGTATTTTAACTTACTTATTTGTATTGATTTGTAAGATATAACAAATATAAAAATATTTATTGGTAATGATAACATGAGATTTAATTACATAAAAAAAGGCAGTGGTGGATCCAGCTCAAGGTAACTGGGGGGGGGAAAAATAATTTTGTGTGTAGTGTATATTATATAGGTTTGCTGAATGTGTTACGAACCCAGATTGTATTCTGTTTAATAGTATTTTGATAGAATAGTATATCATAAATACATATACTAGGAATGTTACGAACCAGATTGTTTTAAGTAAGATTGTATTCTATTTAATAGTATTTTAATAGATTAGTATATCATAATAAATATACTAGGAAATAAGACAAGCGCATTTGTATTATTATAATTTTATATGTATAATTATAAAATAATACTTAGTATCTATTTGACTGTGGAACTATGAGAAGAACAATCTGTTTTACGAATTACATTTACAACGAATGGCAGATAAAAACAGATACATCAACAGAACAACAGGAAGACAAAAGTTTATATAAGGGAGCCAGACACCAGGCCAAATCAGACGACTGGGCATCGACGTACTGACAACATCACAGATGACTAGAAGCAACGTACTGAACACCACCACAGATGACTACATAAGAACGAGTCGTAATACGTCAGATATTTGTGCTTTATTATAACTTTGTTTCTCAGAGTCAATTAAAATTGAATAAATTAGTATATTGTTAAAATCGTTGAGTTAACTTTATTCATTCAAATACGGATCAAGTTGATCAGGGTTGGCACGCAACAAATGTATATTCAGCAAATTTTTCTGATATAACGGGGAAGGCGGTTAGCTCGATTTCCCTCCCCCTGGATCCATCACTATAAAAGGTTATTTAAAAGAAAAATATTAAGCGGTCCTTGGGTTCAAAAAAGGTCCTTCATCAAAAACCTGTGTACTAAAAAGTAAGTTTAAGAACCGCTGCCGTAAAAGTTTCTAAGCAGTTTATCTATTATGACTAAATATTAAGTTACCTCTAAATATATTTATGATTAAATCTCAACAATAATATTTTGTATTATGCCTAGTGTTTATTTTTTATATAAATAAATATTTATGTAACTATTTAAACTGGACTTATTTTTAACGGATTTTTTTAGTATTGGTTGACTAAACCTTTAGTAATTACAATTATTTAGATAAAATATGTCTTCTTCTTCTTCTGGCTTGATTTGCTTTGTAAGAGTTTTTACTGCCATCACAACTTCACTCCACTTCTCTCGATCGTGAATTATATTTCTCCAATTTCTTATTAACTCCTATCCTTTTTAAATCTTCCTCGATCACGTCCATCCATCTTTTTCTCGGGCACCCTCGTGGTCTCTTCTCTGTTGATTTTCAAGACATAACTTCTTTGATTACATTTTGAAATTCATTTCTACGCATAATATTACAAATAAAATATGTATATAAATAAATTATTTTATTATTTTATTGTTCCAGGCAAATAAATATAACAGCGAATTAAACTCGATTATAAAGATACAACTTTATAATAATATATACTCTCCATGGAATACAAAAATAAATATAAACCTTGAACTATCAAAATACTAGGCCTGGATTAAGGGGGTCCAGGGGGCATAGCCCCCCAGGCATCTGGAAAAATGAAATTTTTTGGGTCCGGATTTTATACCGGATATTTTTTTATATCCGTATTAAATTATAAAGTATGAGTATTGAAATTATTATTGATTATATTATTGAGTTTACGAAGTGTAAAGTAAGAAAAAAGATTTAATTTTGTGGTTTTTTTTAAAATTAAAATTAAATTATAGTTTATGAACATTTTTTTTTGTGTTGGAGAATGGGGTCTCATGGGAAATGTTTGCCCCGAGGCCTCAAATTATCTTAATCCGGGCTTCAAAATACAAAAAATAAAATACCAACATATCTGCATAATATAGTAATTACTTAAAAGATATATTTCGTACCCACAAAAGTCAGATTTTAGTATAAAAAGACCTATCTAAATCAGAAATAGTAGTAGGAATTGCAATTATACATGACACAAACGTTATTAAATATAAATTTATCATTAGAATGTTCCATATATTGACTAAAATTAAAATACCAATATTTTTTTAAAAAATAATGACACTAACTAAATAGTTAAAATTGATTTATGAAATAAAAGTAGATTTAATAATTCAATGCTACCTATAACATAACATATTTTTTTCATTTGAATAAAATTATTAAAGGATTAATTATTTAATTAAATATCTGGAATGTTTAAAGAATTTCATGTTTCATGCCATTTTGTAACTATAATAATTTATAAATACGTTCATAATTTTATTGTAATACTCGCACCAGTCGCACCTATAAATATACAATATTATTAAAAATAATAAATAATAAATATAATTAATATACCTATTTATATTATATTGTAATATTTATTTTAAAAATAATTAATTAATATAAAAGGTAAATTTTGAAGTAAGAGTTAGGTATAATAATATAATATTTTCAATATTAAAATACATATAGGAACGTAAGTAAAAAGTGAATAAATAATTTTTAATTTATGGAATGTACAGTGTCATGCAAGATAGACAGTTATTATATTATCCCTTTGAAACATGGTGGTATAAGTAACATACAATTTTTTCAAAAAAAATGGCCTACTCTTGCACAGTGGTACATATTTATTACCACTTTCGTAATTATATTTAAGATGCTGTTCAAATTATCCGGTAGATGGCAAAACCTTCAAAAATATTATTGGTTGTCTTTTAATTAGCCAAATCTGTTGATAAACACTTAACATGTATTCGTGTAGTAGAAATTATAATAAAATAATAATTACATTAAGAAACAACACGCTCTTTGTATTTATTCCATTATTAAACAACTATAGAACCTTTCTAAGTTTAATAGAACATATTTATTTTTATTGCATTCGTTAAATGTCTAAATTATTGGTGGTACACTCTATATATCACTGTGCACTGAAGGGCTATTAGTTATTTTTTTTATAAATGTTATTTTCATTATTTAAACCCATAATTATGGCAAATATTATAAATGACAACAATATAATTGATTGCTTGTTTGATTCTGAAGTGGAAGTTAGTGATTTACCATCAGATAACAATAGTTTTGTCGATGACTCGGATAATGATCCAGACTTCATACCTAATATTCCTTCAGTGAGTAATAGTACAATTCCGTTAGTTATTAGTCTTAGTAGCTCTGATAGTGAGGATGAAATATCTATTCTTGCTCCGCCAAAGAAAAAAAAAATTACACCAAAAAACAAAAGATATTAACATTTCACAACATTTATCACCTAAGCATAACAATACCAATACCGACTTACTTTCTCATAATAATAAAGATATTATTTTTGATGAACCCCAGTGGTACAAAAACACAGAGGTCTTTACAAATCCTATATTTTTATCAGATTCAAATTTAGCACCTCATATACTATCAATGGAAATTATAACCCCTTATAATTTATTTCTAGAAATGTTTCCAGATTCTCTTATTGACATAATTTTATTTC
Source organism: Eriosoma lanigerum (assembly GCA_013282895.1). Classification (NCBI taxonomy): domain Eukaryota; kingdom Metazoa; phylum Arthropoda; class Insecta; order Hemiptera; family Aphididae; genus Eriosoma; species Eriosoma lanigerum. The sequence continues at coordinate 28,809,969 of CM023357.1, forward strand.
AAACTAATTTATATGTCCAGCAATCTCAAAAACCATATACACCAGCTACTAAACAAGAACTAAAAACTTTTTTAGGTTTAAATATTTTAATGGGTTTAAAACACCTTCCAAATTAATTAGAAGATAAAAACTTAAAAAGGGGAGACTTTGATTACTCTGTAAGTAATGAAAACATAGCTGTATACAAATGGATGGATAATAAACCTGTTTATTTGATATCATCCTTATACTCACCAAATGGTACTCATGTTGTAAAAAGAAAACTCAAAGATGGCAGTACTACTATGGTACCCTGTCCAAAAGTTCTTATAAGTTACAATAATAACATGAATAATGTGGATGTCTTTGATCAATTAAAAGCAGCATATGGAATAAATCGGAAATTTAGAAAATGGTGGCACAGGTTATTTTTCCATTTTATCGATATGGTTGTAGTAAATTTTTTTATACTTTTTCAACAACTACCGGTAGAAAAATATTTAATGAAAGATTTTCGTAGGCGAGTAGTTGATGGTTTACTAGCTCCAAATCAACTCCAACCACAAAGACAAAAAGTTCCCTGTCAGATTTCAAAACATAAACCACATATTTCTCCTGAAGTTCGTTTTGAAAGTGCTGTACATCAGCCCATTGGTACTACGTTAAGAAGATGTGCACAGTGCAGCACCAAAAAAAATTTAAAAAAAACCGAATGGTTGTGTACAACTTGCAATGTACCATTATGTTTAGAAAAAAATAGAAACTGTTTTACACTATTTCACCAAAAATAATTTATCATTATTAATTTTTATTTTATTTCTGTTATTTCTATAAAAGGTATAATATTTTTATTTTACTTTGTTACACATATTTTGACAAGAAGTGAAGTGAAAAACTTTATTTATGTTGTTATTTTATATACTTTTATAATTTTAATTTAATTGCGTGTTTTATTTAAAAGAAAATTCTCACAATAACTTTATTTGTAAACATAGTTACTACAATACAAAATGTTTATCAATTTATAATAGTAGTATTAATTTATATTATGATTTAACTAAAATGAAAGGTATGACTTGAGTATCTCATTCATAACATTATATTTTGATTAATATAAAAGGTGGTAAATATTAGGTGGTAAATGCACGGTGGTAAGTATGGTATACCACTTTTTTTTGGTAAGTGGAACTTAGAAAATAATTTTTTTACTATTTTTGCCGTAATATGGTATATTAAATAAATAGGAAACTGTTATTTAAAACAAAAAAATCAGATAAAAAAAATGCTGTGCTTCAAAGGTAACATTTTAAAGGAGTAAACAAAAAATCACAATTATTTTTTTATTATAATGAAAAATATATATTATATAGAATTATAGGTTAACTGTATATAAAAATCGTAACATACATATTTATTAGAAATAAGGATTTAAGAATTCAAGATGCTTTGACCATGATTTTGTTTAAATTGTTAATAATATAAACTTATTAATATATTATATTTGTTTTAATATTATTAAATGTATACATTGTCTTAGGCAAGTAGTTATAAATAAGTATCGGCAGTATCGATTCAATACAAAGTTAATAAAAATAATCCAATAGAAAATAATATATTATCTATATGAAATTATAAATTATTATAGGTACATTTATAGTGTTGTTGTTCCTAATGTTATATTACCAATTTGATTATGAGAACATTGTTTTCGATTTCATTTGGTGTGAAAATAAACTATAATTTAATCTTAAATTAAATACAATTAAAATATAATATAACTTAAAAATATTATTATTTTTATTTACTTTATTATACTATAAAAAAACATAAAAAAATGTGTATCAACAATAAATACAATATATTTTATATTGGAGGATAATCTGAATGGTGAGATAATAAATCGATTAAGATTTATTATTAACTACCTACCTATCATACTATTCGATATCTAATTATTTTAGCACAATTTTCGATTTTATTTGAATTAAATATTTATATTTATAACTATGTATATAATATGTACAAAACAAATTCGTATCTATGGGGAGGGGAGTTCGGGTCCATATCCTCCCCATTGAAACAATACCTATAGGTTTAATAATACTTTCAATTTAATTAATCATAATTTATATGATTTATTATGTATACCTACTTACCTATTAATGTATAACTATAAAATTTATATTAGTAATTAATAAAGAATATATATATATATATATATATATATATTTCATTATTGGTACTTATTCTTTTTAATTTAATAGTTATTTTTATTGTTATGATTTTGACCACCCCCTTCCACTATAAAATTCCTAGGTACGCGGGTACGCCACTGGTACAAACGCAACATTTCATATTATATTTTGTTTGTTATAATATATTAAGGTAGGTACAATAGTTATTTTATTGATATTATTTATTTTAATATATGTTATGTACATGTTTTAATAATCAATTTTATTATAATTTTTATACATACCGTTGTTATGATGAAAAAGTTTTAAACAATTTTTATAAGAATGTTGCCCATCTATGGGCGACATATGATAGTATGTTTAATATTAAACCGTTTACGAGTTTTCATAAATTCTTAAAACAAATAAGAGATAAAATATTAAAGGTGATAAATATGGCCATGGTGTAAGTACTCATATAATCATCCACAAACCATCACACAGAAGTTGTCTTTATCTATAAATTAAAATACAGTATAATTTATATTTTAATATAATTATTTTTTTTGTAAGTTCTTATAAATATTGTGTACACACATTTAAAAAAAAAAAAAAAAATTCAGTAGACAAATATAAAATATTTATAAAACTACTAATCGATTTTGAATTCGTGATTTAATAATTCTATAATCTGTTGTTGCGTATCGTTTATGAAATATCGTTTATTATTTTTCATTAGATTAGGTAACTTAATTATGAAATTAAGTACATTATAATAAACATTTTCTGTATCCTTCAAGATATTTAATATATTTTAAATGAAGTATAGATAAATTATGTAAAATACAGGCTCAGCAATAATTGGTGTGACCAAAAATGTTTAAAATATAGTTTCTTATAATTTCTTTATAAAAACATTTTCGAACCCTTGTTGCAATTAAACATTTATTTGACAATGGTTAGAAGTAGTTAAAAAATAATATTATTCAATTTAAGTTAGTATTAAATATACATTAACACATTAAATATACATACATAATAATAGATAAAAATTCTATTACAAGTTTTTAATATACCTACTTAAATTTTTAAACTTTATTCGATATAAAATAAACGATTATTTATCACTGGTGGTGGTTGTATTATGGATACAGTACAGATCATGAAAGATAACTTCATTAATTTTCTTAATTTAAGTAATGCCAAATTGTTTTCAAAGTACTTAATAAAAAATAATTTTAATTTCTTAAAGGAATTGTGGTGAAAGGAAAATATTTACTACTATTTTAGTGACTGAAAAGTATAAAATTACCGCAATTTTAATGGTGGAAGAAAAATAAAATACATTTCGTAGATGAACTATCTGCCACTCTGATATAAACAATAAACTTATTTTTGCAAACAATATAGTTTTGGTTGATTAACTTTCAGCCGTTAAATTGTAAAGTTTTGTTTTACATAAACATTTTTAAAATTAATATAATATATTTACAAATTACATTCATACCTATATCTGTTATATTATTCATATAGTGTGAATATTCGAATACTACATGAAAAATGATTGTACGTAGTAATATAGTATGTAAATGTCATCAAAACGAAACCATAATGTTGTCATTAAGGTTAAATATGCACATAATATGAAATACCTACGTTAACGTAACGTTTTACATTTGTTATTTTTGTAATTATTGGACGACATTTTTTAAAACTGCTATAGTTAAACTATATTACATTCAATATAGCAAATAAAAATATTTAAAACAATACATTTTTTTTATAAATATTTTATACAAACAATGTAATGCAATACAAAATTTAGTTATAGTGATAGCTAAAACACGTTTAAAAGAAAACATATTTTTGTTTCATAAATAGTATTATTAAAATTATATTATACTTGTATTTTATATAATATATTAACCTACCTTTGGCGTTTTTGAGAATACCATATAACGATATTAAAATATATATGATTAGGTATATTAGTTCTTCATTTTAAACTGAAGTAAAAATATATTACAATTATTTATTGAATATTTATAAGAAATAGAAGTTATTAATATACATCGTTACAAACCGTATCTGTTATAATATACTTTTTAAAAGGCACATTATTTCAAATACAGAATTATTAATTACAATAAAGTAGGTATTAAATAAGAAGGTATATTTGATATTGATTATTTAAATATTACATAATAGTATGATGAATAGTAAAATACAAATAATTTTAATAATTATTACAGCAAATTACAATTGTAATATTGATAATAAAATATGTATCTATAATAGCTGTTTATTTTTATTTGAATAATATTATGCTTATTCACTGTTATTTCTTAATATTATTTATAGAAAAAAAACTTAATGATAAAATGGCATTGTCACTTGAATATATATTTTATAATGATTTATAATTAATGGATGAACATTTTTTTTAGAACTTTATTGAAATTTGAATTTTTCATACTTGTCAATAAGTACAATCAGTGATGGATCCAGAAGGAAAGCTATTACTTCCTCCATAATCAGAAAAATTAAATTTCACATATGGACATTTTTCTGAATGTATACCTTTGTTCGCTCTCTTCATTATCATAGGCTGGATTTGCCCCTGAGTATAATTCCTATAGGATTCTATTAATATAATATTAGTTTACGATTTTAAGTAGTTGTAGTATATTAAAATATATAAAAGTTCCTATATTTAATAATGTATTAATTTTATTTTATAAAGTCTTAGTAAATCATAATCTAAAAAAGTTGTAATTTACAAATTATTATTTATTAAAATCAAAAAAGTGAAATTAATGATACACGACGTAATATAAAAAACGAAAGTTAATAATTTAATAAATTAATGGTATTTAATATTTATAAAATTTATGAACTAAGATATTATTATTATTATTATTGTTTCATATGGTAGCAATTTAACATAACACACAAGGCCATACCTCGAAAAAAATTCAAGTACAAATTCATTTCACTTATAAGTAACCACTATGGCACTATATGATATACTTATGATTATAAATTAATGTTATACATACATATATATATATTTGACTATATTCTTTACTCGATTAGCAATTATAGTCATATTATAAAATATTGTATATCAATACTAGATAGGTTAGTATATTATAATATGTGAGTAATTTATACCTTCTATAGTAAACAATGAAATCACTAACACACAGTCACATAATAATTATTTGCATACATGGAATATTGTTTTATGATTTAGATATATATATATTTAAAAATACCAAATATAAGCTATTTTATTAAAAATAATCATATTATATTGATAATGTTTTTAGATTGTAATGAAAATGGTGTTAGACATCTTATTTACATAGCAAAATTGCACTTATCTATTAGATTATAATAATAATACCTAACTTGTGAATGACAACTATAAAAATAATATCGCCAACTATTTATAATATAAAAACCAATAATTGTATAATTAATATAAATGTATTATGGGTAATCACCTAATTTAACACATATACATTTTTAATTAGTATTATAATGGTTAATAAAAGACATTTCTAAACCAATAAAATATTTTTCCAAATTTTCTAACATACGAGTATCGTACATTAAATTTTAGTTTTAAGCAAACATTTGTTATAAATTTTAAGGGTACTTGAATATTTTATGTCGAAGTTTGGACATTATCTTGTTAATTTGTTTTCTATATTTTTTTGATTTTATTTCGTTTTCATTATCTAACGATTTGTCCATTGTTTATATGTATAGTACCAGAATAGTATATGAATAGTAAGAGAAAAGTTACTCTATTCTTAAAGATACATAATTTTAAATATGTAATTTATATTTATGAGTTGTATAAGAAATATATTTACGTGACATTACAATTTTTAGCCTATAAAAACAAATAAATACCTATATTACCCTACATAATATATTAAATGTTAAAATTATATTTTAAAATCAATTACTATTTAATATTATTAGAAAAGATCATAAAATATATTTATAAATAGTACCTACCTATTTTAAATAACAGAAGAAACACAATTTTTCAATTTTTTTCCACATTATATCTAGGTGATTAATTAAATAACGATTGACAATTTATAGTACATTGCGTATAAGAAAATATGAGTGGACCAACATATTTGGGTTTTTAATTAAGTATATTATAAAATATATTATTAACTTTCGGGGTATAGTGAAGTTATAAGACAGCTTACATGTAGATATGCGTGTTCACTTTCACACGTAAATGTTCTTAAAATTCATACATATTCAGGATACTCGATGAAGTGAAAATTGCTATTACCATTTATATTATAATTTATATTTAATGTATACAATGTTTATAACAACATATTATGATTGATCTATTACGCTCGATAAATTTTCCAATAACAATTGTTAACGCATGAATACGTATACGATATATGTGACTATTATAATTATATTATAAATGTACACATATTTATTTACGATATCCGATTATTGCTTTACAAAAAAATTAATAAATATAAAACAGCAACTGTATGAAGAACGAATAAAAATAATTGGAGCAACAAATAATAATGAAAAAATAAAAATTATGACCGGAAGACAAGTTTCCTTGTATTTCTAGGGGTTAAAAAATATTGGATAACAACAACACACAATACGACAGATACACGAAAACAAATGAAAACAAAGGAACGGACACAAGTTAATTATTTCCACAGGAGAAAAGGAATATGAGTTTATGTACAAGAGGGGAAACTGTGGGATCTTTCATCTTTGAGTATAATATATAATATAGCAGTGACGTAGCCAGGATTTTTTTTCGAGGGGAGCTGATTGATTTTTTCACAGAGGTAGTTAATTTAGGGTCTTCCATAAGTTTAACATGCTGATAACGAGGTTTTTTTTGGGGTTTCCTATATGGCTATATAAATTTTTTTATTAAAACGTAGGTACTAAATCACATAAGTCTTACTATTGATTAAATAGTACACTTGTATACTTTAAGTAGTTGTGTCAATATTATATTAGTAGTAATATGAAATCAATTATTTTATAAAGATAATAAAAAAGCGATGTATTTTCTATTTTATGCTTACATTTTATATAATTAAACAAAATTCTATTTAATAAATATGAATACACGATAAATAAAAATAAAAATGAACATTATTTAATAAATAATTTATAAATAAATCAGTAAAGTATAATTAAAGACTTTTGTAGCGATTTTCATAGACTATAAAAATAATTTATAAATTTTCTTAAAATTTCGGGGGAAGAGGGGGCTGCAGCTCCCTCAACCCACTCACTGGCTTCGCCACTAAATATAGCGGATTCCTTCTGTAAAGTGATCCATATTCTAATATGAAGTAGAAAATGGCCACCAATTGGCTCTAAGAATTCAATTATTTAATAATTAATTACGTTCTTGATTACTCCAATATATTGGTTAGAGCGTTAGGGATCACCGCACCAAAAGAAAAACATAAAATTCTTATTTTCTTAATACATTAATTTGTATATGTATTTATAGTGATTAGTGTTTAGTGATTGATACTTTTCTTGTGTGATTTTAGATTCTGGGCGAAGCGAATGTATTGGTTTTACAAAGATGTTTTTTTATTTTTTTTTATTTGCTGTATGAAAACACTTTTTTGGGAAGAAATAATGGTCCGATTACTACAAGTAGGGTATGCTTTCGGTAGCAAATCATGTCTAGTTGGTACTTTATGTAGCTCATTTTTCAAATTTCTCAAAAGTTTTTTTCAAAGGGAGTAGAAAAACTACCAAAAAATGGCAGAAAATCAGCAAAACTACGATTTCTGTTATTTAAAATTGTTTAATTTCGTGATAACTAATTAAGTTTTGATTGTACGGACTTGAAAATATGTTTGAGTATTAACATAGATATTATGCAAGTGTGGTACAATTTTGGAATAGATCAGTTGATTATTTGGCCAAGTATAGAACTTTGAATTTTTTTCCAATAATGTTTAATATTTCCGGAAATTTTTAGTTTATTGCTTTGAAAATTTTGTCGAAGTATAATCATATACTACTTAATTTTTTTACAAAATATTTTAAAAATCGTGATTGACAATTTTTTTTTATAGGTTTTTAAAGTTAACATTCTCGAAAATCGGCAAAATTACGGTTTCTGTTATTTAAATTTTTTTAATTTCGTGATAACTAATTGAGTTTTGATCGTAGGAACTTGAAATTTTTTTTGAGTATTAACTTAGGTAGTATACAAGTGAGGTAAAATTTTGGAATGAATTATTAGTATAGTGTATTGTAATATATTGAGTTTCACTCAGAATTGTATTTTCTAATGCAATATTATTGCATTCAAATCTTAATTATAATAAACCACTAATTTTTCTGAGGACCGAAGAGACGAAGAAGGAACGCCTAAAATCAACATTTCCACTTTTTAATTTGTATATAAATTATTATTTTGTCTGTACATAAGTATACTAACCAATAAGCCTATATTTTAAATATATTAAATATTGATAATTGTTTTGTGTTTATATTTCGTTGATATTGAATTTTATTTTATTGTAACATTTAAAAATATAATCAACATTTTTCTAAAATTGGTCACACTACAATGCCTCTTTTTGCTCTTTAATTTATATGAATTCATATGAACCCCTTTATGTGGGTCCGATTGTGCAACGTTTCCCAGTTTTACAAATCTACAAATATAATAAACTATAAACTAAACATTTAGACATAGTTTAAAATTACGAACGATGAGTGCTGCTGAGCACCGATGTGACAAAACGTGTTACTAAACGACCGCCTCTCACACAACACACACACACAGGTTGTAGGCGGATTTACCCAATTAATGTGTGGAGGATGGTGAGTCTGTCACTTTGGCAATGAACAAAACAACACTAACCTAATTCTTGGACGACCGACGCATATACACGCTAAAGGGAGTCGGGGAATTTATGCTGATACTGGTCCAGCCCCGAATGATTATTTTCCGCACTGATGGAGAGACTCATTGTTGAGATTCAATGTGAAGTAGAGAAAATAATAGCCCGATTATCACGAATAAAGTATCGGTAACAAATTGCATCATCTTAGTAGGTACCTTATTCAGGTCATTTTTCGAATTTATCAAAAGTTATTCCCCGGGAAAAGAAAAACTGTGAAAAAATTACGGAAAAACGGTAAATTTGCGGTTGCGGTGAATATGATTTTAAATATTTTAGGATAATTAATGTAGCTTTTAGCGTAAGGACTCGTAATTTTTTTGAGTAACCTCATAAATAATTTACACAGGTGATAACTTTGGAACGGATTATCATTATAATATATTGTATATCTGACTGAATTTCACTCAGAATCGTTTTTTCGAATGCAATATTATTGCATTTGAATCTTAATTATAATAAACCATTAATTTCTTCGAGAACCAAAGGAACAAAGGAGAAACGTCTGGAATCGACCTTCTTGTTTTTTTATTACTTTTCATTAAAATGTGTTAAAATGAAAAAATTATAAATTTAAATATAATTTTAAATGTTAATGGTTTTTAAAGATCAAAATTTGATTTTAATGTTAGTTTTTCAATAGATAATTTTCAATTTTTCATCTGATAATTTACTATTCTAAGGCCGTTCTCCCAAGTTGAGTCAATTGTTGAATGTTTGAGTCAAGTATTGAAATCACAATTTTAATTACATTTTTTTTTCTGTGAAGAAAAATGTAAAAGTTGATTGTTGATTGTCAAATTTACTTGATGACTTTGAAATTTTAAGTACTGGTCATTTTAGCGGAAAAACTCCAATCTATTAATCCACGTTTCATAAAACAAACGATAATCACGCCATATTTTTTTAAAGTCGCGTAAAGTCGCATTGCCTCAGTGGGATGATGGCCTTAATGGTAAATACAATCGTTGTAAATGCAGTTGAGAATGAAGGAAATTGAATTTGTCAATTCAATAAGAAATTAATATAATTATAAATAAAATATTTGTATTACGGTCTATAATGTTAGTTTAAAGAAATTTTTTAGAAAAATACCAAGAACAATATTTAATTTATACATAAACATAAACATTTTTTTTTTTTTGATGATTGTGAGTGGAGTATTTTAATTACTCTTGTAGTTCCCACTTTAATTCTCGCTTATGTCAGACATAATCTTATTAAAACGTAGTAGTATGTAATAAATAACATTAATTTACAGGACAAAAAAAAAAAAATCAACACTTGTAACAGAAACAAATGTACTACTTATAAAATTAAACAACATTTGTAGCTTTACATTATTATTCTTTAGTATTAGTGACTATATGTATACTTATTTGTTGTTTAAATATATTATTCTAGTAAAGTATAATATAATATAGTTAAATTATAACCATACATGGATGTTGATATTTATTTTTTTAAATAAACCGGGTATTACTGTAATTAACGAATGAATGAGGTCACTAGCACAAGCGTTGATACTTATAGTAGGGTGGCTTAAAGACGATAATTTTGAAATGTTATTCTATTTTTAATATAATGGATCTTATCATTATTATATACAATTTATTGATAATTATTAACTATTAATAAACCTAATTAAATATTATCCTAAATTTTAAAATAAATACCTATTTACTCAAATTGTAATTCTAGTAATAGTCACATATGAATTGAGATGTGATATTGTTTTTGCGTTTATCGTGAGTTATTGATCATTAGTGTCCTCAAAATAAAATAAAATAGTGGTATACATCGATTTGTATGATAATTTATAAGAAACAAGTTGATATAATGTATTTGTTGTTATTAATTAGCGCAGGTTGCTATATACTTTAAAATAACCAAAATATCACAATAAAACACACTTTATAACAATCAATTTTATTTTAAAAACGTTTTTTAATATTATACCTCTCTTAATAGTCCAATGAACTTTTCTACTCTCTCATTTTCCCCACAATTAATGCTACATATTTATGCTAAGTAATTAGGTATATTATAGTATAAAGCTCAGTGGCGTAAACAAAGGGATAGAAGATACTTAGTCCCCCCAAAATGTGTTTAAGCTTCTTTCATAAAAAATATCAGGTATGGCAGTGTTGTAATTAATGGGAGGGATGAGTGGGCTGTAGTCCCCTCCCCCGAAATTTAAAATAAAAATTATAATTTTTTTTTTTTTTAGCCTATAATAGTCATTACTAAATCTTTAATTGTATTTTACTAATTTTAAATTGTCATCTTTATTTTGATAGTTTTTTTTATTGTTTATGAATAATACTTTAAACTAAAATTAGGTGGTTTTGGCGACGCATGAGGCTATAATGCTTTTTTGCTTTTATTATTTCTTAAGAATTTTTGCAGTCAGTAGTTTCTGCTTTAGAGCAAATTAAAAAAGATTCCGAAAATAACGAGTCCAAATTCAAATCATTAAATGCAGTTGAAACATTAACAAAATTTGACAGCAATATGTTTTCAAACATGTATTAACTCCTAAAATTAGTAGCCGTTCTACCTGTATGAACTGCTACAGCAGAAAGGAGTTTTTCTTCATTGAGAAGACTGAAAATCTTTGGAAGTCAACATCAGAGTCAATACTTGTCAAATTCACAATAAAATCTATTCATAGAGATATTGAGATTTCAGATGAATAAATATTGAACACATTTGCTAATAGCGGAAAGGCCCGAAGTTAAAATGGTCATTTTAATTGTATGTCATTAAATTATGAAATAATTTTAAAATGTTAAGTATAAATAATGTTAATTTTTTTTTTTATTCATCATGTATTCATATTTTTTAATTATGGTTTTATTTAATTATATAAAATAGAAGTACATTATATTTCATAAAAAAGAACTTACATTACATTTATTATTTTATTTTTAAAATAAGTGTAAAATAAAACCTCTCAATAAAGTCTAAATTAACCTAACCAGGAAATGGAGTAACTATTGTTTTCAAATTCAACTTAGATATACATTCAGTTTTCCAATAATATGAATTTAGCTTAATAGTATAATATTTAATAAATCATTATTTAAAAGAATAATATTAGTTTCATTCAACGTATTAAGTGAAAACAAATTAAAATTATATTTTAATTCATATTGATAAAATTATATCTATTATTTCTGTGATAAATTTCATAATAACAATATTTATGTACTTACGTTTAAAATCTTTCTTTATCTAGTAAGGTACTATAATATTATTATTATAGGAATATTAAGTAGAGCAACTACTCTTATTTATTTCTCTATAAACAAATATTACCTTTATTTTTTTTCTACATTTTAATAATTACTTAAAATTATGTTGCGGAAATTGTATACACATAATTTTATATTTAATTTTATATATAATATGTAAATTATTAAATTTAATGTTTTCTAAGTAAAATAATGATAACAAAAACAATAGTTTTATTGTTATTACATTTTTATATATTTAAATAAGTACAATATTATAATATATAAAACATTTTTTAAACGTTAATATTCTTGCGATGTTGATGCTTTACTAATTACCAATAATACAAACTATAAATACTTATATAAATAAAAATTATTAGAAAAATAATTTTTGAGATTTAAATATAGGATATGTATAAAAAAAATGGAGGATATTGTAAAAACTATTACGTAAATATCAATATAAAATTTCTATTCGAAAATTAATTGACATAATAAGATCTTTAAACCTAGTAATTACTACATAATGTAAATTATTATATATTTCCAACAAAAAAAAAAAAAAAAATAAAATAATAAAATAAAATGGTCATACTTTTGGTTTTCTGTTGATAATAATATACATTATATAAGTAGGTATTTATAGTAATAATACATAATTTTATTTTATAATAGAAACTCTTATTATCAAATATTATCGAAACATATTTGAAAATCATAATTGTACTTATATCAACATATATAGGCACACATTTTCACATGTTTTTCATGTTTTTTTTTTCGTTTTCAATCAACCTTTTTATTTTGTTTGTATGTAATTTTATAAAATTTCAAAAATAAGTATAGGAAAAAGCCTGTGTCGGCTAACATGTAAACGAAAAATAATTTAGGACAATTGCAGTTAAACGTGATCAGGCCTATCGTGTAGAATATACAAAATACAAATTGTATCTGAAAATTAAATATTAATTATTAAATATATACTTAAAAATTATTATGTAGAACTACATTAGACATAATACGAATTATTTTACTCACGATTTGTATACGAGTCAAATATCTCTTCCACCATAAATATTTTTGCATTTTTGGTCCAAGTGCTGCTAGGAAATAATATGTGTACATCACAACGTGAACAAACGAATTGATAATGGTACCAACTATTGCAGCATTTATATCTGTAAATTCATAGATACTGATATATAGTAACCTATTTGGTTTATGTTTGATTTCAGTATTTGGATAAAAATGTAATATCAATTTTTAAAGGAAAATGGATTACAAATTCAAATCCATTCATTAATTTTATTGTTCAAACTAGTACCTATGTGTTATTTGTTTTTAGAAATTACAAATAAATAGAATGATTTCTTACTTTTGATGAATCTTAAATGGAAAAAACACGTGAGCACCATGTTAACATGATGGTAAATATGTAAAAATGATACTTGTGATTGTTTTTTTCTCAAAATAAAAAATATCTAAAAATATATGAATTAAAGTTAGTTTTATAATGTTCAATAATTTATACATCATAAGCATTGCTCAATGAAATTTTACTAATAATAATTTTTTTTTTACTTACAGTATCTAATAAATCAATAATTTTCGATACTGCAAAATACCACGAAGCTTTATGAAACTAAAACATATTTAAATAGTATTACAATTTGTATTTTAATGAGTTTTTTTTCATAATAAAATACTGATAAACAGTATTGATTGTGTAGATTTGTAATGTTCAGTAGTTGAACATGTCTGTTTAGTGAAAAATGATAGAAACATGAAAATATTTAGGTATGTTGAACATTAAAATAAGTCCAAAAAAGTCAATTACCTTTTATCTAATCATTAATACTGAATATTAAAATTTTATTTGTATTATTGTCAACTGTTATTTTGAACTGTTGATATTATAATCATATTTTTCTTGTTTTACAAAATAAAAAGTATAAACATTTTATTAGTCTTTATACTAAATTATCATTAAAAATCTCATTTGAGATTTATACTATCTTACCTCGAGTAGTATGTGATTTTTGTTACCCGAATTTTCGGGATGACACGAATAGTTCCAAAAATAACTAGGTGCTTCTGGTGTAATAAATACCTAAAATGTAAATTAAATTATAAATTGTTTTCTGAAAGAATATTTTATATCAATAAATTATAATTAAAATTTTGAAAATTATTTATACTTAGAATATTGGATAGAACAAAAGGATTCAATACAATTATATTAAATATTAAGGTTAATGGAATGTATATTCGTGTATTACCAAAATTATTGCCATCGAAATTGTGTACCGTCAAAAAAGTTATATTCTTTGTCCCTTACATAAATCTAAAACGAAAGTATTCCTATCTGTCAATTTGTATGTTATAAATCCAATGAACGTTTTATTCTATAGATATTTAATGATAGTACATTTTTCTGAGTGCTTCTACAGGATCTTAAATAGAATATAGTAATTTTTTTTAAAAATCACATAAAGAATAATGTTAGAGTATAAATTATCATGTTTTAAGTAGTTACTGATAAACGTTAAATTAAAATTACTTTTTAAATAATAAATTACATTATTAATCATAGTAAGGAAAAAGTGTATTTAAGAATATAAATAATCATCATTTTCTTTTCGTTAAAAACCAAATATAATTTATAAATAAAACTTAATGTTTAAATTGTTTTGATAATCAGATAATTATGATATACTAATACTAATATACTTAATTATTCACGTACATAATAAATGTTTATTCAATGTAAAATTATACTGTAATTTTCCTTAGTGTACAAAATATATTTAATTGCAAATTCTTTTGATCTATAAAAGCTTAAATATTTTTTAGATTTTAACTATATGTATATTCAAATAAAAGTGACGCACTGTAAAGATTCAAAGATATATTAATTTGACTATTTATTAGTGTAAAAATATCCGTGTGGCTTCCGTAGCGGAAAAGAAACCACTGATCAAGTTAGACAGATAATAGAAAAATGTTTAGGATTCAGTACTGATGAACATCTATTATTTATTGATTATCGACAAGCTTTCGATAGCCTAAATAGGTCAGCAATGAACAAAGCAATAGCAAAAAATGGTGTACCTGATAAAATAGTAAAACTAATAACTATTACCCTTGAAAAAAAAAAACGACAAATGTCATGATAGGAGGGTCAATGAGTTACTCATTTAAAATAGATTCAGGATTTAGACAAGGTGACGTCCTATCAGCAACACTGTTCAATTGTTTAAATTGTTTTGCATGAGGTTGTAAAAGATACAATTAAAATAGGAAACATTATAATCAAGTCATGGTAAATCTGCGTCTATGCAGGCGATTTAGTAATAATAGCAAGAAAAGAGGATACCATGCTCGTAGTCTACTGTAGTATAGAATATAAGGGACAAAGGACAACAATTAACGAAGAGAAGACCAAGTACACGAGACTATCCGCAGTGTGCAGAACATTATAATCGGTCAATATAGTTTTAAGGGGGTAAAATAGTTCGCGTATCTTGGTTCCTCTCTTAATAACAGTAACAATATGTCGGAGGAGATTAAAAGAAAAACTATGGCCGGCAATTGCGCATAGTTTGCCAATATCATACTCCTCAAATCAAAACTGCTGTCGAAAACTACCAAGATGAAGCTATATAAAAACTTGTTCGACCTGTAGTCTGTTATGAAGCTTAAACTTGAACATTGTCAAAAGCAAACTCCAACAGGCTAAAGATATTCGAAAGAAAAAAATAAAAAAAAATACATGGAGCACTGAATGAAGAGGGAAGATGGAAGATACAGAGTAACAATGAAATTTAGCAGATTTTAGAAGACGAAAATATGGTAAAATGTATAAAATCAGATAGACTTTATCAGTTGGATCATGCGGAAAGAATGAATAAGGAAAGAATACCCAAACGCGTAATGTTGGCAAGAATGTAAGGAACCAAAAGATAAGGACGACCAAGGAGTAGATGGATAGACGAAGTAAAGAAGGATCTACAACAGATGGGTATATGGAACTGGAGAAGTATTGCTAAACATCGGGAGGAGTGGAGAAGAATTATTTTGGAAGGCAAGGGTCACTATGGCCTGAGAGGATTACGAGTAGTAGTAGTATTTATTAGTATAAACTCACGTAAAGTACGATATAACTGTTAAATATGACTTGCATAAAGTTATATGCAAGCATTATTTTTTTAATATTGAACGGTTTACGGGATTCCATAAATTTTGGACCAAGTTTGAGTACAAACACGAGATAGGCAGCTAAAATAGTTGCTATTGGCCATGGCGAATTAACAAATTGCCATGAATCGACCGTTTTATCTAAAAAAAAAAAAAAAAAAATGAATATAGTTATAGATATATTTATTTAAATACAAGTAATTATATAATATTTACGTAAAAAAATATATAAATATATTTTTTGACTAATTAAGTATAAATATTATATTGACATACGAGTATATGATAATAATAAAATAAAAATTTGTTTTTAAAAAATACATACCAGACTTAAATTCATTGAATAATGACTGTAAAACACCGTTTTGTGTGCTATGCATGATGTTGTGTATCACATTCATAATTTTAGATATTTATATTACTACAACGAGCCAAATCTACAACAATAATAAACAAATGATGTAATAAATATAATTTAAATATAATTTTAACATAAACCATATAAACTTTTCCTGATTAATATTACCAAATACAACACACTTTTATCGTTTTAATCACTTTATCGCTTAAAAATCATAAACAATTTTGTTTAATATTAAGTAATATATTATAAAATATATTAATTGTTTATTATATATTATATTTATATATATATATAGGTTACCATTAAAGTATTAAATACAAATAATTTATGAAATAACTTAGTAGTTTATTTTATAAAGAATTAAAATACATAGCTTCTATTTTCATACCATATTGATAAATGATTATACTATAATATGTAAAAATTGTACAAATATACAATTAAAAAGCGGGAAGGTCAATTAAGGATGTTCCTCCTTCGTCTCTTCGGTCTTCGGAGAAATTAGTGGTTTATTTTAATTATTAAGATATGAATGCAATGATATTGCATTAGAAAATACGATTCTGAGTGAATCTTAATATATTATAATGCTCAGAATCTAAAATAAAAATTGCCAGTGAAAAAAAATGGTAAACTTTTTAAACGCTAAACTAACTTTAGTAAAAAAAATATTCAACAATTAGTATAAATGTACCTGATATGGATAAAGAAGAGACATCAGTTTTGTAGTAATAATGGTACGATTATACAAAAGACAAATATATTCAATAAATTATTAATATAAAATATATTTAAAAGAGAAAAAAATGAAACATTTACATGCTCGGCTACAGTTTACTGGTTTTACTAAAAACTGGCTATCAATGTTCCGCAAATTAGATCTATTTCTTTAAAATCGCTGTAGCGACTGAATAATCGATGGGGACTGGACAAGGACTTTAAATGTTTGTGCACAACTGAATGTATGATAAAAAAATTTATTTGTCTTAAGAATAATATTTTATGTAGGTAATTCAAAATGTCAAAAGTTTAAGTTCTATAAATAATTAATATATTTAGCCTATATACTTATTTATAACATTGAATACAAATGTTTACAAGATATGCATAATACTTACTTGTAAGAATATGTATAAGACATTAATTCTAAATAATAAAAATTGTTTATCTACTTTGACTAGTAATGATGTAAATACTTAAACTATTGCCATTTTAGAATGGTGTATAATAAATATAATTATTTTAGCTATTTTATAGAATATCTAGAAAGAGTAGATACCTATTTAATTAATATTAATGTACATACTTTAACTAAAACAATATGTAAATTTATAAAATATCGAATTTCATATTTTAGTAGTAACACATACACATATGTATATATATAAATTATATTATAGTATTATTATATTTATGTTATAAATTAAACAAAACTTAAAAAATGTGTTTTTTAATGAAAACCAGTACAAATTAAAGATGATTATAATATTTAATAAAATAATATTATGTATCTAATATTTTGTATATTTGTTTAAAAATAAAATAATGTTCTTAATAATTAAAACTCTTAATAAGTCGAAAATTATTAACTTTCTATTTTTGTCAGTATTATCATTAAATGTTGATTCTTATTGAGAGATAATTTTTATTTTAAAATACCTATAATTAGTAACAATAGACATAGGCTATAAGGTGTCAAATTACAGTTAATCGTATTGGTGAAAATATAAATTATATACGAAAGTATATCGGTCATGTTGAAGTTATTTGTAAATAAATACCTACTTGAATAATATTATTGCATAGCATTTCTTG
>CM023357.1:28858698-29124452 GCA_013282895.1 Eriosoma lanigerum
TTTCAACAACGAATTGTAAAAGTTTATACCAATCCAAAGAGAATTATTATCTCTTTCAAATTAAATGCATTACATTGTGAATTTATTGAAACCTTTTTGATTTAATAATATAATAATTTAAATCTTACTTAAAACAATCGTTTCTCATTTAATATTAATTTTATAAATTTGAAGATGTTCACTGTTTTATTAAAGTACCTGAATTTTACGCATTTAAACATTTATATTACTATAACTTGAATAATTTTATTTATAAAATAATAATCTATCCTTTATTCTTAAGAATTATATTTAAGCTAATTTTAAATTTTGATGGTGTTACTTTTATTATTATTATTATTAAATACATTATAGAATTTATATGTTAATTTTGCTATCATTTTGTTATTTTTAACATTTAAATAGAATTGCAAAAAATTTTTATTTTTATTTTAGATTTAATTTTGTTTTGTATTTAAATTTATTATATATATAATAGGTACCTGTAAGTATTAACATTTTGAAATGTTAATGTTTTTGTACTTCCATAGTTTAATAACTGTTATAGAGAAATATGAAATAACTTACAAATAATAATAATAAATTTATTATACTATTTGTCCATTACATTTTTAATTAATTATTTAATTTTTACTTTACATATGGTCGTAGATACTTTAAATTGAATGCAGCTATGATCAGGCTATCAATATTTTTATCATAAAGATGCTGAATTGAAATAAAAACGTTATTTTATTAAACTTTATGAAATAAATTTGTAATAAAATAAATTTTGATAAATATTATCACATAATTATAAGTTGTTTTAAATTATATAAATACGTTTAACCTTATTGATTTAATAAATGTTTTTTTTTTATTTTGCAAAGTTACTAGGTAATTGTTATAATTTTCCGGTCTGCAAAAAAATTCATTGTTCGTCTTTGGATAACAGCTATTACATCTTAGATGATTCGGTTTATAATTCATTTTTAAAATACGTTTCGTTAATAATAGAGTATTGCAATTTGTGTGTATTTGTGTATAATAATAATAAAATCTTACTTTAAAAATGACGTGCGATCGTATTGTCCGATAAATCATCCGTCGTTTTATTAATTTTACGTAAATTTATATTAGTTATGACCAAACAGCAATGAATAGTATAACATAATGTGTTACTGAATAAGTTCTTTTCGATAACGTTTGACACTTCATTACACGCGAATGACTTATTAACTGAACAATATTCTTTTACCACTTTCGGTAATATTATATACTTATATTATAGGTACAAATGACACATTATAATTATTCGCTAATAGACTATTAAATATATGGCGTATAATTAACAAACTATACTAACAGATAACTATACTAGTTTCTGATAATTATTAAATAATAATAATAATAATTTTTATTTATAGGCAAGTTTTAATATTACTATGTATTTGTTTTATACAGTACGTACCTATATAGTAAATCGATACCACAATAATTTGCAAGTACAATAAAAATATTTGTTTATTATATATGTATTAATCAATGTTTATAATAAATAGGAATATTATTAAATATAATAATATTATTAAAATTTCATTTTTTTTTTTTACAGTATTACTAATACGTTATATTATGATTTTAAGTGGAAAGTTGTTGTTTGTTTAGATATTTACTACTGATACCAAATAATGAGTGGTTACAAAAATAAATTATTGAGATAATGTCTAGAAGTAGGTATTCATTCTCATCATAAACTGTTCGTAAGCTATGTAGTTATTAACTATTGATCAATTATTGTTTTTTGACGTTTGTTAGCCTTAAAATTTTCATTAAAATACGTTTTATTTTTACTATGCACCATATTATACGAAAAGTTTGGAATAAAAACAGAAATGGATTTCTAGTTAATTAAATTACTTTAATGTTTAAAACATGTATTTATTACGTAATTGTAATATGTTTTACTTTTCAGCATCTATTTTATATTTATATGATATGTCGATAAATACGTGTACCGGGTACTTACACATGGAAAAATTTTAAATTCGTTTTACGTATATGAATACTAGGTAAATAGCTAGATATCTAATGTGGCTAAGTTAATAGTTTAATACTACTTATAATAATTTTTTTAACAAGTGTTTGTTTATATAAAATGTATAATGGATAATGCAATTTTTCTAATTACTGTTTAGAATGAATGTTTCTAGCACTGACATTAACAATAATTATAACCTGTAGAAATAATATCTAAATAGCCAAATAGGTACCAAGAATAACACACATATTATGACACAATTTATGTAAAATTGATATCTACGTGATTTTTACATTAGGGAAATTCAGGATTTGTAAATATTTCACTTAAATACTGCATAATATCATATTATAATAATTATACTCAAAAACATTGTCAACACATATTATAAATGATTTATCCGCATTCTAAATTTCTTATTACAATTTAAATTAAATTTTTTGATATATTATTATTTTCAATTTTGTACCTATAAAACTAAAAAGATTTATAAATTGATTTTCTCAAAATATCAAACAAAATGCATAATATGTAGTAAAGACTATTGATCACATACAATATTGTAATATGTAGGCAGTTATTAGTGAAGCAGTATAATATACCAATTTACTTTTAACTCTGGTCAAATTTAAAAAAAAAATTAAAACGTTTATAAATTATCTATCATGAAAACCAAATAATTATAAATATTTCAAATTAAATTTAGTTAATTTAAATTTATCTTGTAATTATGTGTTATATATTTTTTTAAATTCGCTGGCAGAAATTATTATATTACAACTTAGCCGGTTAGGTTATAGGTATGTACATATCATTATTTAATTTTAGATAAATTACAAACGGTAAACTTTTTATTTTAGACTTTATTAAAGTTATAATCCATAATTAGGTACAATTAGATAATATTATATTTGTATAATTAACTAAATTTGGTACTTAAAATACAAATCATTTTTGCATAGACATAAAATAGTATAATAATACCACATTAGACCAAACAATATAATATAATAAAATGGTTATAAGTATAATGAGTTTTTTTAAAAAAATTGTATTAAATTGAAACAAAATACGAATATTGAATACTTTGTATTTATTTTTTAATTTTTAATTTTAATGTTGTGATTTCAAAATCATTAAAATTATTAGATGATTATTAGCAATACTTTCTACTTCATAATATAAAACATTAATAAAATATATACATTTTAAGTTCATGGATCACATGGATAATAATATCAGAGATTATATGTGTACTTCACTAACCTTCCTAAGATTATACTTATCTTTCAGACATAAATAGTTAGGTATTCCATATAGATTGGTTTCTTAGAAGATATTATTTATGTTCGATAATTTATGTATGTACCTTAATCATATATCTATAGTAAAACTAATTACTAATTACTAAGAAACCATATCCTTACTAATTAGTATAAAGTCATAGCACAATTTAAGATACTAGTATCTTAAATCGTGGGTCTTTGGAAGAAAAGAGTTCGTAAAATAAAGTAAATAAATTATTTGTGATGGATATCGTTTGTAAATTATTGTATTAATGAGTCAATAGATAAATTTAAAATAGCAATCATTATAATAAAATTATAAAATAGTTGTAATTTTTTTGAAACACATCAGGAACTTTGACAAATTTATTTAAAGAAGGAATAAGACAATTTTTAAATTGTACATTTTTGATATATTTATACATTCGAATATTATAGCAATACTGCCTGTCAATTTTTAATTTTCACAGTTTTTGAATTGTATATCAATATTACGACTTTGCAGAAAATATTTTCGATAATGAAAATTTAAAGTACCTATATAAGAAGATTTAGTCAAGAAATAAAATGTATAATACCCGAATAATCTTGGAATTATTGCATACAATTAAATACTTGGTCAACGAATGTGTGTTATACCATAATATAAAAATTTAAATTTTGGTAGGTTTCAATATATGACTTAAAATATATATCAAATAGGTAATCGTTTAATCTATAGAATAATCTATTAATACGATTTATTCCTATATATTCGTAATGTAAATTGTTCAACTTTCTTTATTTAACCTATATTAATAAGAATTCTTAAATAAAAAAAAAAAACCTATAAAAAAATGATTCAATATTATTAAATTGAATAATTTATACATTTTGTAATAGTTATTTTAATTGTACTTTCATACAAAATTGTGTAAAATGTGCCCATTGTTGCGTTGAATTTTCCTGTGAGTCTCACTATTTAATAATATTATAGTTAATATATTTTAGAAGAAAAACAATAGTTGGGAAGTTCATTGGGTGAAATTACATTAATTTATTTTGAAATTTCGATATGCAGTAGGTATTCTGATAAGTGGTATTTATACATATTAAACGTTATTTAAAATTGTATGCTATAGATCTTGTATCTTTAACTTAGGTATACATAATATAATATGTGAGTTTAATTATTATTAAATACTTTTATATTGGTCCTTATTTTATTATTCATATTTAATAAGTAATATCATTATTTAAATAATTCAACACTTAAAGATTATAATTGCAGTTATTTATATTATTCATTTTGTTTAAAATTACAATATAAAATATTCAATGATTTATAATTAATTACGTTTTTAAATTAAAATATCATTATATTAGGTAGGTACAAATGTAGTTTAAATAATTCAAATATATTTTATTATTATTTTTTTTTTTTATATTTTTATCATAATATAATAGTTTTAATTACAATATTTGAGAACAATTAATTTAATTTTTCCTTAAAGTAAATTTTTATTGTGAATTTAAAGTTTTAAACGAATTCCGATGACTCCGTATCATAGTTCTATGAATACCTAAGTTACAAAATCAAACTATTTTATAGCTAACTTTAATATTAATTTAATAATAAATATATTACATATACAGTTATAATATAATTTGAAATATATTTCCAAACAAAAATATAAGTAGGTAGGTACAAAAATAAACAAGTTACAATATTTGGCTATTTTTGTTGAAAATGGAATCGAAAATATTAATTTAGTATATTTTGTATAAAATAATTTTACATTAACATAATATGATTTTTTTTCTAGTTGATAAATTTACTAGATAGTTAAAATTTATTTCGAAAACTGTATTAATTAAAGCAAATTGTAACAGTAATTTTTGTAAATTAAATATTTGTATATCTACATAATAAATCATACATAACATACTTTATACCTATATTGATTATAAACTATATTTAACTGACTTGGTAACATTTTCAAGTATTAATTTTTATTGACTAATTATAAATTTTGTTTATTTATTCATGCGTTTGTATATATTTGAAAATATGTATATTTGTAACCTATAATACATAGAATCTACTTTATTTTAAATAGTTTTTAAAATTTAATTTTCTTGTATTGATAATTTGTTTATGAATTATATATTTTAATAAAACATGTATAAAGATTACTGTTTTTATAACGTTATTAATAATTTAGCTTCCGAGGTCGAAATAATATATTAGAAGTATATACCTATTAGAATTATTCTTATAAATATCAACATAAACATCATTAAATTATAATTAGGTATTTTATGAGTCATATACGTAATATCGTTTGATATAATATACATGTAACTATTTTGGTCAACTTTAAATATTCTATATTTATTATTATTTTTTTTTTTAAAATTATTTGTTATTGTTGAACAGTTTAAAAAATCCATCAATTTAAAAGTAATCTTTTATTAAATGATATCTTGAATAATATTTCTTCATAAATAAATAAGAGTTTTAAATACTACCGTTCTTGTCCTGATTTCAGAAAATATTCCTCTGGGTACTGCCAGTATTAGGTATTACTCTAATATTAAATAACTTTTTTCTAAAAGATCAACCAACATTTTTGTACTGGAATTCGGCGATGAAATAATAATACTTACGAATCACTTAGACCCTTAGAAATGAAAATGAAAAATAAATCATGCAAATTCCTCAAATCTGACTTTTACATTTTACCTTAAACAAGTTATAGTAGATTAGTGGAACATTATGTTATTTTCAACGAACAGATTATTTCTGAATCATTCAAGTGGTTTTAATTAATTTATATATTTATTATACAAATATAAATTAAAATATATATTTAATTGCAGTTAATGCATTTCCGTAAATTATTATGAAGCTTCAAAGAAATCAAGACAAACATCTGCAGATGAGTTTCGCGAAATTAGTGCGTACTTTTGTGGTTTTACGATCTTTTAAGCGGTCACAAAAATATCGTACATCTACCAAGTGCTCGTATACTTTGTAATTCTCTAACGTTTGGTTTAGTTATGTAGAAATAATCTGTTAGTTTTGATATTAGTTGTTTTATCAATTTTTTTTCATTTTAAACGATATTGTTCTTGAATTAATTGATGCGCAAGAAATGTGTTCAATAATACAAGTCTTGTTTTTATTATTGTTGTTTTCTACGTTTTTTTTGCTAAAAAGATCATCGAGTTATTTTTCAGTATAAAATTCCATATTACTGATGAAATATGAAACGTTATCTACTACGGTGGATACAAATTGTTATGTTATATTTAAAAAATAAGGAGTAAATTTTTGCCAAATTACAAAAAATACTATTTTTCTATACGATTTTTTATGTAGAGAATGATGTTAATTATATTATTATAAAGTGTTATTTTAGATTCTGAACCCAGCGAAAAATGTATTCGTTTTACAATAATATGGATTTTTTTTATATATGAAGGCACCTATGTAATATATATGCTCCGATTACCACAAATAAGGTATGCATTCGGTAGAGAACTTTATTTAGGTAGTTTTTAGAATTTCTCAAAAGTTTTTCTTTAGGTTAAGGAAAACTAATGACAAATGTTTAAAGAACGCTAGAAATTGCAGAATTTATATTTTTGATGATTTTGAATTTCATTATTTTATGATAAGTAATTTCTTTGGTACAAATGATATGATTAATAAAAAAATTGTATACAAAAAATATTTTTTTTGCATATTGTTTAACAAATATTTAGCTTTGCTCAGAATTTTTATTTCGAATACAATATTATTGCATTCAAATGTTATTACAACATAAAAGCTGGGGAATCGATTTTGGACGTTTCTCTATCGTCTCTTGGGTCCTCAGAAAAATTAGTGGTGAAATGTTATTGTGTTATAATATTATATTTAGTATTTAAGTGCATTAAATCATGACCTGCCTTAATTTCGACAAAGAGTGTGAAAAAAAAAATACTTATTGTATATAAACTGGGATTAATAATTACCTCGCACGCGTGACTAAATATATATTCTAAAAAATGGACAATACAAGGTTCAGCACTATAATTTTAAACCCCACATATAAAGGTAAAGAGCATTTAATAACAAATGTTTTGTAATTTTTGCCTATTTTTTTTGTAAAAAATAGAAAAATTATTTAAACAATACATATTAAGTTTCATATAACATCTAAAAAAATATATATTAGTATATAATTGTATAATTTTTCTACTATTCTACTTTTGTATTAATTAATTTTTTAATATTTGTGGTATATTTCAGTGGCGACATTTAGTGGGGGTATTTATACATTTGCCGTAGTCTATAATTAGCCAAATCCTAAGTCGGCAGATTTCAAAAATAACAACCCCTTATTGATTACAGCTTATAATAAAATAAAATACACACAAAAAAATGACCCCTCCCACTCCTGTTCTTGAAAAAAACGTCGGCAAATTTATGGGTCTGCCCTAGTCTAGTAAAAACTGAAATGACGCCACTGGTACATTTATTAATGAACTATGTAGTATAAAATGTTGTTAAAATTTTAAATAAAACATTTACTTAATAAACACATAGAAGTGTGTATTAAATCAATTTTGGTATAGTTATAAAAATTAATTTATATATTTGATACATCCATTTAGTAAAATCGATCTTTTCATAAAGTTTGATTATCCATATAGCAGAATTATTACATTAAAATGTATATTATATTTTTTAGTTTGCCCGTATAGATTGTACTCGCAAAATATTTGATTATGTAGAAGTTGAAGAAATCGGAGTTTGAATAATTTTATTAATATTACCTATATACCAATATGTAATGATATAACAGAAGTGGAACCTGATCAAAAAGAAGCAGGAGCGATAATTTGTAAAACATGTGATATGTAAATCCAAAGAAAATAGTATAATAATTTAATTTTTTTTTTTTAGACAAGTCAAAAAAATATAACGAATTTTGAATTTAACATCGAATTGTGTTGCACCAAAAGTTGACAAAGAACTGAAAGATCTGTCTTACATTATATGTGTAATAATTAAGAAAAATACATACATTGTACCTACAAGTTAGAAATCAAATATAAAATGATTAAAGGATGAGATTGTTTGTAAAAATGTCAATCGTTTTTATTAAATGAGAAATGTGCATTAAATAATGCAACAAATGATGATGAACAATTGAACAGACGAACAAATCATTCGTGAAATGTCACACGCGCATCTGGAGATCAAGGTTTTTCT
Source organism: Eriosoma lanigerum (assembly GCA_013282895.1). Classification (NCBI taxonomy): domain Eukaryota; kingdom Metazoa; phylum Arthropoda; class Insecta; order Hemiptera; family Aphididae; genus Eriosoma; species Eriosoma lanigerum. The sequence continues at coordinate 28,867,250 of CM023357.1, forward strand.
TCTTATTCTTTCAAGTCTAAAAATGCTTGTGAAAGTATACAATGTAGGTATACTTGTTTTTTTTAAAAAAAAAAAATGTTGTGTAATAGACGATGTAATAACTTGCAACCTCGATTAATAACAATTTATTCTAAGTATATTCATATAAGTGATGTTTTTATTATTTATATATTAACTATATGTTTTAACTATTAAAATTAAAAAAAAATATATATATATATTTCACTACCTATGATATGGATAAATATAAACCCATATTTCATCCATTTAATGAAAATATTAAACTGAGTGGATGCAACATGTACCTAAATCATATATATATATATATATACGGGGTGTTTCCCTTTTTGTTATGACTAAAATTTGTGAATGATCCTATTTTTTTAAATTTGAAACTTTTAAGTTAACTAACATTATATATTATTTTAAAATTAAATTGATTGAAAAACATACTAATAAAAGATTCCTCGATCACTAAAATCTCTATTTTTATGTGTAACACGATATTTGCGATTTTCAGACGATATCATCTGTTCAATTTACGTGTTCCATTTTACGTTTAAAATCATACACTTCACTCAGATTTAAAAAATAAAAACTATAGAGAAAAACTATTCGTTATGACGACTTTTGATCAAGGCAATCATTCTGGAATATTTAGAAAAATAAGATACAGAGAAATTGGATCTTGATTAAACCATCGTTAAAAATAAAAAAACGATAAAAATAAATGTATATATATATATATATATTCATTCTGGCTAGTTTAATTAAATCATAAAGTGTCTTTAGGTAGTTGATTTTATGTTATTATTTCATATCTTATACTATTATGCATATGATTATACTTATTGTAATTGTAAATATTTTTAGTATAAACTTATAAAGCACAAAATATGTACTCATCGTATATTATTATAAATAGGTATTGATATAATTATCTTAAAATTTTATAACGGATAAGTGTTTTCATTTTCTATAATATAATTAATAAATTAACATTGAGCATTATGTATACATTATTATTTAATAATAAATTCTATACAAATGCACATTATTACAATGAGGTTCTTTTTACCTAATTTTATTATTTGTATATATATAATTTTTCACAAATATTATTGGTAAATAAATATGTTGGGTAACTTTATTTGTGTAATAGATAATTTCCTATATATTTTGTCTTTAAATTTGCATTAACTATAATTATTTTTTTTTTATACATGTAAGTTTTATACTGTAAAAATGCCAGTTTAGATATAGTGTTTAATATTTTTAATTAATTAATTTGTTTGTTTATACCTATACGTATTGTTATAAAATAATATCGTTCTATTTACCTATAATTACTTTCTAGAAAGCACTAAACATTAATTGACGAAAAATATTATAATAATTGTTAACAATTATATATTATTCGTAAGGACATGTAGTAAAATATAAATGAACAAATAGGTTATTCGCATGGATAAAATCCTGATATAATGAAGTAAAAATATAATATAATAATTTAGCTTACCTATAATTAAAAATATAAAACAAACGTACCACTTCAATTGCGTTAAGAAATACATACATATTTTTAATTTGGTATTAAACAAAACAAAATAATATTCATAAATTTAATACACAGTATATTCGATTTAATAAACTTAATACATTAAAACATTTCAAGTATTAACATTAGAAGTATAAGCAAATCTCATGAATTCATGATAATACAAGATGAAAATATAAAATAATAATAAAACGTAATTTATTATGTGAATGGGAATATGTCATAGATGGTCAAAGTAAGTCTATTCTTCGTTTACGTTTGTTGATATTGACTACTTATAATTATAATGTAGAGGAAATAAATATTTAACTAAATGATACAAAAATAGTTATTATCTATTACATAAAAATGTGATTAATGTCTATTAATCTTTTTTTGCAACAATGACAACACGTCGTGATTGAGAAACAAAAAAATAATATTTTAACATAAGATCGATAACAAAACAAAAGAAGAAAAATGATTAGGTATATTCGTCGTTGTATTATTAAGAAAACGACAGATTTGCGCGATGCGAAATACATAAATTATGTCGATTAAATAATACCTTCATGTTCATTTACTATAAGGATAAACATAGCCACTGTGATGATGATCACACTATAATAACAATATTTACTTAATATATATAATAAACAAAATAATATAATATCACATTTTACCGACAAAATATTTTATATATAAAACAAAGCTAACGATCCACCGATTCGTAGATCGAGTTATTGATGTTTTCTTCATTCATTTTAGTTTTTGTGCACTTTTATTTTGAGCTGTTGTTGTTGATCGTATGTCCTCTTGTAAAACATTAGGAACAAATACAGGAATAAAGCGACATCAGCGACCACATACAGCATAAACAATCTTGGACAGTCACAATTCAACACGTACAGTCCCAAATTATACGACATAATCGCTAGGAATTGAATCTAAAAATATTGTTATTGGTTAATATATATATTTTTTTTAATTCAACAGCATCATAATATATGATTAAAAAAAAAAAAAATGTATAAATATTTAATACTATTATTAATTCACTTACAATTTGCATACGGGTCAGGTATTTCTTCCACCATAAATATTTTTGCATATGTGGACCCAAAGCTGACAAGAAATAATAACTGTACATAACTGTATGAATGAATGAGTTTATAAGTCCACCAAATACCAATTGTTCTCCTAAAAATTAAAAATAATTTCATATAGTTAACGCAATCATAATAGATATGCAAATTATATATTATTTTAATATATCAAAATTTACTATGAAATTGTTTACATTTTGGTTAGGTATGATCTGTCTGGTTTTAAAAAAAATACATGTTCAAATGGTTGATTCTGGTTATAAATTTATGAAAATTTTAGTTAGACAAATATTGGTGGTAAAATATTCAAGAGAGATAAACATACTTTTAAAAGTTATAACTAAATTTTAAATTTATTTCACATTTCCCTAAATATTTCTAACTTCCGTTATGAATTATCGTAGTAAAGTGGGGTAACCTGTAATTTAATTTATCTATCTGTTGAGTTAAACAGTCAATTCAAATATTAACCAAATATTCAAATTAAAATTTAGAATTAAATTGTGCATATTTAATGAAATTTTTAAAACTACTGAATGAAAATTGTATAATATTACATACTTAATATAACATAGAATAGGTAAATAAAAGTGCGATTATAAAATAATAATACATTTACATATAATTTAATATGTACTATAGAATTACAACGTTATTTACCTTTTATGAACCTCAGGTAGGCCCAACATGTGATTACCATATTAACATGATGATAAACGTGCAAGAAAGATACTTGTGATTGTTTTTTTCTTAAGATGAAAAATACCTGTAATCAAATTAAAAAAAAAAAAAAAAAATATTTATATTAAAGCTTTTAAAGTTACAATATTGTAAAAACAATAAATAAATAAATGTTAAATTATAATCATGATTCAAGTATACGAATTTACAATATTGTATTTAAAATTGAGGAATTAGATATTATAATGAAATAATTACTTTAGGTACTTAATAACTAAAATATTACGTATTGGATATTTAGAAAAAAACTGTTTATAACAAGAAAATATAATATTGCGAAAGATTGTGTGAATAAAGAAATAAAGAAAAAAAATTCCTTTATAGAATAGTTGCATGTAAAAAATATCAATTTCTTTTATAGCCTATAGTATAAGAATGTTAGGTTAGGTTAGATAAAAAGGTAACTTATTATTTAATAGTCACATAAATATCATTGTAAAGGGTTTTTATGTTTTTCTATATTATTATATACTTATTATATAAAGTTTTTAATATTCGAAAATAAATGTTATACTGAGATTTGGGATGAAAGCAAAACGGTATTTCAATAAACTTTAATGTCAAAATATTTAATATAAGATGGAATAGATAGATGATTAAACAGAGACAATAATTTGAAAACTATGCATGTACAAATCTCTCCAATTCACCTTATAGTGCATATTATAATATTCCACTCTATATTGATCGACGTTGACGTATGCAAATTGTTTTCACCGATTTTGTGGTAAATTCCAATATTATTAAGATATGCCGTATGTACAAGAAGGTATAAAGACCGATTATAGAAGGATGGAAATATTCAAAGAAACCTGTAAGTCATGCAATTAGAATAGATTATGTTGACCTACAAAATTTTCCAATAAATTTATTTGAATAATTTTATATGCATTTTATTTAATATTATTCGTATATAAAGTTTATTTTAAATTAAATACTAAAACTTAATTTAAATACATATTTAATCGTTTAAAATGAAAAAAACAAAAACAAAATATATAAAATAATATTAAAAATGATTACACTTTTTAGCACTCAAAATTAAAAATAATTATCAATAGAATAGTATATTATTTTTTAATTACACAAATCTTTAAATCGCTTCATAGAAAAATGATAAAATTGTGATTGATTAGAATTATATTTTAACTTCAAGAAGAGCTTCAAGGTGCACATGTATTTTTAAAATCCTTTGATAGTGAAAATTTATAGTAATTTAAAATGTATTAAATAAAATAATAAAAATGGCTCTAATAACATGATATCTTAACCAAAATAGTAAAAAACTATAGATATTGTATGCATACTTATAAATAATAATAATAATAAGTATTTAAATATTACTGTTCCAAAGAATTTAAAGTTCCTATAATAATTTTAAATAAAACTTTAATGAATCTCAGATCTATATAAGGAACACATACAATTATTAAACTATTTCGTAATGAATCTAAAATTTTTAATTTTTATTTTATGAATTTTATGTAGTATAAATAATATGTAATTTTTGTAATACAAAATTAAAAAAAAAAAAAAACTTATAAATTAAAACATAATATTATTCTCATAAATAAAAAAATTCTTATTTTTTTTCAAATACATAAAATAACAGTTTTAATAAAAATTAATTAAAACAAATTACAATTAATCACTCAATGTATCTAATTATATTTTTTCAAATATATAATGAATGCATATATATTTTACTCAATTTAATAAAAATCTCTAAACTATTTAATTTAATTTTTATTGACGTTTATACTTTACTAATTTATTCATTTATTATTAAGAATTCAAATCTATCATATTATTGTGATTCCAAGGATCGTAGTTATTACTGATAATATATTTAAAATTGAATTTTAACTAAATATTGTATATTTGTACTTTTTAAATAAATATTTTTTTATAATAGACAATTACTTACCGTGTCTAAAAGATCAATAATTTTGGAAATGAAAAAATACCATGAACCTTTATTTAACTGAAACATTAAACAATGATATTTAAAATTTAAAAAAAAATGTCATAAAAATACATTAATATATATATAGAGTATGAATATAATATATAAGTATAATATATGAGTAAGAAGTAATATACTATAATATAATTAGATAATTTTGTATTGTATCATACAATTATGACTAAGCCCGTTCAATTTTAATTTTAGATTATTATTTAAAGGTCTTAGTGTTTCTGTATAAAATATTCTTTAAAAAATAAATATTAAATCCAAAAATAATATTTTCATTAATTTGGCTAAAATTATAAAAATATGATTTGTATTATAAATATGAATTGTCACTTATTTATAATAGATACCTAATATAAAATATAAAATAAATGATTATAGCTATTCAATATTAGATAGAACTCCAAATAAAATATACTATATATTGCACATTTAAATTCATAACACACTCATTAGAAGGTAAGAAAACTTGCATGGTTTCCTAAATTTATAATTACCTACATGACGGAGGATATATTAATCAAAATTACAACTTAATTTATATTGAATTTATATAATTTAAAGTTTTTATTCGTCATAAATTTAAAAAAAATAATATTGTCGATTTTCGAGATTTTTTATAAAATTTTAATTGATTATACATTTATAGGAGTTTTAAGTTTTTCATCTTTTAGTTAATAAGAACTTCATTTAACTGATGACTTTCCACAAAAAAATCTTAAAATATTTCATTCATTAAATGTATGAATAGGTGTTCAAAACTCAAAATAACTTTTAAATAAATTAAAGACACCAGTTTAATTTCTGGGTTTTAAGCTGTGACTTTATTACATTTTCTTTAGGCGGGTTGTGACAGTAAATGTGGATGTGGCATTGTAGCATCTTGCTAACAATAAAATTATTTAATAAGTAAAATGAAAACTCAAACACATAAAGAGTATTCGAGTAGTTATGAAATGTAATCAGAAAATTCTATAGCAAGTAAGTATCCAAAAAATGTCAATGAAATAGTTTTTTAATAATTTATTCGAATATACATCTATAATAATATGTACTACTTGCTCAAGTATTTATTAAAGAAAAATAATTAACCCAAGTTTATAGATATAACCTAAATACTGTTATAAATGTTAATAGATTAATGATATACAAGTGGTCTAATTACATTACCACTCGCTTGATGATTGCATAATCTTAAAGATTAATCAATTTGTTTTCATGTTTCATGACTAATGTGTTATGACTAGTAGAATCAATATTATAATTAAATTATATTATGCTGTAGATATATATCATAATTATATTTATTTAGTGTTATAGTTTAGTAAAATATTAGAATAACTTTATTGGAGTCCGATAAGTAGTCTTATGTATATGTTAACATATACAATAATATAATAATAATGATCATTATTATACCTAATCACATTTTTAACTATAGATATGTTTATTTACGTTATGTGTAAAAAAAAAAACATATTCTAGTAAAACGTATAGATAAATTAAATATTACAATGCTCATTCACAAAATAGAATGAATGTTCAAAGACAGGTCGCCATTTGCCGATGATAAATCGTATTTATGTAACTCAATTTTTTATTTTTAATATTAAAATATATTATAGCCATTATGATATATAATTAATTATGAACTATAATTACTATCTTCTTCTTGATTTTTATTTTTAACTAAAGATAACAACAATTTCAATTACTTATAATATATAAATCGATATCATTTTACTTACTTCGTGTACAAGAAATTGATTGAGATGTCGTGGAAGTGGGTGACATGTATGATTTAATTGATAGCTTACTGCTCCGGGTGTTATAAAAAACTAAAATCAAAAACATAAATACAAGTAAGATTATAATATTTATTATAATTATGCATTTTCATGCTAAGAATATTACAGTAACTAAATGGATAATAATTTTTGTAGACATCGATTATCTATTGTTAAAATTTAATAAAATTTACATTTTTATTAACACTTCTACTTAAGCTCACATATAACTCAATTTATGTATTATAAATGATCTAATATTATTAAAGTTGGAAATGTGTATAAAATTAAACAGTTTATTTTATAATTATTTCAATAAAATCAATTTCAATGTTTAACATTAGTTATTTTTATGAACTGATTGACTTTTGGTTATGTTGTAATAATTATAAATTATACTTAAAACTCAAATTTTTATCGTTGGTTTAAAATTTAATTTAAATAAATCACACTCACCCATGTAACTAGCCAACCATTATAAATCGTTTGAATTGCATTATACAATAGCATCACATGTTTAATATTTAACGGTTTCCGGCTTTCCATCATTTTTGGACCAATTTTTAATACAAACAACAGATATACGGATAGAATGGAAAGTACAGGCCATGGTGTACTCATAAATGTCCACGAATCGACCACTTCGTCTATAAAAAAAAAAAAATTAGACAATTTAATATTTTTATGAAGTTTTAGTGATAATGTTTTTATGTAATAACATGGCATAGAAATGGATAATAGGTAATAATATATTAATCAGTATTTATATTTTGTATTAAATAAAACGAATCAGAAAAGATAATGTTAATAATAATTAAATTAAAATTCATTTACAACTTACCAAAAACTAGTTCTTTATCGAATAGTTTTAATAAATGATCTTGTGTATTGGATACGAAATCATTCAAATTTACTCGTGTTACGTTTGCCATTATTTAATTGACGTTTTTCTCTGAAATACATAATATAAAAACCAAATTAATTAAAATTTTAAAAGAGAGAAAAATCAAAATACTCGCATGGAAATTAATTATAGATTTTTTGTAATTTTAATAAAATATTTAAACAAGAAATGTAGTAGTTTAAAATTAAATAGCTATCAAAGTATTCAATTGATTTATTGATTATAGAAACATTAATTTCATAACAAAATTAATTAATGGAAAAAAAATCCACATAATTTTATTATGAACTTGTTAAAAGTACACAATTGATTTTTTTTTTTATTATTATTCTAGGTAGTAGGTAACTTACTATAATCTCACGTTATTTAAACATTTTTATATAAAATTGAAACTTTAGTATGTTATTTTTGTCTAAATCACTTATTGGGTATCAATAGTTTTTTTAAAAGTTTTAATTAATAATATGTATTTTACAGGAATTTTTATACAGGCCTTTGTCAATGTTTTAAATCCATCATAGAAAATAATATTTTCAAATATTTCCTATACATTTTAATTTTAAAGGACTAAAAAAGAATTATAATACCTAAATAAATAATAATTTTATCTTTATTTATTATATTTAATGTAGTAAATTATTCATGTATATTATTACATATATTAATATCGATAATTATCTAACTAACTAATATATTATAATAGTTTTATTTATATTATTTATGTTTTATTAATGAATGAATATACATTTTGTTTTTAACACTATTATATCTACTATAAATGCAGTTTTAAAGAACAATGAAACAGTTTTAAATCATCTAATTACCAATAAGAAAACATTGAAGTAACACTTTGTGGAGTAAATTAATTATTAAAATGCCTTTTCATTTCCTATTGTAGGATATCCTTTTATATTGTAATTAATATAAACTAAATTAATTAATAAATATTAAAAAGATTATTGAAAAATTTGAAAGATTTAATGGTCAGAAATGATATTAAATGAAGAAGTATTTAACAGAATAAAGAAAAAAACAAAAACTTTAGGATAGTATAAAAGTAGAAAGGGACAAAACGTTAGGGTATCTATTACGTCACGACAGCTTAACATTAAGCGTCATAAAAGGAGATGTAGGAGATGTTTTTTTTTTCCATTCTGGAAGAAAGAGCTAAAGACGGAGTACATAAAACAAGTCATGATAGATATGGATAAAGATAGAGTTATAAGGAATTAAAGTAAATAAATTACACATGTGAAAGTTTAACTGTAAAAAACGAAGCAAACGATTGAAGACGTAAATAAATATAGGTTTATTCAACTTATTATTTTGAAAATTCAAATTAATAATTCAAAGTACGTTTTCAATAAATAGTTGATTAAAGACTATAAATATGCTTAATAAAAAAAAAAAAAAATACCTAGTCTATATATTGTTAAATTATATTTCTTATTAAAAATTTATGCAATAACAATACATGTTGTATATTATTGAATTTGAATTTCGTTTACATTAACTGCAACAAACATATAATAATATAATAAGATGATTCGTTTGATAATAATATACTATCAAATATTATATTTTATTTGAAGTATTAAAGTCGTTAATCGTTTACATTTATTTTTTTTTTTTTATCAAAACGTGTTATTTATTAATTGTATTTATTAGACCATATTATTTCATGCTTTGTTTGTAACGATTGCACGATACAAATCATACATAATCAATATACATTTTACTAGACTGGTAAAAAAACAGTTATAATATTATGTAGTTATATACGCAAGTTCTTATTTAATAATTTAATGAAAACCAATCAGGTTCGATCCGATGTTATCGTTGTAAGTATTATTCCATAATAATCATAAAATATATTATTTGGTCATGGATTTCTGTTGTGCAGACCAGTATTTGAATTTTTGAAATCGTGTCAAGGTATTTTTTATCGTTATAAAACAATTAAAATCAAGAATAAAAAACTAACGTCTTACTAAATGATTTCCGTCCTGCTTCGTATCTGCTTCGTATAGTTTTTACCTCGAATTTCAGCACAGGATTATAATATTATTTAGAACTGACGTTAATAAACGCAAGAGACAATAACGAAGCACACGAATATTATATTACACGACAATATACCATTTAACGGTAATTACACTGAATCTAAATTGCAGTTACTGTAGAAGAATGAGCAGTATTAGACATCCGATATAGTGTTTGGTATACTACACGATAATTACGTTAATCACAATAAAACGCGAAGTTTGACCGACAAACGAGTTTAAAATTTCGCTAGGTCACAACTATGTGTGTATATTTTCAAGTATATATTAAAGGTAATTATATTTTAATAATATTTTATAAAAATGTTAAATAATCTCGACATTCATCTCAACGTATTTAAACATTATCAGTAGCAGAGTAACAATAAACAATAACTACGACGATGGATATAAATTTTAACGAAAAAAAATCATTGTGACCTCAGTGGCTCTTAGTGTGTTCAGTTATATTTTAATATATATATATCTATAAATTACAGTCCAACTGGACGAGTACAAATAATGAATAGGTATATATTTTGCAGGTCAATGATCGAGAAATAAAGATAATTTATTTAAAACGCGTGTTTGCATTAGCATTTTAAATTTTAAATTTTTTTTTAAAAGAATTATTAAAGTGTTATTGTATAAGAATACAATTATACAAGTATTATACGGCTTTTCAGAAATTTATTCTGAACGACATTTAAAGTAGGTGGATTTCCCTACATTTGAGACAAATTTTTATTTTCAAATAAAATGTAAAAAAAAGGCAGAAAGTTGATTCTAGGTGATTCTTCTCGTCCCTTCGATCCTTGAAGAAATAAGTGGTGGAATGATCTTATGTTATATTATAATTAAGATTTGAACGCGATAGTATTGCATTCGAATTGACAATTCTGAACAATACTCAGTCTAAAATATAACATTATATACCTACAGGAAATGTTTGTTTTTAAAAACGTAATTTATTTATTAAACAGAAAAATTATTCATCATAAAATAATGAAATTATAGTTCGTCAAAAATGTTCGCTTGATTCCGCGAATTATGCAATTTCTATTGTTATTCCTGTTCTATTAGAAAAATATGGAAAATTTCAAAAAATGACTTAAATAAAGTATCTACCAACTAGACAAAATTCTCTACTGAAGGCATACTCTAATTGTGGTAATTAGAGCACACCTATAATACCCAAAAAAGTTCTTTCATACATAAAAATATTATATCTCATCTATTTCACTCAAAATTCCAATTTTAAATGCTTATTAAAAAAATATGATTTTTCGATTTACGAAAAATTTTAAAACTGGGTTAAGTAATATAGGAATATGCTATTATTAAATATTCAAACCGTGAAACCCAAAATTGTAAATTCTATTGAATATTATTAAGATACAAATTACAGTTTTGGAAAAATTTCAAATTTCTATATTTACTTTTATGTAATGCATTACAATTCAAAAACAATTTCAATGTCCCTACGATCAAAATTACATAAGTTATCATTAAATACTTTTTAATTTAATTACATTTTTTAATTTTTTAGTTTGTCAAAATTAAAGATTTCGTGCATTTTGCAGTTTTTCTACTATTTTTTAGGATAATTTCTTATCCTATGAAAAACTTTTAAGAAATTCGAAAAATCGGCAAATAAAATACCATCTAGACAAACATTTTTACTGAAATCATAACTTATTAGTGGTAATCAGACCATTATTTATGCCTAAAATCGTGCTTTCAGATATAAAAAAAACACATATCATTATAAAACCTATTGAGTAGTATTTTTAAAATAATAAAAATTAGTTTTTAATTGTATGGATGTTTCAACTTTTTTTATAATATAATCAGTGAAACTCACTCACAGATTGTTGATAAAAATTCAATAATTCATAACAAATATTATTTGATGATCAGTAGTTTATACGAATAATAATAATTATATTTAAATTACCATATCTCTATTATAGAACTTATAGATAGTCAGATACAAATTTATACGTTTAATACCTACCAATAAGTGTAGAGCATTATTGTAATTAAATAATTTTTACAAATAATTTTGATATAGATGTTGAAAATGCACAAGTATTAAAACCATTATAAAATTAGCATATTTTTTTATTATTTAATACATTATTGTACTATATTTTAGCACGTTTCAAGGTCGCCAAAAATATCGTTAATTCGACAAGGGTGCAGCGCAATTGGTTTGTACGAATTCGCCGCAACGGATTATATATTCTTCATTAGATGAACAACGTAGTGAATTTTCAATTATATGATTTATTATATTTTTATTCGAAAATAACTAACAGACGAGTCAAGGTTATTAATTAACTCTTTACATATAATTATGAGACACCTATGAAATAGATACACTAATAAACAAATCAAGAAAGTAGATACAAATAAAGTTATACATTGTAATTTATGTCTTTAATTTTTACGACTATATGTTATGATAAACATTTGTCTAAAAAACACTTTAATTGAAATATAATAAATAAATTATATTCTTATTTATGTTAAAACTAAAATACAATTTATGATTGTGTAATAGGTAGGTATCTATATAACATGTATGAAAATTCAATCAGAAAAACATTATTATAATAATTAAAATAATTAAATAGTTTATACAAAGGAATTTTATAATCTTATCAGATTAGTTTGCATTGTAGGTACCTACTATTTAATTTTGTTCAATACGAAAACGATTCCAGATACTATGTTATTGGATAAAAACGAGTTTTACGGACAGTAAAAAGTATTATACGTATTTTATGATAAAAAACTAATTACTATTAAACGAAGGGCATATAGTATCCATATACAGTAGACATATTTCAATAAATGAATGAATGGCTAGACGGCCTTAGGCTTGTTTTTTACGTCCAATACTAGTTGATCACACTTCTGGAGGTCGATCAGTGGTCATGATCTGTATATGATATAACTTATATGTATGACCCGTATCTTCAGCGCGCCTTTTTATTGTCTGGCCATCTTAATTTTTCTTCAATGATTTATTACATGTGTTTTTAGACAATCTACGCAATAGTATCGTATAAATAGTTTATCGCGCAGTGATAAAAAAATCGATTGTGTACGCAAATAACACATAACATAATGAAAATAAGATACTTGGCTGCCAGTCAATTCGACTATAACAGTATCAGCACGATATAACCAAAGTCAAGTATGATTTTTATGTTTAGTATAATGTATATTAGATTTTTAAGGTTAATTAATAATTTACTACAAGTTTAGGGAATAATATTTGTATTCTGATATCAACAAATTATTGTTCATATATTCATTTTGCTATATTTATTAAACAAAACTTTATAATTTTACACAGCTCTTTTATTTTTGTGTTTTTAAAAATCTTGAAGCACTTTTTTGTGTAGTATGTGTTATCCGAGAGTTTCGTTTAGTTGGTAATTTTGTTGAAATTATCAATATTTTTCTAATAAAAGTGGAAAAAACCATTAATAATTACAGAAAAAGACATAACTCCTGGAATCTAAATTTTTGACAACATGAATTTCATTTTTTGTTGCAAATTATTTGATAAATAAAGTAAATTTTTGAAAACAAATATTATTAATAGGTATAATGTATGTCTGACTAAGTGTTGCTTAGACTCGTTTTTTTCAATTGTAATTTTATTAAATTTTAATTATACTATAACACAATGACATTCCACCATTAATTTTTCCGAGGACCGAATGAATGAACGCCCAAAATTGACTTTCCGGTTTTTTTTTTATGAATTATCTAGATAACAACCTACAATAAAATGTATTGCAAAGCTGATATAAAGTATAAAATTCAAAAGTAAAAATAAAAATAACACAAATAATAGGAATATACTATAATGTCATTATTTTAATTTTATTTTCCCTACTATAATTCTAATGAAGACCTTCGTGCAATACAAATATGTAATATCGATCAACGATTATCACTTAACACTTGAATGAGAAGTAAATAATGCGATCACGACGACTTACAAGAATGTTACGTTTCTCACATGCAGAGTTGGTAGGTATACAGAAAGTCAGAAACGATTTATCATGTGTGAATGAGTAAAAACATTACATACATTGTGTCAAGAGTATTAATTTAATATAATTAAGACCGAATTATTTGTTTTCGAAAGTGACAAGGTTCCGGGCAAATTAAATTTATATTCTCACATATTTTATGTAACTCGTCGATTAATTATAACATCCATAATAGATTATTTTATTATTATATATACCTACGGTTCATAACGATAAATTGATTTCGTTTTAGCTTCGTACAATAATAATATTATTATGATAATGTCATTTTAATGTCCTAGTGTTAATATACGAAATTCGATGTAAATAAAAACTTTTCCAGCCTTATTATACCTACGATAATAGATTATATAAGATATCATCGTTTGATTATATTTCTTGTGACATTTAACGTATATCACTGTATAATGTATTCTCATGATTAAAATTATCATATTTTCTTACTAACGTTACAATTTTATAGGTACGATAATTATGTTATTTATTATTCTATGAGTATTTATAATTAATATAATAATTTTAAATTTATTTTATGTTGTGCATAAATATTATTACTGAAATGTCTACGAGATCTCGTATAATGGAAAAATATATTAAGTTTTTTTTCATAAGACTAACAATTAAACTGTAAATTACAAATTAAATACTTATGATGATTAAATAATGTAATTAAAATTATAAAAACTTAATTTGAATAAAAAATTCAATATTTTTAGTTTGAATCCTAACATTTGTCATCGATATTAATCAAGTTTAAATTTAATATTAATAAACAATTGTTAAATAAAATGAAATTTTCAAAATACAAATAAAAAAATTATACACATACATATACAAATTATAATCATATACACATCCAGATTTAAATAAATAAATTTATTAATAGTTTATTTTAAATATAATTAATTAATTAATTTTAAAAGTTTTTTTTTAAATAATAAATAAAATGGTTATATTATTACAATATAATTATTATTTTTATTAATTAACAATTTTTATGTATTAAAGAAAATGTACTTGTAAGTTGTACTTAATGTGATATTATAATATCATATTTTATAAACGTGCAATTATTTTACGTTTACTTAAATAATATTTGTATTTCAAATTTCGAAATGTTAAATGTGTATTGTTTATTTATTTCGTATATAATTATATCAAAGATACAAAACAATTCATAATGTTGGTATGCTATTTTCTAAAATTATCTAGTTTAAACCAATTATTTAAATATTAATTTTGCTCAATGTTAAAATCGTTAAATAATCATTTACCGACTCAGATTAACCATATACAGAAATAATGTAAATATTAAAAATATTTATGTAAATGATGTGTAAATTTTAAAATAACTAATATAAATGTAATACCCAGTACTTAATATTGTAGTTAAAATATTATTTAATCAAATAAAAAGTCACGAATTATATATATTATGAAGTTTGTATGTTATATATATATATTGAGTGTTAACAAAATACTATAACTGAACATTTATATCACTTTTCCAAGAACAAGTATAATACAAGAAAAATACAAAACAATTATTTATACTTTTGAAGTAGGTACTTATCTAAAGTTGTGCAATTAAATATATTAATTATTGATATATAAAATAAAAACTCTAGTTTTAAAAATATTAGATGTTTTAACTGCATAGATAGTGATGAAAGTAAATAATATAAACATATAAGGATATAAATTCAAAACATAAATCCCTTTCCTAATATTATGGTTCTTTTAAAATTTAAGCTCAGTGGGTGCAAAATTTATTCGTTATTACCTCTCTTCCTTCTCCTAATATTATGAATCATTGATAATCAAGCAATTGATTAAAAATAATTATTATTATTATTACTCTATGGTCTATGATTTTATAAATTCTACCCAGTTTGGACAAATGTTTTTTTTTAATTTTTTTTTTTATATAAACCCGGCATAAATGTTAATTTGAACAATTTAATTGGACAAACGTATAATAAGTAACATTATCTTTTTACCAAGTAGAAAAATATCATTATTTAATACTACAATTTAATTGGGATCAAAATATAATTTAGATAATTATATCAATTATAATATTATATATTTAATATTTCTATAGGGACAATATTATTCACCAACTAATAATATATTATTTTATATATAAAAAAAAAAAAAAACAAAAAATAAATAAATGTGTTGTTGTTTAATATTAACTACAATACATTATCCTTCATTGGTACTAATGTTTTTTTATGAACAATTTAATATTAGTTGATATGTAATTTATTATTAACTGTTTAACTCATTTATTTATTAAAATATATAACATAAGATATTTTTACAAAAACAGTTTCATATAAACAAATAACAGGAAATAACAGGTCTTGTCAAAAACATAATATTATATTAAATACCTACATTGTTTTTATTATATCTATGTATCACGATATCATTAAATCCATTATAAAATATTCGAAAACAATTTTGTTCTGAAAATATGCTTAATACTATATATATTTTTATTGCAGATACAATGTAGGTATATCGTTAAAAAACAATTTAAAATATTTTAAATCTGTATACTTTCATATTTACATGATTATAGTTCAATAAAAAACAAAATAATAAAAATGATCCCATTATTTTACCCAACTACAACTTAATTATAAAATAGATAGGATCATGATTACCACCTACATTGACACGATTTCTAGTCTGAACTTAAGATGTTTAATTAGTTTATAAAATTATGAAAATATTTTCATAATCAAATAACTGTAGGGCAGCACGAAGGATATTGAAAAGGATAGAAGCTTGTCAAGTAATTCTAAAAATTTTTACTAGTCGTATAAAATATTTTCTAAGGCATCATATCGACATCCTATCTAGGTATTTATGTTATAATAGATGTTGATCGACTGTTTGAAGAAAGCATATGATTTCAAAATTATTATTAAACTACATTTAAGAACTAAATTATAGCACTACAGATGATACTACTTTTAACGTGTCTCCAGAAAAGGATAACGATGAAAATTAGAAATTAATTAAAGCAATTGATTAGTAGTTTTCGAAAAGTATGTTTTTGATTGTATATACATGTACGAGTTTTCAGTCGAGACGTATGTCGTAATAATATACTAATCGAGTATGCAAATTTTTAACCATAGTAGAAATTACGTCATTATAAATTATATTATAATATCAATAATCATACAATTAATTATGTATGAATTATTATTGTCGACTGACCTTTCATTGAGAAAAAACTGTAAATGCAGTTATCTCTAATTTGTCTACACACATTCAAACATGTTATTATTATTGTTTTGTAAAATAGTACTTAATGTGTAAGTAAAAATAAGCTGAACTGTATGTCTGTGTTATTGTACGGGTGAGTAAGGAAGTTATTAGGGTGCTCACGCAATTGAAACATGACAATTATGGTTTTTCTGATTATTACAAAAATAATTGATGAGTGAATGCGTATTGAAATGTATTCAGTTAATATTATTATATATACTGCAAAAAATTATTATTAAAAAATAAACATTACAGAACAAAAAAATGCAATTCTTCTCTATGAATTTGTTTAGTAATTACAATTTTTTATTAACTTATTTTTGTATGGTTAATGAATACGTTAAATTGGCTATAGCATTATTTTTATCACTATGACTAGGTAAATTTTAAAGTTCAATTCATATTAGAAAATAAACAATTTAATTTAAAAATAAATAGGTAAACATTTGGATTACATATTTTGTTAATCATTAATCAATTTTTATGCATTTTTTATTCAACACGAATATAAACTTTTTATAAACGAACTGCTGTATGAAGTAATTAATTATTTTAGTCTTTATATTTTTGTAAAATTTAACTAATTATTTATACATTTTTTTCATGCGATAAAACATTTAGGTATGTATTTATTTTTTATTTTATTAACCAAATATTATTATATATTATAAACTTATAAGTTATAAATATATTTATGTTTAGATAATTGACAACTTGTTTAATGAGAAATACAAAGTGTATATTTCAAATAAGGTTTTTGGTTTTGGTAAATTTTTTAATTTATTTACATAAGCCAATATAAGGTAGATATTTCAATTTGGTTTTTATTTGTAATATTATATCATATTGACTTATAATTATACTGACAGTTATATTTTAAGTAGAATAATTATCATTTCTACGAGCCAACATAAACATGAAACAACATATACATCGATCTGATATTGTTGATTATGAATTTTATATAAAAACGTATGCAAATTATTATTATTATTTTTTTTACTGTTATCGCAGGGATGGCATAGCCAATCAGGATAGAAAGAGAATCCCGGTGGCATGCGGCTTTAACATGGCCTGATTCTTTATGGCTGTATTTAAAATATTAAATTATTATACAAAATGTATAATTCATAAGGTCATCTACACCTGGTATTTGCATTTATAATATAGGTATATTATATTAGTATAATGGTTTATATAATATTTATAGACTTATAGCTGTGATATTCAATAACTTAACCTATAACTAGGGAATTGGAAATAATAAAGATAATTTTAAAGGTAATATTGATAAAGAACACAAAAGTAAAAGTTGTTAAAAGTTACTGATTAAGTATATTTAAAATACAATACTAATTAAATGTTAACAATTACCTATAGAAATGCATTGTGTCTTATTTCTGTAACTAATGTTGTATGCCAACGATTATTTCATCTTTTAAAGTATATCAAAAGTATTAGAAGTAAATTTAGCAATGAAAATACTAAAGCATTTTTTTGTTGTATAATATATTGATAATGACAAAATATTTTATCTCTTATTATAAAATAGTAAAAATTCAATTAGTTCATGATAAAATTGTATATTTAAGGTATAATAAATGTCAATTTTTTTAAATTTAATATTTTAATAAATGAAGGACATACTAGTAGTTATGTTTTATTAAAGTGATTAAAGTAAATATTATAATAAGTAGCCTGCATTTTTTACACGGGTCGTAGTAAATTACAGATTATATTTTAATTAACTGTGTTGCACTATTAAATAAACTGTTAAAAAAAAAAAAATGTTTGCTTTTAAAGTATAACAATAAGGTACTATTTATAAAGTATTAAATTTTTTACTACACTTTTTGAATATTTATATTAGACTATAATTTTTATACCTACTTATGTATTAATATTGTAATAATTACAATTAGATATTTTGATATTTAGTATACTTACTCATTTATATATACATAGGAATTTTTTTTACCAATTTTGGTTTTGCAATTATGTTTTTTTAAAATTAAAATGTATTTATAATTTTTACAGACAAACGTTTTATAAAAAAGTTATCAGGAACGTATTTATAATTATTAGTAATTAAAAACTAAAATAAACTCTAATAGTGACTGACTACTTTAATGTCTTTAAACATTTTATTGGTGAAAATAGTTTGAAGTCATATTTTTGTTATTAGTTTATGATTATATTTTATTTTTAAGTGCACTTTTTAAGATTATTTTTTAAAATTTGTTTACTACAATAATTTTTGTTATAATTTAATATTTGTCCTGATTTAATTTTAAACGACCAATAATGTTTTTCTTCAATACTAATTAATATAATATTTACTAATTTAGTTGAGGTAAGTACATACGTTTTAGAACGTAATATGTTAGTAGGTTTACATATACTAAAGTAATGGTCTGTTTAATAATATAACTAATAGAGATCTAACCATAATATATATATTATACCGTCATCGATTATTATAATTTATAATTTCATATTATAGTTGGGATAAATATATACACAGATAGTAACAAAAACTTTTTTCAAATTGTATGCAAAAATGTATGTTAATATACTTTTTTTTTCAATATTTCTGTTTTTTTTTTTTTTTTTTTTTTAATCTAATCCAATCTAATAGTAATTACAATTTTATTTTTATTGTACCTGTCTATTACAATTAACTATAATTAAAGTCAATATTAATAACTAAATCATTATTATAGCTTCCAATATCAAACACTATTATAACTTGAGATAATGTGGGTAGCTGAAACAACTTATAATGCGATTTATTAATTGATAAAATATAATTATTACCTATGCTTTATGGATTTTAGTAAATATAAGGTATACAAGAAAATAAATAAAAATAATCCAATGTATCACGTTTCTTATACTGTTATATATATAGTATATTACTGTTATAATTACGTTTTTAAAATTTTGAATATAAAATACAATGTTATTGAAATTATTGAAATACAACACTTCAGAATTTATAAATTATGTAACACAAGCTATTATTAATAAATAATTAAAATTAATATTTAATGTGTTTACTAAACTCATTTAATATATTATAATAAAAGTTTTTGTAATATGAAATAGATTTAATTTATATTTTTATTTAATTTATTTTTCATATGAATACAATTAAATGTATTTCATAGGTAATAGTAAATTTAATAATTAATAAACGTATTATTAATTTTGAACTTAAAGTATAGGTTTGGATACTTAAACCTATACACGTAAGTAATATCTAATAATATATATATATATATAATTTTTTTATTAAATACATATTTTTTTGTTTAATTAATGAGTAAGTTAAATTTAGAACAAATGTTGCATTAATTTTTAAATGATAATAATATTTCTACAAATAGTTTGCCCGTCTTATAAAATGTATTTTATTTAAAGAATGTATGTAAATTTCTGATAATATATTACAAAACTTACAAAACATGTTTATTAATTTTCAAAAATAAAACTAACAATAATTCAATAACTTCAATTGAATAACTATCATTGAGTTACATTTAGAGTAGGTATAAATATTATGTCAATTTGTTTCACATTGAAATATTATCATCGTAAAGGTGAAAAATATACGCTTACCTTTTAGAAATGTCACGTAATTATTAGAAATATTTATCATCCACGACGGGTAAGGTAGCTGAGTACCAATGAAGTTCTCGAAACGTATCAGATATTCTTCGTAACTGGATATCTCATGACCCAACTCATCCAAGCTATCTACGCGTATAATAATAATTATTATTTAATTATTAATATTTGAAAGGATGACAGAAAATGTAAAACTGATCGATATTTAAAATTCGATCGTACAGATCTCATATGGTTGCTACAAACAAGAACAATACAAACAATTTGCGAACTGTTCGCTACCCGATGGTGTACATTAATGATTGTTGTACAGTAGTGAATAAACGTTCTAAACCGATGATCGTAGTGAGTCCGAGGTGAGCAACTACAATGCATAATATTATAATCAATCGGAGTCTTTTTCTATCTTTTTTTATATTTTATTATTTCATACACACATAACATACATTTTTTTTAGGAAAATTATCTTGAACTAATTTTTTACTGTTTCTAATTGGCATGCATAATACATGTATGCATAATATATGATACAATGACATCAAAATTAATTCAAAGTGATAGTCATTTAAAAAAAATTCAAATAACATTACATTTTTATGTATTTATGTAAGTACAATTGATTTTGTTTATTAAAACTTAACGGAAAATATTTTATGTTTATATCGTACGGTATTATAGATAATTGTTTAGCTAAACTGAAATAGTTATTAAATTATACTTATTAACATACAATAATTGAATTACAAACAAAATTTCATATTTATTTATTTTTCTGCTTATTTGTTTTTTGTACATATAACACAAATTTTAAATCTTCAAATATTTTATTGTTATTCTTAAACAAAATAATATTTTAAATATTTTAGACAGCGTTGAACACAATAGAATGCTTATACCATACATAGATTTAACTTATCCAATATTTCTTAACAAAAAATATTAAATATTAATATAAATAATGTTACATAAGTAAAATTTAGAAAAAAGAATACAATTAAAAATAATCAATAGGTAGTCATTTTTATAAAATTTTAAGAAAGTACTTACTTTCTTAAAACTAATACCAAAATAAAGTAAAAATACATTAATAATAGTATGATGTTTGCTGATGCACAATTATTTAAATATTGAAAATAAATTATATTGAAATGTTATTATGGAATATATTTTAATATTATTCTTGATATTTAATGAAGTGTACTTAATAAATATTATTGTCTTACTTATCAACATACTATAAAAGTATATAAACATATATATTTTACATTTATTATTTATTTTTATTAAATTTTATTTTTTTTTGTATATGTTTTGCTATAAAATATCATGAACAAGTATAAAAATAATGCTAGGTCTAGAATAACATACATCATAAATAATTTTGGAAACTTGCAATCGAATATAAAAAGACCGAATACATAAAGTATGACAATCACAAATTGAATCTGAAAAGATAATATATTTTATAAATTAACGATATATTTTACAGATTTATATTTTTTAGTTATGTAAAATTAGAAACTTACAATTTGAAGTCTAGTCAAGTACTTTTTCCACCAAAGATGTTTTCTTACTTGCGGCCCGAGAGCTGCTAAAAAATAGTAACTATACATAATTGTATGTATTGTTGTATTGATAACACCACCAATTACAATTTGTTCACCTATGAAATATTAAATTATTTTATTTATTGATTTATTATTCGTTATTTTAGTATATAGGAAATGATAAAAATTAATCATAAATTATTTATTTATTCGTTTTAGAAATACGGTTCAGACCAAATATGATAGTATTGAGAGAAAATACAACAGTAATTTAATATTTATAGTAAAATAATGATAATTAATATAATTAAAAACAGAAAACTTGACTAGCTAATACGGTGATGAAAAGGAAGGATTAGTGTTTTCAATGTGAATCAATTGAATAATTGGAAAGTTAATAATTAGCTGAGAAAAAAGTTTGTATATACAAATGAAAAAATAAAGAATGAACAGATGAATGTGTCGAACAGTATGGGATGTATCTTTTTATTCCTCGTTTTACACTCCCAAGTAAATGGAGTCGGCCACCCTTGTCCCACAACTCTATAGATCTCGATCTCTTACTTCTTGCCCATTCACACTAGCTATCTTCATATTACTCTCATATAATTCCATCTCTATCCGCTTCTTTTCCGATCTTCCTCTCCCCTTTTTACTTTCTAAATTCATTTTCATAACCTTCTTTGAATCTTTTCTCCTCAGAACATGTCCAATTGATCTCAGCATAATCTCATTTTCTCCACAAACAATTCTCTATAAACTTCTTCTCTTCTTGTTGTGTTCTTATTTCTTATTTTATCATTTTAAATATCGATACACTTATCCTTTTTTGTTCTGTTATTTTATTTATTGCCCAATTATATCCTGTTCTATACAACATTGCTGGGCTCACAAAATATCTACGTTTTAATTAATTGATATCGTTTTTCATATAATTATATACATTGATATATAAATGTATAATGCATGTGTTTCGAATTTATTTCGAATTGAATTCAACAAATATATACATTTTAACATAATATATTGCCCACTCAACATCTAAAATGTATGATCATCATGATAAGTAAAATAAATATAATTTGTATATTATTCGCCTATAAACGTTTATTTAAAGAACATTATTATTAATCTAATAGAACAAATTTATTTTTAAATTATTAAAAAAAAGTTTAATAATAACGATTTGCGTATATGATTATTTATTATAAAAATATCCGGTATAATATACATAATTAATTATAAGAAATATCATTCGTGTGTCATATTATTAAAATGTTTACTTTTTATGTATCTTAGATGAAACCAAGCACTGAATGCCATATTTACATGATGGTAAAGATGTAAAAATGTTACTTGGGATTGTTTTTTTCTTAAAACAAAAAACACCTAAGGAACAAAAATACAAATAATAATTTATTATAAATATTTAATTATAATAATCCTTTACGTATTAATGCCAAAACAATTCTAAAATTGCATTGAAAAAAAGTGTTATTGACAGAATTTAATATTATAGTATTTACAAGCATAATACTATTTATATTTCTTAGTTTTGATTTACATTAAATGTATTTTACATATCAAACTCTATAATTAATATTGTAAATGTATAAAAATTGATGATTCTTAACACACTAAAAAGTTAAAACATATTTTATGCGAATTTTAGTTAATTTAAATTAATCGTAATTTACGATTAGAAAATCGTACTTTAAATTAAAATATTTACTACACTTAATATTTAATATGTTTTTATATTAATTTGAAACTTAATTTTAACTAGATTTTAAAATATGTGTGTTATTATTATTATAGATATATATATATATATAATTTTTTCTTTGTATATTTTATTATTATATTTTATAGAAATCGTCATATTTTCGACAATTTTTTTTATGACTTATTTAATATTGTTTATCAGTTTTATTATTATATTCATTACTAAAATGTTTAAATAGATATAATAAATGCCAATATACTTACAGTATCCAACAGATCTGCTACTTTTGATATGAAGTAATACCACATGGCTAGATACAACTAAATAAACATAGCTTAATAAATAATAAATGCATAATTTTAGTAAAACTAATAATTAGTATTTTTATTTTTAAATTATTTTAATTTTTGTTTGTCTATACTAATAGAAAAAAATACTGTTTACTAATTAATCAAACTCAATCAAAGTTTCGATTTGAAAGAGGTTTTTATTACTGGTATCATTTATAAGGAAAAGCTGAAAGTAATACCTAATAGTATTAGGTAGATGAAATAATGCAAAAATTATAAGATATAAAATCGTAAATGTTGTATATACATAAAAACTACATATTAATTACATTAATAATTCATAATCATTAATGATTATTTTAGATTTTAGATAGACTGCAGTATTTGGATTTTGTATTAAGTAACATTTTATCAACATAAAAATTCTTGAAGTCACGACCAGAGATAGATAAGATCGATAGATATCACGTTACAAACATTTTTCAAAACAGACTAAATTATTTTTTTAAAATATAAACAACTGGCAACGACTATTTCAACTATCATGTATAATAATGAATAACGATGACTAATGTATAACATTAAAAACGATGCTTTCGAAAATATAGTTAATCCAAATATATATTCATTACTTGTATAAATACTACTAAACTACAAGTATAATTGTAGAAACTTAACTGAATGATAAGTAAGGTGTTTTTATGCGAAATTTATGACTGTACAGCGAAAATCTCTGTGACATATTATTTGAAAATGAAACGTATAGGTACAAGAGTATCACGTATAACAAAACTTATATACGGTGATGTACGTAACCTGAACTTTGGATAACAAAATACTTGTGTGAACTGTGAAGTCTACGGAATATGTGAGTTTCACTTGGTTACTGTTTATGTACTAGTTTAAAATACTAAATAGTGATGTTTTATGTACATATTTGTTGAATACAAAATTAATTTGTACGTATTATAGTGATATTATATTTGTATTAATAATCAATGTAATATATTTTGATAAAGGGATGTTACCTATTTAGTTTATTCAAAATTAACAAGAATGAAAACTAACTATAGATTAGATAGTCAAAAATATAAACTATGTAAATAATTTACTAATATTAGAGTAGGTAATGATTCCATGTGACCATGTACTATACATATTATATAATCATAATAACATTATATATGTATAGTTATTATGACGATGAACATTTAACAAATAATATGATGTTAAAACAACTATGTCTTAGTTTTAGTTAAATATGTCCTTCAGGTGTGTTGAGATTCAAGTTCACTAACAGGAGTTTACAAAACAATATATTTATATAAGTAGGTTAGGTACTCAACAAAATAGAACATAAATAGGTTAATTAATTCAACATAATTTGAACTTAAAAATTATAATATTTTGTTACATGTTCGACACTTACAAGTTACATGTTATTATTTATATACTTGTATTGTATAAATAATTTTGAATATTATTAACTTAGATTTAGATATATTTTCAATATGAAACAAATATATTCATATTTAATATTTGATTTGTTTTAATTTTTACTAATTTTGTTTTCAATGTAGGGACTGTGCAGTTTTTGAGTATTTTCATAGGTAGTTTAAACACATGGT
Source organism: Eriosoma lanigerum (assembly GCA_013282895.1). NCBI lineage: Eukaryota > Metazoa > Arthropoda > Insecta > Hemiptera > Aphididae > Eriosoma > Eriosoma lanigerum. The sequence goes on from CM023357.1 coordinate 28,893,527, forward strand.
AACAATTTGGAGCGGATTATTAGTATTATATATTATTTATATTAATGAGTTTCGCTCAGAATCGTATTTTCGAATCTTTCTTATAATAAACTACTTATTTCTACAGTTACCGAAAGACGAAGGAGGAACGTCCGGAATCGACCTTCCCGCTATTTTAATATTGTTTTTATAAAAATTACTAATGTGTGTAAATTAATTGATATAAACTTACCTGACTGCGTAAATATTGGCTGTACGGGCCTGTATCTGAGTAACAGGAATAATTCCAGATGTAATAAAATGTTCCAGGCGTGAATATAAACTGAAACCATAAAATTTAATTTCTATCATTTCTATTACTTTTATAGTTCTATTTGATTCATTATTTATTACGATAGGTATTAATTTTGTTTTAGAAACAATTATGTAGAGGTATATAAATAGACTTATTATAATTGTATTTATTTAGAGTTTAAATATTATTTATATATTTATAGAGGTTAGTAATAATCATAAACAATACAATTTTTAAATAAAACTACAACAATTTTGTAGGTGAGGTATATTAAATTGTAATTGAAATTTATAATTAACACATTATGATTTATGTTTTAAAATGAGAAATGTTTTTATATTTTTATATTGAGATACGATTCTATAATATTTTTATTTTATTATAAAGTATTTAATTTGAATATTATAATACTTACCCAACATACCAACCAGCCATTAAAAACCGTTTGCGTTGCATTGTAAATCAACATTATATATTTAATGTTAATTGGCTGGCGATTCTTCATGAAAGATGGACCAACTTTCAATACAAATACTAAATAGACTGCAAGTATTGTAAGTATATACCATGGTTTATTCATGAACAGCCATGAATCAATAGTATCATCTAAATTATAATATTACTGACATTAAAGATAAACAATTTAAATTTGCTTATGGACATTTGAGAAACATATTTTTTACTTAATTTGGTCATTTTTAAATAATATGTTTTTATTTCAAGATATTTCAAATGTTCTGTACTTTGAAACAGTGATTTATTGAAGTATTTTAAATGTAGAATGAATATAAATAAAGTGATTCTAACGTTACCGTACCATATTTTATTTCTTCCTTTAATATATCTGAGATATATAATTGAATATCTGTTATTATACTATTGAGGTAGCTTTGAACACCATCTTCGTTTGACATGTTTAATAGCATTGAACCATAATATGATATCTAAAAAATTAAGTTATGTTTATTTTTTAAATTTAATTTAACGGACTATTATATCATAAGTTAGAATATTGATCGTTCAACGTATTTATTAAGACGATTATTTTTTATCTTTAATGATGTTATATTATTAAAAATACAACGTATTAAAGATCACATACCCTGACACCACAAAGTCAAAATTTAAAAAAATTAATACATTTTTAGTAACCACAATTCTCAAATTCGTAAACTTACTTAAGTCCCTTTAAAACTGTTTTTTATTTACAAATGTCAGCGAAATATTACTTACAGAAAATCGACCTACAGACTCGAAGTTGATGTCAATAGTTTGGTTTTAATTCGTGGTATATTTTTTTTTTTAATTTTGACCTTGTGACCAGGGTAAATGACCTACGCATTTAAGTTAATGTATATTTTTAAATAATAAGGTGTTAAATTAAAAATATAATATACTATAAACTGTAATATATTTCTACTTAAATTATTATTAAATGTATCAATTAAAACTAGCACAGATTTTGATTTCAAGATCGATACTTCAAATTTTAAAGATAATTTTTTGATTATAACATTATAATATAACCGTAGATAAAAATCATGATCTTTCAAAACTAATCTTTTTTCTAAAGAAAAAAAAAACAATAAATTTTCAAACAAGTTATTGAAAAAAAGTAATATCACATTAATTGAAATTTACCAGAACAGTCAACCTAATAGCTAAATATTTTTAGTTAAAGACAATGACCAAACCTTGAATTGGATAATTAAAATAATTTTCTTGCGGCAATAATTTAAACGTCGTTTATATAAATTTAATGTTTGGTCTGGAAAAATAACAAAACTTAATTGCTTTATATAGTGATCTACACAATATAATATTCTAAAATAAAATTATTAATAATTTACATCGAAAATAAAATGTATTAAATTGTAATTTAAATTTAAACATTTAATTATGTTTATTATATATGTACCTATTGTACCTATATAAAATTAAATTAAAAAAAAAAACGATTATTTTGTATTAAAAATGTTAGAAAACTATTATTAGGTATTTGAGCAGGTACCTATGAAATTTTTTTACGTTCTGAATATGAAAAATACGAAAATGAAAATGTTCCTATTATAATTATACGTTAATCAGATAATACTTCTTAAAAAAATACATTTACCTATTTCCAATGTCGATTCTATTTTTAATATATTATTTATAAAATATCTCCCTAATGTTATGTCTAATTATAATATTGTTCTCTTTGCCGATGATTTATTTCGTACTAGATTTAATATCAAACTAAAATAAAGAAGCAAATACTTTAATCCCCGAATCATGTTTATAAATTTATAATGCATCAATTACATTTTAATTTTACGTTCGTTCATATCACATTTAAATTATTGGAATTGTTTACACACCTGTATTTATCTAAATGTTAAATTTTTTCATCGTTAATTTATAATTTGTATTTGATAAGTGAAATAACAATTTTACATGTTTGTTAGATGCAAAATATTAAAATAATGTTAATATAGGTACCTAGTGCAAACAGTAAAAACGTATACACCAAAACCCAGTAAACAATAATATACTCATTGAGTATGTTTTATTAGTAGGTTTTAATAATATTATATTTTTTTAAAAAAAAAAAATGTAACTTTTAAATAAACTATATTTATATAAGTGGTCAAAAGTATATGATTACTAAGAGAATATTGGTAACTACAGGAATGAACTAATGTATTGTGGTATTGTGGGCGGATGGCTATATATAGCACTACGAATTCAATACTTCGTATAAATATATAAAACCAAAACATTCTATACACACATTAAAATGTATAATTTATGATAATATAAAAATTAAAAATGGCATACAATTTATACTTAAAGTATGCATTTATTTAACTTTTTATTAATTAGTTTTTTTATAACACGATAATAAAGAAAATTTAAAATATAAAAGTTTGTTTGATGAAACGAGAAAAATGATTGAACGAAAACATTAATATTAGGTATAATTTATTAATTAAATGAAAAATGTGAATAATTTACATAATATTATTATATAGTACTCAAATATTCGAATTGCCATATTTGGCAACTGACAATAATTTGGAACAGTCTTAATATTAAAAAAAAAAAAAGCCTACCTAACCTAACCTTATTAATATAGATAACTTGAAATAGTTTTCTGGATGTATATATAACAAATGGTTTACCTTATGTGTTAAAACAGTTGGCCCGTCGTTGTAGTCTGAATTTTTCTTTGCTACCGACTTGTTGCTTAAGACGTGAGACACTAGCTGTTCAATTTAATTTTAACGAAAATAAAATTATTATACCATACCCACTTTAATATTTATGTCATTAGCTCTTTTATTGTAAATCGGTCAAATTATTAATAATGTTATACGTCAAACGTCAAGTGTTTATTATATCATGTCTAAATAAATTAAATCGTACATCGTCTAAGTAATAATATTTTGTAACCTATATGTAAATCGTTCTTGGAAACAAAATACTTATAATCTCATTATGGGAAAACGTTTGTATGTTTAAACACGACACTATAAACATATTACGAATTTCTATATACCTACGACATTTTTAACGTATTCGTCCTTGATAGATGGCTTTTTTTCGGTTTAATGCCCCAAAACCATAAAAACCCATACTATATACATACAGCACACGGACATATTATTTTATCGATATTTTGTGTTCTATTAAATTTTTTTTTTAGGGTATTTTTTTTTTGCGAGTAGGTACACTGTTATACGAATATATTATATTACTTTTATACAATATATTTTATATTTTATACAACTCTATTAATAATATTTAAATTATTAATGTAAAAATTAAAAGACGTTGGATTTTTTTTTTAATGTGTTTCCATAAGTTTTGTAACTGCGGATTAAGTATATTTTAATTAAAACAATAAAAACGTCCATCAGATGAAATAATTAGACGACGAAAGTCTTATTATATTGGCACCCGTCGTTAAATGTAAAACTTTTGCCTAGTATGAAAGTTTCCAGACTAATTTCACTTTAACTAACAAAGAAAATGCATAGAATAATAACGTATTTGGAAATTATAAGTATAACATTTACATAAAAATATAAAATATACATATTAAAAAAGCTTAAAATTATAAAGTAAAATATATTTTCAAAATTTTAATTATAATTACTTATATGGTCATTAATGACAATTGTTTTACCAACACCAAGTCGAGTGTATAGATTTCTTCAATTTTATTTACTTAAAGATTATTATTTATTATATTTAATATAAATATATTTTTTTAAATTTCTAAATTCGATTTCTTTAATTTTTTACTTAATGAGTGAAATTTAAATATAATATTTTTAATTGAATATAAAAAGTGTTATCTAACAAAAAATACTAATTAATTAATACTAAATAATTAATTAATTAAAACAAATTATTGAAATTTGGATGACGATGATAAGTCTGTTGACTTATGTGTATTATCTACACAATTTTTTATATTCATAGTTAGTTACAACAATTTGAATAGCCTAAAATCATTATATAAAAGTTTGTTTCATTCAGAATAATTATGAAATAGTATTTTAATATAAAATTAACTAATTTACGTTTAGTTTAATAAATATAATATATTGGTTCGCAAAAAAAAAGTAAAATACTTATCAATTTAGTTTAATAATCAATAATAATTATAGTTCCAAATAGTTTATTATCATACCAGTACAATGTATATTGTTTACTTTGAACATTGAATATACTTGTATTTATTATTATGACTATAATATACTTTTCCTATCGTATATTTTTTTACGTTATATCTGACAAACCCAATATTTAAATTAGGTGTATTATATTATTACGTATGTTAAGAAATTTGAATTCCACCATTTTTTAAACATTTTTTTTTATATAATATTACATTAAGAGTTCAAATTAAGTTTAATTAAAAGAAAAAATAATAATAACGAGCATAAAAACATTTTAAATCATATAGCTACTAATTGTTTCCCATCGAAAGACATATTTACATATTTCATGTCCAAAAAATTATTATAATATAATTAATATTCGATCTAATTTATAAGTAATTACCATAATATTTTTTTTAAACAAATTACTGATTTATATTATAGAAATTGAAAAAAAAATGTTTTGTTAATAATTTGTATTTAATAACAAATTTAAATCACTTTTTAAATATTAAGTTCATTACTTGTGCTAACCATTATTTAACATACATGTTTAAAATCTTTCTTTTTTAGAAGTTAAAATTTAATTTTAAAAAAAATAACATAATTTGTATTTTTTTATTATTGTGACGGTACAAACAGGTGTACTTAAATCGGGCCTTTTCAAAGTCACTAAATTCACATTTAACTAGCGCAACGACTGAACGGCGGATGTCATTGTTCGCTGGTGCTCATAAGCTGTCGACCAAATACAGCGCTGGAAACAGGCACAGAACACAAGGGGACGCATTAGATCAGGATTCTGGGATAAACAAGGACAAACAGGATGTTCCTGGAAAGAGAATAAAGATGCCTGAAGCCGAAACACCATCCACACTCTATTTGAGGGGAATTCGGTGGAGATGTGTATGAGAGCAAACCAAATGGAAACACAAAACACAGCGACCAGTGTTTACTATTCGGTACGGTGAGCCACGACGCATATACACGCTGACCAAACAGTTATCTCATCTTCAATATACTTCAAAATTACTTCTTCTTCTTCTTCAATAGCTTAACGGTCTATTAAGGATCTGCGCTGCCATTAGTAAGCCTCTCCATTTTTTCCAAAGTCCAGTCTTACTTTGAATTCTCATCTATCAGACTCATATCATTTTCTACGGTATCTTTCCATCTTGTTCTTGGTCTTCCAAGTGGACTTTTTTTATTTATTATTCCTATCAGAATATTCTTTAATACATCTCCATCAGATCTCCATATATATCCCAGCCACTCTAGAAGTTTATACCTTATAAATGTGAGTATATTTGGTTTTTCATTTAGGCCGTACACTTCTTCGTCTCTTTTCATAAATTTCTAGGTTGTCATTGTACACCGGTCCATATATATTTCTTAATATTTTTCTTTCCCATATAGCAAGTTTTCTATTGTCATCTTTTATCATGGATCAAGTCCCACATCCGTAGGTTATTATTGGCCTAAGATAGATTGTGCACAAATAAATTTTAAAATTACTTACGATAATTAATTTGAAAAATGATGAGGCGAAGAATAGACGACCATACGACGACCATAGCGAATAAATTACCAACCAGACGATTATAAAAGCCTATTCTCATCCCAACGTTTATGGACAACTCTGCGGTCAGCATATCGACAAGCCAGTAGTCTGAGAATTTTCACGTCAACCATAGTGCTTCGCTCACGAACTCCGTCCTACGGACAACGAAGATTATACCAAGTTTGATGTTTGAAGTGCGACGCACTTTTCAGTACCAACATTGTAACATCCCCCCAACGCCCTCCTTAGGGTCGTTTCACACTTACATGACTGTCGTGTAAACGATGTTTTGCGATTGCCGACACGACAAGACACAAAATATTTTTTATTTCACATAAACACGACATTGCACCGACAATAGTACGTCAGCAGCTTTCATGTATACACGTAGTTTGATTTTAAACGCTTTTGGAACGCGCATAAATTATTAGCGTATATTGTCTTATATAGACGTTTAAAAAGGAGAAGAAATAGGATGCATTAGGTCCATCCAATAGATATGAGAAGAGAAGAGGCATGGTTATTTTTTAATACTATTTGAAGATTTAAGGAATGACGAGGAGAAGTTTTTTTTTAACTATTTTAGGATGAGAATGCAAAATTTTCTTTTGATAAAAACATATGAAAAAAATAAAAGATTCCATTCGTTTTGATTCTGTTTTCATATAAGGTGCTTGAGTTTTGTCCCATTTAATAGGTCTCTCGCGTGCACTAACGTAATTAGTATTTCAAGACCAACTTCCGTCATTTCGAAAACAGTATACAAATAGTTAAAAGTGTAAATAAAAAGTAAACAAAAACATATACAATGTAGAACGTATACAATAGACGATAGACGACTAGTGCGTCGACTAGATGTGTACTGCTCCATATCTCACCTATTCCCACTGTTCGTTTTGACGACGACAGACGGACTTTACAGTGGGAATTGTCGGCTACAAAAATCAAAAGCACGACCGTCGTGTGTCGTTTACATGACCATGACATTTATCGGGTAAATATGATGTATGAAAGGACCAATAAACTTTTCGTTCTCGTGTCGTGTAAATGTAAAACGAGTCTTAAACGATCGCTTCGGAATCACACGATTTCTATAAGACCGTGACAACGTATAGTGCTGATTCCATCCCAATACTTGTATTAATTTTAATATATAAATATTTTCCAAATACTGTATTTCATAGCTGCGCCTCCTCAGGTCGAGCCTAAAAAGGGGTAGGTGAGTATTATTTAGCAAAACTATGACTAAAAATTACTTATATTTTTATTTTTAATTAGTGTTACCAGCGTATAAGTAGCTAATCTCTTGAATGAATTAAGAAAATAACATTTTCTAATGAGTTAATATCGATTTTTTAACAAATTTGAAAAATTTAGGGGAAATTTGTTTTAGAATAATAGGGTGGATGTCGATATTATTAGCTACTTCGTCTATTAAAACACTTTGCGTGGTCTGAATATATATATGTAAATATACATTTTGGAATTATGAATAAAGCTTACGTGATTACCATTAAACCGCATCAAGTTATTATTTAACGAAACCGATCACTTAGTATAAGTACACTGTTTCATTGTGTTCAGGTATATTACTTTCCTTTTTCCAATATTATAATCAAATTTTAAAAATATAAAATTGTTATAAAACGTTTATTGCACTAATTAATATAACGCCACATCCAATGTATACATAGGAAAATTGCTTTGAAATCATTTGAATTTTGTACCATTTATTTTATTTTTTTTAAAACAAACATCTTTTAGAACAAGAAATCGAAGTGGTGATAGGTTTGACTAGATTTTTTTTTTACTTTAGGTTTAAACTTAATTGTGGAATATATAAACATCTATTTATTAATAGTACTTTATAGGTGCTATAAAATTAATAGTACTCGGCAGTTTAATTATAATCAAATTAAAACAAAACAAAATCTAAACATATTTATTCTGAGATTGAGTAAATTTTAAATATTATCCCATATTGTAAAGGACTGCTCATCATAGCACATTAATATAATCATTGTCTTATTTTCACAAACGGTTTATATTTTTCAACCTAGTACGTAGCACAAAAATCAAAATAATTTTGTTTTGTATTATAATATATTATTTTTTCTTCAACTAATATCTATAATAATATTACGGACACAATGATTAATAATTGCATTTATTAACTCAATAAAATATGTATTCTTGTAAGTGTGCATCATACTTTCATATAATAATAATATACATACACATAGTTATTTAATGGGTTTATTAGTATAAATTTATTTTAACATATTTTTATATGTTTATAATTATTATTAAAACATTATAAATTTTATTTGATCATAAACTTATTTTATACTGTCACTACCATAAAAATTGTTATATTAAAATTACGAATGTACCTAACATTATAAATTTGTACCTACTGTTAATGTTGTGTTTTATTTTATTATAACCGATGAGAATCAATTTATTGTAAAGATACAAAATGTATTGTATTTTCTAAGTGTTGACAACTAAATTATATTCTTATACTTACAATTACTAACTATTATATTAATTTGTATGGTTAAAAAAATAACAAATGTATACTTCAAAGAAATTGTATATTGAAATATAGTTGATGAATTCATGAATTTATACTTTATACTAAATGTTTGGTTTTTTAAACTTATTGATTATCTAATAAAATCCTGATAAGAACTATATATTATAGATAGGTAGTTAATATAGTATATATATAACATATTACATGATATTCACTTTAGAGTTTTGGGTATACAAGAAATGTATTTATTATTATGAATACGGAGAGCCATGGGAAATCTCGGTAATGGATATACGAGTATGTTAGTCGTGTATTTCCTTTTACTCTGATCTAACCACAAGTTTATCTATTTCAACTTTTATTTTAAATCTATCAAAAAAATATGATTGAAAAACGTATCATTTGCTCTATAAATGCACTCGCTTCATAAATTGTTATTATTTCTGCAATAGAAAAATTTGGTTTTTAAGGCTATAATAAATTGCACCACATCATAATATTTCTAATAGATAAGTTATTTACAATCATTATTAGCAATCTAGCTATCACATAAAATAGAACCAAAATACTATATGATTTAGTATAAATATAGTTGATAAAAATAAATAAATATATATAAATATTTTTAAAAACTTAAATGATCATCTTAAAATCTATAATTTAACCAATATTTAATTAAATATTTTATAATTTTAAGAAATGAAATACTTATGTATTTGAAACTGTAAATAATAAATATGAAATTATGTTAGTTCTATTTTTAAAAATAATTAATTTTTATAACATAAATTTAATTTGAATATAAATTGCTTTGATAATTTGAATACACTATAAAGGTAATGATAGATTTGAACAAAATGGTAGAATTTAAACAAATTAATTTTGAAATTAGACCGATGTAGTGAAATCGTTGGTCATGTCCAAACCAATACAATTCCAAAAATTAAATAAATGGCACAAATGTTGTAAAATTTTAACTAAATTTTGCAATATGACGATTGACATTATAGAAATAAATATTATAAATAAATAGCTCCAACATACAATTATTTAAATGATTATTAAAAATAATATACAATTTGTATGAAAATGTACCCTATAAAATCTAAGTCTTATGTCGGATTCACAAAGAAAATAAAACAAAAACAAAAAATTGTGTATAGTTTATATAAAAGCATAGGCTATAGATATAGAGTATAATAATAACAATACAATGGCTTATAATTATCAGTTGTTGATTATTCCTTAATAATAAAGGAGAAGTAATGATGAATTAATTTTGCACTTACTGGACTGAACATTTTCTTGCTCCTCTTCATCGATCCGCAAATTGTGTTCGGGAAAACAAAAATAAAATACAAGCCGATAGATCACAATTTTTTCTCAATAACACGAATATTTTATTTGAAAAACAAAATTGTTTTCATCATCAATAAAATAACACATGGTTAATGTTATGTTTTTTTTTTTTTTTCTATGTGGACCTGACATTACATTATATTTTGTTAATGGTTAAAAAGTAGTATTATTATATTATTATCACTTGGGACTAATATTGAGCTGTAGGTAATTTTGTATTATATAATATGATTAATTTGAAAATATCTATTTATTTTTTTGAGAAATATTTATGCTACCTAATAACAGTTTTTTGCAAAGTTAAACAAAAAAAAAAAAAAAATTTACAGTATTTAATGCCTATTCATAGAACAATATAATATTCAAATATGTATATAAAATAAATTAAAATTTGTTATGTACGTATTATTATAGAAATTTAACACAATTTTTAATAATAAATTTAGTATACTTAGTATGAAAGTATGCAAAGAACAGTTTAATAAAAACAAAATGATGCAAATTACTTATTCGTATTTTATTAATTTCAATGAAAGTTTATATTTGGTTTATAAGTTTCTATTGACATCACCATCTATACAAGTGAGAGTGCTATTCGATTAAAATGTATTGAAAATCTGTTGAGTAATTCCAAAGTTGTTATAATTTTGAATGTTTAAAAATAGTGATAATTGTTTTTGCAAACACAGACCATCAAATACATAACATTAATTGATTACATTTTTGAAAAATTTAATGTTAGCAATTTAATGTAATTTTGTACAGCTATATTTTATATATTATTATGATCAAATATCACAGTTGGAATTATTTAAATTATCTGTAATATTCAACTTATTTATAGTTATAAAATGTACTTATACCTATATTAATAAATTGAATAGTGTTGAGAAATTAGAAGATCTTCTTAAGGACAACCAAATTGTATAATATTTTTGTGACGAGGTAGTATTTTTTTTTTCAACTATAGAAAATTTTAAGTGTATTCGATATAAATTAAATTTGTATAGCCTGAATATTTAATTAGATATTATTACTTTTACTATTGTATTTTATATAGTAGTCACAGTTGCGTAATATTTATCTTTGTGTAATTTTTGTTATATATGTATACTGTACACGACGACCTAGGTATTTTACTTGTTCAATTAATGATGATAAAATTAAAAAAACTATGTAATTATAAATCAAAACATCTTATGCAATTTAAATGTTAATATTAAAATACATTTTTAGTAGGTATTTCAGTAATTGATAAATTATTTTTAATGAACTGAAATAAGTTTAAAAACTATATTACTCAAAAGTTGTATTTATTAAAAAAAATTATAAATTTTAACTACAAAATTATTAATAAATTTTGTAGAAATGGACAATTTTCATAAAATATATAAATTAAAGGGTATAAATTGTTGTTTATTTTATTATTAAATTTAAAAATATGCATTATTTAATTATAAAATAGAATAAAATCCTAGACTAATTGAATTTTTATAGTACACCTGTTCACCTTGACCTATTTTAATTCTATAAATATATTACTTTCTTAAGTTTTTAGCAATTTTAGGTTTTTATGCTATATAACGAATAGGTACCAATAAAAAACCATTATTTATACATCAATTTGTTATCGTGATTATAAATAAAATTATATGATTTGTTTATGTTTATTTTTAGTGACAAGTGAAAACAATATATTTCAAATGCATTTGTAAATTTAAGGCACAAGACACATACAAACATATTTTAGAAACATTAAAATCATAATGCCAGATTAATTGTTAAGAAAAATAACTATTAAAACATATTTAAATTTAGAAACTTTATTATTTTAATAACGAGTATTTGATTACAATAGCTATCACTGGCTGCCTAGATTTTATTGCGAATAATAAGATAGTTAGGAATAGTATATTATAGGCATATAGCTTATTACAAGAAATCGCATTATTGTCGCCTTTAGTAGCTGGTATATAAAAATAAAATTAGTAGGTAATGTAAATAATATAAACATTAGTTGTTCTATCTTTCCATTTAGTATACAATTTTATGTTTTGATCCATAATAATGTAAAATTTTATTTTGCCCAATATTTATATAATGACATAAAATATAGAATTATGAAATTGTATTACAACTTGTCCTATAAAATACATGTTATAGGTTAATATAACACTAAATTACATTAATAACAGTAAAATATCAATTTAAAATACTTAAATGGCAAAATATGCAAAAATATGCAAATTAAAAATCTGAATTTAAATTCCGTATAGTATATCATAAAAATTATTTTTTTGTTTATTACCTATTTCTTCTTAATAAATTATTCTTAATTTAATATGTTTGAATGTTTGATAAAAACTTAGGATACATCATATATCTATAGTTCACAAATAAGTTACGTTTATTTTTTTTAAACTTTTTTTTTCAAATAAAGTAAACCTATAAAATTGAAAATTATATATTTAAAACAAATATAAAAATGTATAAACTTGATTGGTTTTTAGTTCATAAAATTAATATAGATAATATTATGCAAGAAGCCAGTAAGAGGTATTCTCCCATGTACGAAATATATTTAAAAAAAGGTAAAAGTTTATTATGGAGGACTTACCAAACCTGTATATTTTTATTAAAATACATTTTTTACATTAGTTGTTCATTTGTTTGATTTTTATTTTGTATTATATTATATATGATTTATGAAATGATTATATTATATCAAGGCAATGGCCAATGTTGGTGGATCAAGGTTCAACCTTCCCCTCCCTTGAAATTAAAAAAAAAAATTTTGTTTGCCTTTTTTTTGACAAAATAAATATTAATAATAAAACCTCCCCTTGAAAATTTGGTGCTGGCTAATATATTGCTGTATTAGCTAATATTGTATTGTATAGGATTTATTGTATGCTTCGATATAATATATTAATATACTTTTATTTTATTTTATTATACTTACATATAATGTATTCATATTCGATGTATAATAATATGTTTTAATGTTGTTGCATTTTAATTTATTATAAGTCAATGATTTAAAAATATTAAAATAAAATAAAAATATTTTAACTTGTATTTTTCAAGGATTTTTTTAAGGTTTTAAATATCAAAGCATTTTTGGAGGATACCTTCTTTGTATTTGATATTTAAAACATTTAAATATATCTCTGTCCTAATATTTAGTTTTGTAATAATTATTAAGTAATAAAATGCAAATGAAACAAAAAAAAAAACTTACCTATCATCATCATTATTATTATTATTATTATCGATTTTAGTTATTTTAATTGTATATAGATATAATAATTAATAAACTGTTTAAATTTAATATTTTAATACAATAAACATTATTTATAATAAAATTCAAAAAGTATTTCAATATTTGTATTGAAGTTCAAATTAATGATAATTATTTTGATTTTAGTTGTAGAAAAAAAAAATTGTAATATTTATTATGAATTGCAATTTAATTTTGTAGTTTGGTAAACTCGAACTAAACAAGTTTATCCAGAAAGGATTAATTCACTTATGAACTAATTTCAAACAAACTTGTTTCTCATTGATGAACTAGTTCAATTCCAAAATATTCTTCAAGGTGCCCAGACATCACCATGATACAATTGAAATTCCATGTATCAATGGCATTATGACTTACCGATATCGACCAGGTTATAATGGTTAGGCATAGCCTTATAGATATACAATGCACAATGGAACAGATAATATTATAATTAACTGTGCTCCGGCGGATTACCATATAATATATGTACTTACGTTTTATTATAATGCTTTTTAGATGTTCTATCGTGAACAAATCGGATTACACTATATATATTGCAACTTTTAAATATACATCCTCTTAAAATAGTGCATATACTTACCAACGGAAATCGAAATAGAGAATAATTATAATTATATTTGTATTTGTATTATTATAATATTTAGTGGGTTAACACTATTCTAATTGACAAACAATAGAAAGTTATTTATAGATATTCATATTTTTCAGGAATATCACGAAATTTCTTTTTTTTTTGTATACCTACCTATATACTATGCAGGTTCCTATAAGAAACAAAAACATGTTGCAATTTTTAATTTCAGAATGATAAACTATTCAAAGAAAAAAGAACACATTTATGTAAGAATTAGTAATTAAAACAGTTAAATAATTACGTTGCATTCTAAATTTAAATTAAAGACTTATGTATATGAATAAATAAGTACCTACATAATGCACATAATAAAATGTATTTAGATCACACAATTTTATCACTTTTACAATTTTGTAGTGATATATTATAAATTATATTAAAAAATTATCACTAGGTACGTGTTATTTAATTTTTTTTTTTAAATCAATTTGTTTTTTTTTATAATGAAAATACAGGCAATGAATGTTTGCTTTTAAAAATCTATATATTTCTATTTCTGATTATATTTAAATAAAGTAAAATTACATAAGTGTAAGTATAAAAAATAGCTGTTGATTATACTAATCAATTTAATTAATTAAACTAATTAATACTGAAATTATTAAAAACAATGAATTTATATGTTTAAGGTTTATTATAACTTATACGTTTTATATTAATTAAGTACCTATATTAACTTGAATAATTAAGTAAGAATAATAAGTAGGTAAGTATGATTGAGTTTTACTTAAAATCATTTTTCTGATTCATCATTGTTTTGAAATCTTAATTATAATATAAACTACAACGCCCTGTAGCCGCTAATTTATTTGAGGACCAAAGGGATGAAAGAAGAGCGTCCAGAACCAGTGACTGCCTGATTTTATTAAAATTATTTTTACCGATTTATTTTAATAATGTTTTATCATTATATAATATACTGAGAACATTTTCGTTATTCTTTATTTAATTCGTATAAGTAAGTTAAATATAATTAAATAATTGCGTTGGTTTTTTATTATTATTACATGTCTTTTTTTAATATTAGGTACTATATTATATGCTTTTTAATCATTTTATATTTATACATAATACTTTTTTATTAAACTATTTTCAATGTTATTTAAACTAATTATTGTTCTTTTTTGGAGTTTATTAGACGATAAATTATATTTGATTGGTATATTGAACATTATATTATTGTGTGGTAAACTGGTACGTTCGTACAAAGTGGGGATGCATGGTTCCTAATATAATAATATATTATCAGAAGTTGTTCGCCAAAACAATTTGATAATAATAAACGATATTGTATTGTTATTTATTATTGCTATTATTATTATTATTATTATTATTACTATAATTATTGTTATTGCTCGTATAGAATTTTTATCCTATATGAATACCATACAGTCGACTATTGGTTGAACATTAATTTGTTTTAATATTTTAAGCAATAGAAACTATATACATGCTAATACTAGTTGTTGTATTGTTATACTTAAGATAAAAACAAATAAGTTTTATAATAAATGTTTAAACTATTATAACATTATATAGATAAAACAAATAAATATAAAGTTACACAATCACAATTTAAAAACTATAGGTATCACTATAATTATATTATTTGTGGATACATAGTGTTTTTCATGAGACCATTATTACGTTTATTGACAAGCAATAATAATCAATGAAATATGAAACTTAAATTGTATTATTTATTGTAATGATTAATTGATCAATATTACCTATTATTAAGTTTGAAGAATAACGTACTTTGTTATGAAATGTTATCACACAATAATTATCAAACTCATATTTACACAATATGTAAATCTCGTATATTATGTATTGTGAACAAACAAATTATAAATGCAACTCAAATTTAAACTACTATTTAAGCTAAATAGTGAATAGGTATAGGAGTCATTTAAATAATTGTAGAACAATATATGTTTCAAATTAAACTGTTAACCAATTAATATTACAATGTATTTACTGACCATCTTATTCAATAATATAATATACCTAACTATACCAATAATATAATTATTGTTTTTAACATGTTTAACACTTTATGTTAAATTATATATAAATATAACATAATATTATATACAAATTTTAACTTACGATTTAAGCGCATGTTCAATAGTTCAATAGAAAATAAAATATTATTTATAAGTTTCGTAATCTTAAACTATTATAACACACCAGTATATAATAATATATTAATATTGAATTGCATAAAATATTTATAATATATTGACTTATTATTGAAATAATTATTATGATTACCTACCATGAAAAACAAAAGCGTATTAAAATTAAGACAATATTATAATGTATAATAGGTAATAGTATAGATTAATTAATTATTTATTTATTTTGTTCATCATGCATGCAATAAATCTTGATATTGATTTATTTCAAATAATACATAACAATGTTTAAGTATTACTTACTAATTTAATGTTTTTACACAGGAATAAAAACGAAATTTTAAATAATGAGTTATGCTTATTGTAAAAATACTATTTTTTCAATTGCACACTACAGACTCGAAGAAACCTAACTATTACAATCCTTATTACCTTAACTGTTTCTGTCTTTAGAATTTTGTCTATTTATTTGGTTTTTTCGGTTTTCGGCGTTTTTGTGTACGTCTTTTTGTAGAACAACGAGAACAAATATAGGAAAAGTGCTACGTTGGCAAACATATAATAGATATAAATTTTTGGGAAGTCGCATCGGAAAGAGACCAATCCTACGTACCAAATCAAGATAATCACAAATTGAATCTGAAAACAAATTTAAATATAAGTGCACTGTTGTTATAATTTAATCGTGTGTTTCTTTTTTCGGCGTTCGAAAGCTTACAATTTGCATTCTAGTCAAGTATCTCTTCCACCATAAATATGGTTGCATTTGTGGTCCCAGGGCTGCTAAGAAGTAATAGAAGTACATGACTGTGTGGATAAATGAATTTAGAGCTCCAGGCAACGTTGCTTGTTCACCTGTAAATATAAATATATAAATTATTTTAATTGCTACATTAAAAGAAAGAAAGAAAAAAACATTACACGTTACATTTTTAACTTTTGATTAAAAAATCGTTACATAATAGTATAAGTTGTAAGATTAAATTCTATACATATTTAATACATAAAATTAACATTTAATATTTAAAATTTAGAAAGGACTAAATTAATGGAAGAAAAAACTATAAATCATTGAATTAGTTTGCGGATTTACCTACCTAGATTAGAACATATTGGAAACAAATAACAATATATTTATATTTATATTTATCAAGTTTTTATAGAAATATGTTTCAATAAAAAATGATGACGAAGGAAAGTTTCTTTTAAAATTTCCTGTTCTTAATTTCCATTCTACTATTTAATTGATACTAAACGATTTCTTATATACCTACATAAATTTATCTTCTTAATTTAATTAATTTTTCATTGGAATTTGTTTTATTAATATGTTTGTAATTGTTGTACTATAATAATGTTTTGATACATAACAACTCTAGTAAATAATAATAATAAGAAAACACTGCTCTTACTGCTAATCAAGCAAAATTTATTTAAGAAAAATAATTATCTCTGATTGGCAGTTGTTATAAATATTAGTACTAGTTTTGTACTCAATAGTAATATTGATATTTACATTGACACTAACTATATATAGATTAGATATAGATGAGAATAAAGTTTTAAAATATCTATTCAAGTTTAACTACGGTTGTAGATAGAATGGTTGCAGATCGAGTTATACAAATGCGGCTTACAATTCGATACATCCAACGAAAAAGGTAGTAACTCCATTTTGTCAATTGTTTAGGAGGAGCAAAATAAAATTCATAGTTAATTTCTTATTCTATTTATTTTTTTATTTTAATATTATTTTACTATCTCTTTGGGATAGACGGAAATACAATCATTTGCGTGGTCGATAAAGAAAAAAAATCCTTTATCAGAATGCAGTGTTAAAAGTCGTAACTTAAAAACGAAATAAATTGAGTTACAACCTTCGTTGGATGTATCGAATAGTTCTTATCAAAGACGAGAAAAAAATCACGTTATAACGCCATCTAGATTATAAATCATTGTATTTCTAATTACATTAAGCATTGTAATGATTGTACCTATTGGCTATTTCCATTGATTAAACATACATGTATGTTTAATCAATGCTATTTCTAAATTGTTTGGAATTAGTTCTAGCTGACATCTACAAAGAGCGCTGCAGGCCACTTCACATTTAGATAAGAACTACATTAAACCGTAGACGATCTTTAGAGAAGGTATAGGTCGTACTGCAACCATTTTATCAACAACCGTAAGTTTAACTAATTGAAAGTGACAATATGAGCAATGTTGTACAAAGATAATTCATAATTTATCTAGATAAGATAAGATTAAATTTATTTTAAATTTATCTAGATGAGATAAAAGATAACCAATTTTGTCTAGATAAAAAAACAGATAATTAATATTTAATATTGTAGAACCAACGATCGTTCTTGGCGTAAACCATAGTTTGTTATCCTTATCACCGTAATTATTATGTAAATATTATTATTAATTATAAACTATGTGATGCTCAAGTTAAAACATAAATAGTGTTTACAGAGCGCAGTTTAAAATAATTTTGTGTCAAAATTCTTTAAATCATTGATTGGATGATTATTTAGATGATTATTCTCAGATAGCCAATTTATTTATCTAGATAAGTTAAAAATATAACTTTATTTTATATAGAAAATGCACAACACTGAATACGAGAATTGCCACATTTTCTAATTATTTATAGCATATTATATAGACGCATAATTTAACGATAAACAATACAATTATATAACTTTATGTAATATTATACCTTTAATGAATCTCAGGTAAGCCCAACATGTGATTACCATGTTTGAATGATGGTAAACGTGTAAGAACGTAATTTGGTTATCTTTTTTTCTTAAAACGAAGAAAATCTATAACATAAATACATAAAATTACGATTAAGTAATTTCATTGTTTTTTTCATCAAGTATTTTTTTTTTTTATAATCTGTATATTAATATTATTTATTATTTTACCTATATAATAAATAATAATCATTAAACAAAATTGAACGAAATAAACTTTTTTAATATATATTTTTTTTTATTATTATTTTCTGGTTTTAGAGTAAAATAGTTGTAAATTTAATCTCTTGAAATATTTTATGTAATTTTTATGCCTCAAAAATATTTTTAAGCTTATGCAATAATATAAATTAATGAATTTTCATTAAATTCAATTTTAGAAATACATTTTTTCCTATAATTGTATTTGAAAATAAAATGTTACCACATCATCTAATTTGATATCTTATTAAAATTTAAAATATACAGAGAATGAAAAATTATCTCTATTGTGTCAATCAGGCTATCCTTACCATGATGTGGATACCAATATTAATGTGGATAAATTTATATTCCTTATGCCTTATAAATTATTATCTTTATTGATAATTATATGTTTAATAGTTAATATAAAAAAGTTGGAATTTTATTTTTAATAATGTTTAGAAAATCAGGATAATTTAACATATTCGAAAAAAGTATTTTTCTATCAGAAGTATTCACATACATATCACATTTATAGTGAATTAAAACATGAACAATGTATTGCTGCTACGACTTATTCAGATAGGTAAATATAGATATTATTCGATAAATTATATTAATTATCTCTTATACAAAGCTGAATTAGACTATCTTTGTTGTAAGGCGGTAATGTGCATGTACCTAAATTTATATTTATATATTTAATATGCTTACTGTATCCAGTAAATCAATGACTTTGGAGAGGAAGAAGTACCACGAACCTTTATTTAACTGAAAAAAAAAAAAATAATAATTTAGTTTTACTTTAATAACATTTTTATTTTAAAATTGAAACCATATTCATCAATTGAACGACCTAAATAAACACTTTTAGAATAAAAGATATTTAAAACACATTTAATTTTTCATTTACAAAGGTTAAAATCAAGGAAAGGTGTATGTAAAAGTTAGTTGGCTAGAATACTAGATTCATTATTATTTTTCAATAAAATAATACATATTTTAGTAAATTAAATTTTTTTTTTTTTACTATTATTATTTTAGCTTCAATTTTAACATACAAATATTATATACGACACAAAATAACTTATTCAAATGATATAAATTTACTTTTTACACATTGAGCATTGTATTAAATTTTCTAAGTACATTACGATGAAAATTATGTGTTATAAAATATTGAATAGACAGATATTTATAACAATGAATATATTATTATATTTGAAAAACTGTTAACAATATTTTAGTAGTGTATTATTAATATTTAATAATGATTATTCTAAAAAAATAATAGTAAAATTCATATTAAAATAAATACCAAATACATATAACATTAAGTACCGATATACTTAACATTTATACAGGGTGTCCCACATCCATTTAATTGGAAAAACTCCGGGAAAAATTAAAATTATTGAATACAGATTTTTTTTTTTTATTGTTATTTAGGGATCGCACTATAATATTATCTTTAATACTTATTTGAAAAAAACGTGTCATAAAAAAATAAAAAATAAAAAATTTATTTTTTAAGTCATAGAAAATTTGATAAACCATTTTAAAGAGTATATTTATATGCAAATTTTAACGTTTCGATCTCTAAATTTAATCAAGATTTCGATTTTTAGGCATTTTTTTATTTTTTGGAGAAATAATATTCCAGGGACACTCTGTATACTTTTATTGTATTATATTAATATTACAAAAGATGTATTAATTAATGTTCATAATCTTACCTCGTATAATAAGAAACGATTTTTACTTCTTTCGATTGGATGACACGAATGATTCCATATACTGGATAATCCGCCAGGCGTAGAAAACAACTAAAATTGTAAATTAATTAAAAATATAACAGTGTTGTTCCTATTTATAATTCTAATATAAGACAAGGTTGGATCTATTTACATTTAGATTACTTAAAATAGGCGAAATTAAGAGGTTAAATGGCGTAGGCGTATGCCAAAAAAAACCAATAAGTACTAAAACCAATCAAAATAATTTTTTTATAGAGTTAATCCTCAATAATCAAGTTAATTACAGTTTTAAATAATTTAACAGGTCTAACAATATTAAAATAATTATACTTTTTTGGTTTTTATAAAAAAAAAAAATAATAATAACAAAAACGAGTGTACCATAATTATAAAACCCAAGTATAAAAATTATATATAAAAAATTATATTTATAAACTAAAATTGTATTAAACCAGTTATTTATTGTATTTTCTAGTCCATCAGACACTCTGAAGTATATAATAGTGGGTATTTATTTTATTTTTTTCATATAATTCATTCAAAATTATGAACATAGATTTTTAGATTATTATTTTCCTTTAAAAATAAATTATTTTAAATGTTAAAACAACCCATATTTAGTAACTAAGTTAATAAACAATTTTTTTTTCTGATAATTTATATTTTAATATATTAAGGATTTAATTAATTACTATTATTGATGTAGACATTTATCGATGTCTTAAAAATAATAATATATAATTATAAATTTTCTTTAATGCAATTTTATGTATTTTCCATTATAATCAGTTTTATATTAAAATTATAGTATTTAGAGTTTGGTTTCTAATCTTTAATCTAAAATATTTTTAAAAGTAAGTTGTATAATTTTCATTCATTTGACATATTTAATTTTTGTTTATGAATTAGGCATAATATAAGGTTAATCCAGTTCATAAACTGGTTAATAAAATCAAAATACTTTTACTGTTGTAATTTCATTATTTTCACAATTTATAAGTATTACTAGAATTACTAACTATTTTTTTTATATTTTTATTGCAAACTAATAAAATATTATTTAACGCAAATATTTGATGTAACATGCAAACCTATAGTATTTTAAATAATATTTGTAATATGTTTTTCTAAGGAGGAATGATTGTTCAGTTTTATTTCTGATAGCAGAACTCAAATGAATAAAGTAGAAGAATTTAACCCCCCCCTCCCCCGTGTAGATTATCAGGAATAAAGAGATACAATTTTATAGCAGTGAACGAGAGCAATAATAGTAAGTGTGAGTTGTGTTGAAACAGAAAATTTTTTTATACTTTTCCTTAGAGCCCTAGAGGATAAGAATGAAAATGTATATTTCGTATTAATTTTAAAACGTTAATATTTACATAGCTTCCTATTTCGAAATTCAGTTGACTTTTATTTTACATGGAAAGAATAGGAAATGAATAATGTTTTCAAGTAGTGATTACTATAATATTACCACTTTTTTTGAACGATAATGTCGTAATATGCTCATATAATTACGTAAATCATTAATTTTATATTCTCGTGTTTTTAATTCTCAAGTGACAAAAATGCTAGAAATATTATTTACCACCATGCCTGAAACATCTTTATTTTAATTAAGTTAATTAAGGATAATATGATATTGTCTTATTGTATAGTTTATCAACCTTTTTAGTGTTTTGGCCCTCAAAAAAGGTAAAAAATAAAGCCAGCCACCTCACAAACCTCTTATAATAAGTACTAATTTGAGTCTAATTATTTGTTTTAACAGTTATAAAAATATATTATGTCATTTACCATTAACGAAGCAATAACTATTATTTTTTAATTATTTTAGACCGATGTAACTATAAAGATTCGCGATCACCAGGATACATAATACTATCTCATAGGCTTCACAAATACGTCTGGTGAATGTACAAAGGTATTGTGTAAAATAACATTTATTGGTAAGAAACAAGCCAATAATTTTCAGCATTCTTAAGACACGTGTTGGTTTTTTTATTTTTTATTAACAGTATAGTAGCTAATCGTAATATCAAATTTTATATTATACACAATTTTAGTGTGTCGAAAAACTACTATATTCGGACTCTCTCGGTAACATAAAATTTTAATTCAACCGAATATTTGTATTAATATTTAAACAACATAATATAAATTATTAATAATAACGAAAAAAAAAAAATTATAACCATAACTTACCCAATATAAAATGAATGCATTATAAACTGTTTGAAAGAGGTTATAAATTAACATTAAATTCTTAAGTTTGTACGGACTACGGTTTTCCATCATTTTTGGTCCAACTTTTAAGACGAAAACCAAATATAATGCTACGATAATAAACACCGGCCATGGTGAGGGCATTAAAAACCACGAATCGACTTCATCGTCTAAATAAAAAAAATAAGCAATAATTAAGCATTTTTAAATTTTTAAACGAATACACAACAATACTAATAGTGCTCGCGGTAGTTGAATTTAGTTTGTTTAAATTCAAAATAAATACCTATATGTGATTAATAATATTGGTTTTATTGATGAAATTGAATATTTTAAATTGTCCATCGTTAAACCGTAATTATATTATTATAATAATATATTTATACATATGAAGGTACTAACCAAAAACCAGTTCTCTGTCCAACAAATTATAAAACTCTTCCTTGTAACTCAGTTGAGTAGTTACGTTATCCATGTTGATAATATTTTCTAAGACAACATAAACAATTATTACGATCAACAGGTATATAAAATAATATAATGTATTGTATTATACAATTTCGTTGACATGTATTTGCAAAACAAAATTTGATATGCTTAAGTGTAACGATTTAGGAATAATATACAAACGAAGACACTGATGATAATATAATGATGGACCAATAATTATTTTTTATAAAACTTTATAACATTTTATCCTTGAATAAGCGTGTTTAACACGTTCTAATGCTGTGCGCTAGTTAATTTTATCTCGTACAGTAATATTCCTCCAATAATATTGTCCATCGGAAACAGGTTGATGTCAAAAACCTGCCAAAGTCTATAATATCTTATTAGTCGCCCCAAAAACCGGTCACTTAAGTAAGGTCGTGTCGAGTGACTTCGTTATGCCCTTGCTATTCATAATATGAGTCGTGGCAACCTACTGTATTTCCCTGTCAGGAGAGTGACAATTACTACTACAAACGCGAGAATAAAATAAAATAATATAAGACACAAAACGCGAGCAAACGACAAATCGTCTATTTTGATAATCGAATTATTACAATATTCTCCGCGCTGTTTACAGAAAAATTAAAAATTATAATCTATTTTACCGTCAGTGTCCATTTTTCACATATTACAATAAATATCATTTTTCACTAGTCGTAAGCATAAGCATTGATAATATAAATTATGAATACGTTTTTTATTCTTAATAATTTTCTTTACCATGTACGAGTATATCGATATTTACCGTATATCTTATCAACTAATAACTTATTTTTAAAGACAATTATTGTACTTATTCGTAAAACTTAAAATAAATAATTGTATTCCAAAATCGTAATGACAAATTGTGAACCAATTTTCAATTCGATTTTTAATTACTTCTGATTTAATGAGTTATTTATGGAAGAAAATTAACTAATCGTATTTACTATACGTATTGTGATCTATTTTAATTCAAATGTTCAAGTTTACAGAAAAACACAAAATCACTTTACTGAAAATAAAAACAATTTGATGAAAAATAATCGTAGCCATATTACGAGTCATTTATTTTAAGAAATCGATTATAATCGATTTACTTTGTTAATTTTTTCAATAGAGTAAGTATAGATAAGATATACATACTATACATACATTATGTCTACAATGACTAGTTTTTTTAAAATTTATAATAAATTAATTATATAATTTACCTAATCACATTAAATATCAAATGGGATACCTACACTTCGTGTGATGATTTACTTTAAACTTTCCCACGTTGTTAATGAATTCAAATTGTTGAATAATATAATATGTGTTAATATAATAATAATTATCTTTGTAACAAAAAGCCATACGTTTTGACTTAATGATGACAATACTATAGTAGTGTTCTAAAATGTGTTCATAATATGAAAATAACATAATAAATCAATATTAGCAATTTTGTATGGAAATTATGAATAATTAATTATATTTAATTTTTAAACGACAATATTATTATTATCATGTTACTATCAATGGTCTCTAATTCTACAAGTAATAAGTATATTATGAATTATTTTTAGATATAACAAAGGTATTATAATTACGAAAATGAATTCATTCATTGTTTCTTGATTAAATATCTATAGGTATACCACATTTTAAGCAGACAGTAAATTTAAAATGACTTAATACCTCGTTGGTTTACATAAAAAAAGAATAATGATAAGAATAAAAACTTCATAGCATGACTTATGATGAGTAAAATATCGTTAACAGTCGATCACCATAAAATAAAACCAGTCAAGCACGTAATCAAAATTTTATTCAGGAGATTTATGTTAAACTATGCCTAACTAATTTTAATAATTTATTTTTTATTAATTACTATTTTAATTTATCACATATTATTTAATCAATATCAGGCGGTCTGGAATCCATTAAACCTCGTATATTATCCTAAAATCAATGGCGATTTTATGGAGTCTAGTGGTTCTTAACCCTTCATAACCCACACAAAATATAATTAAAAATAGGTATATGAACAATAGGTACTACCTTAATATAGAGTAATTATTATTATAACTTTATTACATATAACTAAAATTTTGACCCCTACCTCCCAAAGAAAATAAGGGAAAAATCACCACTGTACTTAAGACTTTAAATTTAAAACAGTTAATTATTAATTATTTTGTATAGATAATAATTTACCTATTTACCTTGACATGTTTTTTTGAATGCATTTACACTAATTTAGAATCTAAATCAACATTTATTCATATAATTTAATAATAAACAAATGTATAATTTTTGAGTTATACAAAATATAAATTATTATATTTTAAAAATAAATAATGTATGATAATGTAAATTTAAAACTATTACCCATGTCATATATAAAAATAAAAAAAACTAATATTTTTATAAATACCTACAGATATAAGTCCTTCGTAAAATAATTAAATAAATTAAAAAACTAATAATATGATTTAATTGTTGTTATTGTTTTGGACATTTAACTACGGTTAACCGAATAGGTTTTTATGGAAATAAATTTAACCTGGTAAATTTTGTAATAAAAACGCAATCAATTACCTAAGGTATCTACCTAGCTATTTATTTGTTGAAATCAGGACTACGAATTCGCACCATAAATCAAGACCGACGCATAGGTATTTGATTTTATATAAATAGTATCATGTATAATTTTATAACATTATTGTTCCGATAGTTTTTGTGCGATAATGTTTGTTTTACAAATAATCCACCTCGAAGGCAAGTCCCATATCATAATAACACCGAATCTTAGATTTTGAATACCGAAAGCAATTATGATACTAATTGTGTTTGCAATGTTATTACATGCATACACTTTGACGTGTAAAGTATCCGTTTAACTATGTTAAATGCTATAATGATTGAATTTACAAACCCATTATTATTATATTATTATTATCCAACATTATAATGTAGTACAACAATAACAAACTGTAAATTAACAGAAGATAATGTAAATAACACGGTAAAGATGCATCGTTGTGTTCCTTGTAAAATTGACATTTAAATAACGACGGTAATAATATCTATTAAATTGATATATTTAACTTTCAATCGTATGAAGAAGTTTAACTATTACTAAGGTAATAGTTGTACCTATTACTTTATAGAAATACTTTTTTAACCAATAAACAATGTTTAAATTAGATGTTTTAAAAATATAAAATAATACGCATTTCCAACTGATAATTTAGAAGTTATGTACAATTAAAATCTGATAAAATATTAAAAACTATTCGTATTAAATGCACACAAATGTGTTTTGCATAAATTGCACATTATTTTGACCTACGCGAATTAACGCGTTCATATATGAAGACGAAAGTAATTATTTTATCGATTGTACCTACCTATTGAAAACATAATGCCAATAATTTTATAACAATATCGGTATGTACATGCAAATAAACGGTAATAGGTTACTGTTTCACTTACTCGAATTTTGGATTTATACTCCTATTTCAATTGACGTTAATTGAATAATCGTTATCCGTCAAACAACGGGGTGATTGGCGCATTAACGCAATGATGCGTCCATAAAATATGACAAATTCTACGGAGCACTAGTGATAAGGATCGTTGGCAAAGAACTGAATCTTTATATGCGGATAAATCGTTTACTCGACTGAATCTGTCTGAAATGCGCTAGCAAAATCACAGATGAATTGTGACGGTAAAGACCGGGTTTTAGGGCTCGAGGTGAGCAACACTCCGAATGCACACGGTTCTTATAAACCGGAAGCGTATAGTATAAGTGTAAGTACGAACGCACAAAGTCCTTGACGAAAAGCTGATCGGATAAAAATTTGTACATATGCGATATATAGATAGGTCCGTATTTATATCAGTATTATATTAACACAAAATATAATATTATAATATACATTCGTTTAAAAATCAAATACCTACGACTTACCAATTGATGAAGTTGTAGTTCAACTAATTTCATAGGTATGTGCGTGTGAGTGAATATGAATAAAATCGCTTTACATAATTTGAATTTTTTAGTTATATTTATGTAACAATTATATACGCAAAACAAGTTTTATTTTATTTTCCAATGGCCTAGCTAAACATAGAAGCAATTATACGAGTATAAAATATTTAAATATTATTATGTTTCATGCATACCTACTTATATTTCGAAATATCGAAATATTAATAAAATATTACAATTATATTAGAAAATGCCATATGTATAGAAAAAAAAAATCATTACATTTTAAATATGGCTAACTTGTTTAAACGCACAATACTTTCAATAATTTGCCATTCAAATTATTAATCGAAATAAAATATGTAAAAACTTCTAAATATAATTTTTCTAAATTTATAAGACTAAATTGGTACTCCTAAGTCCTAGTGCCTACATTTTTGTCAAACATTCAATTTATCGATTTTCGTTGATTAGTCCGATTACAAATTTTACAATTAACTCCAAATAAATAATTGACCTACTGTTTAAGGTCTAACTAATATGTTATAATTCTATTATATAGGGTATGCTTTAAGATGAGCTTATTTATTGGATTTCTCAATAGTTTTTCCATGGGATAAGAAAAACTTCCATAAAAAGTTTAAAACTGATTCACAACATTCACGGAAACCATGATTTTAACGAATTGTATTTTAAATATTTCATAATAACTAATGCAGTTTTAAACGTAGTGACTTGAAAATTGTTTTAAATATTTATTAACATAATATGTAGAGTACATAAATGAGAACTGTTACTTTGATCTTGTTTGATTTTTTTTTTATGTCTGAAGACACTTTCTCGGGTTGAACGTAGATATAATGGCCTGATTACCACAAGCTATGGTATGCTATGCTTTCGGTAGCAAATTACATCTACTTAGTAGTTTAACTTATTTTTAGATGTTTTCTAAAATTTCTCCTTTGGATAAGAAAACTATCAGAAAATAGTTGAAAAAAGGAAAAATTTATGGAAACTGTAATTTTGAAGAACTAGTATTTATTAAAATTAATTTTTTGTTGCACATTATTTTATAAATAAAGGAAGTTTATAAAAATTAATATTTTTAGTATAATATATTGTATAATATCTAACTACATTTGGATTATAATCGTATTTTCGAATGTAATGCCATTGCATTTAAATCATAATTATAGTAAACCACTTATTTCTCCGAGAACCGAAGGGATGAATAAGGAACACACGGAATCAGCTTACCCGATTTTTTTTAAAAACTGTATGTTTCAGTTTATTTAATTTTAAAATACAAATATTTTATAAAATAGAAATATTGTAGATACCTCTGTTAGAAAATACAATTTAGACATATATTGCAGTTATATAAATATTATATTATGCACTTTTAATATGACGTACATTTTACCATCACCGCTCTAATTAAAAATATTAGATTCTGAGCGAAGAGAAAAATGAATGGGTTTTGGTTTTACAAAGATGTTTTTTTTATGTCTAAAAACAATTTTTCGGGTAGAAATAATGATCCGATTATTATAAATATAGTATATGCTTTCGGTAGAAAATTCAAGTAATCAAGTTAGTACTTTATTTAACTTATTTTTCGAATTTCTCAAATGTTTTTTCTCGTAAGAAGAAAAGGTACCAAAAAATCACGAAAAACCACAAAATATACGGAAATCATAATTTTGACGAAATTTGTTTTATATTTTCATGATAACTACTGCCATTTTTAACGTAGGGACTTGTTAATTTTTTTAAATACCTTTTCCATTTCATAAGTAGTTTATACACGTAGTAAAATGTTTGAACGGATTATGAGTATACTATATTGTATTACATTGATTTTCGCTCAGAATTGTATTTTTGAATGCAATACCATTGCATTCAAATCTTAATTTTAATAAACTATTAATGTCTCCCGAAGACTTAAGGAACTATGAAGGAACGTCCAGAATCGCTAAATCGGAAATTCCACTTTATTATTTTTTACAATGCAAATAATTAATTAATTATTAGTGTAAAGTTATATGAATATTTTTAGAATGTATGTTGAGTCCAATTAAAAGCAAAATTTAAAAAACGAGGGAACTTCTGGCAAAATGTTCCATAACATTTTTATATTTGAAATATATATAGAACATTACTAAAACTTTCAGTTTTACCTATAGAAACTCATTAAAGATAATAGAACATTCAATGCCACAGGGTCAGTTGTTAAAAAATTGCAAACAATTTTTAATATGATTTACCAGTCAGGTAGAACATTTATTTTCATTTATTTCATGTTTATATCTAAAAAAAAAACAATGAAATATGTACGTAAAATATATATATATATAAATTATATGGGTAATTAATACTACAACTGAACAGAATGTCTTAATACCAAATTTAATGATATTAATTTAATATTATAGGTAATAGAAACTGATATTATCTTAAACTATGTTATGATTACGCAATATTAAATCATTTATAGCAATTAATATTCCAATATCCAAATGTATTCAATTTTTAAAAAAACAAATATCCACTAATTATTTGCATTGAAATAAATAAGAAAAGTAAATAATTTTATATACTAACTGATCAATTCTTTTGATTTTTTGCATTAACTACAAAAGCTTTTATATTAATTGTGCACAAAACAGAACTGATTATAATGGTTTAAAAATGAACAATACAATTTATGCCGTAACTATAATTTTACAATAAAAAATATTAAATAATACATAATGAAATATACATATGCAATATTTCGCCCTAATAATCATTTTAACTTAACATTCGATAAAATAACTAATATAAACTTAATAATATGCAGTTCGCAGTGCATTTTCAATTTACATGCATGATTATATTGTTAGGTAATGTAAATAGAAATATTTATTACGGACGACATACGAAAAAGTCGTTTTTTTATTTTATAAAAATTATAATTAGTAAGTTTTATATGTCACGCAAAATGTATTTTATTGCTAATAAGTAAATTATGGATACAAAATATAAATTTCTTTTAATATAATATGTTTAATAGCTATTTATTATCATCTTACTAGTTTATTGATGTTTTGCTAGTTTTTAGTACATAAGCGGAAATTGAAATGAGATTTTATACATTGAACTTGCTATGAAACATCAATTGACTGAATAATCTGTACGACGACATATTTGACCTTGATTGGCAAGACAAGATAAATAATATAGTAACTGGTCATTCTTGTTAGTTTTTTTTATGGAAGTTTTTTATTTTTAAATAAATTTGTACTTACTAAAACATAGTTTTTAAAAATAGTAACAATCAATACAAAATAAAACGTCGATAAAAATATTAAACAACAATAATAATATTTAAATATATATTTTTATTATTCTTACATATCTTAGATTATTATTAAAAATCCTCAACTCAGAAAATCAATCTGTAAAGTGTATAGACGCTTTATGTTCGTTTCCATCAACTAGGTAACGATCCTTATATATGTATATACAAATATATATAATATAGTATTTTATATTTTAATCAAAATATATATTATGCGATAATCCCTTATACAATAATTTCTTTAAAGTCACGTTCATTCATAAAATCATATATAAAACCTGTAAAACCAAAATGATCTTAACCCCCGTCTAATATCCCTCTTTCTTGGCATAATTCATATCACTATACCATTAACCAATATAACACAATCATATAGTATAGTATAACACAATACTAACTTTAAAAGAAGTATTTTGCTGTCGATATTCGAATATTCATCAACATTGACAGTTAACAGTCTTATATAAATAATTTTAAGACGATTTAATTTGTTTTTTTTATCAAAATTTATTTAATGTATCTTCATATAACGGAAAATCTAGGTGTTAAACATATATTAATATATTATATTACCTATTATACCCAAAAGTGAAATTAAATATATTTATCACTTTTATTGTCAAGTTTCCTGAGGTATACAAAATTAATTTTTGGTTGTCTTCAAATTTGTACATAATAATAAAATATACTAATATAGATACCAATATTCGGAAGTTACGTACCATTATTATTGTAACTCTAGTTTTTATTATGTAGTTGAACAATGAAATAAAACGAATGTTATTTTGATAAAGTAAATAAATACAATTTTTTTTTTTATCAAAAATAAATATTTTTACTATTTATATTTTATATGATTCATGGTCGTGTCTTGGTGTTTGGTAAGATTTAATAGTATAATCAAATGAATAATGTTAGAAAAGACGATTATTAATAATCGTTAAAAGTTCTTAAACTTTCATAAAATTGATGGGTGTTATAATGGTGTTATATTTTAACTAACTACCTATCTTGTAAATATTTTATTACAGCTACTTTATCTTATTTTTCTTATGTTTATGTCAATTTGATTAACTTCGTAAAATCGATTACCTTATAAAACATTATTAAAATTTATTATATGTTTATTATTGTTGTTATTATTTTATAGACATAATATTATTATTTTTTTATTATATTGTTATAATGATAACTATCATATTTTCTGATATAATTATTTAGGTATAGTTCTAAAGTTTAAATATTTATTTTGACGGAAAAAAACTCAACGATACGAAATTGTGAACATATAATCAATATTGACAATTAAAATGATTTTGATAATAATATGTGATACAAATTATTAAACTAAATTTGGAAAAATAATACGTTAAATATAAAATATTTAACGGATTTTGGATTAAATTATTCAAGCATTAGTGCAGTCCTTATTTTGTAAATAATCAGTTTTAAATACAAAAAATATTTAAAGTGAAATGAATACATAAGTAATCGATTACTTGATAAGTAATTCTGAATCTCAGGATCACC
Organism: Eriosoma lanigerum; assembly: GCA_013282895.1. NCBI lineage: Eukaryota > Metazoa > Arthropoda > Insecta > Hemiptera > Aphididae > Eriosoma > Eriosoma lanigerum. Next base: position 28,926,257 of record CM023357.1, read on the forward strand.
ATCCACATAATCTATTCACGATTGTTCTTGCCTTTTCTATAGGAGAAATATTTTCCCGTATTGTTAATTCTCACTTGATAATTTATATCCTGGCATCTAATTTATCTTTAGTCCAGGTTTTCCTAAAGTCATCTACAGTCTACACAATAATTCAGTTCATCTTTTAAAACCTTTATTCTATTCAGATTTTGTTTGTATTTTTTTTTTTATGGTGTTTCATATAATAGATCAAATAAAGCAGTGCATTTACATTTTATAAACTTAAAGTCATAAAAAAGCAAGAAAAGATTGAATTTATTTACACGAAATTTAGGTAATATCATAAATTTTAACATCAATTTCATAAATGCAATTTCAAAATAATCTATACAAATTAAAATTACAATTTATAATATACAATTATAAATTAAATTATTAAATAAAAAAAAATGTTTTTAAAATGTTGTTCTTCAATTTAGTCAAAAATTGACAGTCTTGGAAACTATAATGTTAAAAAGTGAGGAGGTTTATTTTGGATGTTCCTTCTTCACAGTGTCATTAAATATGTTTTTAAATAGTCTGATTAATGGAATAAAATGTTAAGTTTTAATTACCTTCTGTATTATTTTATCTGTTAATGTTGACAATTTTGTCAAATTTATAAATATTTCTTTTCAAAATCAATAAAATTAAAATATGTTATCACCACCTCATCCCCCAAATTCTGGTCATGACCATACCTGAACCCTATATTCGGCACCACTGCTCCTCTGTCTCTTTGATTTTTGAAGAAATTAGTGGTTTATTATACTAAAGATTTGAGCATTGCATTCGAAAATACGATTCTGAGCGGAACTCAATATAATAATAATAATATATATATATAACTTTTTAATTCGTTCTAAAATTTTACTATGAGTGTACACTACTTATGAGAGTACTCAAACAAATTTATAAATCTCTACTATTTGTGATAATCTAACCATTATATCAACTCAAAAAATGTTTTCAAACTTTTGAAAATACATAATATATTACGATATTCAATTTTACTAAAGATTATAATTTAAGAAGTTTAGAAGCTTATAAAAAAAAAAAAAAAATGTGACTTACGATTTACAAAATATTTTCTAAATAGGTAATGTAGTATATGTTTATGTTTTAATAAAATGTTCACACTGTTTATACTAAAATACTAAATTACAGGTAATATTAAACAATTTTTAGAAAAAATTTACATTTTTGGATAAATTTCAAAACTCTATATTTAGTCAGCAAATGAACCTAAACATTCTAAAATTGTGTGACTTATATACCTATAAAAACACTAAATAAAAATGTCAAGTCTCTGCGTTCAAAATTACATTAGTTTTTATGAAAATCTAAAATATTTCGTCAAAATTACGATTTCTGTGAATTTTGATTTTTTTCGTTATATATTCATAGTGCTTCTTTTCCCGAGGAAAATCTTTTGAGAAATTCAAAAAATGAGCTAAATAAAGTACCAAGTAGATGGTATTTGGAACTGAAAGAATACCCTTCTTGTTATAGTCAAACTATTATTTTTACCTAAAAAATTGTCTTCAGTCTTTAAAAAACACAAAAATCAAATATCAATTGTGAAATGTTTAAGTTAAAGAACAATATAAAAAAAAAAATTATTTCAAAATATATTGTAAAGAGGTTAAATAATATATAAGTATGTTCTATAAAATGTTCAAACCTTTATACTCAAAATTGCAGGGGATATTTAATATTTTTAAGAAAAAACATTACATTTTTGGATAAATTTCAACACTCTATATTAAGTCAGAAAATCAATCATTCCGTTCCAAAATATTTTTTCATAATATGTAGAATACCTATTTTAATATTCATCAAATATTACACATTCAAACCTCAATTAGTTATCATGAAATATATAAAACCAAAATAACGAAAACCTTAATTTTACTTATAAAATATATAAAACATGTCAAACATTTGATTTGTTCTACTTGACTACTATTCATACTTTCTATAATATAAATAGGTAGAGGAATAATTTATTAGTTTTATACAATTATGCACATATACTTCCTATAGTGCTGAAGGAGAACTAGTATGGTACGTTTTTATTTATACAATAAATAAGTTCTGTTAATTGTGTTTTTGTTCAAAATTACTTAAATTTTTATTTGCAATTAATATTATTTAAATAACTAAATATTATAAAACATATAAAAATAAAATAAAACTAATTTTAGTTCTCCGAGATTTAATTTGATTAAATTATAAGAACTCATACATTCGAAATATAATGATGAAAGTCAGTTTTTTATTATCAATTTCATTTAATATGGAATATTTACATATAAATACATAGATATAGATTAATTTTGAATTCGTTCTAAAATCGTAACCTTATCAAAATCTTATTTTCTGTATAATTTACATACAAGTAAAATAATTTATAATTGTTATTTGATTTTGACATATCAAACAATGAAAATTATATATGATATAATATATTGCCCTTCGCATTTAATTTACATTAACTAATTCACACGTTTAATTTATAAGTAATCTTTTTACCTAAACTTAAAATTTGGATAAAATAATTGATCTTACTTATTATAATAATGAAGATGTAATGTTTTAAATTTGCATTCAATAAATATTTTACACTCTTCTACTATCCTTTGATTTGAATCCTTTGAATCTTCGCTATTAAAATATAATTCAAATATATTTTTGACACTTTAAAATTAACACTAACTTATACGTCTACTATTATTCGTTTATAAAAGTTAATTTTTGAATTTTACAAACAATTTAAATAGATTATTTCACAATACAGAACTCTTAATTCGGTTTTATTATCTATATCAAAAAATGTGCAAATACTAAGAAAATACATTTTAATCTATTTTTGTTAAATGTTAATAATATATTGAAGACTTTTTAGATGTAAAAAGGTAAATAGATCATGATCTATTTTTCAATTAGTATTTTCTTTCGTTGTATTTTTTTATGATGATATAATTCTATCTAGTAAAACCACGAAATGCCCGTTTATTATTATTACTTATTTCCGTATTCTTAGAAATAAATACACTCTAGATAGGAGCCGGAGAAGGGGACAATATTTGAGCAGATCTTTTCAATATGTACATGTCTTGTATCAACAGTATAAATCAACACTGAATTCAGTTTTATTTATTATTATTATTGTTATTTTTTAGTATGGTAATATTACGACATACTTGTAAACAGTATATTTTAGTATTCATAAATAAATCCTAAATACGTGTACTTGAATCGTTACTCATATTTTATTTTGGTTTAATAATATTATCTTATAATAAATTATCTCCAGGTTATGATAAAAACTACACCAAAAATAATCTTTTCTCGTAAATTTCAACATGTCGATAATCGATTTCGATCGGTACAAATAAGTATAACATTCGGTAACTGTAAAATAAATGGACAGGTTATTATTAAATATTGTACATAAGATAATAGTATATTTCTAAATTAATTACAAGTATACTACAAAATAACCAATATTGAACTTGGTTTTAAACAATCATGTCGTAATTTTCAGTGATTTTTTATAACATTTTAGTGGTGTAATTACATAATTAAAGAATTCAATATATTTCTTTATAGATGAAAAAAAAAATTAGGTTTAATCTTAAATTTTATTTTACGTTTTAGATAATATGTATGAAACAACTTCTAAGATCTCCATCTAGGTATAATAGAACAAAACCACTTACTAGTTACTATAGGTATACATATTATTGTTACACGAACGTGCGATACGTCGATATATAACTCATTTAATATTGCAAATAAAATTAACGTATTTTATACCGATGATCGAATTTACATATTATTATTTGTTAAAAAGAATAAAATAAGAGTAAATGGAAAACAATTTAAGGTAATGCATGGAAAGAGCTGTGTCTCGTGATGCCTCGTTTGAAATATCTCTCAAAATAAAATGTTTAAAAAAAGCAATTTACCATCCTGGAGTTTAAATTGAATATACATTTTAACACGACAATATTAACCATAAATAAAACATATTGTTTGAACACAATAGAATTTTTATTGCATTATCAATAATTTTATGCAACAATAAATAATTAATCAAATAGGTTAATTAAATTGTATTTTTCTTTCACCGTCTATAAGTATAATAGATTCATAATTAGAGTATTAGCTGACGTGTATAGTTTACCACTGTCTTTTTATGTGAATACTTATTCTTCTTTTAGATTCTGAGTGAAGCAAGTAATGTATTGGTTTTATAATTTTTTTTTTATTTTTCGATGTCTGAAAACATTTTTTTGAGTAAAAATAGTGGTCCAATTACCACAAGTAGAAAATGTTTTCGATATAAAGTTGCATCTACTTGATAATAGAATAAGCTTATTTTTCGAATTTCTCAAAAGATTTTCCTTGGGGGAGAAAAAACTACCAAAAAAATTACGGAAAATCGGGAAAATAACGATTTCCGATAATTTGATTTAAAATATTTTATTACAGTTTTAATTATAGGAACTTGACAATTTTTTAAAGTAATCTCATAGGTAATTTACACACGTTGTAAAATTTTGGAACGGATTATTAGTGTAATATATTGTAAATCTGACTGAGTTTCGCTCAGAATCATATTTTCGAATGCAATATCATTGTTATTATAAATATAGTTATTGCAAATATTCTTTTTCATAAATAATTAGACTGTGTAAAGATATATTTGCCGAAGTTTAACGATACCAAGGTTTTTATTGAATTAATAGTAAATTTATTTAATGTCAGTAATTTAAAATAATTTTACTTTTACAAACATTATGACGTATGATATTATTACTATTTTAAATAAAAAAAAAAATTAATTAATATTTAAATTATAAGGAAATAACATAAACTTCAAAAACTTATTTTGATTAAAAGTGGATATTGGGTACTTATGTACAATTTTTAATTCAAAACGTTACCACATGTTGTGTCCGAAAAACTTAACAAATTGTATAACTATAGATTCATACAATATTTTAATTTACTATTTTTCGTATTTTAAATTAAGCATTTCAATTTTATTGTCATTTAAAAGAAAACTAAAGTTTTAAAATTATTTTGATTTAAAAAAGACATTTTTCATAATATATGAATTTAAGAACAATATTGATGTTAAAAACTCGGATCTTCTTTATCTATAAGTTGTAAGTATGTTAGGAATGTTAAAATACAATTAATAAAAAATATATATCAAATGATTGGAAAAACCTAATTTGGAAATATAATTTTTAATTTAAAGTTGTTTATATGTATTGTATATGTTACCGTTAATGTATGAAATAAGTTATTTTATAAATTAGCGTATACTGTTTTAGTTAAAGTATGTTCATTAAAATTAAATAAATATTCTAACTAGGAAATATATAAAATAACTAATTATTTTGTATAATTCCGAATGAAAACCGTTAAGGTATTTATATTATTGACTATTAAAAATAGATAAAACAATTTATTATTATTTTAAATATATTATAATACAAATCATTTGGTTCGTTATAAATAAATTAATAAATTAATTTTTACAATAAAATGTTGTTGGTAATTTTTCTTCAATTTTAAATCATTTTAATGGTCATAAATCATAATATGATCTGTTATCGATAACGAAGACGATGGCCGATCGATAAGAGTCACACAAATTAATTCACACGATACAGAAATTTAATTTTATCTAAATAATATTAATGTTCGCATAATAACTAAATTATATCGGGGAATTTATTAAATAACTAGTTAAATTACAAATTATATGGTTTAACGATTAAATTTAGTTAGTGTATAAAATACCTAGGTATTTCATGAAATAACACCATTTCATATTTTAACGGTAATATATATATATATATATATATGTATTCTAAAAAAGGATAATGAAAAATTATACTTATACAAACAAGAATTTTTTACGTACAACTTAAATTATTTAACACTTTTTTATTATTTAATAATATATGTTAAGTTGAAAACTCACCTATTCTTCGATACTTGTTCTAGTATAGTAATCAAAGCTTAAAATTAATAATATTCATACAAATACACTTATTTTAATAAAATTATAAATTATTTTTTTTAATATTACGCTATACAGATAAATTCTTAAGCTTATAGAATTTAATTACAGATAATCGAAAATATTAATAAAAAAATAAGATAATATCAAAACAGCGTATAATAGTTAATTGCATAATATTGTATGTACAAAACAATTCTAGAAATAAAACTAATTATAAATCGGTGAAATTAATTAAAGAAATGTTGAACTTTGATAGTTTGAACTACTTATAAAATGTTGCCATAAATTAACGAATATCAATTACGAGTATATTTTTGAGTAAAGCTCATCAAAAATTCTTGGTAGTAACTGTTAAATAGTTTAAACTTTGAAAATAATAATATTTAATGTTAACCATATTATAAAATAAACAATAAACATCATAAATTAGAGAAAAATTAAAGAAAAGTCAAGTGCAATTTTTTTAAATTTAAATACAAAAAATGTTTTAAAAAACTATAATAGACTGGTTATTTTGAAAAAAAAAACATGAACAACTTCAACTATAGTGTTTTAATTCAAAACATCCATGGTGTAAACGACTTATTCATTATAAAAACGTGTCACGATCAACTACATATTATGAATTGAAATTAGAAAAATTGCTTTTAAATTAATCGAGTTTTATTATTATATGCGAAAAAGAGTATATAGTTTGTCAAGCAAAATTTTGTGAATTATATTTAAAATTTTCGTATCGGCATAGGTAGAGAACCTAAATAAATAAGAGAGTGGTCAACTCGATTGATAGCAGCCATATTTTGTCCAATAATATTCCCGCTAAATTTCAAATTTTTGTTATGAATTTCCATTACACTATATTATTATGGCGATGTATTAAATAATATATTTTTTTTTTGCCTACGTTTTAAATGATTTAAACAACGACGTTATTCATCTTTGGGAAAAATGTTTAATGTAAATCCTTGTTTGCTACGATTAGTACAACGAAATTACGAAACGCACAATACGCAGGCATTCTAACAAAAATAATGTATTTATATTTTATGCTGTAAAGAGAATTATGCATAAATTAATATTTTACCTAATTGATGATATTTTTCATCTTTTTTCCTTCTTCTTCGATTTTAAATACAAATACAACAGAAAAGCATTAAAAAAATAATTTACAAAATTTTGTTTGAACGAAAAATGGTGTACACGGCAAGTGATAATAATTGACCAATAGAAATTATTCAACGAGTTAGTCACTCTATTATTTATCTAGGCCCTCTAATTTTATAGTATCGATAATTTGATGTTATACTCATACATCAATACAAATATTCGGCATTGAATCGAATTTTGTTTTTAAAATTGACATTAAATTAATGTTATAAAATTATCTCACCAAATCTATGGTTCAGACCACGAAAAGCTACGGTTATCAACTAAATATTAAAATTAATTATTAACATTTATTATTAAAAAAAATGATATATAATTAGGTAATATTATAAAAAAATCATATTTATTTGTTTTTAACTTCTAGTTAAGTGAATATTATATTTTATAGAAAAATTTGTGAGAATCAACTATTTATGACTTTACGAGACTTGAAATTTATACTTATATAACAAATAAATAGAAATTTAGCAATATTTTGCTAATCAGAAATCGGAGGTAGTTATAAGTTTTAACGCGTGTGCTGTGGCAATCGTTGTTTTTAAAATAGTACCAATTGACCTTCTGAAATAATTCACTATTATTTGTATAATTAAAATTAAATTGTATTTTTATATTATGTGATTATTCTTATCTAGTAGGTAAACCAAAAATACTCAATACTTATAGGTAAGCTAGTACGCTATAGTACACTCAATATTAGAGATGAGATGATTCGTTCAATCGATTGGCTCATTTTGGTCACTTATCTAGATTTATTCGTATCATTCAAAGAATCATTTGCCTTCATCAAATGAAATGAACGAATGAAAATATAATAGTAGTCGATATTTATATAGACCAGCGTTTCTCAAAGTGTGTTCCGCGGAACCCTAAGGTGACTATGTCTAGTGTTCCGCCAGATGTATGTGATTATTGAGAAAATTATTTTATACTATATTTGGATTATTTATATAAGAATTATGATTTTATATTATTTAAAAAAAGTTCACCTAAATAATAGTTACTAGTATAATATCGTTATAAAATATTTGTTGTATGACCATGTATATGTAAATGAAATTGAACAAAATAAAATTATAACACCCTTGTACCTATAAAGACGTTGTCATTACGTAAATTATGTAGATTTGTTGAATGTAGAATGTAGGTATAAGCGTGTCATCGCGATTGCCAGTGTATTGTGCGATAACTTATAAAAATAACTTATGTGCACTCGTTCGCGTTCGATACGACCTATACATTAAATCCGTTATCGTAATGAATTAAATTTATGAGATTATTATGCTTCAGTTGGCATATTGTAGTCATCAGGGCCAGATATAAAAATTTCAACACCTGGAGAAAAAATTGAAATACGCCCAATTTTGGACTATACACCACAGACGAAATTTTAAAATCCATATAAACTTTTCGCACAAGATAATTTGAATAATTTTACGCCCTGAGACGAATCCCCGTCTTACCCCCACCTCTCCCTCTTAGAAACTGCCCTGGTAGTCATACTACTATATATGTGTTGCTGTGTACTATTTTTGGCACAAATACCACAGGTGAAGAAATTTTTAAAGTCATCGATAGTTATATAAATAAATATCAGGTTGATTGGGATAAACGTATCGATGGATGTAGTGATGGAGATGCAGTTATGGTTGGACAAATTAAAGGAACAGTAACAAGAACAAAAAAAAAAATGTCGCGCTAAAATGTCACTCAGTATAGTCATTGCGTTTTACATCGTCACGCTCTGATAGTAAGAAAATGTTATCGTAGTTAAAACAAATTCTTAATGAGGCTGTATGTATTGTAAACTATATCAAAAGTCATTTTTTATTTATTTACATTTTTTTACTAAAATATTGGAATTTTTTTTTACGATTTCATTAATTTTTAATTTTTTTATTTCGTGATAACTAATCGAGTTTTTATCATAGGGATTTGATTTTTTTTTTTTTTAGTATTAACATAAGTAATATACAAGTGTAGTATAATTTTGGAACGGATTGGTTGATTTTTTGGTAAAATATAGAGCTTTGACTTTTTTTAAAAAAGTTTAATATTAGCTACAATTTTTGGTTTTCGCGAATATAAAAAGTTTCATCGAGTCAATATGCAATACCATCAATATCGAAAAAAAAAATCCCTTGAAAAATTTGCCGCTGTAGGCACATGCCTATAGTGCCTGCATATAAATACACCACTGATTATGGGTAATATTAATAATTGTATAATATATATTTTAGATAATATATATTATATTATTATTATGGTTTATATATTTTCAATTTAAACATTATCCTGTTAATATTAGACAACCATTTGTGGATAATACTTAAAGTATTTGTCCATTGTAAGTGGCATACAAAAGATTTTAGTACTTTGGGTCTACCTAAAACACGAGAGACCATTCGCTGTGTGTTCTATGAATTAAGTTAATTCCTATTATTATGTTTTATTAGAATTTTTTTTTTAATTAATAATGGTAATATTATAGTAGTATTATAGTTATTATTAAGTTGTTGGCTCACTAAAAATGTAATTTTTCACGGACATATTGAAATTAGTAAATAGATCTGTTATATACTGAGTAAATAATAGCCTTTAACTATTTATCGATTAATTATTAACTTCAATAAGAATTTTACAATGTTTAAGAATCACCATGGTATTAAAACTCTAATTAACGTACATGTTATATGTATAAGCTCCACGATGATATATAAAATACTATACAGTACAAATAAACAAAACAATTTTAAGAGAATACGATGGTACCATTTCAAATTGAACTCTTCAAGGTACAATGGTTCTTGAAAAACACCTCTTGATATAAATTTAAAAATGTCCAACAAAATGGAAATTAATGGTAAAAATACATTATAAAGTGTGCGGAACACGTTCAGTAAAATCGTTTTACATAACTTCATAAGTGCGCAGATCAAATTTTTGAACTTCGACATAAATATCATTTGTCAACAAGTCCGCCATCGACCGATCTGATTTCATGTATCTCATATGCTGCCTCGTCGTTTCTTCATTATTCGAACGTCCATTTTAGCGTTCATAATTTTCGTCAAAATGTACATTACTCAAGTTCAACAAGTAAAATCCGTTGCACGACATTATAGTGCCGAAAATTATCAAATTGTGTCAATTGTTTAATATAAAAAATATTTTAAATATTAGTTAAAATTATGTTACAATTAATTATTAGAAATAATTATAAATTAAAATAATTATTTAATAAATTAGAATAAAACTATTTTGTTTACTGTACACACGAAACTAGGGACTTTTATTACTATCTATTTGAGTAAATATCAATATTTTTCTTTCGATACAATAGTATTTATGGTTCTAGATATAGGTATTTGTTTTGTTTTGAATATAATATTATAAAAAGTGCTAGCTAATTCCAAATTATGAAAAGTTTGCATAATTTTGCAATAGTTTAATGTAAAATAACCACATTTTTTTAAAAATAAATATTGTTTCAATGTAACATATTTGTTTAATTTTTGAAATAACTTTTTTTTTTTTATTGCAAATGCAATTATAAAAAATGAATTTCAGAAAATAGTAATTTTGCCAATTTTTTGGTAGTTTTTCTTCACCTAGGAAAAAACTTTTGAGAAATTTGAAAAATGAGCTTATTAAAGTACCAAGAGGACAAGATTTGCTACCGAAAGCATACTCTACTTGTGATAATCAGACAATTATTTCTATCCGGAAAAATGTTTTCATACACAAAAAAAAACCATCATTGTAGAAACAATACATTCCTCGCTCCGCTCAGAATCTAAAATGAATTTCAGAAGAACATTCATATAGAAATACAATTGTAAACTATTTACGTAAGTGAACTAATTATGTAACGCCTTATTTTGTACATCTATTTCGTTTTGATTTTATGTACAATAAGATCATTAATTTTCAATTAATTATTTTATTAGTGGGACTAGTAGATACCTATTCACTAGTAAATTATGATGACATATTTACTGCATTTATTTATTATTTATTCAATCTGTTGGATTAAAATGTCAACAGACAACATTGCAAATGGTTATCTGAACGGATAAAATCGTTTGACATTTTGTAATAATGACAGAATTACTGAGAATTAAACCATCATTGATTAGTTATTTTATTCAAGCAAATAATTACTAATAATACAATATGATTCAGATTTCTTTAATTTGATATACCTAATTAATATAACAATAGGTCGTTATATATAAAAAATAATAATTATTTTAATTTATATTTAGACATGTTCAAAACATATTAATATTCATGACAACTAACTACTATCATTGATTAATACAAATAAGAATAATTAATCAATGCTACGATGTAAGGTAATACCTAGAAAAGAAGTTTGGAAACATTTTTAAAATATTATAATTATAATGTTAAGCTTGTCAAAAAACGATTGAAATGTAAAACAGTAAATATTAACGGAAACAATAAACGCTAATATTGAATTATCACTAAACAAAACTGTACAATAAACGAAACATATGACATTTCAATAAACATAACTTAACTAAAAACAAATGAAATTGAAAATAATTAATGATATAATAAAACGTTATAATATTCTAATACTATTTTTTTTTATTCTTATTTTTTTTTTTTTTTATCATGTCTTTGTAGTCGAACTATCTTCGATTTTTGCCAGATTTTTATAAAAATTCATGATTATTGAATTTTATATATAATGTCATAAACCTACGTTTAAATTTATGTCTGTTACTTGTATATTTGATCATTAATGTTATATCGGTTACCAAGAAAAAATATAATTTGAAAATAAGTTTAAAAATTTAATAATAACTTATTTTAATTTTAAAAAACCAATTAGAGACCATGATGACTATTATAATTCCACTAATTTCACGTGGAGCCTAATTATTTTCATTATATTATTATTTACTACCATTGATTATAGAATAGACTAACTAGAATGATACTTCCTTTCATATTAACAATTTTCAGAAAATAGATATTATTTTTAAGTTTTTGAGAAATGTGTAATATTATCTAAAATTTAAATACGCAGTATAGGTTCTGGTTATCGATTATTCAATCCTATCTATATTTTTAAAGAAATTCTTGATAATTTGATTTATGATTAATGAAAATGATCATGAAATCATTAATTTATGTGCAAGTACGATGTGCAAATGTATCGCGTTTTATCTTGTTGTAATTTGTCTTTACCTACTAATTTACTACCATGAAAAGGTTTGATGAGAATGCTATTTATAAAGATATAAATGTTAAATATGTTCAAATTTACCTAATTGTAATTCCACTAAAAATTAAGTTTAGATAGTTTTAATTATTCAATTATTTTATTTTAATCATAACTTATAATTAAATATTACCTAAGCATATGCTTACTTTTATATAATAGTATTAAAATAAAAATAACGGATAACGAAAAACACATTAAACACAAACAAATATTAAGGTTTATATTACCAATAACGTTAAACAAAATAAAACTTATAACTATAAAACTGTCGTAACGTTAAAAAAAATGTTAATTTTTTTATTTGAGCCCTCGGTGAGGGGGTTGAAAAATTTAAATAGTAGACATTTAAAAATGTTAATCTTTTATCTTTTATCAATTAACTTAAAGTCCGGCAATAATTTAAATCTAATCGATAAAATATATACGTAAATGTTTTATATAGTAATAAATAGGAACGGATTATAAGTACAACTACTATTAAATATTTTGTAATTTCAAGAATAATAAGAATAATTTATAATTTTATATTATTTAAGAATAATATAATAAGAAATTCGGGGAGGGGGGTTTGAATCCCTAACCACCACAAATGTACGGTCTTATTGCTACTAAGTATTGCCACTATACAATAAATGTACTAAATTATTATACCTATATGATATTATTTATAACGTTTTTGATATATTATCTCATTATCTATAGGTACTATATAATTATGGGATGATATTCAAAAACTTATATGTACTACCAAAGTTAATACTTTTTTCAGAAATGAACTTTTCTTCTATGAGATATAATTATTTATAGATGTTAATACAATATAAATAGTTCATGTTCAATAATAAAAAAAAAAAAAACTGAATATAATATGTTATTAATTTATTATATATTAAAACGTATTCCATAATTCCACATTAAACTTTTTTATCGATAATATTGTAAACTTTATCATAATATTAATATGAAAATTTCATTTTTTATTTTAAATATTAAATAATTATATTTATGTCATAATATTTATGTTATAAATACCGTTTACTAAAATTATTGTAATTGTTTAATTAGGTTTTTCATTGCTATTTTCATCTCTACGTAAGCTTAAAAAAACTACATTAATAACATAGCATTTTAAAAGTAGCATCCGTTAATGAAATATTTAATTTAAAAATTGGATGTTATTTCTCATAACGTATTAAACCCAATTTTCAAAATTTCACTTAAATTTAATTATATATCAACAGAAAATAAATATACTTTTGACATTTTACGCCAATGAAGGAATTATGTCATAAGAATTCAATTTTTTTTTATTTTTATATGTTGTATGACAGCATTATCTGTATAATATAATAAAAAACACTAGTTCGTAAAAAAATAATAAAGAATAGGTCAATTATTTATTATTAAAAATATATTTACCCATCATATAATATAATTATTTTCTTTTATGGTATAAAAAAAAACTGAAAATGCATTACAAAAATAAATTTTAACGATTTTACTATTATGTATGATATAATAATATAATGAAAGTTATTCAATGGCATAGATATAATTTTAAAAAAAAATTAGAAACGAATGATTGATTTTCTGATTAAGTATAGAGTTTTGACTTTTTTTCCAAAAATATTTAATATTTCCTGCAATTTTTTGTTTATTGTTTGAAAATTTTATCGAAGTCAAGACATATACTACTTAATCTTTTTATAAAACATTTTGATAATCGTGACTGAAAATTTATTGAAAATTAATTATCATAAGCTTTTAAAGTAAAAGTTCTTGAAAATCGGCAAAATTACGGTTTCATTATTTTATTTCTTGATAACTAGTTAAGTTTAGATCGTAGAAACTTGAAATTTGTTTTAAATATTTACATTTGCAATTTACACACGTAGTAAAATTTTGGAATGGATTATTAGTATAGTGTATTGTAATATATTGAGTTTCGCTAGGAATCGTATTTTCTAATGCAATATCTTTGCATTCAAATCTTAAGTATAATAAACCATTAATTTCTCGAGAACCGAAGGGATAATGGAGGTACGTCCACAATCGATCTTCACACTTTTTTTTTAAATCGAGGCTTCCAATATAATTTCTACAATCAAAACCTAATTAGTTATCATGAAATAAAAAAAATTAAAATAACAGAATGCGTAATTTTGCAGAATTTTAGTTGTTTAGTTTTAAAAGCTAATAAAAAAAAATTGTCAGTCACGATTTTGAAAATATTGTGTAAAAAGATTAAGTTGTATATGATTAGACTCTGATAAAATTTTTAAATCAAAACACCAAAAATTACAGGAAATATTAAACATTTTTGGGAAAAAGTAAAACGCTCTAGTCAGAAATTCAACCATTTGTTTAAAAAAATTGTTTTATAATGTAGAACTTTTATGTTGACATTCAAAAAAATTTTCAAATCCCAACGATTAAAACTTAATTAGTTATCATAAAATTAAAAAATTAAAGTTCAATGGGAATGTTGATTGTAGAAGTTCCTTCTTCGTCCCTTCGGTTCTCGAGAAATTAGTGGTTTATTATACTTAAGATTTGAATGCAAAGATATTGCATTAGAAAATACGATTCTAAGCGAAACTCAATATATTACAATATGCTATACTGATAATCCATTCCAAAATTTTACTACGTGTGTAAATTGCAAATGTAAATATTTAAAACAAATTTCAATTTCCTACGATCTAAACTTATTTATTTATCAAGAAATGAAATAATGAAACCGTAATTTTTCCGATTTTCAAGAACTCTTACTTTAAAAGCTTACGAAAAAAATTATCAGTCACGATTATCAAAATATTTTATAAAAACATTGGGTCGTATATGTCTAGACTTCGATAAAATTTTTAAACCAATATAATAAAAACTACTGGAAATATTAAACATTGTAAAAAAAAAGCCAAAATTCTATACTTAGTCAGAAAATCAATCAATCATTTCTAATTGTTTTCTTATAATGAAGTTCACCTAAGTAAATACGCAAAAAAATTTTCAGGTTACTATGATTAAAACTCAATTATTTATCACGAAATTAAAAAATTTTAAATTTCAGAAACATTATTTTGCTGATTTTTCGCCATTTTTTAGTAGTTTTTCTTCTCCTAAGAAAAAGCTTTTGAGAATTTGGAAAAATGAGCTAAATAAAGTACCAACTAGAAGCCATTTTCTACCGAAAATATAACCTACTTATGGTAATCGGAGTATTATTTCTACCCGAAAAAGTGTCTTCATACATAAAAAAAATATCATAATATTCATTTCTATTTAAATTATTCAAATTTTAGAAGCTCATAAAATAAAGTTGCAACTTACGATTTTCAAAATATTTTGTAAAACGATTAAGTAGTATATGATCAGTTTTCAATAAAATTTTTAAAGCGATAAACCAAAAGTTGCAGGAAATATTAAACATTTTTGGAAAAAAGTTCAAAGTTCCATACTGGGCCAAATAATCAACCAATCCGTTCCAAAATTAAACTAAACTTGTATATTACCTTTGTTAATACTTAAAAAAATTTTCAAGTCCCTAAGATCAAAACTCAATTAGTTATCACGAAGTTAAAAAATGTAAAATAACAGAAACCGTAATTTTGCCGATTTTCCACAATTTTTTTGGAGTTTTTCCCCCCAAGGAAAAACTTTTGAGAAATTCGAAAAATGAGCTAAATAAAGTACTAACTAGACACGATTTGCTACCAAAAGTATACCCTACTTGTGGTAATCGGATCATTATTTCTACCCGTAAAAGTGTCTTCATACATAAAAAAAAAACATCTTTGTAAAACCAATACATTCTACGCTTCGCTCAGAATCTAAAAAAGAATACGTTATATCTAGTTTTAAATTAAGAAAATCTAGAAAAGAAATTATACCGAGGTAAAAATAATTTTATTTGCATAAAATATAATACTAATTGTTCCATCGATTATTGTTTTGTAATTAAGTATATTTAAATTAATATATTTTCTGTCCATAATTATTATTGACAATATTAACATCTACCTATTATATATGAGTTTGTTACCTATGAAAAATATTAGTTTGAATCATGAAATAAATTTTAATGGTTATTGTTCAATGAAAAGGATAAGCTAGATCGATCAAACAATTTTTAATTAAAATCAAATTATATTGTCTCATATTCTTGAAAAATCCTAATATAATATAATAATTATATACTTATATGAAGGAAATAATTCTATATGAAAATTGGTATTTATTTTTATAAAGTTGTATAGATATCTACAACTATATATGTATATATATAAAAAAAAAAAAAACTCTAAATGTTTTATAAATATATATATTAATATGATTTTAATATAAATATAAATTTTCATTTAATATTGTTAAATTATTGATTTAAATACTTTTAATAACTTACTTTTTGTTAAAAGTTATATAATGTGGAATGTCAGCTTCAAAAACTTGTATAATTAATATAAAATCGACTTGTAATTTCCCATATTAAATATTAATTATGCTAAGGCAAATTTAATGTACTTATGTCTGGGATTAGTACATTATTGTATCTCCTTTCTTCGCGTTATTTAAACTTTCATATTGTTAATAAAACGATTTACCTATATATTATTTATACTAATTTGAATTGTATTACCGTTTATTTATAGAATACAATTAATTAGTATGATAATTTTATTATCTTTGTTTTAAAAATGTTATATTTTTATTTATATAATGTAATTCATAATATTAAATTTGCCATGAGTTTTGATGATTTTTTTTTTGTATTATTATTATTTAGCGATTTTCTTGGAATATAATATTTATTATTCGATTTTGACAATACTGCAGTACAATCTACATTTGTTTTCCAATCTATTGCACATGTTACATGAAACATTTGTACCACATTTACTATCCTTCAAGCTGAAGGTGTTTATAAGAAAAAAATATACATCATTGTAAAAACAATAGCTTTTTCGTCTCGTTCAATATAACGTGATTTATGATTTTGGCATATGATTTTATAATTTTTAAACCATGATTTTGAGTACCTATATTTATTATTTACAATGGTATAAACAATTTGTAATAAACTTATTATTGTATTTTTTAAACTATTAATATCCCATAGTATAAGTTGTGGAAATTATATTAAAAATTGTATTTTATTTAAAAAATATATAACATGTTTATTAAATTGTTATTATTTTACTTTACCCCATAATAATAGGCCAAATTTAATTGTATCTATAAAAACCAAATGATTTAACTTTATCGCGTGCATAATAATGGCGTAATGTTTATACCTATCGTTTTTATTACTACATCAAGTTCTAAAATCAATTATTTAATCAGTTTATGTAGCATAAAATAATTGATATATTATAGGTGGTAGCTAGGTGTATGAATAAAAATAATAATACTAATTTTATTATATACCTACTTACATCAGTAGTGGATCCTGAGTCTGATTTGAAAAATAGCGAAATATGTAATTGATATAATAAATTGTTGTATATGTCAATATATATATATATATAGTCAGTATTTTCCTTAATTTTAATGGAGATAGTTAGGTATAAACTTTTTAAATTGACATTTATTATTTTCGTTCCGAAATCTGTCTTTTGCAGATTATGAGTTTAATCATATTTATTTTTTGTTTTTTTTTGTTTCATAGCTTTGTTTAATTCATACCTAAAGTTCATCAGCTATTGTGAGAGAACCCTTTTCTGACCCTTTTTTAAATTATTATTGCACTGTTTTAGATCTAACATATTTTAGAACAATTTAATAATAGGTACAATATTTTATTGATTAATAAAATAATATACTATATATACCGATTCACTGATTTATGTCAGTGAAATAAACGGTAAATGATCTATATAATAATAAACGGTCTACGAGTATATATTATGTAATATCGTTCATGTGTAAAATATATGTTGTTTCGTGGTAATTGAAAGGTTGATATCTCTTAACTTTTTCCATATCATAAAGTATTATATACTATCATTGTTCGTCAATAAGTTTTTCTATTTAGAATTAGAATTTCTTGGTGTTAAATATCACACTAATTTTAGATTTACATTTATTTTCATTTTTTTTTCTCGATTTGACATGTTCCAAATAATTTTCTTTGTTTACTCTTTACATATAACTTGACAAAGAATTGTTAAAAATTATTAGTTAACACAAATCATTGATTATGAATTGAAGTAATTCGATTTTATAAATATTTTATTATTTACAATTTATAATTAAATTCAGAATTAACTGTATAGAAAATTAGGAATGAGTAATGAATAATATATAAATACCTGACTTAGTAATGTAATTTACTATTCAAATTTATGTTTTCCTTTTAAATATATTGACTTTACTTGATTTTGCTATCTGATAGGTAGATAGGTTGGTTAAGGTGTTGCTGCGGTTAGGTTAGGTAAAGGCAGTTTAAATCCCGCGTCGCTGATTTTACAATTTTTCCATTTTTTTTATTTTTTTTTTTAAGATAATTATTATTGTTTCTGTAATGTTAATTCCAACATCGATATCGTATTGCAGAGATGTCATATAGTAATATTCCTGCAACAGTGCATGGGTGATGCAAAAAACCGTCTTTCGCAGTTGCAGGAACGTTTATATAACGCAATTGTAACCGATATTGTAACGTTCCATATTTCACTGAAACAGTTATGAAACATTGCTGAAAAAATTCCCTTTCACAGTGGGAATTTATATAATAATGTATTGTCTTGAGGTTATATTTTCTTCTTTTTCGCCTTACCTTTCAACTTTATGGGATCGACCATCCTAGCCTAACACAGTAATACCTCCATAGATTTTGATATCTTTAATTTTTTGTATCCGGAAATTCATATTGTATTTAATCTATGCTGAACCATTCTTTTGTTTCCATTCTATAATGTAGTGCTGTATTTATAGTAAATTTTTTAAAATAAATGTAAGTATATTTCATGCCATTAATACCTATTATTAAGTACCATATGTATATATTATATTATATTATAAGATTTTCATGTTTCGTAAAAATTGTAAATCATTCGTTTACTTAACATACTTTTTATATCTGTCATATTTTTTAATATACTGCAAATACTTTTAAATTATTTCATGAAATCCAACGACACTTTAACGTCAATACATACACAATATTTTGTATATCTACCTATTATACTTAATTTTGTATTGTACTGATAATGTAAATCGTTATTATTTATCAGTACGTTTTTCTTTATAATTTTTCACAATGTTATATTATATAATAAGCAGTAGTTATAACAAGTAGGTATATCATCTACTCTACGAACAATATTTTAAAAATTGCTTCATATCTATATTATATTATTTCTCCGTACGAAATACATTTTTTTTTTTAACAAATATTGAAATGTTATAAATAATTCATATTTTTGAAAAAAATTTAGTTTAATAATGTGTATGGATGTCCATCGATTAGACAGATGTTTTTAAAAATAATATTATATTATTTTGTCTCCATAAAAACCCGCGAATAGTAGTATGTCACCAATTCATAACATAATTTAATTAAGTTATTTTGAATTATATTTTTTTTTAACCTTAATCGTATTAACACAAATTATTTTTAATTCGATTTATTAATTAATTGATTTAATTGTTTTTTATAAAAAAGAAAACATTTTTGCAAGAATTTATAATACTAGGATACGCTATGTGAACCAAACCTTATCAATTCACTTGTTTTATAAACTATATTATGTGTAGAAAGAAATATTTAAATGAGTATAAAAATTTTACTTGTTAGAAGTGTGAAATTCCAAATAAGAAATTTAAACAGTTATATTGATTATGTATAAATATTGGAAAAGAAAAAGAAAAAAAAAAACGCCTTTTTAATTATAACCATGCATAAAATATACAATGTTATTTCGTCTTAAAATTGACAAAAAATTAATCATAATTTAACAAAATATAAATACTATTATTAATTGAACATATTAACATAAAAATGTGCCTATAATTTTAAAATATCGTTGCTTATTTTCTTAAAAAATAAGTACTTCCTACAATAATAAATTGCAATAATAATAATATTCACAATATAAGAAAAACAAAAATTATAATGTATAATATTTTAAAATTACGTTTTTGATGTATGATAAACTTGATAGTAGATTTGCACCATTTAACATTTTTAAAATTTGTATTTAAACTTTAAATAAAAGCACAATAAAGCAAAATTAGGGACTAATTAGCTCTACAAAAATGGATAATTATCAATTTAAAAATTAATACTTAATGTTGAAATGTCAGCTCATTTTAATGTGAAACTGATTTTAAAAAGAAAATTAAATGTTGCCATCAAAATTATTGCATGATGAAATTATAATATAAAACATAAATATAATAATATATAATATGTATATTATGTATTTAACGTATTATGGTGGTTATACCTAATATTTCATTAACTATAACATTAATATAATCGGATATTGAAAACATTTATAGTATATACTTTATTTATTTTTCAACAATATCACTAAACTAAACAATATTCAAATTAAAAACAACAATAAATACAATCGATGTAGTTCTATTTTAGGAGAAAAAAAAATATAAATCGAAATTGAAATAATTTTTTGTTTTTAGTTATGCGGTGACGTTTGTTTACCAATATCGTATTTTTCGATGCATTATTATATAACAACTTAAATTTGTATATACATGAAAATAATGTGTTAAATAAAATTAGATAGATTTAGATATTTTGACTATCTAAACAAGTTCCATAATAATACAACAGAAGTAGCGATCGTAGACGAACATTTTATAGTACACGTCAATTGACATCCAAAACTCGGTGAAGTCACTGAAAAAAAAAATATAAGTTACAATCATTAATATATAGATTTTTTTGATTTTTGATTTTTGATTAAATAAGATAACTAAAAAAAAGGTATATAAATGGAATAATGATATGACTATTGATGGTGTGAATGGACAAAAAGTAGGAGATCTCGATCTGTGGATGTGTAGGATAGAATGATTTTCCTCATATAGTTGAAATTGTAATAGGTAGAGGAATATGCATAAATAACCTTAAGGGAATACATTTTGATTATTTGTATCCATTAAACATTTGTCAATGATTAATATATATTCAATTTATATATAATAGGTATAAAAAGTAATATATGAAATTGTTAAATCACATTTCAAATCATTTATTTGTTATAAATTAGCAGACTGAACTACTAAACCCTTTTTACAGTGTAATATTTTACTAATATTTTATAAATTAGAAAAAATAAGTATAGTAGTATATTTTATAATAACATATCTATCAATTTTCCTTGCTTTATCATAATGATTAAATGTACCTACTATTTATGTGTGAAACCTTTTTAGTTAGAAATAAAATAAGAACAAATTTTAAATTTAAATTTTATTTGAATCGTCTTTTTTTATAATAATAAATAGATTTTATTTGAAAACATAATATATAAGTATGTATGTATCTTAAAATTTGTTTATCTCAGAACCGATTTTTCATTTTAGGATGATTTATCAAGATTATCTTTCAAAAATATAATAGGTAATATATTATATGTTATAAATATTTATTTACACAGTTTTGTACATATTATTATAAAAATTTGATAACTTTGTCAATATTTAAATAGAAAATATTGACAATTTTAAATGCGTATAATATTTGTACCTAGCTACTATTAAATTACCTTTATTGTTTAGTATATTGAAATTTATAATATTAATGTATAATTAATTGTAAATACCTACTTAAAAAATGTTATTTCTTAATTTAAATGTATTTAAATTATTTTTAAGTTAAATTCAGTAGGTATTTCAAATTTCAATAAAGGCTTTTCCACGTACTGTTTTCAATCAATCGATAAAGAACTATCCAATCTTCCGCCATATTTGAAAAATTATCATCCCATTTCCCTTTAGATGAGACTTTTTTGTTCGTAATAAGTTTAGAGTGGGTTATATTTCCAGAAAAGTGTGAACAAATTAAATTATCTATCAAATAGTATTATTTTATTGGAATTTAAAATTTATAATACAATTCTTGCATAGGATTTTAAATTTGAAGGGGTTGTAATTTAACTAATATTTGAATGCCATGATATATTATTTAACTTAAAAATATAACACAATAAAAATATTTTAACCATTTTGGTTGAAATTAACTAAATGCGACAACTATCTATAATTTTACATTTTAACATATTGTGTCATGTACTTATTTATAATTTTATTTGTTCGATCTGTAAAGTATATTCTTTAATTAATAACTATGATATATCTAAAGCTAAATTCCTCAATGATATTTTATAAATCGAATATATTCAATTCGCCTTTAATGTCAAACATAATTATTTGAATTATTTGAATTCAATTTTTATTTAATATTTCCTAACGTTTTGTTTGGAAATCAAATTAATATAACGAGAATAAAATTTCAGATATTTTTGTGCTTATATTTATGTAAGATTTTTTAAGTACAGTAAATTTACATAAAATAATATGCCAAAATTCAATAGTTCATTATTTTGATATTGGAATATCATAGACCTTAATTACGTTTAATACAAATCACTACGTCAAACAATCAAGTAAAGCATGATTTTTATTTTATTTATAGACAATCAGACTTTTATATTCAATTTTTCTACACTTGAATTCACTTTATATAGTGTAGTAAAACAAAAATAATATAACTCAAAAACTAATAAAGTTTATTTTATGCTAAGCAGTTATTTTTTTTAGAACAGAACCGTATACAATGTAGGTAATGTGTAAAATCAATCTCAACAATACCTAACCAAACCTAAGCTATAATCTTGTTATTGTATGTGTTCAATTTTAATTAAAAGTCTAGATCCTATGTTAAGAACTCTATACGAAGTATACAATATTTAACAGACCAGTTAGATACACGTTTATTTGTATAATGTAAATCATACTTTTATATTTTTAGTTTTCAATGCCAAAATAGTATAATTAAGTATAGTTTATTTAATTTAAATTAATACACGGCCAAATAAATAATATATATATATATAAAATATACACCTAACCTATACTTATATAACATTGTTTATATTATAGATGAGTTGTTTAGATGGGGGTTTTATGTATCAATTAAAATACAATTAAACAATATTGATACGTTTGTTAGACAAATTGGTAATTTTTGAAAAATTACAATGAAATTTAATAATTATGATTTATTTATTTTCTATTTAAATGAAAAAAAATTAATTAATATACTATTATCTAAAATTAAAACATCTAATTAAGATAAATATTTTGGCTGCAATGTGGATGAGCTTTTGACAATAATAGACTATAGTAAATTATTACAGTAAATTATAAAATATTACCTATAGTATTTTTTTTTTTTAATATTTGACAAAAATTAAATATCATACATAATTATGTATGTTTAAAACTGTAATTATTTGTATAAATTGTAGCTAATCAAGTAGCAGGTGATTTATTCAATATTATAATTCTCAGCATGTTTTCAACAATGTTTAATTATTATGAAAGAAAATCCCTGAAATAAGTAATGAAATATACAAACAAACAAAATAATGTATAAAAATACAATATATCTGTCTACAAAAAAATAATGATAATGATAATAATAATAATAATAATAATAAATAATATACAGTTCGTCTTGACAGAATGACAAAAAATAAATATAATTTGTTATTCTGCCGATGCCGAACAGAAGTAATGAAAAATAAATTGTTGAAATATATTATTCTGTTATTGTAGTGATATCTTACGCCGTGCCAGCGTTATAATATACTTTTCTACATACACCATACTCGTACACATATATACCTAAAGAGTACTCGACTTGCTAATGCACGACTTTTAGCAAAACGAAATATTTATTGTCTCGTTTTACGAACAGCCGTTACCTACACGTTTTCGTATTGAAAACGATTCGTTCGTATTCGCATAATATTCAAAACAAATCTTAGTATAAAACAACAGTTTTTGAAGATATAACTTACCTATATGCTATAAAATTATACTTAAGTGTTTTATTACAAATTCCATGACGTTTCATAATATACCTAAGAAAATGATATGAAACGTACACAAATCGTAGAATTTTCAATAAAAGTGAATGGACTTTTATTTTTAAATTAAATATAGCTTTAAAAAAAAAAAAAAAAAAAAAAAATATTAGAAATCAAAAAATTAATTGATTATTTGTATAGTTAGGTACATTCTATATTTTATTACAAGTTAATTATTAAAATAAATTAACTAATTTGAAGAAAATTATTTTTTCTTACGGGTATTTAATTTGTTTAGTTCACATAATTATTTTAAGAAATAAAATAATATTTAAAACAAAAGAAACAATTTGAAATTCTATTTCAAAATTAATTTTGGTTTTAAAAAAAATATAAATGAATTATAAATATTAATTTATATATTGTTACAATGTTATCTTACATTTTATGAAGTTAGTTATATTTTAGTTTGGTATAAACATAGTTGGTGTCAAGACTGAAGAGACAAGAGGTAGGATAGATCGAAATCTATGGGAGTGTAGGACTAGATCTTCCGACACCATCTAGTTAGGGAGTTATAAGACAAAGCAAAATAAGAAGAATAAGTTATGTTCTATTTGTTATTAATTTAAAAGAAATATATTTTAATGTAACTAAATAATTATAATTTAATTTAAAATAGTATAATAATATAATTTGTAACTTAAACACATAACTAGAATATCTTATGTAGCATAAAATATGTATCACTTAATTATGTTTCCATTATTTAAAAATGTTAATTAAATATAATGATATTAATTTTATATATTTTTCCAGTATTCTGCATCACTCTGTATATTTTACATTCTTTATTTTTCAACTTACTCCTAATTTTTTCCATTTGTGGAATAACTGGAAAAAAAAATATTATCTACCTTGGTCAAATTTCGTTCTAACTTTAATGAATTATATATACCTAATGCTTAATTAATTCTTAAGCATGTTGAAATTTATATTATATTATAAATATATTGCATAAAATATAAGAAATGGTCTATGAGACATATAATAATTTAAATTTGATATATTAATAATATATTCATAAAAAATAAAGACATTTTTTTTCATAATATTATTATTAAGAATATTGTGTGCAATAAAAATTATATTCTGTTTAATTAACTATTATTACAATACCTCTATTTTATATAATTATCCAAATTTAGAAATATTCCAATGATTATAAATAATTATCTTTACATTACTAAAGTAGTAAATTATCTACTTAAAAACAATATTTATAATAATCTATTTGCATTGTAATTTACTTTGTATATATTTTTATTAACCGATGTTTATACTCAAATACTATTTTTTTTTGTATTTTACATTTTTACCGTGTCTTTAGCAAAATCAAATCATGCACAAATATCGTAAAAAAATATACTGACCTTTTTCGGGTACTGGCTCTGTTGATTTTATCGGTAACCTGAGCTCCGAAGTTTGCTTGTATAGTGTATTTATTAGTGCAGTGCACTGTAGTAAAAGCTTACGACCGTCTTTAAAGTGGCTCTGTTCTAATTTCAAGGTTATTGTTAACCTACTCGCTTGTATGAAATTTGAAATAGGGTACTTCACAGTTTCTGGACTACCAATCTAAAAACAAATAATAATAGTGCAATGATATACAGGATAATAAAACAATAAGAAACGTTTTAAAAATAAATTTGAGAAAACTACTATTATGTATGAGAGCGAAATGCAATTTGATAAAATAACAGTTATCAGTCAACCATCGCAAAGTATTTAGTCAATCGAACTATTTACATTTTTCTTTTCTTTTATATATTGTAATAAATGCTATTTATAATGTTTGTACATATTTTTAGGAAGGTACATTATAATATTTGTTTTGAATTGTACATCTAAGGAAGTTAAAACCGCAATTTATATTAAAACAATTCATATACCTACTTATTATCAGTTTTATTTATTCTTAAATATAAATTATTTTAATTAAACGAAGAGGTTCAGTTAGAATATATATATATATATATATATTTATATTCAGATCTAGAAGAATCAACCTTGGTAAACTATGTTGACGTAATATGTTATTACGATTTAAAAAAAATATTTATTAATTGACAGACGTCATATATTAAACCTTTACCGAAAAAATCTGAAAAATATATTTTAGCACTTATTGTAATAATGTATAATACCTACCTAACGATGATTGATGGGAAAATGATTATAGAGTTTTCCTAAACTATTTAAAAATAATATAATTAATTTTTTTTTATACATTTGTTATATATTTGTTGCATTCATTTGCATTATTAAACGGTTTATTCTATGCAAATTCTACCCCTAAAATTTTTAATATCTAATATTAAATATATTAAGTAAGAAATATACGTTTTATCAATAATTATTATAAGTTTGTATTTATATTTAAAACACCTAGTAAGTTTTAATTTTGTTTTTAAAAGTTAAATAAACCCATTAAGTTAATAATTAATTTCTTTATGACATATAAGACTAACAGAAAACGTTTCTAATTTTTTAAACATAATTATACCTATATATTAAGAAAAGATATATTAACAATAGGGTAATTTCGACATTAATTCGGAAAGTGTTAATAATATAAGCCAAAAATTAGTGGAAAATAACAACAATTGTTAAAATTATTAAGGGTGTAATTTTTTAGGGATACATAACAACTTGTGGACTTTGTCATAAAGACATTAATTTTGTTTAAAATTAAAAAATAATTAATTATTTGAATTATTCATCATAAATTTTGAGAAGAAAAATAACTAATAAGACTAGAAATAATATTTTATACCTATTTCATCAGAATTATTATATTGCAATGGATTTTTTGTTAAAAAAAATAATAGTTATTGTATACTTTCTCCTTATGCATTTCCATTATTTTTCCAACACTATCTCCTGTTCACTCTGTTTAATACATAACAATATGTAGTTAAGTAATTATTTTAAACTTATTGGTTTGTTGAAAAATAAACAGATAACTATTTAGATTATTAATATTAAGCAAATTGAATTTTCTATGTAACATTAGATATTACAACTTATGATTATTATATCACATTATTATGTATATTAGGAATACTATTTATGTTTTAGTCAAAGACTCAAGGTTTATCATATTTTATATTATGTTCTGTGAATTTTTGTATGAGACAGTCGATAGTACACCACCCTAATAAACATTTTACATTTTAAATTAATTTTATAGATAATTAAATTAATAATTAGTTATTTTATAATAATATTTCAGCATATTTAAAAATATTTAAGCACTAAAATATATATCCAATATATTCAATCAATTGTTAAATGTTTAAAATGATTTACAGATTTCATTATTATTATCAAAAAAAAAAAAAAATAAATAAACCTTTATCAGTTAACCTGAAAATAGTTATTATTATACGTTTTATATGATATTGTTTTCACTACTTTTCGTTATGAATATTAAATTATAAATATTGTATACTACACCGTTGATCAATGAAGTATTTTTTTTGGTAATCTAATTCCAAATGATTTAGAAGGCCTTATATTCTAAATAACAGTTGAAACGACTTATCGCTTTAATTTATAGTCTGAATAAGATACTGGAAAAAAACAGATGAATAAAATAAAAATATAAAAATAAGACGATTATACGGAAATGATTTGTTTTAAAATACGATGTTTTAAAATAAATCAATTGTTTTAAATTAAACGATGATAAGTGTTAAAACATTATAAAAATAATCAATAGAAATAAATCATTAGAATATTTCATCATTATAATGACATTCTTGTATTGATTTTTCATACAATTTATTATGCACAGATTCATTTAAAACATTCATTTTTTTTGATAAGCGAACATATTTTAATAATATGTCACCGCATTGTATTGGTGAAAGATATGTTGTGAATTAGGTATATTCATATTAATTATGAATATTAAATACGAAAGGTAGTTATGGTAATCTTAGAATGTACAACGATATTTTATAATTTATTGTGTATTATTTTACCATCCCTTTAGCTACTGTTAAAGAGTTATAAGTTATAATATATTATAAAATTGGATATAGTGTTTCATTAAACAATATTTTGAGTCATTCATACTCATGATAATATTAATAGTTTAATATTATGGTGTCGTGCACATAATAGTATACATTTATACGTTCAGTTATTTTCAGCTTGTTTCTGTAAAATACTAAAATGATGGTAGAATAATTGATGTGAGCATATTAAATGTCAACTCAAAATGACTAATCTTTATTAAGACGTTGGTATTTATCACATACAATTTAATATTATGTATGAAAACGACATAAATTTTAACAAAATTAAAGTTTATAATTTAAAATTTATGTCTATGATAGTTAGCTTTTCAGTTGTCAATAACAATATTTTTATTTTATTCAAACTGTATGGTTGAATATGAAAAAAATAAAACGTTTATTATCACAACTTCTATAATTTCAATTTTGAAATCATAGACCAGTACGACTTTTAAGAATTCTTCCTCTTTCAATTAAAATAAAACCATTATTCGATATTTCAAATTTGACAAATTCACAGGATTTTAGCGTTTTTCCTGTAAGGCAAATATTATAGTTTTCCATAAAATTCATTATCTCCGACAATTTCAAATTATTTGTATAGGTACATACGTTAAATGTAGATGAAAGTTAAATGAAATTGAACAGTGTTTTTGACTTTTAAACTCAACTAGGTTATAATTTCTAGAATTTATATAATAAAAAAAAAAAATAGTAAATTAAATTTGTATATCTTTAACTTTACTGTTTCTAAATAATTTTCATATGTATCTAGTCAATTTATTTGTCTTTAAAATTAAAATTAATTGGTGCAAATAACATTTGATTAAATAATAATAAACAAAATATTTTAATTTAATAAAAAAATAAAAACTGATGCTAACAAATTTGACTTATAGATTTGGATAATATCTATCAAGATTTACACTTAAACTTTAATCATTTTAGCGTGAATTTAAAATTTAAATAGCTCAATTATTCAAGTAAATTGTAAATTGTGATTCAATGGTTTGTATCAATATTTAATGTAACTAACTCGTGTTAGTGTTAAAGTTTCTGTATATTTTTATTAATTTAGAAATATTTTTTTTAAAAACATTCTCATGTCATAGACACATTTTATATTTATAAACCAGTATCATTCATTATAGTTGTATTAGTAAGTTGTACTCTATTTCTAATAACGTAATACTATTTATCACAGCAAAACCAATTTTCGTATTTTGGTCACATTTCCACTTAAAGTGTTAAAGTGTTTTGTAGAAAACATTAAACGCAAATAATTAATAGGCAAAAGTCTATTTTAAAATTTATTACCCACAATTAGGTTTTTATCTTCCCATCTAGATAAACACAATGATTTATAAATACTTGACCACAATTAAAAAACAACTTAATAGATACATTTTTTAAATAAATCCATTTGAATAAATAACACTCTCTTAAGCTTTTACCATCACATAAAATTTATCGCAGTTAAAGTGTTATAGATGAATATCTAATACAACATCTAATGAAACACGATATTTAAATATAAAATTATAAAATAATAAATTATAAATATATTTGCAAATACGTATTTTTATTTGGTTGCTCATTAGTTTTTAAAGAATATATAATGTCCATATTACGATAATACAATATTAATGCATCTTAATATAGTTTAAATAATTGAAATACAATTATTAAAAACGTTTAATAATTTTATATAATATATATTTTTTATATTTATTTCAGCATAATTGTTAAATACAGTTGTATGTACAAAATAGAAATACAAATTACGGTTATACTATTTTAAAATTTAAATTACATAATACATATAAAAGATTGTTTGATTTTGTGATATGACTTGATATTATTACAATATGCATTAATTTTTATATATTTTTTAATAACTCAGTGATAAATACATATATTTATTGCCGAATTATAGTTATTAAAATAGAATTAAGTGTAATGATGAAGTTAATAACATTTCTATTTTAATAAATGATAAAAATATAATACTAAAAATAATAAATATATTTATATATTCAAATACACTTTAAATATATATTAGTTATTACTCAGAAAATATGATTTAACATTGAATTAAGTTACTTTAATACTAATCTATTATAAAATAACTAGAAATAAAATGTAATAACAGTTTTCATTTACATATAATTTAATTATTAATATTAATAAAAATTAAATCATTTATTGATATTTGGATTACCATTTCAATGGGTTAAGAATATTTGTTTATTTTTAATTTAGTTTGTTTGCAATACAGAAAAAAACGTTCTTTGTTTTTTTTTAATAATTGACACTTTTTTTTGTGAAGCTATTTTATTTAGTTAGAAAAGAAATATAAACTAGGTTTAAGTATAAATATTTTATTTTATTAAATTATTATTCAAAAATGTGTGTTCTAAAAATAAATATATTTATGATAATTCATATAAATTTATATTTTAATATAAAATATACATTTTAATTTGACGAATATTTCATATACTTATTTTTATTTCTTTAGTTTAATTTATTTAGATTCTTTATTGTGTTAAAATACCGAACAGGAATTCTGAACTCAAGGACAAATATAGATACTGTATTATATTAATAACAACTTTTCATTAATAAATAATAAATTATTAGAAATATTAGATTTAAGATATTATATTGTACACGAATAATAAATAAATTTATATTTTAATTTTTTTTTTATTCATGCCCTAAAAATTAACAATTTAGATAGTGATAAAATTGAACAATGAAATAAAACCTACTTACAATTATTGGAACTTATTAAGTGCATTAAGTATAAAATTGTGTAAAATCAAATAACTTGACCTACAGACTAGTATGATTTTAAGGAAATGTATAAAATATGAAACACGTTTTATTTTTTTTTTAAGTGTTCCATATCGCAATTATAGCATTTTACATTAATACATAATTTATTCCTACATTAATTTGTATAATATTTTTTTTATTAAACAACTATACCATTGGAAATATATAAGTAGGAACGTACGAATATATAAAAGACAAATAATGTGGAATTATTTAACACGATTCAGTTTTGTACTTTTGTTAAAAAAATATAATATTGATTTAAATTCATATTAATGATAGGTATAAATGTTTTATACATTTATGTGACAATACGTTTTTTTGTTTGTTTTTTTATGTGATTTATTGTTTAACGCTGAATGAGCTGCAGTAGGTAAATAATATGTTTATAGAACGTTAAACATAATATTATGAGGGTATCGTATAATTTACATTTAGTTAATATTTATATCAATAACCACGTACAGTTTGATATTGTAGTATAGTGGAATAATATAGAGGCTTTTGGGTATCTCGCCTATGTTAACTTATTGGTACGCAAAACGTGGATATTAAACAGTGCAATCGTTATGGATAAAACAAAATAATAAAAATATTAAAACGATACCAATATTTTGTATAATTTTATTAGCACTTATTCAATTGTTTTAAACTAAGAAAATTGTTTAAATTACATTTACCGTTTAAGACATAACCTATGCTCTATAATTAGTAATTACATTGTATATACTTTTTTAATGAATCAGTCTTTTTTAACTATTTGTTATAGGTTTTTATCGTGTTATATAATAATCATTTACAATTCTTAGTTGTCCGTAGATATTTTTGTAGGATGGGTCTTTATATGGGTCACAATTAATACATAATAAAGAAGAAATTGATTGTTGAACAATTGAAGTTGATTGTGTTTTTTGTAGTCACTATATTGTTTATAAAACTAAATTGAATATCGTTAATATTCAATTGATAAAATTCCAATAGTTTTGATTTCAGATACGAATGCATTTAGATTTATTATATTTGTGTTACCTATTTTTAAGTTGTATATATATTGATGAATAACGTCAATTCGGAATGTTTTAAAATGTTTTTTAAATCTTTTATTTTACAAAAAGGATGTAGCGGTCCTATATAAATAATTATTAGTGGTATGCTAAAAGAAAAATTAGTGGAACTCCGTATTACCCTTTTCCTGTCTAATTCAAGCACTGATTATAATATTGCAATACATAGTAAAATTATGCTATGGCATAAATTACGAAACAAAATGACGAATACAATATTTTGTGTTTTGATAGTGATCCCACTATCAAATATCCACAGTTTGCGCTTCACTATTCAGTGGGATAGGTCTATCTGTATAACTATTTGTTGTAAAATACCAATTGTGTTTCCTATTCCTTAATGAATAAGAAATTTTAAAACATCAAACAAATAATTCTCTCTATTTAAATTTTTAATAACTTATAAAAAAAAATAATTTTAAACATTTAAAGACATAAAATAAATCATCTAATGATTGGGTAATATTATTGTCAGCTTATTTTAAGTTCATAGAATGTTGTAATATAAATGTTTATTCATTTAAAAAAAATTTTTTTATCAATATTCAGCATTGTAAATTTATTTATATTAAGGTTTTTTTTAAAGACGTAAATACTTTGATTTCCAAAGTGGTTATTGTATAATAATATTAATATATTCTAATAAAAAAGTTAAATCAGACTTGTTTTTTGACTATTAATTTTTATAATACCTACTTATAATATAATATTATATTGCTGTATAAGATGAAAATATAATATAATTTAAAATTTAATGCGTATAAATACATTTACTTTTCAAATACCTAAGAAATATTTCATTCTTTAAATTAAAATATAAACTTTATTTTTCTTTTACATCGTTTAAGAAAATTCATATTTTTCACGATTTGTTTTACTCAAATTATATAATCATATAAAATGGGTCATATATATTTATAAACCAAAAACCTAAAATTTAAAAGTAATCACAGAAAGAAATGTTTTTTTAATATTTTGTAATACTGCTTCGGTAATAAAGGAAACCATAAAATACTAATATCTAAAATTTAAATATTTGTTAAAAATAATATTCAGAATTTAGTGACAGAATCTTCGTAAATTTATTCACAAATCATACAAATTATTTAAAAATGAATATAGTTTTAAGATAATAATTTTCTTGTGCAATAATTTAAGCAAAACACAATTTATAATTAGAACACTTATGTACGTAATTTTGCTATGTAACTTTTCTATATAGGCACATACAAAAAAAGTCAGCCCATTTTTCTATGAAACAATAGAAACACACTCACAATAATTAAATTCTTATTATTTTGTAAACAAAATGTATTACGTCTTATATGCAACTTATATTATGACAATATATCGACATGTTCCACAATTTTAGTTTGATAAGTAATAAAATATTCGTTCATGTAATCTAAGTAAAACAATAATACAATACATCTTACTAACTATCTTCAAAATCAATTTAGTAGATATTATTATATTTGATACTAACTTTAAAGCAACTGTACAGTAGACCCAGTAGGTACAAACAAACTGAGAAAGACGAGTTATTTTAGAAAATTCGAAACAAAAAAACCGTGCGTTTTATATTTTTATTCCTACGAATTTAATTGTTTACTGTACCAGGAAAGAAAAATATTGTAATAGTTGCTGTATTTTATTGTAGGGGTATTGTTTTTATTTATAAAAAAAAAAATCCGCTCTTTTTCCGATATAGATTATTTAAAGAGAAATACGACCACAAACGGTGGTTTTGGCCCATCAAAAGCCAAAAACAATTCGATCGAGCGTAGTGGAGAGTATTATATCTTCTATATAATTAAGTCATTAGCGCCTAAACCGGGTAAACCGGGCGGCGCGAAAATGAAATATGGATCGAGCGTGTGCTTTTGTCAGCTGCGTGCGTATAATAATTATTGTTTTAACAGTCCGACGACGGGAATAAACCACGAGGACCGGACCCTCGAGCACGGGATCAAAATCAAAATGATTTAAACTGATTTAACAATTTAACGCAACGCTTATAATTATATACAGAATATAGTTTTACGGATATTGATACACTTTTGCGATCGTAGTCAAAATTTCAAATTTCAATTTCCCATCGGTTTAGTCATTGTTTACGGAAAATATAATTTTAATAAACTATCTTTTGAATATATTATACTCCGTCAATAATGAAGACAAATTATAATGACATAATGTTATCGTGGTAAAAGTTACTTGGTATAATTGGTAATTACCACATAGTATAATACATAACGAATCATATTATTATAACACAATGAATCATACAAATTCAAACTAATATGATTCTTTAGGGTGAAATACGCTAAATCAAATTATAACAATAACATTTTAGATTTGTATTGGTTTTACAATGATGTT
The DNA here is from genome assembly GCA_013282895.1 of Eriosoma lanigerum. Lineage (NCBI taxonomy): Eukaryota > Metazoa > Arthropoda > Insecta > Hemiptera > Aphididae > Eriosoma > Eriosoma lanigerum. The sequence goes on from CM023357.1 coordinate 28,961,185, forward strand.
TTTTTTTTTTATCTTATATCTATAGCAAATTGCATCTTGTTGGTACTTTATTTAGCTCATTTTTCAAATTTCTCAAAAGTTTTTCTATTGGAGAAGAAAAACTACCAAGAAATGGCGAAAAATCGGTAAAATTACAGTTTTTGTTATTTTAAACTTTTTTAATACGTGATAACTTATTACGTTTTGTTCGTATAAACTTGACATTTTTTCGAGTATCCACATACGTAGTTTATACGCGTGTTAAAATTTTGAAAAGGATTAGTTAATTTTCTGACAAAATATAGATCTTTAAACTTTTTTCCAAAAATGTATAATATTACAAGAAAATTTTGGTTCGACGGTTTAAAATTGCATAGTATTCATATATTACTTTATTTATTCACAAAATATTTTAAAAATCGAAAGTCAATTTTTTTTTTATAGATCTTCAACATTTGACATAAATGTTTGATTTTTGTGGTTTTAAAAGCTTGTAGACACTTTTTCGAGTAAAAATAATGGTCCGATTACCACAAATAGGTTGTGTTTTCGGTAGAAAATTGCATCTAGTTGGTACTTTACTTATTACACTTTTTTAATTACTCAAAAGTTTTTCAACGAGAAAAGAAAAACGGCAAAATTCACGGAAATTGTAATTTTGACAAAATTGATTTTAGATTTTTCATAACTCATGAAATTTTGAACGTAGGTAATTGAAATTTGTTGAGTATTTCTCATAGGTAGATTACACACGTGATAAACATTTAGAATGACTTCATCAGTACAATATATTATTGTATTATATCGAGTTTCACTCAGAATCGTATTTTCAAATGCAATATCATTGCATTCAAATTTTAATAATAGTAAACTATTAATTTCTCCGAAAACTGTAGAAACAAAGAGGAAACCTCCAAAATCGACCTTTTTACTTTTTTATATATGTATTTTATTTCGAGTACCTATTTAGATATTTATTTTATAAAACGTTTATCACTACAAGAAAATTGTTTTTTTCCAAATTGCAAAATACGCTAAAAAATCAATAGAAAATGATTAAGGTAAAATAAAACAAATAACTTCCACACGCAAAGTAATTATTTACGTATTAAAATAAGTATAATTAATATTATAATAAATACACTTCAGTCTGTTATAAAAAAAAAAAATCATTTTAAGTATATTTGTTTTTTTATAATTTTATGTAAGCTTTATAAAGACCAATTAATTAAATTCGATTAACGTTAAAATAACTTAGACCCGTTAGGCGTTATTATTTTAGCTAAAACTTATTTAAGAAGGTGTTTTAATATTTATATCAAACATTAACAATAAAATAACTTAACTTCTGAGATGAATATTGGAATGTTATGGTTTATTAAGTTAAAACTACAATTATTATAAATACAATTGATAGAACAACCCATGATTTACCAGTATGACACTATCATTTCAAAATATACAAAATTAGTCAATGTAGTTTATGCAATATAAATATTATTTTAGGACATTATAGGTATTTTGCCTAAAATCGAATTTTACAAATATAAAACAATTTATTTTTATAATTCGTTATCGTCGTGCTTTGTATATTGTCAGCAATTTATCATTAATTTTAAATTTCTAATAGTATTAGAAGTTTTACATTTATTCACTTATTAAGCTGTAATAACCTTTATTTAATATTATTTTCAAAGGTACTTTTATGAATTTAAATATTTCGATTTAACAAGTTATATTAATTGTATATTAATTGTAAAGAGAATAAAATTTGATTGCAGGTAATTTTATTTAAAAAAAATATAGTTACTAAATTGTTATTCAAAACAGAGATAAGAATATTTTCGGTTACATGAAAACCCTTATTTTTATTTTTATTGTAATATACGTTGTAATATAAACATAGAAAAAGTTTTGACTTTTTGATAAAATATTTTTTTTAATATTGTTAAAATTTCAGTTTGAATATTGCAGGTAAGTATGTATTATTGATTTTTTTTTTTTATATTTAACTGATGTTTATACTTTACCAATTTTAATTAAAATAAGTTGTCTAATTCTTATGACGAGTTAAAATATTTGTAAGGGTGTAATATTTCGTAATATAACTGGTTTACAATATAAAATGCAAAGTTTTACAAAACTTCGTTTAAACATTATACTAAATAATAAAAAGTAAAATCTACTTTTAAACTTTTCAATTATTTTCCAAATAAAATATGTCGTTGGTATTAAAGATGTGTGCCATTTTTTAAAGTTAATTTACTTTTATACTAATTTATTATTATATCAGATAAATACTAAATACTACTAGATTAATTTATTATAAATTATTAAAAAAATTAATTGGTACCATATACCGTGTTTAAGTGTTTTAAGTTTTAGAAGAGTTATGTACCTATTTAAAAAAAAAAAAAATTATATTTTTAATTTAAATTCATCGCTGTAATAATAAGTGTGTTTTCGCGAGAGGTACGGAAAATAAAATGTTTACAGACTGTTTCCTGATGCGCATTAGTTTAGACAACAAGTTTATGCATCGCCAAAACGAGTGAAAATTGATAATACAAATTTAAATCCTAATCACTTTTAAAATATCTATTTTATTTCACGACACTACGACAGTACGTGTATACAATATAATGTAATTTGTATTATCATTTTTATAATAAGAGGTAACAGAAATACTAAACTGTTGGTGAAGGTGTTTAGTGATAAGAACAAACATATTAGTACACAATTTACTGTTTTAATCAAAAACAATCGCCAAAACAATTTTTAGTAAACAGTTTCCTTTCGGTACCTTCACGAAAACATGCTCAATATATTTTATATTTTTTTTTTTAAACATTTATTAATTTTATACAAAATCTGTAAATATTATTTTACAATAAGCGTATGTGATGGAGGTGACATGGCTTGAGTGGCAGGAGATAAGAAGCCGACCATTGGAGGAACTTAGGGTTAGGATGTTAGGCTAGGATTTTAATGTGCTAGCAAGAGAGGGTAAACAAGATTAAGGGGAGGTGGAGTTATATACAATTTAAGATAAGTAGGTCACGACACCAGGTACGTTTAAGACGCTTTCTGGGGTCACCAGGAATAGCGTTTGTGGATAGCTCGAAAATCAGGGGATTGCGATGGCTGTTAAACTTGGAGTGTGTGCGTTTGTAGAAAGTTTTTGCGACGTTTTGGACTGTTGGAATGGCTAGATCTCTATGTAAAGTGTCGTTAGATACATAGTAGGGTGCTTTGGTTATTTGGCGCAGACATTTTGATTGGAAGATTTGAATTTTGTTTAAATTTGACTTTTTGGCTGAATCCCAAAGATGGATACCGTATGTCCAAATCGGTTTGAGTAGTAGGTTGTATAATAGTAGCTTGTTTTTTAGGTTGATGTGTTTAGATGTGAGGAGAAAACGTAATTGGCGAGAGCGATTATTTAAGGCAAGTCATTACACAAGTCAGGTGCATTGTTGAAGCAGATGGGAGGGTAGACTATTTGCCTTAATGTAAAAGTAAAGTTGATGGATTTAGTTTCGTTGATTTTTGTTCCCCAGTCTTTATACCAGCTTGTTAAGAGATTTAGATGATTTTGTACGAGGTTTGAGGCTATTTCAGGGTCGGAATGGATCGCTAGAAGCGCCTTGTCGTGGGTAAAATCACTAGTTGTAGTGTTGGGGCTGGTAGGTTGATCTGAGGTGAATAAATTGAAGAGTAGAGGTGCTGTTACTGATCCTTGAGGTACCCCTATGTGGATTGGCGATACTTCGGATAAAAAGAAGTCAGATCGAACGGCAAAATGTCTGTTTTCAAAATAGGATAGAAAATAATAGAAAATAATATGGAGTAAGGATAAATTTGAGTTTGAAGAGTAGGCCTTATATTTATATATTATGCCATACTCTGTCGAATGCTTGTGATACGTCAAGGAAGGCCGCTGTACAAATAAGCTTTTTTTCAAGAGTATACGATATTTTATCCACTAGACGATGGACTTGGTGTATTGTACAGTGGTTATGATGAAATCCGAATTAGGTATTAGGTATGCTGACTTCTATGGTACAAGGATGCGTTTTAGGACAATTCATTCGAAAATTTTTGAAAATAGAGGAAGAAGACTAATGGGCCTGTATGATTCAGGAGAGCCGGGGGGAGGGGTTTGCCAGATTTGGGGATCATAATGATGATTGAGAATTTCCAAAGAACAGGGAAGTATGACAGTTTAAGTATAGAGTTGAAAATGTGTATTAAGAGAAGTAAGATTTTTTGGGAAATTGTGTAGCTACCTCAGCTGTGATTAGGTCATAACCTGGGCTTTTGTATGCTTATTATTAAAATAATATTAAGTGATAAATGATAAGATATTATCATAACTGAAAAAAATATTTTAATAAGTTACAACTGTTTTCATTACGAACTAATATCACATTTAACATAATAGAACTGTTTACATATTATGTATTATTTAAGTTGGTACCTATATTTTAAAGAAATATTTTATAAAATAATTAGTTAAAAATAATGTACATGTCATAAACAAACAAATATTAAAATTTACAATGGTTTTGCATATTTATTTTTCTAGCTATTTGGATATTTTACAACAATCCTCATCAATTTTAAGTAAATATTGTTAATTTACTTCATTTTTTTGTGGTTCCCACGTTGTATTTTAAATTTTTCAATAAACATTATACATGCTTCAGCAAAATTATTTACAATTTTAAGCGATTTTACTATTTCCAGTCCTTTTTGTAGTTCTTCATTTTTATTCTATAGTGATAAAAATCATACTGTTCTAAAATTGACGTTAATATTACAAACCATTCGAGAAATTTGGATGAGTAAATTAATTTATTCGAGTTAATGGCTTCGACCATTTTAATCTTAGGATCAACTAGAGAGGTTAGAGAGGACCAACTAAATAAAGATTTAGCTCCCCAAAAATGTTTAATAATTTAATAGGTGTATTTGTTAAAAAATTATGTTGGATCAACATTATTGGTGCTATATTTTTAACCTAGTTGCGCCTCTGATCTTGATAAATTATTATCAAAGAATATTAATGTTGCTGTTTTAAAAGTGAAATCCCATAGGTAAATGACCAAACAATTTTTTTTTTAAATATTGAATGAAAATTGTCATATAAATGTATATATATATATATACTTACCTAATCTATAAATAGTCAATACTTTAAATAACTTTTATTTCCATATATCCTGATAGATTTCACGAAAATTGAAAAACTTCTCTACTTCAAATTACTTCAAAAATGTACATATATAAAAAACATAATGTTTAAATAGATGTATACTATAAAGTATGTAAGTATATAAATTGGAATTTATTGAAATTATTATATTGTTTCTGAAATCTTAATCAAAAGCAATAATTATATTATTATAATTTTAATACCCAATTTCAAATAGTATGATTTCAATAATATTCTTTTTCCTATTATTATGTTGTTCTTTATGCACGCAATCTCTTTGGAGACTGCTTATATTAAAGTAAATTCTAACCAAACATTATGACATAATTGTATAATAATTTCGAGGTTAAGCAATTTCATATTATTGTTAGTTTATTTTAACGCACAAGAGTGCATTTTTTTGTGGGTACCTCATTATATTTTCCTACTTGAAATTCGTTTCATTGAAAAGTTCATACCTATGGAGTATGTCACTAACGAGTAACGAGACATGTTAAAATGGACACTTGAACTCGTATAGGTACGTAAAAATAAAATTATTCACAAATTTGAAAGGAACTAAATCTACTCCTGTGGTTATACCGTATACATTTTATACGTTAATTAGAAAATATTATGATATTATGTCAGTAGTAAAAACAATCCCTAGGTAGCATTTTAATAAACTCGTTTCACCCGAGGCTAAAAATAATAATATAAAAGAATAATTTTTTTCGCATTAATGTCACGATTCTTGTATGATGTATACGTATAAAAGTGTGTTAAATTATAAGATGATAATGTGACAATGTAATAGACTACCGAGTAAGAGTAATGAACAAGTGCATCTTGAAATAACAAAATGTATACAAGTTTGGTGAAGTGACTGTGAATAGACCTCATATTATTATAATATTAGATGTTAATGATGTTCATAATTTACAATACCTTTTTTCAAGTTTTCAAGTTTTTTTTTTAAAAAAAATATGGAAATAATATATCATATACGAATATTCGACATACCCGACAAATTGTTTCCTGATAATTTAAAAATATTTAATTTATCAATTATTAATTATTATTATTACTTGCTTGTTTTAGATTCTGAACGGAATCTATTGGTTTTACAAAGTTGTTTATATGTCTGAAAGTACGATTTCAGATAGAAAAAATAGTCCGTTTATTACAAATAGTGATTTTAGGTTAGTGATAGGTTAGTTCATTTTTTTTTGAAATTTTCAAAAGTTTTTCCTTGGGAGAATAAAAACTACAAAAATATGGTGAAAAATCGGCAAAATTACGGTTTCTGTTATTTAAAATTTTTTTATTTCATGATTTCTAATTGAGTTTTGATCGCAGGGACTTGAACATTTTTTTTTTTTGAGTATTAGTATAGGTAATATGTAAGTGTGGTAAAATTTTGGAACGAATTGGTTGATTTTTTGGCCAGGAATAAAGATTTGAACTTTTTGCCAAAAATGTTTAATATTTTCTGCAATTTTTGGTTTATCGGTTTGAAATTTTATTAAAGTCTAATCATATTCTACTTAATCTTTTTACAAAATATTTTGAAAATTGACACTGACAATTTTTTTTAAAAGCTTTTAAATTTAAAGTTTCCATAAATTACCAAATTACGGTTTCTTTATTTAATTTTTTTTTATTTCATGATAACTAATTAGATTTTGATCATAGAGATTTGAAACTTTTATTGAGTATCAACATAAATGTTCTATCTGACTTATCAGTATAATATATATTGTGTTATATTTAGTTTTACTCTGAATCGTATTTTTTAATGCAATATCATTGCATTCAAATCCTAAGTAAAATAGACCACTAATTTCTCCGAGGACCAAAAGAATGAAGGACGAACATCCAAAATCGACCTTCCCACTTTTTTTATATTATACTTTCTTCTTACTATGACACAAATTTGTCATTTAATTACGAATAATCGTAATGATTTTATGTTTAACAAAAGACAAATAATAATGTTCCATTTTATAGGTATTAGTGTTCGTATAACTTTGGTTAAATTAGGAAAAAATCATTATTTATATCTTAGGTATTACATAAAACTTTGGCCACCTAATAACGTAATGTATAACTAAATATTGGTACTTAATTAACTAAATATATAAACATTTACAAAAAAAAACAAAAAACAAAAACTATATATTTTAAAGTTGTATAAATATACTTATTATCCAAGTTATATTTCATAATATACATTTATAATTTATTTATTTTAATATACAACTGAAGGAATAAGGATATAAAAATAATTTGTAGTCCTTGTTCCTAGCTATTTTAAAAATTAAATTAACAAAAAGTCTTCGAGTTTATTTTATTTTTCCATAATATGGTTTGAGTTTTAAAATAAAAACTTTAAGTCTTTAAGGTAATATAATTTACAAGTTTATTTAAATAAACTAATGTAGCATTGCATTAATGTTATCTTCATTTTTAAATAAATAATTTAATAAGTAGAATAACTCTTTAATTCTTAAATGTATCTACTATTATATATTTTTAAATACATTATATTATTAGGCATAAATTTTCTGTCAATTAACTATTTTAATTTTTGTTCAACATTATAAAACGTAGATGAATATAAATAATATGTAATATAATTGTTCATAAACAAATATTTATTATTATTTACATTTTTAACATGAAGTGTTATAAAATATATGTGTATATAAATAATTAATATGATATATAAGTGTAATTTCTACCAATTTATCTACTTGATATTTTGGAGTATTATCTTAAAAATAACATATTTATTACCTATACTTATAATAAAAAAATCCATATGATTTATTTTTAAATAAATACTAAACATCAATTGTTAACCATTAGTTTTGATTTAATTATTCGGTATTAAAATCTGCATATTTTAAAGTTGACAGGTTATTAGTATAGAACATATTATTCTTTAAATACCAATGTATTATAAATAATAAACATTTATGAATATTGTTGTATTGAGTTAAGAACAATATGTATAAAATTAATATTGTTTATACTCATTGAAGTAATAAATAGAGCAAATATCGTAGAAAATGAGATTTAGGTTAAAGTTCACATGACCATAATATTGTACCTTTTAACAAAGAATGGTTTTTATAATGATATGCGGAAAGTTAGAACATATTATATAGGAAAGCAGATGTTTAGAATAATGTGGGCAACACTGAATTTTCAAATTAACATATGTATATTACCCGTACTAAACATTCGGTTTAAACCAACACTTGACCAAATGGCTATAATAAAGAGATATTATATTATTATAATGTAAAACGTACTACGAGTACAATAATTACGCTTTTGGCGTTGTTTTGTAATGAAAACTAATTGCATTTCTAACACTTTATAAATATAACAAATAACATTGCCAAGTATTATTTATATAGTTTATTAAGTGTAATAGATAAATATAAATAATTATAAAATTTAAGAAATTTGATAACAATAAATATAAATATATATATACATATACGTTTTTTTTTTTAAATTGATATGTACAAAACTTAAGCTCAATTATATCAGTCTTTCTATTCAAACATATTTGTCTTCGAAGTGAATTATAATTTATTTATTCATTTAATATACAATCTCAAGTACCAAGAAGTATAATTCTGCTGTAAAATGTTTTATCTCACGAAATGGATAAAGGATAATCTCAAACACTTTGAAAATATCACAATTTGTAATAACATTATTTACTAAAAGTAAAAAACTTATTTTACTTATTTTATTATTTTTGTATCCATCAAAATTATCAAATGATAAAATAATAAATTGATAATTACAACTTAAGAAGAACAAAAATTATTTTAATAGTGATGAGTATATGATATAATATACTAGTATAAATATATGAGTACAATGTGTATTTACATATTATGTTTCGTTTGACATTTCTAGAAAATAGGTTTTTGGTTAAAACTTAAAAATGGCAGCATACCATTACCTAGGTATGTTATGGTACTTCGCTCTTCTTAAGTAGTTTTCGTGGTTAAGGATGGCCTAATTAGTTGTATACGTCATGTTTATAGCACGGAGATGGATTAAACTACAGCCTAAAGGTCCATTGTTTATTATATTAAATTAATATTATTAATTTTATTTACCCTCAGAAATAAAACAACTTTATTGATAACGTAAAAATCGGAGCTATAATTAAAAAAACCAAAATAATGTGTACTACAGAATTTATATAAAGCTTAAAACGTATAACTGGTTGGTTACCAAAAAGGGCATAAAATATAAACCTATATATACTATCTATTTGATATGTGGTACTAAACTAAATGGATTATTTTGAAGATTTTATGATAAATTGAAAGGGAAATTGTGTGAAGTCACCTGCTTGTTTTTAATGTTTGAGGGTCCATGTTTGATTGTAATTTTTTTCAAATTTTAACTTATATTTGGAATACTTTATAGGATAAAAATGGTCAAACGTAAAATTCACCTAGTGTAAAATTTTAATTCTATTTATCGAAAATTAAAAATTAATGAACGAAATAATGGTCACGTTATCCATGATTAAAAACTAGTTTATCTATTTGCAGAAAATATTAGTGCTAAAATCTAAAATAAACAAATCTAATTGTGATAATCAAAGTATATTATACTATAAGTTTTTATTTTGTTATATTAGCAAATAAAACAATAGAAGGATGCAGTTTTATTAGTTATTAGCTTATTAGTATAAGATAATTTAAATATCATAAATTGTGTTTGAATTGAGTGATATATAATGTTTAAGGTTTTTAAAATGTTCATGTAAACTTATTTTTGTTAATAATTATTCTAGAATTTTTTTATTCATATTGTCCATCATAATTAAAGTATTTTAATTATAGGTACCGAGATTTTATAACGCATACAGTGTACATAATTTGATTAAAGATAAATACAGTTTATTTAAATGAAGATATTGATAGTATCAGTGACGTACTTAATATTAGGTTTCCATGGCTATCATCACCCCGGAATTTTTTCCTTCTTCCAAAAATTAATTTTTATTTAACACTATAATCAATGATCTATTTTGATAGTTTTATCGTTGATATTGTTTTCAGCTAATATTAGTACAACGAAAAACCTTTTTAATAATAAAAGATTTAATTTACTCATAGAGATAAAAACTATATTAGTTTAATATTTCTATAAATACATGTATACCATAATATTATTGTTTGTAATGATACTACCTCATCGTTTCATCAATTATTATTATGATAAATCACAAACCTTTTATAACCTAACGTAGTTAACTTTTTAACTGTGATTTATTTCTTTGTCTATGTTAGTATGATCGTAATTATAAGTACATATTATATTATTATATAAGGTTAATTTTTATCATCACAATTTGACTATCATAGTCCTTATTATTACCTACTTAAAAGGACAAAATATTACGGTAGGTATAGTTTGAATAAATATATAAAAATAAAGGTTTTATTTTTTTGAAATATAAGTGTCCCTATTACCAGGGATGTATTGGTAAATAATGTCTTGAGTATTTGCCATATTTTATTATGACATTGATTTTTTTAATATTTTTAGTCAAATAATTAGTTTTTATCCCTAATAATAACTAGAAATAAATTATAACTAGATCTCTACACTTTATTAAATGAGAATTTGTTTTGTTTTAAAATTTTAAAATTTTAAGTCAAAGAGGTATATAATATACTATACACATTAATTAACTAATAGAAACATAATGCCTTATACATTTATTTTCATTAAATGTACAACAAATGTATAAATTATAAAATATTATGGCCGTATACCTACCGTAACTTATAAAATAATTATTTATATTGCGTAAACGCACTTTTATACAAATATTGTTATTAGTATACGTCGTAGACTCTCGTATACGCTCCAATACACTGTCTATTACACTATTTGAACAGCCGAAGAGTTATTAGATTACTTAGTTCATTTTATTCTAGTTATAAATTACATTTAAAACTAAATCCATAATTTTATTTAATTTATTATTAACAAAATTTCTATTGCAAATAAAAAATTAAAAACTCTTATTTGTCAAATCGTATACATTTATGGCAATTGTTTAGTTATTTTATTATTTTAATTTATGATATATTCATAAAGTACTTAATACCTACTTTATTAATATTTCTTAAAAATAGTTATAATTCTTAAATTAAATACAAAATGTTAAGAAGTGAAAAGTTAAAGTGAAACCTCAACCTAACTCAAACTAAAATACTACATTCGCTACTGACTAGTATAGACTTATACAATTATTCTTTCGGTTAATTGTTTAGCTTAATTTATTATTCTTGACGAATGATTTAATAAAAATAAAATAAAGTAATAATAATAATATAATATAATTAGTATAATAAAGTGTTGAATGTAAAAGATTATAAGTAAACTCACAGGCATATTGTTTAAGAAGAAAGTCAGACTGGCTGCAGGTCTGGAAGCTGGTGATGTACAATTTGCTATCAACGTATCGCCTGGATAATATTTGTCTTTATCCGTTACGATAATTGGTTTGGATTTTGGTAGTTCTAAAATCACATAAAAAAATTAATAACTATAATTTGTATTAATATTATGTAAATGACTAGATACACAGCATGTAAATATAAATTAAAATAAAAAGAGTAAGTAATGCAAGTTGTATTTATTTATTTATTGTGTAGGCACCTATATATGGGACATTTACGATTAAATTATAAAAATAAAAATTATTCTTCTGGAACTGAATATATTAATAATAATTATTTTTATAAAAGGATAAAAATAATACAAAAAATAATAATATTTGATTATACCGCCAAAAGTATAAGTAAATTATTTAAAAAAATTTTAATTTAAATAATATTCATATACCTAAGTCAAAATGTAAATTGTAACTTATAATGTATGTTATGAATAAAAACGAGGAATTTAATTACAAAAAAAGTACGGAATTCATTTTTGCAAAACATGAATAAACATATAGTTTATATTATAATTTTGGGTCCTATATTATTTATTACCTACATAAACATAATTAATTATATTTTATCATCAATAATTGGTTATATAAATGTGTAAGTGCATAGCTCTATTAATCTAAAATAATTTAATGTTTAAAAGTATTATTATATAACATTTAATATATTATGTAATATCCATATGCCTTATTTTATAATATTTTTACATTAAATATATGTATATAATCATGAATAATCATTAAATTGTGTGAAAACAACAATAGTTGTTTTAAATAATTTTAATTAGGTATATTAATTGATCAGCAAACAATATTTGTGTAGTAAGATAAAATAATCTTCGTATATTATATAATGATTTATTTAAATTGAAATGTACTAATAAATTGTAATATCTATACTATTCTTAGCATAAACCTAAAATTAAACTAAATTATTTATTAAACTATAAATTAAGAAAATTATTACTATGTGTTTTCTTTTATTAGGGTGAATTACTTTACTAATATTATTATTATCATTATAGCTGATGTACAATATTAAAATAGTTGATAACGCATTGTTGTTGTGAGCACGTTTATTATGATAAACATAAAATTGCAATGCATGTAGTTTAATCAATATAATAATATACTTATAATTCATAATATAACAATATAATTATTAATGATAATGTATTTTGTATGTTAACAACAAGAATGGTCAAATCATCAAATAAAGAACATTATGAAAAATACGATCGTTTAGTAGTATTACAACTATTTTTAAACTTGTTATTTTGGTCTATTTTTAAAAATATAATATTGTATTTTTATTCAAATGAAATTGTTATAAATTGTTCAGGCATACATGAATACAGGACTTACGCAATATACCTACAAGTTATTACAAGTTATACGAATCGTACGAGGTTTAACGTTTCGCGTACTCTAGAACAGAATAATAATAAAGACGATATTAAACTATACCAGTTACTAAAAAATGTATGCAGCAACCATCAACCTGATGTACAAATATAATATCGTATAATATAAAATAAGGAACAAACTACACTATACAATATATTTAAATATTTAAATAAGTAAACATGATCTTTACCTAGTATAAATAAATACGTAGGTGGTATAGGTACCTAAGTATGTATTTGTTTGAGTGTTATATTCATATTTAAATATAAGTCATAAATCATAATATTAGTACTTGATACGTAATTGATTACAATTTCATTTATAATATTATACAATCAAATTTAGTGATATAGTTATTTATTATACAATAAAATAATAAAATAATTATTAACTACCTACATGTATTGTACGTATAATATGTGGTATTTATGTCGTAAATTATTTATAGTGATTATGTATAGTGATATAGTACTTAAATTACTATGGTAATGTAGGTATTAACTGAAACGAAATAACGATTAAAATAATATTCTAAATTGTGATAAAATGTTAAACGTTTGTTAGTTTCCATTTATTAAAAAAATATTACAACAATGGAACTCGTCTAGGAGAACACAATGCTTAAATCCATTGTGATTAAAATAATTTTTTTTTCCATTTACTCAATGTTTTTAGAAACACTTAACATTCATATAAATTAAAGTTTTGTTTTTAGTGTTTATCCATTCCTTTTTTATTTAAACCTGTCACGCGTATAATATAATTAATCTGAATTACAGGAAAAGTGTTAGTTTTTAACTAAAAATTACCACAAAAATAGAGTTACGATAAATAACGATTTAGTAATCTATTTCATATTATCAATAGAAAATAAAGAGGAACAAACAATTTTACATTTTGAAAAAAATATAAAAAATAAATTAGCTCACGTTTTATTAAGACGTTCATAAGACTGCATTTTTAAATATTATTTTTTGTGTGTGTATAATATAATGTATGTTATTCTATACAATATTATAGAAATATTTTTCGAAGATCCGGAGTTAAAAAAATATTGAAACTAAAATAGGTAAACATTTAGGTGGTATATTACGTGATTGTCAAATATGATGTACGAGTATAAAGAAAATTTATTTTTATTAATAAAAGAAAAAAAACAAATAATTATTATCTTTAGATATAATATTACGGATCCTTTGTTAACATATAATAATTTTGTAGCTTAGGGACCTCAAAATGTATATATAAAGTTAAATTTATCGAAAACATCTGGTGAAAAACTTTCGTAGGAATTAAACGAATAATATTGTATACTTTAAATAAAGAAATAAAAAATGTATGTACCATTATATATATATATATATATAGTTATTTAAATAAAAATAACTCAATTATATGAATCTGATAACACAGACAAAAGAGAAAAAAACACTAACAAATAATGTTTTATTCCTTAATTTTAATCATGATGTTAACATCTACATTTTTGAGATTAAAAAATAACAACAAGATTCATTTTGTATTCAGATAAAAGTTTCCTAACACAATTTCTAGAACACGAAGAAGTTCAAAGAATATTTAATTATTTAATTTAATCATGATTCATGACGAATCAATTGTAATTTTTAATTATTAGTTAAACATGTTACTTGTTTAATATAGGATGGTCTGAATGTCTGATTAAATTATGTAAGATTGCAAATAAATACTAAGGATTTGTTTTTTAAATTAAATACCTAGATAATAATTACTAGGCTGGATGTGTGGAACAACTAGAGCCGGATAAAATAAGAAATGAATATAAAAGGGAAAATGTAGGAATGCATCGATTTTAAGGAAAATATTATAAAACAGACCGTTATAGTTTGGGCATGTTATGAATAGAGATGATTCAGAGGCAGTGAGAGTTGTTTTGGAAATAAATGTAAATGGTATGATGGGTAGAAGAAGACCAATGTAAAGGTGGATAGATTAAATTTAGAGTGATATGAAGATGGTTGGTTTGAATGGACGAGATGTAAGTGATTGAAATCTATGGAAATGTATAGAATGGCCGACCCTATATAATTGGAAGGTAAGGCAAAGAAAAAGGAGAAGAAGAGCTAAATAGGTAAATAGATAAATTCCCAAATAAATATTTAAATGTATTTACTAACCAATTTGATTAATATCAATACAACATTACGAAATATTTAAAATTTAAAAAAAGAAATACTTGTTTGGAAAATGTGTATTTTTAATCTGGTAGTCAATATTATGATCTGTACACTATGAACTTAATATATACCTAATCTTTATGACGTAGAATTAATCAATACGCATAGCGTCTAGAAATCAGAGGATTAGTAGGAGACGTTAGGAAATCAGAAATAATTATTGATTTTTTCTAATGAATGTTTTAAAGAAGAAATATACCCAAGTTACGTCTTGATAAATTAACAGAGTGTCGACATTTTAACAATGCAGACAAAAACTTCAACTGTCAGAAATACAGAATTATCCGTCAGGTATAATCAACCAGGGAAAATGAAAATAATTATTTCAAATAAATCTTAACTATGAGTTGGTTGTTAGTACTAATGTAGTTATATAAATTCCAGATGTAAACAAAAGACAACATTTATAAATATAAATTTAAGTATTGATATTTATACATACTTTTTGCAATTTTAGGCACAAATGAAAATAATTTAAATCTACTAAACAAATAATACAATGGGTAATAAACAAATATTAATAAATTATTAATACTACTATTAATTTTATAATTATAATAACAACTAAATATCCAAGTAGATTATTAATGATTGCAATAGAACAGTAGAAAAGTACACATTTTTAATGTAAACAATATTATGATATAATAAAATAAATATTGTGAAATTTAAAAAAATAATTTTTTAATGTTAATTTACAAAATATACAAATAAGTAATAACAAACACATATTCAGTAGCTATATATAAATATAAATATGTAATTATTATAAAAAAGAATCCCCATTTTTTCATTGTTTACACTTTATAATAATGGTCTCTGAGTATAATAATGAATACAATATCGTTAAATTATAGTAACCTAATAATAATAATTATTTAGGCCTAAAATTATTCCAATTTAATTATGCTGATATTAATATAATATAAGTTATTTTTTTTAATAAACCGTACTTAAACTATAAAAAGCCGGGCATTCGGTTCAGAAAGGAACATCCTTCATTTTTAAGTCATTTGAAAAAACGATTCTGAAGAAAATTCAGTTAGATATACCTAGGTATAGTATAATGATAATATTTATGTTTAAAAATTGTATTTATTTATCATATAATGATAAAATAGAAAAATTCGTTTAAAATAATGAAATTCAAGTTCGTGAATAATATAGATTTCATAAATTTTGCCGTTTTTCAACAATTTTTCAATAGTTTTCCTTGTCGTCTGGAAAAACTTTTGAGATATTGGAAAAATGAGCTGAATAAAGTATCAAATAAATGCATTTATCTACTAAAAACTTATCAAATTTGTGGTAATCGGACTATATTTTTTTTCCCAGAATATTGTTTTCAGACATACAAATTAAAAGAAAAAAAGCACATATCATTGTAAAATCAGTAAATTCGCTTCATTCAGAATCTAAAAAACTAACTAGACTGTATTTAATTTTAAACATCGTATAATATAAACCGAAAAATACAAAAACACAAAAAAAATAAAATATATTATATAGGTAAGTGAAGTGAGGGTATATACTATATATACGAGTATACATTATATTTATTTTACATTTTAAAATAATTATTGCGTTTATCCGTCGTACGTTTTTTTATTTTTTTAATAAAGAGCTTTTTACTAAAGTTTTATAGCAATGTAGGGGTGGTTAAAAAATAGATTTACGCGTTTAACAGTTTTGTGGCCCACCCCTCCGATCTTTTGTATAACCACAGGGCTGAGATGTAATTTATGTAGTGACATAAATCGTTAACAACGAGATTCAACGTGTCGCCAAAAATCCCAGTTATTTGTTACCGAACGAGAAAAATAATTAAATTAAAAAACTAATTAATTTATTTATAGATTTACAACAGTTACAGTTACACCATTATATTAATAACAAATCATACAATGAATCTAGGGTAATATTCAAGTAACACAAAACAGTACCTATTCTATTTCCGGCATTGAAACGTTATACTCAATTTCGAATAATTAAAAAATAAAATATGACGTGATACTATTTATTTTAATATTACAACGATTTACTTTTTTTAGTATATTAATTATTATTCTAACTTAATTATACTACCATATAGATACTATTTTTTACCATCAAAGTTTTACAACTTGAAAATATATTAATTTAAATAAAAAAAAAAACAATGTTTGGCATATTTTTGTAGTAATCTAAATTGCAGATAAAATAAGAATTTTTAATCTATTAAAATGTATGACATTTTTCCTTTTTAATATAAAACCTAGCTGTAAACAGTTTAACCTAAAGTAGTTACCTATATTTTTTATTTTTATTTTCCTAAAGTATAAAATTTAAAAGTGTATGGACGTATGTTTATATTATTACCTAATTGATCAATATTGTTTATATTAAATAGAAATTTATATTTAATTTCATTAACTATCAATATTTATATATTCTTTTATAATTTTTAGGTTTTATTAATAATTTTTCTTTATTTAACTATTTCAAGTTATCGTTATGTCAGAAACTGTTTACAATATGTAGGTATTTTACAAAATAGTTTCAATATAGTTTAACACACAAAGAGCAATGCGTATTTTTATGCATAACTATTTTTTTTTTTTTTTTTTTTTTATAGAAATAAATGTAATCTTTTAGAAATGACTGGATGATAGATGACTTAAGGGATATTATTGGATGACCGAACCTAATTTTGACAAAAATATTACCACAAAAGCGATTTTATTATATATTTTCTTACATCTTTTACTTATATGAAAAAAAAATTGTGATATTTTCACCAATGTCATTTCTGATAAACTAGATTCCTAAAAGGTATTTTTTTCTTTTAAAAAAAAATAACTGATGCTAATAATTTTTTTAAAAAATAGATTTTTTTATTTTGTTTGACCTAGTTTTTATAAATAAAATATATGTATAAATTTTATATTTATTTATGTATTTATTTTATAAATTTTTTATATAAATTTGGTTGTTAGTAGACGCTTTAAAGTAATAACAAATATGAAATGAAGTTTTAGATTACTTCAATATGCGTTATATAATTGTTAAAAATGTTTCTAATTGTAACCTTAAATTCGTTGTTAAACAATATTTACTTGAAATAGATTTATATAGTTAATTTAAAGCCTATTATCAATAAGCTATGTTTAAGATAACACTAATATTTAATATACCACCATAATTATATACAATTATTTTAAAAAGGACTTATTTATAGATTGTAATTAGGATAAATTTTAGTCTTTTGAAAACTAAAAATTATGTAATTCAAAGTCAGAATTTTAGGTAATTATTAATTTTTAATTATTTTAATTATTGATTTGATCAAACTTTTTTATTTTTGAAATTTTAAATTGTATTTAATTTTCACAATTAAAAATAATTATGGTTCAAACCATTAATTGGTTATTTTCTTTTCTATTTAGACTTATTTTATATAGAGTTTTTAAATAATTTGTTTAATTTAATTATTATTATATTGGGTACATAGATAATTCAAAGTTGTAACCATACAACTTTTAAACTATTTCCCAAATTTATAGGTATAAAAAAAATAATAATAATAATAATTATAACAATGATAAAAATGATGTTACGGCTTAAATAATAATTTCCTAATAAAATTTCCCGGTAATAAAATATATGACTTTGTATATTTCTATAGCTTAATTTTTGTCGGAAGTTGCATTGTATACCGCAACTTTGTATCGTTATACTTTTCATTGAAGTATTAAACTTCCGGAAATTTATCCTTTATTTTTCATTGTTAATATTAATAGTACTTGTGAACTCTTTAAATCTACAGTAGTATAGTAGGTACCTTATCTAATGAAAAAGACGATTAAACTAAGGCGAACACAAAAAGATTTAAATGTTTACACAAGTTTAATGAACACCAACGGATTTCCATTAAAGAACACTGCTTCGGAGTAAATACTTATACTTCAAAATATTATAATGTGAATACGATTTGATATCGTTTAATTTAATTTTACTGCGTAATGTTATATTTGTGCCAAATAGAGTATTATTTTATATTTGAATATTATGTTTAACGATTTTTAGATTAATGATATCCAAAACCAAAACTATTCAAATATATATTTTTATACATTTTTTTTTTTTATAATATTCACATTTAGCACCAACTACGTCATTTACATTATATTAAGTGTAATAGCATCTATTCAACATAGAATACGACCCTAAGATAACTAAAGACCTGTTATACAATATGTTGAGTTAGTATAAAATTAAGAAGAACATTATTTTAAGACTATATTAACAATATGTTCATAGAATTTATATTTTCATATAAAAAAACTTAAATAAAATAATATTCATTAAAAGAATACCATTTCTATAGTATTAGTACACAATCTCAATGTTTTATAGCTGTACATTAATTTATAGTACAATGTAGTACCTACATATTATAATTTGGTATATGACTATATGAGTTATTATTTTGTTTAGTCTTGAAGGATAATTATTTTAAAAATAGTTTCATAAAAACAAATATTTTCTTAAATTAATTTATTGCGATTACCTAATGAATTACCTATCTAATGAGTATCAAATTAATAAAAAATGGATGATACAAGGTAAGTTTCTGAAAACTTGGTATGTTATAAGTTATATATAAGTTATAATTTATAACTAATATATATTTTTTGATATAATGAGAAGAAAAATGAGGAAAATGCGCAAAAACACAATATAATAATAATTATTTAAAATATTAACTATTTTAAATAATAGTGGTATTACATTTTAATTTTAGAAATTATATTTTTAGAAATATGTAAAATATTATATTTTATTATATTTATTATGTTTTTATGGTAATTTGAGTTTTTAACAAATAAAATAATACCTATGATCATATTCATATCATTTTAAATAATAACTCCCAATAAATCATTCATTTATGTTAAAATAAAATCGAATATATAATTAATATAAAACCAATCTAGTTAAATATTTATGTATTTTATGATATTTTATAGTTCATACTATAGAAAAATTATTAATTATATATCTTGTCAAATTTTAATTTTCTATTTTATTTTTTTGTGAAACGAAAAAAAGTAGACACCTAATTAATACAAATATATATTATTTATTTATTTAAGTCAATTTATATTACTAGTTAAATTTATTTAAAACAATTAAATATAATAATAGTTCCAGTTAAAATTAAATTAAAAATTGATAATAAATTATCGGTAAAAAATAACTAAATAAGAATTGAAATAAGCTAGCTCAACAAAAGTTTTAAAAACGTATATCTTAAAATAATATATCTATAAATTAAATAAAATAATACGTCTTATGTCAAATCGTATGTATCAGTATTATTACAATATAATAATTTATAATAAAATTGATTTATTTCACAAGAAATATTAATATTAATTATATCTTATAATAATATATAAAATTATAAACTATTCTTACCAACGACTATAATTCGTTTGGACACGGTTGCAGTTTTATATGGAGGACCATCAGTTGTTACTTCACAGCTCAAATTTCCAGACAAATTGAATCCAACATCGCGCAGAAATACTTGAGTAGCATTTGATACTGACAACTGAAAAATTACAATTGTTTTACATATAATACAATCTTAGCTATAATTTGTATTATAAATTTAATTATTTAAGCATAAAATAATGTTTTTACAATTATATGGTATAGCATTACATAATGTAATATACCTACATAAAAATTTACAAATATTATGGTTGATTTATATTCTGGTCATATTTATTTTGATATGCAAATTGTAATTGAAATTATATTATTACCTTATCATATTACTTACATGTTATCCAATGCTTATAGAAAGATGTTTTGTAGTCTGGGTTTGGAGGTTTATAGTTTTCTTATGAAGCTTTTAGTACTAATCTCAAAAAAATATTCAAAAAATGTATGAAGTTTGTAATTTTTGTATTTGCTACTAATTATAGGTGGAGTACAGATAATATGTGATTTATGAGCTATAATTTTACGATAATTTGTCATTCCATAAAATGATTGCTATAAATTTACTATCGCACGATAAATTATTAACGATCAAGTGACTAGACATTGAGATTTGTGTTGAACGACAAGAATCAAGAATGTAATTTAGAGGTAAGTTGGGAGATTTAGGGTTTTTAGATTTAATACATGTTCTTGATGTTATACTCCATCAATTATTAAATGCGTGAGATATATCAAGAAAGACTTTCATCGTATTATTTTTGCTTTCGAATCCGTTGACTATTATTTTGGAAATTCGCTGTAATTGGCAACTTGTAGAATGAAGGGGTTTGAGTTAAAATTGATGATGTGTAATAATTTTTACGAATTATTTTATTCTACGTATAATATTAATCTTTCTAGGAGTTTAAACAAAATTAGTAGAAGATTTATTGGTCTATAAATTGTGGGTAGCTTTATTTTATTTTCCCTGCTTTGGGGATAATTATTAGGTACTAGATTCTATAATTCTGAGTAAAAACCTAGATTAAAGATTAAGTTTTGGATGTTAATAATATAAAAATTTTGAGTTAAAATTGTTGAATAGTTTATTAGTATTAAGATCATTATCTGTTTTTTTTTTTTTTTTAATTTTACTTGCTAATTAATATATTGCCTGTTGTAATTCGTATAGGAAGTGTGTGCATGGGCTTAAGGGTTCATATTTGTTTTTCGTAGTTTTTGTCCATTTCTAATATTTCTATGTATATTTGGTTTTGGTTACCTGTGTTGTTTTTATCTATAGTAAATTAGTTTTAAAGTGTTAAGTAAAAATGACTCATTTTTTAACGTTCTTTCATATTTGGCTAAACAATTTTAAATTGTGGTATTGTGTCACGAATTCACTATGCTTAAGGAATATTTTAATATCTGTCCATAAGCTAAAGTTATCTGGATTTATGTTTGATACGTATTATAATTACTTAAGGGTATCTAGTTGCGAATTCCATTTTTTTCTTCTCGTAAGCAGGTTTAAGTGTTTTTATACTGCTAGTGATATTTTTGTTTGAAATATTATTCGTGATTCTAGTTTCTTCTTGATTAGAAGTTATATAAAATTATATAGGATACATTTTTGATATAACTCTGAGGTTATTGTTGTCTAACCGGCTTCGACTAGTTGTACTATACTGTAGATTACATAATGTATGATTGTGTTGTATAACCAAGTGGATCCACAGGGTGATGAAGTAGAGCAGAGGTTCTTAACTGATGGTCCGTGGATCCCTTGGGGGTCCGTAGATGGATACTTGGGGGTCCACTGGATGACTTTTTTAAATGACCCAAAAATTAATTTGTTTAAAATTAATTTATATTATTTGATGAATCAAGTAAAATTTTAAAATTTTAAAAAACGGGAGGATGAGTGGTTAGTGATTTTATTTTATACTTCAAGGGGTCCATAATCCAGAAAAGGTAAAAACTAATGAATTAGAGGAAATTGCCCCAATGGCATTTTTTTTGTTAATTTTCGTAATCATTATCTATTTATCTAACATAAATGAAATCACAAATATCATAAATAAAAATTGGTTGATCATTTTTACATTACTAAATTACCTAAAGGTAGGCAGGTAATTAAAACCTATAAACCTATGAAAAAAAAAACAATTTGCAAATCATAACATAATTTAGTACTAATTGGATAGTAAAACTAAATATGAAAAAATGAAAATAGTTTCCTCCCTTAGAGAAAATCTTGCAGATGCCTTTAAGCAACACAACTTTGTTTTATTTAAGGATTTTATGTATATTTTCTTTTACTTTGTCCCATTTTATTGCTTGATTGAAATTAAGTTTTAGATATAATCTCTTTTTTTAAAGCATTTTATAAACATTACGATACTTTTTTTTATAAAGACCAACAAATGTTTTTGTTATTTGAGTATAATAAAATCAAATCATAATTAAATGAATATAGGTATTACATTTTTAAACTAATATACATTTGTATATCAATTTTAAAAACATAAAGCGTCTGTTATTTTAAATAAAAATATAAAAAAATGTTTTGAAAACTTTATACTCGTATTGAAAATTGATTACAAAAACTATATAATAAGTATACTATAACAAGTTTTCCATCTTGTACTTAACATAACGAAATTCTCCACAGAACGAAGATTTATGAACTTAAATAACTTTTATCAGAAATATTGTTTTCTATTCGTTTTACGTTTTCACTCGGGGCATATAAATTGTTCTAAGCTTATAAATCAAGACACGACCACGAAAATATAAAATACAATTTAAGCTCCTACAAACATTATACAATTATATCTAATTATAGTTTCCAACAAATCTAACCTTGACGTACTAAATTTTTATTTTAAGAAAAAAAAAGGACGAATACATCTACTAACATAAGTAGTTTAACTTTTATTTTAAATATGAAATTATTTCAGTATTTTAAAAAAAAAATGTGTTTTTTAAATAATCATAAAAATATATATATATATAAAAACGTGTTTACTTGTAAGTTAGGTTTGATTCTTAAAAATAATAATTTTTTTTTCATTTTTATATTTTTAGTACTTATGTAGTACCGAAAATGGGGCAACTTTGATAATACGAGATAACTTTGATAATACACGGTTTTTCATCTTTACGTTAATAATATGAGTTAATTATGTTAAAAACTTGTCGTTTTTCTTTCCTCATCGTTTAATAAAAATGATTAGGAACAAAAATTAATAATTGATAAATCGTTCTTATTAAAAATTGTTTGCTTTCTTTTATTATTTAAAGTGCTCCATTAAGTAAAACTTTTCTAAACGAAAATTAAGATTTGGGCAAAGTAAGTACATTTTTAAGTACAATTATTTTACATAAGCCAAAATAATGGTAATACTACGGACATTTAAATACATTGTATATAAATTGTTTTTGTTTTAAATTTAATGAAATACGTGTATTTATTGACTCGAAGTAATTTAAATAAACTTTTATTTCAATTTTAAATATTACCTATTAGTTTAATTATAGCGGCTCGTAATCAAAAAAGGAAACTCGTCAGTCGGAGACAAAAACTACGATAATAAAACATTAAATGAAGCACTAAATTAAATAGCCAATGGTGACAATATGTCTATACTAGTTGATAAAAAATATAAAATTTCTTATGGAACTTTAGGTGAATAATAAATTATATGAAAAACATGTTAACCGATTTGGAGCTCCGGGAGTATTTATGGCGATGTGTAGGAACCTATCTAATAAGTTTAATTTTTAATTTGTATGATTATGCTAATTTTATATTATTGTTAAATGTTATATAAGTCTGACAGAAGCGACAAGACTGAATGGGAAACAATTTTTTCAAAAATTGTTTTTCTTATAATAATTGTATTAATGTATTGTTATAATTACATTATTTATTTCTTAACAAACTGTTTTTGTATCTATTAAATAGTTGATTGGTATGTTTTTTTAAATATAATAATATTAATAACAACAATCAGTGATGTATCTAGGACTTTTAATTAGTGGAAAGCTAAACACTTTTTAGGTTAACTCATTGTCCATGATAAGGAAGGCTATAACCCTGTTAAAATCAACCGCCTTGGCTACATGACATCAACTATATTACTTTTCATTGACTATATACCTATATCAATGTTACCCCATCAATGAAAAAAGTGAATAATTAAAAAAGTAAAATTCAGAAAAAAATTGTTTGGTAACATTGACAGTTTAACTATTATACCATTTAATATAATGTATAAAAACAGTGGGTATCAAAGTTGCCCCAAAATATGTGTAATTTTGATAGGTACATAGAAATATAGAATGTTCAAAATGTATATGATACAATTTTCAAAATATTTTTATTTTTTTATTATTAAGGTACAACTTATAATTGAGCTGAATAGATTTTAATAGCAAATTAGCAAATATTTTTAATAGTTTAACAATTATTAAACGAAAAAAAAGTAAAAAAAACTGAGAAAAGTAACCTAATGGTTTCTATAAATCACTGTTATAGATAAACCAATCAATAACCGTACTAGAAATTAATTAAAAATATAGGTAATATACAATTTTTATGATGTTTTTTATCCTATATTTATAATCATTATTTAATCAAAAGATAAACAAATTAGACAATAATACAAATTTGTGTTCAAGTCATGTTAACAAAAATTAATTTCCTTAAATAAAGTAAGCGTGGTAATTTGGTTTATGTTTTATAATTTCATTTAAAATAAATAATAACTCGGGTTACTCTTATAAAAATTTCCATATAAATTTAAATTATAAAGAACAAATAAAATGTTATATAAAATTGTTAATATCCCTTAACATTTTATTTTTATTTTTAAGAAATAATCTAGGTAGTAAAATTTAAAGAAAAAATTAACATTGATTTTGCTCTAAAAATTAAAAATAAACCTGGCGTAACATACCTAATTAAGTTATATCTAAAATAACATAATTTTTAATTACTTAATGTATTCTTCTTTTTCTTTTTTTCTTAAATTTAGTAATATCTAATAATTATTATATTTATGTATATATACGAATAAAACTTAATGGTTGCTAATCTATTTTAAATTAAATTTATGGAATTAATGTGCTATGCTATTATAAAAAGGTTAGACACTTTAAAATTATCAGCTTAAAATTATCTGTTATATATTTAAAAATAATATGTATTTTTTTACCACAAAGTTGGTTCCGAGTAATTTAAAGAAATGACAAAACGTATAAAAATTAGGAAATATAATTCTTTTGAAAATTTAATATTTATTTATAATTATATTTATTACTGTATAACAACATTGGCATCACAAATTGCAATTTTAAAATTAAATTTATTACATCCATATTTTAAATACAGTTCCCTTATTAATTATAATAATTCATAACTTTAATAACTAATTATAAAATATTGAGTATTTTGATAAGTATACTAATCTGCTTTTCCAACTAGATAGTTCTATTTATTTTTTCTTATCATTTAAATAATTATAAATAATTTTGTCAATCGTTTGTTAAGATAGTTCGTTAAATGGCAATCTCTTAAACCATATTTACTTACATAAGTAAAAACTGTTTTCTGTGTATTATGGATTTTGTATTAAATCTAATTAAATTAAGGTCTATAAATAATTTATTCAATTAAATTTGTCTTATTTTATTTTATTTGTACGTGACTGATTTTTCTCTTTATACTTTATAGTAGTCTTTCTTTAGTACCGACAACTGAATTGAATGATAGATAAATCCTACTTTCTGTATATAATATGTATTCATATATTGTTCCTTCAATATGTAAGTCTATTATGAAAAAAAATGGATTAAAAATTATAATCGCATAAGTTCACTTAAACATTATTTTTAAACTTATATTGTTTATGAAATGAGATTTGGGTTGCCAATAGGAACAATGAACTTATTGGATTTTCAATTTTGTGTTTTATTTTTCTTAGACATTACTTTTTAGAGCAGTAAAAGTATTACAAAAGTTTTATACAGCCACAATATATCGATTGTAAAATCGGCACATATGTTACATTCAAGTTATTTTCGTAAATTCTCAATAAAAAAACGAAAGAAAAGAAAAACTGTTTAAAAAATATAAATAAAAACATTGAAGTTTTTAATTTAAAGTCTATATCAAAATAATTCTACTTTTTGTAAATAATTTTTGTGATCGCTTTTGGAACATGTCAATATTGAATAAACATTTACATTATGTAGATTCACATATATAAAATAAAAAAAATAGTTTTAAAATTAATGGTACAAAAAGTATTATAATAGGTACTGAAATTTATAAAATTATATTTTACTTTATGATACTTTATCATACTTAATGATAATACTTGTTATGAACATATAATAATATTGGAGTATATTATTTTTAAGATTAGGTATACTATAATATAGCAACGTCTTGTTGTGTATTGATTTTTAAAAGTATATCAATTAATTTTTAACAATACAAGATATAAATAGGTTAAATTAGTTTAATTTATGGTGGTTGTGGTCCAATGCGTGATCAATAATTAAAATTGTTGATTTTAATTTTATAAAGGTGTAACGGAGCAATAACATAGATCCTTTCATAGATACAAAAAGAGATTTTACTAGTCGGTACGGTAATGAGACGTAGGAGCGGGCGCGTCGTTGACTAGATACCGGCATGTGATTGGACGACCAATCACAGCCGTGCATAACACAGGATAAAACATATAAAACGGCAGCGATTAAATAAATTAATCATTCCAGTCATCAACACAGTTCAGTCAACATCAAGATCAAACCCAAGATTTTGCTGTTAACCTGAACTAGACACCCGGAACCACCACAACGACGTACAGCTGACAATCCAACCAACTCACGGAAGAAATTGTTATCGAGGAAGACGTATTACCGCCGACGAGACGAACCTTACACCCTATATTAAAACCGTTCTTTTCAGAACGACGTCAGATCCTCCACAGACACCAGTACGGATATCGGCACAGTTGTCTGTCTAACGGGAAGATTATCGAACCGACGGAAGAAGCCATTAGTCGCGAGAACGAAGACGATCAACATTTGACATTCCACCGGTGTGAACTCATCGCGTAAAACAGTCCTTTTTAGGACTAACCAACGACCTACTTAGACTCGTTGCCTCAGTAATCTCACGGAGACCGCCAATACTTACTTAAGTGATTCGGATCCGTGAGATTGCCACGCGTAATCGTAAAATTTGTAAATATATATATTTGAAACCCGATCTGTAAATTAGAGCGACCTATTTAGGCCCGCGAACTCTGGGTTACGTGCACCGGCGAGACCGCTAATTTTAGCCTCGTCCGTCGGTGCGAAAACTGTTGTAACATAATTTGTTTTTTAGAAGTAAATAAAGTATTGCATAAAAAGATACGTGTGTTTTAATTAGCAAAGGAAACAAAAAAGCATCCCCTAACTAAACCACCGTAACAAAGGTATTTTTCTTCTTAGTCTGCAAGAGTAATTGGGTCATAACAATTTCTTAATATGTTGCTGTCTGACATATACAGCGATAGTCATTCAAATATATGTAAGTATAGACTATCTATTTTTATATTAT
Source organism: Eriosoma lanigerum (assembly GCA_013282895.1). Taxonomy (NCBI): domain Eukaryota; kingdom Metazoa; phylum Arthropoda; class Insecta; order Hemiptera; family Aphididae; genus Eriosoma; species Eriosoma lanigerum. Next base: position 28,989,588 of record CM023357.1, read on the forward strand.
GTGTTTATGGTTAAACTATAGTTTGTACTTATGCATAAATTATTGGCAATAAAATTGCCCCTTACGATTGTTTACTATAAAATATTTTTTCCAAAATACCACTATACTTCCAACAAAATCTAAAATCGAAGACTCATGTATTCTATTTTTATAATTTCTTACGTATTGATCATTTTCATCGTCACATTCGACATTGATCTCTGACGTCGGTATTTTCTTTTACGCTAAAATAGGAATTCTTCGATTTTAATTATGACCCTAAGTCAACCCATTTTACTTTTTTCTTTATTTAAATTATATCAAAACAAAATTTCTGCATTATAATTACAATAAATATAATAGGTTTTAGATCACACATTGTACCAGAACTAAAATAATCGGTTGGTCAATTTTGATAATAGGTCCTCAACCATAAAAGTATGCAGATAAAGAACCTACTATTAAGTTGCGTTTAAGCAATTTTCAGTAACATTCACTACCGTTCAAATATAATTTTTTTTCGTTGAGCCATCGATCAATATTTTATTGTGAAACTTATTTAAATAGCGAGATAAAAACGAAACGAATTAGCAGAGTGTTTTTTTTTTTCATATAAATTTTAGTTTTTGCTCAGCTTCTTAAAATATTTTAGTACGTATTATTGGCGAACAGCAATTTGTGTTGAACAGCATCCGAACATTTATCATCTACACATAATATATTATTATATTTTATTTTCATCTGTATTTTTATTTTACGAATATCCTCTAGGAGGCGGTGACATGGAAATATGGCACGAAGATAGTTCTGTCTGAAAATGAATCTGAAGAAGTTTCGCTGTGCCGGCAACTGCAAATATAATAATACAACACAAAAAGAGGCACATGTATTATTCAAACCGTATGATTTATGTGTTTTGCACACACTCGCTCCGGAACGTCTACACGATGCGTATAAACTTATCTGCGGTAACAATCGTTGATGAGCGGAAAAACGGTTTTACCGACGATGACGACGACGTTGACAACAATGTTTTTGTTTGGCCCGTGCTCTTTATGGTACCGAACGTGTCAACCTCCGTCCTAGCACCAGTACCGCCAGTCTCTGGTCAAAACTTTTCAAGACTATTGCGAAACTTGGGAGCTTTTCCGACAATAAAACGGAAACGCGCATTAAATCAAGTCGATTTAAGTTGCATAATGGCAGAAAAGTCTAGGGAAGAAGAAAGAAAGGTTTACACAATGACAGAAACGGGGTTTTATTAAAAGAGTCAGACGAACATAGTCCTTACGATATATCCTCAGACTTTTGTTTTTATTCGTATTTTTATTGTTCTGTAACTATTATTTAACACTTTTATATCCAATAGCGAAACCATAAAATTACCCAAATAAAAGCCCAGTAATTAGTACAGTTGGTATCTATCGATAAATTAGAAAATTACATCCATTTAACGTTTTGTATTTTCAAAACTCTATTTAAAGAAAATTAACTACGACCAATTTATGTAAGTAAGTATATAGCATATTTATAATTTATTAAATATAATGTAATTTATCCATGATACCTACATTTATTGGATTGATTTACAAATTCATAAAAAAACATGTTTTGAACTCATCATGACCTATAATTAATTTTTAAAACTTTAAATATAATTCATAAGTTATGACTTCTAAAAATTGCATAGTCATTAATTATTACAACTAAACAACAAATAATTATAACTTTGTTGATAAAAATAAAAATATATAGATAGATATACGTAAGTAGAAAATAAATAATATAGTCACAAACACATAAATTATAGTTTTAATAATTAGGAAAAATAATATAGCCAACATAATTTAATATTTTTCAATTAAAATTATCAATGATGAGCGCTAAATTCAATTAATTCAATAAAAAAGACAACTTTTTCTCATTAAAATGCAGATATTTTTAAATTTTATATTTATATTATTAAGATTCAATTTAAGATTAAGATTTTATTCTAAATATTTGCTTATTTCAGTGTATTAACATCACAATTTATATTTTAAATAATAAATTAAGCAAGAAATTTACAAGGAAGTGTGTCTTTTGTATTTATAAAAATTCTATATTCTATAGGCACTTTTTTGGATACTAATATCATGTTATTTATTCATGATATGTTTCCTTATAAATCATTTTAATTAGTTATTATTTATATTTGTATTAAAATTTTTGACTTTAAAATCATTTTTATAATAGATAGAAAAACGATAGGTTTATTAAAAAATAACTGCATAAATTATATTAGATCGTTTTTGTCATAATTGATTTATAATTTGGAAATTTAGTAATTGTGTATTTAATTATGCATTGAATTTGACATTTTTTTGTTTTAATATTAGAAAAATATAAATGAGGAAATATATTTTTTATCATAAAAATAATACAACACTACATCATTTCCCCACTACTCTTTGATCAAGAAACGGAAAAACGTGATTTTTTTCCCAGTACCGAGGGGATAAAATAGGAACTTCCATCTTCAGTATTTGATTGAATTTTTTTATCGCATTTACACGTTTATATTTTAATAAATTATTTTAACGAAAACAAGAAAACGTATTTAATCGGCTTAGGTATTAGCGGAAACCTTGCAAACTTACGTCAACATTAAGTCCGTGGAATGGAAAGGTCTGCGTTGTGGGTATCATCCCAGGTGAATATCTATAAAACTCGTAACTTCCTCTGTACCATTTGACCGACAACATTGGTGCTCCATCCAAATCATAATTGCAATAAAGCATCACATTTTCTCCCCTTTCTACTGCTGGTGGTATAAACTGTATGCTTATGTTATGTAAACTTCGAACAATATCTGAAAAATTGTGTTACAAAATATATTATATTAATTGTATATAATTAATAACAGAATTTCCTGGAGAGGATCATTTTTTGCATAAAGAATAAAAACCCTATTGGTCATACAATTAAGTACATACTTAATTTAAGTATGTATTAGTACCAATTAGGTAATCAGGTAATATCACTTGTATTAAATATACATCTAAATTTGAAAGTGTTTCAAAAATTTTAATCTTTGTGAATAATTCTCCATCATTATTTAATAAAAAAAAAATATTAATTTATTTTCAATAGATGTTAGTATCAAGAACATCATCTTGACTGTTACATTCTTTTCAATTAAAACATATTTTCTAATGTAAATAACTACCATTTTGTAATCAATGTCAGAAATCAAAATTAAATAAAAATAATATTTTAGGAATACAAAGGATTACAAAAATCTGCCAGTTTGATTTTCGGTTTGTATCGTCGGTTTCGCTCGATGTCTCGTTGAAAATAATTCCCAAACAGATTTATGCATTTATGTACAGTGCCTCGTTAACCCATACACTAGTTTCAAACGCTATTCAAAACAATTTTGGAATACCGCCAAGTATTTTGAACCTCTGACAAATTCATACACCACAGTTGTACGCCTAAAAACCATAGATTAGGAGTTTGATAATTCAAGAGTAATGTTGTCCGATACGATTCCAAAATGTTTTTATAACGAATAGCGCACAATATATACAAAATCAATTTTATTTTACTACATATTATTATTTATTGCTTTACACTAAATTGCCTACCCGTTTGACAATATAATAGACTATACACGAATCCTTCTGTATCTCGTAATTGAATTAGTACTTAATTTCTAATCAAATGTTAATTGTTATTATTGAATAATATTTTCAATTAAAAATAATAAATGCATTTCACTAAATAATACGAAAGAAATAAGAAATATTAAATAAAACATTACTACATCAGCATATTATAGGTACCTACTTCATTTTTATTGATAATATTTCTTTGATGAAGTTATTCATAATGAATGTAATATGAAACAAAATTATATAGATTTTTACTAAACCATTTTTACATTTTTACGTGAACCATAGCAATACATTTATGTTTTATATAAAATATTGAATAATTATCACTATAATGAGATGAATATTTTAAGTTATGTAAAATTTCAAGATAGATATTTTAAAGAGTATATATAGTATGAGAATTTTGACGTGTCGATCTTTTTATTTAATCAAGATTTCAATTTTTAGGAATTTTTATTAAGTGTTGGAAAAATCATATTTCTGATGTCATTATTATAGCATGATTATTGTGTGATACTAAGATAGTGTGATTTAATCATAATATTATTATGATATTTTTGCAGCTATAAAATTCATAGACAATAAACATATAATTATCTATGGTAAAATTATGTAAGAACTGAGAGCATTCATGATAATATTGATAAAACAAATTTTACGTGACATGATATTAAAATATTAAATTATTAATAATAATGACGTCAGAAATATAATTTCTCCAATAATTAAAAAAAATTCCTAAAAATTGATATTTCAATCAAATTAAGAGATTGACTCGTCAAAATTCTCATGTAAATATACTTTTTAAAAAGGCTATTCAAAAAAAAATTCTTCGAATTTTTTATTACTTAAAAAATAAAGAGTTTATTATTATTATTTTTTTATGTTTTTTAAGCAAGTAGTAAAGGCAATACTATAATCCGTTGCCTAAATAATAATTTGAAAAAAAAAACTGTACTCAAAAATTTCATTTTTTCGCGGAGATTTTACAATTAGTAAATGGATCTGTGATATCATGTATATATTATATCGATTAAATATATATTATAAAAATAAGAATCGAAATGTATACCTAACTATTAACAAATAATTCCCGTAGTGAAGCGTGCAGTACTATTAATTAAATAATTTTTAAATTGTTTTAATAACTTCGAACGCACTTAAAAATCGTTGGATGTAAAACAAAAAATGCGAACAAGATTATACCTATCTGTAATAGTGTCAATCGTTCGTTTCGCTTCAGTCACTTTACTCAGAGAAGTGTTTTATTTAATATTTCAACATTAATGTGGTAAGTTAATCAATTGTGCAAAGTGAGGTACACCTGTGCGGGGCAAATTGGGGACGTCCCACTATGTTTTCTTTACTTTTATTATTATTATTTGTCTTTATAATATAAAAATTTATAAGCAATATTTTGATATTTAAAACGAAATGTCTTATATTATACACAATAATAATAATGATTAGTTCCATGACGAGCTATACATGTTATTAGGAAATCATTGCCTGTACCAATAGTAATAAACTATTTCTTATTATTTTTCATACTAACTTGTCCAGCTTCGATGATTTATTATGTTTTTTTAGACATTTAATATGTGTTCCTCTCTGTTATGTGATATATGTTGTTAATTATTAATTAACTACATACTTAGAAAGATTAATATAGAATTAATAAGACTTATAAATATTTAGTAGCTGTATTTTTTATAAGCTTATTCGATCTATAGTCTATATCATCGTCATTTTACAGCGATATACATTTACCTACAATGAATCAGTCGATGGGCGGATACAGTGCATCGTGTACGCAAAATGGGCCCATTGCCTTTGAGCTGGAATTGAAGTTTCCGAGGATACATTTATATGTGAATTTTGTTCGTAAAAATGCTTTATAATCTAAATCTTGTGTTTACTTTATTATTAGAATATAAATTAATGTTTAAATTAAAAAATAAATTAAAATTTATAGAATTTGAATTCATTTTATTTTACGTCCCCACTTTGCACCATACGCGGGCAAAACTGTACTTTTTTATTTCTTTATAAACTTCAATATAAATTACTTTCGTACTTCATAATAAATATTAAATCAATAACCTATAAAATGTGTAAGCAAAATTTGAAAGAAAAAAAATGTTTTTTAAGCGTATTTTAGGTCTTTTTACGTTAGCGTCCACGCTTTGCTCCATGTTCCCCCAGTATTTATATTTTATACATTTATATTCAATAATGAATAATATAATTGGGTGCATAAAAATAAATCTTCTTGCAACAAAACAACGATGACTTATAAAATTATAAAAATACCTAGTGGCGGGGACCTTATAGTTGTTTACGTACCTATACTGCTATAACAATATACAATCAGGATTTACAAAATATTAGTTAAAATTAACTACCAATGAACAATATTATATAATCATTAACCATAATATATAATATAATATAATATGAAGTGTTGACTATAAAAATTGTTTAATAGAATTTTTTTTTTTCAATTTAAAATCAATCTGTATAGGTACAAAAGTATAAAATTATTATGATTTTGATTAGTTATCGATTACAATTTAAATATTAAATAAAAATTTTCGATATAAATTTTGAATATTGTTATTAAACATTTTCAATTTCGAATTTAATATAAATTTTTTATTGATTTCAAGTCCTGATTATATATCATTACGTCCAAAGTGAAACTTGATGAGCTTATATTAATTTAATACAAAAAATGTAAAATAAAATTTAAATATCGAAAAATAACATTAAATTCCAAGTTTTATGTAATATAGTATATTTATGTTGTAAGTTATACAAAACTATTTTATAATTTATTTTCTGCCATTCAAAACATTGTTTAAATACGAAATACATTGTATATAATAAACTTAAATAATATAGAAGATAATCAATTTTTCGGAAATTAAAACTTCAGAATGAATAAACTTCAAAATAAAATATAGCAATTGAAATTTCAAACTTTTCAAATACTATAGATAGAAATATAGAATAATTTATTTAACTTTATAAACGTATAATTTTAATATAATGTAAAATATTCATTATTAATAATACAAAATGGTTTCCGACATAAATTTATAAAAGGGAAGAGATTTAGTTTTTAATAACAATCAATAATTTTATTCTATAATATTGTGATAATACGATAAGATTATTGATTAAAAATATAATTTCAAAAAATAATACGCGTACTCATAATTCGAGGTTAGAATTCATTTTTTAAAATAATTTTTTATAATTGATTTTATTTGATATTATAAAATCAATGGTTGTATCATGTATGATATAATCCATCAACCCTATTTTTTTTAGTAACTACCTTTATAAGTTAATTTTTAAACTTTGTCAGTAGTCGGAATATAATATTTTCTGCTTAGGTATACATAAGACTATATTATATTTATATTATTATTATTATGAAAAAAATAAGCTGGCGTAAAAAATAAAAAAAGTTAGATTATTTCGAAATTAAGTCGACGCCTACGTACCGGCATACTGATTAAATTAGTTTTGTGGCGTTTCGAAAAGAGAGAGAGAAAAAGCGCCTGTCGATTAACGTCGCCGGATATGACCACAAAGCTCAAAGGCTTTGTTGAACCGGAACTACTGTACTCTTACGTTCATTATATATCCCCCTCGACTCCGACAGAAACCACTTTTACACGCCATTAGCGCAGGATGGTAGGTGCTGGAACTTCCGGTCGGAGACAAAACCTCGGTTAGCAACTACAGAATAAATGCAAAATTATGAGCTATAAAAGTTCGCAAAACTATTTTGTTGATCAAAACAATTTCATAAATGTGCTTTAACATTTGCATTGAACCGATGGATGATTTTACAATAATATTATATCAACTTTAGCGTACGAATACGGGTTACGATAAATGGTTTGAACATAAAATGAAGACACTTTAGCACGTGAACACAAATGGTAAATATAAATATTATGCAACGGCGAATTAAATCAATATTTTTTTTTTTTAAAACTTGCCATTTTTTCAATTTAAATTATGCTTCAATACATTAAACTATTTCATATTTATTAAAATGACAAAATTTAAAAATTCATTTATCGATTCGTTTTTATATGATATTTAATTATTTTTCCGAAAAATGAGTTGACAATTATCGTTTATATTAAAATGGAGACAAATACACATAGGTCTCTATAGTAAATTAATCGTATTTTTGTAAGTTATAATTGTTATATTTAAAAATATTATACATTAATATAATTTATAATTATTATTAATTTGTATAATTACTAAATTTTATTTTCTTACCACTTTTTATAATAATATTTCAAATTTCCAAATATTTATTCAAATATTCGGTTTGTAACATACTTCAAATTAAGCAAGAATGTGTACATATTTAATTATAAAATATACTTGTTGCATACCGTAAAATATAATAATCATCATATAGATATGCGTAAAATGATTTTTAAGTGTATATGATGTATTATAACGCAATTTGTATTTTTCATTAAAATTATAATTAACCGTCTGTTTGTTTTACTTACAATAAAAGTTTGTGTCTTTCTTTAATATTTATATACGTAATACATATAAGATATAATGTTCAAATAAATATTTAAAAAACCTGTAAAAATAGAACGATATTAAACATGAAAAATGATAGTTTAAAATTACTTTGACCGTTATCTTGTGTTGGAATCTAATTTCGGAAAATCGAATTACTTCCGGATAAAAACTAATAATAATTGATAAAATATAGTTAATAAATGTTATATTTTATCTGATTTCAAGGATGACCAACTTTTATTCCAAACGGTTGACCACACGTTACATAATGTATGACATCGAATATGTAATATTCCATAAACTATATACATACACACATATATATATATAAATCCCTCGCTATGTATTAAATTATTTCTATATTTTTTAAAACTAGCTATTAATAATAATTATGAGACGAATGAACAAAATTGAAAAACATTTAAAACTTATATTTATTTTTATTTAGTATCTAACTAATAAATAATAATAATAATTATTATCATTATTTAATTTAACGTTATAATAAATTGATTATAATTTTTTTTTAAATTTTTTTTTTATAACATAAGACATTTATTCAAACAATAAATTACCTTTTTGCATTAAACGAAATAGACAGATACATAGAGAAAATATGTATGCGGAATTACGAACGTTGAACAAAATTAATTTCGTAAAAAAATTATTTACGGCATAAGTTGATATTTCACTTCATATTTGTGAATAATAAAAAAATAATATAACGATTTACTTATGACTTTTGACATTATTTTAAATAATCGAACAAGATGCATGTTTTAACGAGTATTCTTCTATTTACAAATGTTTAGGGATTTATTATAACATTAAACACGAGTATTTTTGAATATTGATGTTTACAAAATATCATCGAATATTCAATTCTCCTACATAACTATATTGTAGAATGTAGATAATAAAACATTATTTAATAATAATAATTTAATATTAATGTTCATGTAGCAGAATTGCCTATTTCATGCGCCGTGCTTGTGTTTGAATAATTATATAAAATGATAAGAATTTAAAACAATTTTTAATATTCTTAATATCGAATGTCATTGTCATAATAATAATTCTATTCGATCAAGTCACTAACATTGTTTGTAACGCGTTATCGTGAATGTGTGTATAATCAACTCATATTTTGGTCCATGCTGCAAAATTTCAGATAATGTCACGAATCGTTACCATTAATTTAACTAAAAATTGATTCGATATATTTAATAGATTTCTTTATGTTTTATTTTATAAAAAAAAAAATAAAACAGATATGCATTGCGTGTTTTTGGTTCTTCTGTCATTGAGTTATAGTTAAGGTTAATGATTTAATCACCACACTAAATATTGAAATCGACCGACGGGCCACTAAATAATAATATATTATTACCATTATTATTGGTCATGTTGTAGCCCATGTGGGCAGTTAATTTTTATATTATTACACTATATTTGGATTTGTAGCCAGAAGCCACGGTTATTATAAATCATCAAATTTGCTTGAAATCTATTCGCCAAGTGCAATTATTTTTAATTATTATATTACATTATGGATATACATTTTATTACTAATATTTTTATTGTATTATTATTACAGATATTATTAATTTGTATATGTTTACATTCCACTTTTATTTTATTTAAGTATTAATTTAAAACTTAGGCGCAATAAGTAAAGGTAGGTACGGGGCACTCTTAGTACCATAGTGGTACCTTAAGCGCAAACACTATTAATGATTATTATTTAAACATATTAAATTGATTAAATGTTTTTGACACTAAATTATAGTAAAATTCAAAGCGAAATCATAAAAAAATTAATTTATAATTTCAATGGTTAGTAATTTAATATGAATATATAATTATATTATATTTTTTTCGTATATATGTAAATTAATTATTTAATTAAAAAATGTTTTCTTTGCTAAAAATATAATACTTAATGACTCTTAACTAATAACCTCAGCGAGAATTTTTAGTGAGCAGAATAAATCTTTATATTAGTTAAATAATTTTTTATATATTGTATATGTAATGAATTGTCTTTTATATGTAAAAGATATAGGATTTAATATGCATAGGAGCAAACTATGAAATCTATGAAACGAATAGAAGCACATAAAAGAAATATCAACGAACGAAATTGTTTTCATTGAATTTATAAAACGCAATAATATTATTAGAAATAACAATGATTATAGTTTTTGTTGCAAGTAATAATTAATAATTAAACGAGGCAAAAAAATACGGTATTTTTTATAGAGTACTTATATAACTTGAATTCAAAATATTCGTGATATATATTTTTTTTTAATTTGTAACATTGAAATGAGTTGATTACACATCATAAAATACATAAAATACATTTTCTCGGTGAAATATTAGGTACTATGAAGTTATAAAAGTGTCCAAAGATTAAAATTATATCCGTTTTGAAATTGTCGATTTCTGACGCGTTCGACAACTGAAACGATCGAAAAATCATGTTTTTGTTATATTCGATATATTGTTTATTGTAGGTGTGCTCGTAAAATTCACGTTTATTATGAAAATGGTAACCGATGTCGACACCCTTAGGCCGATGCCTAGTTGATTTATTGCCGTATTTGAATGCATTCCAGAATGGAAATTCAAAATGGATTGGATAGATGAAATTTCGTTCATAGAGCACATTCATCCATAACGTAATTACTTTATACAGCACTCACAATAATATTATTTATTAACCCATGTTTTATTCAATTACAAAACAAATAAATGATACTAATTACGAATTTTCCGTAGAAAAATTGGCCGTTCATTGTTCATAAGAATCGCCACTAACATAAACAATCAGGTAATAGAATTAAAATCATATTTATCGGCTTTGGTAAAACAACGTCTAACTTTAAAACGCACTTTTCTATATTATTTTTGCACTTTAATCATATCACTTTGGTAAAGCAACATGTTTATAAGGATAAATTTTAAAATGACGTAAAATTAATCCGCTTTCGGTGTACAAACATTAAATTCTTTAGGTAGTATAAAAATATTAAATAAAATTAATTATTATACACTATCGATTAGGTAGTTAGGTACTATTCGTATAATTTTATGTTAAAAAAAAAGATTACGTTTAACTATTTTAATGTTAATTTTTCAACTTAAATACAGTTTGTTTTTTTGTTTTGTTTTGTTTAGTTTTTTTTTTGGAAATGACATAACAAATAATTGTCTGGTTTAAATTTGCAAACCGTTTAACTTTTTATAATTGGTTTATAAATATTCTGGCAAATAAGTACTATGTTATAAAATATAAAAAAAAAAAATCAGTTTTTTAGATATTAAACCGATCTGTTTTGTATATTTCTTATGATAATATCCAACTTGTTTATATTATATTGTTTATCCTTAATACTTTGTTTGCATTTATTTTGCATAAATAATATGTTGAGTAGTCGCCATTAATATAATTGTAAATTAAGGTGTTTTTGTTATGTATTATTTATTAATTATAATGGCACACATGTTTATTTAACCTTCTTCTAAATAATTAAATTATTTAAGTATTAGGAAATTATGTAAATATATAGATGGGTTGATTAAAAAGGAGTCGACCGAGTCGAATAAAACAAGCCACGTCGTTGCGCCGCTGTCTCTTTTATTTTTATTATATTGTATTTTTAAGTTCTTTTAAATTCAATTGTGTTTGATTATAAAATTGTTAATTTAAAATAAAAATAATTGGTTCTTGAGGTGAGGAATGTCTAAACGTTCGTTATTGAATGATTTTAATCAATTACTTTAACTTTAATTATGTGTGTTTCAATTAGTGTGTACCGATATCAATACACAACAATGTGATGACCAACTGAGGCTCGAACTTATGACTCCAAGATTACAACAATTCATCGTTCAGTCGTATGTACTTATACTTATATACTTTTAATAGACTATCTAGATATGAAAATAATATTAGGTCAGTAAGAAAAAGGATGAAATTTCTGTAAATTACATTTTTCCTTTTAACATTGTGTTCATTCATTCATTCATTCTATATATTAATTTTATATTAACCCATGGCAGTAACATATTTAATAGGAAATATGAATAACAGGAATAATTGGTCACAAAGAAGATACCTTTTGGTCTTTATTTTCTGACCCAAATTCTTTAACTTATTTGTTATTCACTCATATGATACTAATATTATGTTAATAAGCATAATAATATATTACATATAAGTAAAATTACTTACAGCAATCCAAGTGTTATTTTTTGTAGTATTCTATTAAATTATAATAATGAAATCTAGGTCAAAACAAAATTCAAGATAAGTTTACTAATGACTTTGTATTATAATAAGAAAACTTTATATACAATAATAATAATAATGATACATACAATAGGTTTTGTTATCTGAAAAATGTAATATGATATTTGTATACATTTAGTATGGATAATATCCATTGGATATGTTTTAAAATTTATTTCTCATTTTTTTAATATCTAAAATTAATAGTTATTTTTTATTAATGTACATTATTAATCAGTTTAAAATTTATAATTATACCTGTATCACATTTAAAGTAATAAAATGTCTTTAGGAAAATGTGTCAAATCTGGTAGATTACACGTTTTACCATAAAATTACCGATATAGTTGCCATGATATTGTTCAAATTAAAATTTAAAAATATGCAATTATTATTACATATGAAATCATAACAGCAATATTGGACTTATGATTTGTAAAAATTAATAAATATTTTGGAAGATGACTAGACTATCTAGATATGAAAATAATATTAGATCAGTGAGAAAAAAGAATATATTTTCTACAAATTACATTTTACATTTAACATTGTAATATTGTAATATTCATTCATTCATTTTTATTCTATATATTAATTTTATATTAACCCATGACAGTTTCCCATTTAATAAGAAATATGAATGACAGGAATAATTGATCACAAGGAAGATACCTTTCGTTTTTTATTTTCTGATTCAAGTTTTTTAACATAAACCATATACAATTTACTATTAAAATATAAAATGATTAACTCTTATATAATTAGCGTTTTAACAAGTTTGTTACACTCAAACTTTTAAAAATAAATAATTTGTTAAAGATTTCTTTATATTCGTAAAAATAATTTTAAAAGTTTTCGGTAGAACAGTTATTCAAATAATTGTTTAGATTTTTATATGTAATTTTTAAATCTAAGAACTATACTTTAACCTTGTAAAATAATAATAATGTACTAAAGAGTTACAAATAATAATTATAATTTGTTACATGATAAGTTCACAAACGTTAGTTACGTTATACTATTATAGAGTTGAATATGTTTATATTTATATTATGTTGTTAATCCATTTATAGTTTTGTGTTTGTTACGAAGTTTTCATCTAAACCACCTGTTCGAGAACTTGCCGTTCGCGTATACACAATATAACTCAATGCAAATCAGTGCTACTGGGGCTGAATACTCATTCGGTTCTGACTATCTTGTCTTTATTAAAATAGTTTTATTATTTATTAGGGTTCCTATACGCGAATTATCTTAATAATAATCATGAACCATAGCTATATAAATAATTTGTTTCGACGAGTATATTGTATCAATGACTCTATATTGGTTGCAAACATTTAAATAATATGTATATTCTATTCTCTTTGTGGTTACTACCATATTAACACAATGATAAAACATATTAAATGTTGAATTTATTAAAGCTTTCACGAATTAAACTAATATTATTTTTATTTTGCGCAGACATTTCAATGTTTTTGTTTGTGGTCGTTTCGGAATCATTGTAATTTACATCTTCGGTGTGTGTATTGCACGTCTAACTACAGTGACTACACTGTTTATTTATATCGCTGTAGCAGTTAGACAAGTTTTTTGTAAAAATAATAATATTATATTATCAAATGTAGTAAATATGATATTATTAATAAATATAAGCAATATGATTTTTTTTTCTTTATAATTGAAATATATTATGTAAAACTCTTTGTGGAAATTTATTCATACAATTTTGATCACACTTAAAACAAATGTAGACTACAATTATTATTAAACAATCAATGTTAAAATATACTAATAATATTAACAAATTTGATCACACAATAAAATAAAGATTACATAATATATTTACTTATGTATTATATTTTATATTAAAAATTATTAATTATTCAATATATAAAATTATCTTTATAATTTAAATTATAATCATAAATAATGTTTAATAAATCACAGTGGACTTTATGCTACCTATTACTTATATTATATTTAAATTATTTTGACATAAATAATAAAACCTAAACATTGGTTACCGGTATGTATTGAATATAGTAGTAGGTAGCTATGTAATATCACTACAATAATATAAGAACAGAGTATCAGACTTTTTAACCTTCTTTCAAAACCTGGTTTATGTCTAGTGGGAATTCGCGTGGGGGATAACCTTTTTTAGCCACTTTTTCTTTCGGACACGTTGGTGGGATATTGTTTTTCTTTGTATCTTCTACAAAAATCAGGGTTTCGATTTTAAATTCTAGTTTTCTTTTTGAACTTTTGAAAACAAGGCATGAGACTACGAATGCAGCATTCTGTTTATTACTCAAAACCTCGTTTGCATACCAAATAATCAAATACTTTCTATTATCCACGCAAATCTAATATAGTAATATGTATACGAATTATATACGGAAAAAAGAATATAGGTACCTAAAAGAATGAATGACTGTTAGTGATAATATTATTAAACAAAATGACCACAGCCTTGAATAATTTGCTTTAATTATATTACGATTTCAAATATTTTAACCTTTATACAGCTTATGTATAGATTCAGATTTATTGGTAAAAATCGATTTCTCTGTATCATTTAGTTTTATAGATTCATCTTTATAACAGTTTTTTCATTTAAGAAATATATAAATAATTTATACAATTTTATTTTTAAAAAAGGCAAATTGAAATTTTACAATTTATATAGACTTAACTATAGGTAGTTATGTAGTATTATATTAGTATAATATATGTTAGATCTTCTAAAAGATAATTATTAAATTATATATTTTAATATAAATTCCAGTAATTGTGCCTACCTATGTTTTATCCCTGTTTGTTAAATATAGATAAATAATTAATGTCATAGATGATTGATGACTTTATTTTCATCTGAAGATGAAAGATGGAGATAAAAGTTATATTTTTTATCTTTATACCATATTATAAATATTCCATACATTATTGGGTCCTATGTATAAAATAAAACAATCATATAGAAAGTTAGATTTTATGATAATGTACTTCACACATGGCCGTATTCAGAGGGAGAGGGTTCCCGTGTTCAACCCCTCTCTGAAAAAATAGGCGCAATATTAAATTATATATATTTTAAGAATCAACAAGATTCTCATTTTAATATACATAATAAATTAACATCTCCATAAAAAACGTCCCCTGAATATTTATGCTGAATACGACCATGACTTCACACGCATTATATTTAACATTTTGTAATACAATTTTAATTCCTACTAATATCTTTGTCAAATGCAAATTGAAATGTGTTATTGATTAACAATGATAATATATTTAAGCATTTCAATATTATCATTTAATATTTTACAGCCTGTAATGTCGTTAAATTATTCCTACGATTTGAAACCATAACCATTAACCCGATTTGAACGTCATATAAAGTACCTAATATTAAATTATTTACCATAGGTGCTGAAACAATTTCAATATCAAAATTCAAAATAGGGGATAATATATGGATTTAATAAACATAAAAAAAGTATAAGTTAGTACATATTATTTCTGGTAACTTTACATTTGTTTCTATTTGAATATATTATAAATACATAAAGGAAGTAAATTGTAATCGATATTAAAATTTGAAATGCTTATTTTAACAACCTTGACTTTAATAATAACGGTTAAAAAGATGAATGCTATTTTATCGTATTTACATTTGACATCATACGTGTTAGAATTCTGATAGCTATACGAAAGTTTGTTGTAAATATTATTAAGATAATAATAATATATTCATTCAACTTTATCAATTTAGTTGAGTGTAAACATTAAAGCATGGATCGTCAAAAAAAAAAAATAATAATAATAATTATTACATTTATTAATTTTTTATTTTTGGTGTATTTATGTAGACTAAGAATATAAATAGTATTTTATTTTAAATTTAAATACTGTATTTAATTAAGTACGTTTAAGCTGAAAAAATCGAATTAAAAGTCCGAAATAAATATAATAATAACCATTTTTTAACAAATCTTTTAAATTATGTTTGTATTAAAATATTTTACCATATTATCTATATAAAAATACCAATTATTCCACAATAAATGAAAAATATTTTTAATATAAAATATTTAATCATAATATGTTTATATTTTAGTTTGGTTTTGGTCACTGGACATTTTTATTATATAAATACTAATTAATATACTTTAAGCTAAATAATTGAAATAGTATTATTAATCGTGTGTAAGAAATACAAAAAATATAATATAATCGTTTCCATATTGAATTATATATTATTCATCATATAATATGGGTGCAACACTGTAATAATTACTTCCTGGAAATAATCATGTGTGTCGATTTAATTGAAATAAGACATTAAGACCGTTCGATCACACCCAACTGAACGATTATTTTTTACCCCATCACAGATGCTGTCCAATACAGAACGAGATACATTTACACTGCACTGTTGCTAATGGTTCGAACAATTTAAAACGAGCAATTAGTTGTTATAATTTTTTTCCCTTTTCAAGATATCTTGTCAAACACTTATTCAATTTATACTTACACTTATAAGAAGACAACTTATTCAGAATCCATATGTTATAAAATTTAAGTGACCTAACAAAACTATTTAATCTACATATTTGCAATTTACTGATAATAGATAAGATTAATTACTAATAATATAATAATACAACTCTATAATGGACTCTATTGTGAATGTCGAAATTGTATCGTTATCATATATAACGTAATTCAATTTTTTTAATTCTAATTACTAATTGAACTGATTTTCCATATTAAATTTACTGAATCTATCGATAAATTTACTATAGTACCTTATAATAGAAATATGTACATTAATAAAGGACCACATTAATAGAAGTATTACCAATCTATCTTATTAGAATCAAATGATGATCCTCAAATAACACTGTTTCAAATTTAAATATATTTGACTTGAACTTAATACGTTTTATGACATGCCAAAGCATAGTAGATAAGTTCAGTAGTTAAATTTCGAAAGAGAAAATAAAGATGTTGAGAACATGATCACAACATAAATGTAAACAGAGGGAAATTCTCACTGGGCTCAAGGATTGAAATTCATTTAATTAATGATAGAACGTTAAATTCTGGGATTAAGATGCCATCGTAAACGAATTATTTGGCTTATAAGTCAAAGTTGGACTTTGCACTTCAAATTTACTGAAAAAAGTAATCAATAATATAGAAAACGAAAACAAAATGTACTTATTAAAAAATTATAATAGTCAAAATAATTCAGTTCCCATTGATAAGTTAAAAGATCCAATAATGTGTATAATTCAATTGAATAATGTGAATTCTAAAGAAAAACGAAGGACCGAAAAATTAAATCTCAATAATCAAGTAGATAACTTAAAAACATGATGAATGCAGAAGTGTGTGCTGCAATTTGAGTTTCAGAATATCCGAGTTATGTATTAGTAAGGATATAGGTCGCGGAGATACTCGAAATATTTATGCTGTTTTTATAAAAATAAACATAATATAATATGCCTACATAGTTGATATTGATTTCATTATTTATGATAATTTAAATATTACTTCAGATTTTAAAGTAAGATTTTATAGATATTATCGGGAACTGGACAAAGTTTTGTCAAATACTGAAATGCTCGTACAAAGTAAAATGTCAAACCAAAAAATGAATGTGTCTAAAGAAAAATAATATTTTACGAAGTTCAAAATATCAAGGATCAACCATAAATAAATAAGTGATATAATTATATAATAGACATATTATTTAAAAATAAGTTATAAGTATCTAATTATTGTTAACTAAGTAACATGTGTAAAAAAAAAGTAAAGGAAATAATCCAATGATTTTGATAATCGAAATAATAGTTACCGAGATATTTGTATTCAAATAAATAACGTTATAATTGTAGATTTTAAACTATGTTATACATTTTTATTTATTATGTAATTTAATATTATTATGAGTATTTATTGTTTTTGTTTATAACTATTAACAGTTATATTATATTTAATTATATTTATATATTATAGCAAAAAAGTAGAATATTGTCATTATTATGTTAACTTAACTATATTGAAGACAATATATATTAATTCTATATTATGCACATAAAATTTAGTTTAAATTCAAATTTCATAAAATATTAATTACTTTTCAGTCAAAATAACGTATATTTAAAATATTGTAACACAGCGTGTTAATATCGTGTTAAAATGTAATTTTTTAATAAAACTAAAATCAAACACAATAATTAAATCTATAATTTTAAGTACACTTTTTAACCGTACTACTATAGCTCATTCTTGATACTTTTTTTTTTATACATACACGAAAATGGTTTTACCGCACAACATAATACATTTTCATCGTCATCATAACTTTATTATATGGTACGAAATAATTATTCGAAACGTATCAACTGTGTGTACACTGCATTAAAGTGAATAATGACATGTTTAGAATAAAGTATAACATAACATCATTAAATAGACGACAATATAGAAATAATATTTATTTACTTAATAGAGATAATACTTTGTTTTCTTTTAGATTTTTAGCGACACGATACGATTATTTGTATTTGACATTTGTGTACGCTCTTTTTTATCTGGCTAACTAAAGATAAATATACATACAATTAATGAACATATTTCCATAGTTTTATGTAATGCAAATACATTTTAAACCATGATAATTTTAATTAATAACAATAACATGGTTATTCTTAGTACACCTATAAAACAAGAGAAATATATTATAATGCACTGTAGTGTATGAATAAAATATTATAATTATGAAACGGATTTATAACCAAATATGTACGTATGCATACGAATTTAAACTTAAATATTTAAAGTGATAATTAAATTTAATTAAAATTAATAAAAACAAATGATTTAAATTAAAAAAAGTGCCAATATTTATGTGAAGTATACTAATATACCTTACAATATACTAAAATATATTTTAAAATAAGTTTTATAATTGTATTTGTTCTATGCGTGCTTGGGAAAAATAAATATTAAAAAATAATATTAATTCCATATAATTATACGTTATCATTTATTGTTATACTTAAAAATCATTATGTTGTATCATCAGATACAACCCGTAGGTATTGTATATTTGTATAATATTAATTAATTAATAAATAAGCTTTATATTTTTAATTGATGGAATGATGGGTGTACAAATTGTTGGTATTAATTGAATAAAATTGTGTATCTTTTATCGAATTCTTCACAGTATTAAACTTTTTGATTGCATCAGATTAAGAAATAAATTAAACTTATATTGAGATAATGATATAGAAATAAATTACTTGCTTAAACGATGTTGGAATTATTTTATTTTATTTTTATAATTTATAGTTTATCCATACTTGTAAATCTTATTAAAACATAATATTAAATGTAATTTATATTCTTTTTATTACTGTTTCTTTCTATTTAAATGCATATTATTTAACGAAATTTGAAAATATTCGCATTATATTAAGTGCATAAATCAAATATATTTTTGCATATTTTGTATTTTAGCCATATTAATCCGCTCTTTAGTTTTAATATATTTTATGGCTTCATACGAAAACGTTGGTGTCGGTATGAAAGAATTTTGTGCAAGCCTATTCAGCTTTGTCGTCAATACTTTCAGAAGTGAGCAGAGTAAAATGCTCAAAAGCGAAATAAGACGAAACATCGGTTTGTGATAAAATGGGTCGTTGATAAAGTTGACGAGAAAGGGTCAGTATTTTGGTAGTGGTACAAAGTGGTTTAAAAGGAGCGCTTTTCGCACAGTATAAATCATCCGATTTCAGCGAACCGACAACGATATATTTTCACGCTACTCTTTTTTCCAAAACATATTGCTACGAAAAACTCGACGGATCTGACCCTAAATTTATATTGTTTATTTTTTTGTTTTTTTTAATACAACACTACACAACTATTATTTTGTGATATTCTCATCAATAAACAAGTAATAATTTAACTATTTAACTTCCGGCACTAAAAAAGTAAAATAGTTTATAATTTTTGTAATAGCACAAACAACATTTATGATATATTACGGTTTATCTTACAATTCGATTCTGAATAATAAGAGAGAAAAATACTGCGAACGATTTTTACTGTGTTAATGTAATATTTAATATTATATTAATGAAAATGTTTTTAATATTAAAATAATTATTATTGTTAGGTAAAAATAAAATAATTTTAATTACTTCATTATAATAATAATTAAAAACTAACGGTCTTGGGTCATTTTGTAAATATGAACAATATGAACCTAAATTAAAAAAAAAATTATACATAACATATCATTTTATTTTAATTTATATTATAAAATTGTTTATAAAATGTATTTTTTATTATAATATTAAAACAAGAATTTCTAAAATTATAAACGATTAGAGATGTATTATATTGTTATGCAGTTTTGCAGGACATTCTGTTGATAATTATGAATAAATAACGATAAATAATGAAACAATAATTTATAATATTAAATATACATTTATATACAAATATATTATATTGTGTTTTTGATTCGAGGAAATTTAACCCAAAACTGTGTTAAGATGATAAAAAATTAATTTTTATACATTTTATTTACGAAATAACGTTAGTTTTGTAGCATCAACATTAATTGATCGGTTTTATATTGATCATTAACATTTAGTGGTATATACGTGTTTAATACTATAATAGGCACTGCTATGGAACTTAATTATAACAAAGGGGGTCTTTTTAAGACTGTTTTATTACTTCAACATAAAATAATATTGCTGCGACTGCTAAAATGAATATATTGAGCAGAAAGGTTCAAGGTCGGAAGATTTAACATTTGCTCGTCGGCTAGAATAATTTTTCCTTGTTACTACATTTGTGTTTTTTAACCATCGAAATTCAGCCTAATAATTTGGTTAGCTAAATCTTCGTATTCTATTATATTGATATTGGAACCATTTTTGACGATTCACATGCGATTGGTACCATTCAGGTAGCATATTGTTAAATAGATGAAAGAGACTAAAAAATACATACAATTTTAATAACTATATTTTAAACTTTGCATCATACATTCAATATTTCATAGTTTTATATGAATGATGTTGTATGATTTAATAGTCACTAATAATGTAATATGATTGTTTATTCATTTACTTATATAATGTTTTTACAATTTTTCAAGTTATATACATATTTGAATTGTATAATACTTCTTCGAAATCTATAGAGGCAGATACAAACAAATTATAAGAACATTATATATTAAAACTAAAAATACAATTTCCTCGAAATTATTTTATATACTATAATAACTAAGAAAATATTATGATTTAGTTTAAAATGGTATATATCATATAATATATATAATTGTTTATAAATAAATATTGAAAAATGACATAAATAAAAAAACCAATGAAACCCATTTTTCCAAGAAAGTTTCTAGTTAAATAAACTATAACAATATTTTTTATTTATAATATTTATAATCAAATAATGTACTAGAAATACGGTATGTTTTTATAAATATAATTTTTAATATTTTAGTATTAAATACATCAATTCGACAAATAGGTAAAAATTCTGAAATAAAGTTTGCAATGTTAATAGCTAAACTGGACAATTAAACTATTTTTTTTTTAAACTCATTAAATTAAGTTATTTTAGAATTGTTTAAGATAAGTAAAAAGCTACTTTTAATTTTGATTAACTTAAAAACGTTAATTGTTAATTGAAAAAAAAGTAAATTAACTCAATTAAGAACTTATAAAAAAAAGTTTTATTCATTTTTAAAAATGAATACCTATATTATATAGGTAATTTTGTTTTAGAAAAAATACTAATTGTTTATGAAGACACTTTTTTGAATAGTAAAATGGTCAGATTATTATGAATATATTTATTACTACACTGGCATTTTGATATAAAAACATGATAATATTTTGAAATAGTTATAAATTATTTTGAATTTTAGTTAAATAATAAAAATTTTACTATGAAGTAAAAAAAACCTCGGTTGGAATTAAAATGTAAATTAAATTAATTTATAAAAATATTAAAATTGTAATTTAGAATAAAAATAGGTACGTAGATTTTTTAGATATTTGAATAGTTTTTTTTAACTTGTAATCTATACTTTATTGAAAAAGTTAAAAACAAAACTATATTATTTAGCATTATAAGTTTATAACAAATATTGAAGACAACTGAATAGCAATTTACTATAAAAATAACTGATATGTCCAGTGTTTGTGTATGTGTGTGTGCTTTGTACATAATATTACATATTGTTTTATCTTGATCACTGAATTATATTTCTAATTTTATCATCATTATATAATTATACAATATATGTATAACAATATATATTTTATTATCATAACGTAACAATACTTATATATATATATATATACTGTCTTATAATTAAAAACCATTTATCTTTAAAATATGCTGTATCTTGTAAAATATTTTCTATTATCAATAACTTACTAATAGAGTCACAGGAATCATAATGCGGGTGCTACAAAACAGAATAAAACCTACCTAAATAAAATTAATTTTAAAATATTTATAATATATAGTCTATCTCTAGGCTCTAAATTGTATATAAATTATAAATATAGGTAATAAACCTAATTGCTGTTGTTGTTGTGTATATTGAATTTTAAATATAAAATAATTTTAGTTATTGTAAATAAGAGTATATTATTTAACTCTGATATCAATAAAATAATAATTTAACGTAACTTGTTAATACTTAAAAATAAGTGACTTAGTTAAAACTAACTTAACTTTAACTTTTTGACTTGTTAATGCTCAATCATGGTCAATAGCATCTGTAAATTAATTTAATTTACGAATTCATTATGTTACGAATATTATTTGAACAATTGGTTCTATATTATTATTTTGGTGTAAATTTTAATAAAATGGAGCTAAGTAAAACTCAACTCGCGTACAAATTTTAAGTAATTTTGCGAAAATATAAATAACTGTTGGGAGAGCTACAATTAAATACTTTTATAGAAATCCTAATAAAGATACCTGCAGTTCATAAAATAAGTAATCAGACTGTTAACTATTCTGTAGCATATGTTTAAAGTTTTTATTTATTTTTAAATATATTTTTCTTAACGGTTATAATATATTCAATTTCAATATGCCAATCTCAATAATCTGCATATTATATCTATATGCGACATTTAAAAGTTAAACTGACAATTAAATAAAATTAAATTTAGTTTTATACATTTTAAGCGATAATGAGTATAAACTTTAATCAGTCTATTTTATAGATGTATATAGTGTATTATGCAGAAATATTTTATTTGACAGTAATAGTCAATATTAATTATTTAATAATATATAGCTACCTATTCAATTTATAAAACATATAAAAATATAAGTATATGAGTATACTTATAGGGAAAAATAAACGCACTTTTATTATCATATTATAATTTATGAATATAAAAACATAGTTTTAGACAGCTTTAGAACACGAAAAGACGCATTTTTCTAAAAATAATATTTCTCTGCTATTATAAAAAGATTTGTTTTAAATATAAGAAATAGATAGAAATATATTATTTAATCAAAATGTATATAGTGTGTATAATTAAATGTATTCTAATTATACAATAGTCTAAACATTAATTGTACCTAAAACTGTTTAAAAATATCGTAAAATTATATCTTATATCACTTACAATTACATATTACGAAGATTACAAGATTATTTATGTAAAGAACAATAGATTTTTCATATGCATTTTTAGTTTCTATAAAACACGATTATTATATTGTAAGGTAATTTTCAATGTAATAAAATCTGTTTTGTTTTAAAAAAAGAACTTTCATTTTATGTATAAAATCTAGTAAATAAATCAAAATTCACATATCTTAACTATCATTACTTACAACTAACATCGCAATTCCTTAAACCCAAAATTACATTGGCGTAAAGGGCTTTGTCGTATATATATAATTTGTAGGAATAACCTCACGCTGTGCAAAAGTGAGAGTGAGGGAGAGAAAATAGAAAGAAACTAGATAGAACTAGTTCTGACATGTACAAACTGCTTGATGTCCAGCTGTTTAATAGGTCTGTGTAAAAGAAGATAAAATGAAAATAACTGGGATACCTAATCGATCGGCCAAAGTTTCAATGTTTCATATACTTACACTAAAGCAGAACATGTCCATAAATGATAGAGAAAAAAATGCGTTGTACGATTTGGTGTCGAATTAAACGGGTCGTGAAATATCTTAAGAAAAAGTAACAGTTAGAAACAAGTATAAAAGTAGTCGTTTTAAAGTTTAATTTCGATTATTGCATGATGTTATGAACCAACTTCCACGATATTAACTAGATATTTTTTTAAGACTTTAAAAGTTGTACTGAAATTATTGAAGTTTAGTATTATAATATTATAATAAAAAAAACACATATATATATATATATATATATATATATATAAATGTAGTCTTTTGCTCAACATTCATTACATCCTAACAAATAATTTTGCGTTTATGATCAAATGGACAGAAAACACATAATTATTTTATTTTATGTTTAATTCAAGAATACAATAAATCTAATTAATGCCAAGACAATGTAAATGTATAAGAAAAGAATCTCACTAAATTTATGCAAGTATTCTTTCTTGGTATTTAAATGATGTGTATTTTATAAATAACATTCTTAAAAATTGTTGTATATGAAAAAGGTTTTCTAATACAACACTTTTATATAAACAAAATCATTATAGTACCACAAAAATTATTATCATAAACGAGAAATAAATCTATAATTACATGAGTTATGTTATAATATGTAATGTTAAAAAAAATATCTGTTTATTTTTCAAAATAACTTAGATTAAGTTTAATTATTACTAAACAAATTTAAAAACATTAGGTTTTTAGATAAATTGTTTATACATCTACATTTATTTAGTTAAATTAAATTTTTTAAAAAAGGTTTGAAAATCAATATTTACTAGATAGTATAATAATTAAATGTTTTAATAATATGCAATTTTTTTAGATTCTGAGCGAAGCGAGAAATGTATTGTTTCTACAAAGTTTTTTTTTTTTATGTATGAAAACATTTTTTCGGGTAAAAATAATGGTCAGATTACCACAAATATGGTACTCTATGCGTATCAAATTTTATCTAGTTGGTACTTTATTTAGCTCATTTATTGAATTTCCCAAAATGTTTTTCCTTCAGATGCGGAAAATTGGAAAAATTATGGTTTCGGTTATTTTAATTATTTTTATTTCTTTATTACTTATTAAGTTTTGATCGCATGGACTTTAAATTTATTTTGAATATATACATATATAATTTAAACTCATGGTAAAATTTTGGAAAGGATTATCAGTATAATATATTAAGATTCGCTCAGAATCGTATTGTCCTATGCAATATAATTGTGTTCAGGTCTTAATAATTATAATAAACCACTAATTTCTCCGAGGACCGAAGAGACGAATAAGGAACATCCTAAATTGACGTTTCAACTTTTTATCTTCTTATGCAACAACTATACACTTCAGTATTCGTATGCAAATTAATAATACGAATTAGCATAAATTATTTATCGGAAAATATATTTTTTTTTAAACCTTAAATAGTAATAAGTATATTTTACTGTCAGAAATTGTATTAAAATTATATTTAAACTCTGAGACAATAAAAAAAACATATTGGCTTAATAATATTATTTAATATTAGCTTAATCACTCGTTTTATAGTACTTTAATTAATCATTCGTATTATAACTCCTCATACTCCATTGTCTAGTTTTATGTCTATATTTTTTCTTAATATTAAACTAAAACTCATTTTTCCTTTTCGGTTATTCTAAAAACAAAACAATAATTATTCTTTTAAAGATGAAAACGAAAATTCTCGATGGAAACGTTTTATTTTTAAAAGCCACAATTGTTTACATCTTTTCAAGCATATAAGTCAAAAAGATTAAAGTTATACGGAAAAAAAAAAATAATCTGAACAAAAAAATGATATTATATTTAATCAATATAATATGTATCTTTACTTGAATTTTAAAATAAAACAAATTCATTTTTAATAAATTTAAGAGCTATTCAAAGAAATAATATTTATTTGATATTTTTTAAAATTCAAAAGTAATCACATGTATGAAAAATTAAATATATCAAAAGTATACGAATTTAAATATAATTTTACATATTGCAATTAGGATATAATATGATATAGGTTTATCTAATAAATGTGAAAGGAAAATAATAAATTATTTGGTTTCCAAATTTCTAATGCAGGAATAACGCTTATTCGTTGAATAAAAACAAAATAATAATTTGTTTGGTTCTTTTTTTTCTGTACTTATTTGATAATATAAACTGTAAACCACGAGAGTATACATTATAACAACAATAGTTATTTTTGAGAATCACTTAAGTGTAAAGAGTAAATATACAATAAAATTAATTAATTAATTTTTTTTTTTCATAATTAATTATTATTATCTAGAAATGTATTATATATTACAATATTTATGTAGATAAATAAACGGAATAACATCTTTTACATCAATTTTAAATTGTTTTTGTTGAATAATTATTGTACTCAACAGATTGATGTCTGGTGAATAAATGAATTATTGAAACTCTGAGCCAAATAATTAATATCTATTAGATAAAAAAAAAAAAAAAACGTACCTATACCTGTTTATTCATTTTACGCTATAAAAATTTTAAATTACATATGTGTTTAAACAAATTTGTTTAATATTTAATTAAAATATGTATTAAATAAATACATAATTAAAATCATAAGGTTAATAATAATTAGATGTGTCATTAAAATGACCAATATACATAATATTATTGTTTCATGAAAAATAAGAATTATTAAATAGTAATATAATATGAAACTTCTGTGTGCTATTGTGAAATAATTTCAATATATATATTTGGATCCTAACGAGTATGCATATTTGATATCTATCGTATAAATTTATACTATAGTATTTATGGAATAAGTATGTACATTTCTAGGTATTTTATTAAAAACAATATAAATTTTGTTCAAAATAAAATATAGAATTTTTTTTTTTGAGAACTATTTATTATTTTTTATTTTTTAAATATAGTATACTTATAAATGTACAGTATTGTTAAGAATAACCATTTTTTTGGTAAAAGTATTATCTACGTGACATTTGTGCTGTAGTTGACACGTTGTCACGATAAAACATCCAGTAGTGTTTAAAAGTATTGCAATTGTTCAAAATAGATTTAAGAAATTGGTTTATTGTATTTCATTGGAAAAAAAAAACAATAATAATAATAATAATAATAATAATACCACAACAATACAATGTAACGGTAAATAAAGTGTATTGCTGAAGGGTCGGAATCCAATCATAATCTGTTCATTATTTCGAGCTTTGGTCGTATCACCAAAAACCGTTTCCTTCCTATATTATACGAATGTCGTTTCTGTAACAAAATATACTATCCACGACGAAATAATATAATATATTTTTATTGCGAAACTACAAAAATAAAATAAACGCGCGCATAACAATGTGCTTATTTCCAAACTTCTTTCATTACGACAACCGGAAACCCGATGTAAAAAACCATCTCGCGCATAAATAAGTTTATAACAACAAACTTCCAGAATATATCATACGACAACGATTTTGAATATTATAAAATATCGATTATCGATTATTATATTATAATAATAATAATAATAATACTGTGTACTCGTTTATGACAGAGTGTTGATCGAAATTGAGTTTTTCAAATAACTATAGATATTATAAAATACGAGTATGCATACCTACTTACGTATAACCTTATATGTCGTTTTTATGATAAGCTCACACTAGATTGATATCCGATGAATGGATATATACGATGAAAATAAAGTAATTTTATAGGTATTATGAAAAAATAAAATTTACTTCAAAAAAACATTACAAATGGCCGCGGTGCAGTAATAAATCATAACATAATACCTAATAATAATAAGATGACTAATTGGAGACAATATTTTATTACTATTGCCTATCAATTTAAAATAGAAATGTTTAACATTATAATATATTATGTCAACTAGAAAAAGGCAAAAGGGAGCTAAGTGACAGTTTTACAACTTTTTATGTGACCAAAAACAAATTATTCATATTTTCTTTTCTTTGACGATGGCACTTCAGTATTTATTTAAGCATTAGCCATATCAGGGTTATTATAATATATTTCCATTCTATTAAATTATGTTACATCGATGGCCTAATAACTATTATATTGAAATAATACGTTAATTTATAATCATAACAAATTAAACTATATTACTCATAATAATAAAACTATAACTTACTGTAATATGTTTACCCTATAAGATTGTTCAGTCAACACGAAAAACGAATAAAAAAGTTAATAGAAATATAAAATTTAATTTGACAGATTCGTAACAAATGTGTTACCAATATCAATAATAATTACTCATATTATTATGAATGATGATAAGCGAAAATAATATTATAGGACCAAATGTTACGTATTTATCCATTAACGAATACAATATTCAATAGTTTCTTTTAGCACCTACTTTTATAACAGTTTTGTCATTTGCCTAAAAACTCTAATAAATATTATATCTCATTAAAAAATGGTCATAAGCATACTATAGCTATAGTACGAAAGATCTAACTATAGATTATCGCGTAGTACCTTACACATCACCATGTCGATTATACCATTATGCCATTTACCAGTCGATGTTACTATATTTTACTTGTATTACAATTGTAAGTTATTTTGACGTGGAATATAAAATAAATACCATTTGGATCATGCAATAATAATTTAAATATTTTGATATTAAATGATCAAACAAAATGGCAGAACTGTAGTATACATGACTGTGTATAATACGAGTATATTATATATTATGTGTGTTTAATGTACGGAATGTTTACTCTGTTCTGTGCGATACGTTCGAATTTCGTTCAAATGGAATACAATTGTTTTTTTCGATTTATATTTATATATTTACCTCGTACAGTCGTGCCTACCGGGCATCAATAAACAATGAAAATGAAAAACGTTTTTTTAATAATAAAATAAACTGGTAAGATCATTTTAAACTATTATTGTTCGTAACATAAACTTTAAAGGCTAAATCTGACCCGACGTTTTCAATGGTCAATCATAACTATGTAATAATACGTATAACAATGTAATTTTATATTATTTTTGTTAATTTTTAATATTTTCTCCATGCAAACGGCTTAACAAATCGATCGAATTCCCCTTATTAGGAAATCTCTTATATTTTTAGATATCGCCAAAAAAAATTAATGACCTAACCTTATGACCACACGGTCGAGGTAAATTTATGTATAATAATTATTGAACCAGGCCGATTAAAATAACCATTTTGAAAAGAAAACTAAAAAATGAATATATTTTCCCGGGACGACACAGAAAATTTCTAGACATAATGATGCTCTAAAAAGTCTAACAATTAACATTGATCAAACTAAATTGTATGATTTAACATAGCTATTTAAAAACTCGGATTTTCTATTATTAATAAAACTTGACAAGTCGGTTTTTGAATCTAATTTAACAATTCCAAATATTCTATATAAAACTATTCTAAAACAATTCTTGTCGATGTGATTTGTTGAGTTATACCGTTTTTTTTAAATATATACCAAATGATAAACAAATACACAGACAGACAGAATTTATTTGTATATTAAATATGGTAGCTTAAATCGTTTTTTTTTTTTGTGCTACAAAATAATAAAATGATATGAGACACGGCTGTCTTGGCGTATGCGATATACGTAAAAGTATACAACACAATATACCGCAAGTAAAAGTCAATGACGACGGTGTCAAACAGTAATCAAATATTCAACACACGAGACAAAACTTTTTAAACAATTTTTTGAAAACTGTCTTTTACTTATTTTGAATCAAATGAGTGTCTGTTCGACAAATTTCTTTCTGAGATTCGTACGAGTCCGCGTTCTTTATCACATAACGACTGTCAAATGATTATTATTTTCATAACAACTATAATATCCAGTTATAGATTTACATGAAATGGGGACGTGATATATAATAAATCTAAATATTATCCAGATTTTATATATAGGGTGAATCAACCATGGACATATTCAGGGAAGGTTTCCGTGTTCATACCTCCCCCTGAAAATTTGACATTTTAAATAATATATATATATATATATATATATATATATATATATATATATATATATATATATATATTAAGGAACAATACGGTTTTGATTTTAATATATACAAATAACATCTTCATAAAAAAAACTCTCCTGAATACTATTAATGCTGAATACGGTTATGGAATCAACAAACGTGATCATATCAATACTTTATACTAAAACTGCATATTTCTAATTTATTTTAAAATTTAAGTTCCCATGTATATATAATATATACCTAATGCTTAGATTGTATTATATCACTTTCTAAAGTGTACCTGTTGTAATATAATATTATTTTTTTCAAATAAAAATTAAGAATTGATATTTTGTTCAACTAATATTGATCAAATTAAAATATATAATATAAGAGTAGCAATTATAATATGCAAGCTACAAATAATAATGGTTAAAAAATATATAATACAACACTATTATTAGAATCTTTATAATACAAAAATATTGTTTTATAATTTATTATATCTTATTTTGTGAATTATAATAATATAACGATCAAAATAAATATTAAATATCGTATTCATAATTTATAATTTATATACACTTTATAAGTAATAGGCTCATACTTTACAAAGTACTACTTATTTATATGCAGATTCTTATTTAATTTATAGGTATTTATTTAAATACTTTAACTTACTATTTATATTTAAATACTTTTGGTTATTATAACTTTTATTTATATCGTTGAAGTATAAATTGTAATAATTCAATTTTTTTTTTTTTTTACCATCAGGAATTTGATAAATTATTTTATAATAATTTGTTAAAAAGGTATTACTTAAAATGTTGGTAGTGCAAATAATAAACTGTAAATTACATAAAAAAGCATAATATATTGCATATTATTAAAATACTATATGATGTTACAATAATTGAAAAAACAAACTACTATATTTAAATAATTTTAAACAAAATGAATGAATAAAATTACATTTATCTATAGTCCACTATGTTATAAACTACAATTACCTATTATCGATTAATCTATTATTTTTACATAGTTTTTATATAATCATTATGTATCATAATTATACATATATATAATTATCTTATAGAGATTTTATTATTTAATATATATTCAAAATGTTTTAAATATTATTATTATTATTATAAAACTACATCTAGTAATCTAAAATTACTGTATATTACTACATATACATTTAATTATAATTTTTAATAAAATATATAAAAGGGTTGCAAGATTTTAAAAATATGCATGAATTTAAAGTAAAAACCTTACTTTTAAACGAATAATAATTGTTATAGGTACATGAAACCAAAGGTCAGTGGTACCGAAATACAATATTATAATATGACCTATGAAAAAATTACCTTCTCTCTCTGGAATTAAAACATGTAAACTATTTTTATAACCCTTTTTATTGTTTAACCAATTATAAATAGTTGTTATCAGTTACATTAGTTAAAACTTTCAGATCATTTTCTCCACGTGTACCCATACTCTAAAACAACATTTTCTAGTAACTGTCATACACGCTAAGGATTTAAGCACCACTGCTAAAGATATAATTATTTATTGTATTATATCGAATTATTTTTACAATATAACTGTGGCAAAGATGATTAAAGTGTTGGAAATAATTATTGCCAATTTTTAATTGACATTTTAATATGACAAAATATAATTTTTTTTTTTAATCGGTTTTGATATTTATTGATTATTTTTGCCTACTACCTACCTGCTATCAGTAAATATTATGTAGGTACAGTTTACTCATATGCAAAAGTAAAGCCTGTTATTTAAAACCTTTAAATATTTTTAATTTTATTATGACAGCCAATGGGTATTAACTTTGAATATATTAATTAAATATTTTAAAATATTGTAATAATAAGATATATTTTTTACCTTTACGATCCTCCTTATCCATATGTAATAATAATACGAATAATAATAACGACTGACTGTGTGTGTTTTTATTATTGAATTTGAGTGTACCGTGTATTAAAGGATCATTTTATACGAGTTGTATAAGTACTTGTATTATGTTAATATTCAGTATTTTTAGTTTAGATTTTAGATGATCATATCCAGAGGCGTATTTAGCAATATATAAAGGGGGGTTCAGAATTTTTTAGAAACTTTTATGTAGCTGAACTCCCCCCCCCCCTTCTCACCATTTTGTAACATAAAAAATGCAAAAAAATGTATCCATATACATTATAATGAAAAATCTAAAATGGGTGGCAAAATAATATTATTAATAGGAATTTGGTTTTATTTTCGGTCATGGGGGGAGATTTAAACCCCGTAAACTTCCTCCCACCATAAATACGCCACTAGTCATATCATACGTCTTATCATCAAATATAATAATTATATAGTATAGTAAAGTAAAGTAATTATTTGACTGGTAGAATAATAATAATAATTTGATGATTTAATAAATAAATTATAAATTTAAAATATTACATATAATGCATTTATAAATTAATTTAAGTTCAATAGTTATAGTCAAAATAATAATTACTTACATGCAGTTCATATTATAATAAAATTATATGATGTTTTTTATAAGAAACAAATAACGTTGTAGCTAGATAGGTACTTCATTATTTTTATTTACTTATTAAATTTTCTAATATTAGTTGGTATATAGTTTATTATATAATAATTGTATGAAAAATGTGTATTATAATATATACGTATTGTAGAAAAATTTGATTCCACTAATAATTTTTAAAAAAGAAATCTTATCAATGTTTATTTACAACTAACTTTTAAATAAATGTATATTATTTTAACACATATTTTACCAGGAATAATATACTCAGACAACATATAAGTCCTAAAATATTGAAATCTGAAAATCTATTTAATAATAAATTAAATAATTTATTAATTAATATTAATAAATAGCAATTTTAAAATTAATATTTTAAAATTTGATTATAAATTCAAATTGCCTATTTTTTTTTTATTAAAAATGTACAGTATGCATATTTAATAAATAAAAAGTCCAATATACCTACGTATATTGCTGCTATTAACGCAACTTATTAAATAATATTATATTACATAAATCAATTATTATAATTGTTATTTGAATAAACATAAAAAGTCGGTTTTTTTTTTTATCAAAAAAATCGACTAAAAAAATGATAAAAATTAATTTTAACTTGGCGAACCTTACCAATATTTCGATACCACAGATGTCATATTGGACTTGCTCGTGCCACAACCAGAATACAAAAACCCAAAATTACCATATAATTTATATACTCTGCTCAATATCGATTCTCCTTCTTAAGGTATGAACTTTCAATGCTTGTACAATTAATAGGTTTTAGTAATAATTTTAAAAAACAAATAGATATCATTAAATACTTAAAAAATAAATAGGATAACTATTACTATGTGTATTATTATATTTATCTTTATGTAATAATAATATTTAACTAAAGTTATTAAAGATTAAAATGTATAATATTATATATTAAAATTGTATTAAAATACTTATTTAAAACGAATAAAATAAACGATTATAACGAAGGATATAGCATGAAATTAAATTATTATTAGCTTTTAATTAAGTAAGAATTATTTAAATAACTGGAATTGAGTATTTATTATACTCTAAAAATGTAAAAAATAACTAACATTATTCTATTCTTTATAGAATGATATATTTTGTCAGTCCGATACTGGATTTATGACATTATACTGAAAAAATATGATGACATTCAAAACTATACTCATACTTACTATGAGTATGGTTTTCATTTAAACGTGTTAAATTTATGCATGTTAAACTCACCACTGTATCTATTATATCACATTATGATATTCAATTGAAAATTAAATACAGTAATCTTTCTGCTAAAATAACTACCAACAATACTTAAACGGGGTACGTATAACGTTTGATAATATGATGCATAAGTTTTTTTTACTCGTCTGTTTTGATAAATTTTTCTATAAACGAATTTTAGCTATAGGTTGGTACACTATTTTAAATAAAATTATTATTCATATTATTATGTAGTTCAATTAATTAATGTTTGATTGCCCAAGCTAAAACAGAACACAAAACGTTGGTATTTTTATTTTCAATTGTTTTTATCACAAACTTTGTATATAGATTATAGATTGTATTTTACGTCACCGTGTAACCGTAACCTTTTTGATCCATTATTATAAGTATTACATTTATATTACCACTATGATTATTTAATATGCAATGTTAAATAAAAACAATATGAGTAATCAAAATGTAACTTCAAAGTAAGCATTATTAAATACTTGTTTATATTACATTTGTAATTGTAACGTTTTCTCTGTGCAATATTCCAATAACATTATTTATTTACATGCTAGCAAATATATAATAAATCATTTATTTTATTAACGTTATATGTACACATTTTGTTTTGTATTATGCGCTAATGCATCAACAAATAAATACAGATTTATCGAATATCTCTAAAAAATAACCAATTAATAACCAAGCAAAATAAATTATTGTACATAATTATTATTTTCAATTTATGTGTTAAATTTCGTAATTAGAGTGATAAATATTAAAAAAATTAACAAAATTATAGCGGATTTAATGTTATAATGATACCTTATCATAAAATTTTAAATTTAATAACTATTATTAAACTATTAATCAGTTGATAAAGATAATGTTTACCGTTTAATATAGTTATTAGAAACCGTTTAATAATATAAAAAATATAAAAACTGTATATGAATTAAAATCTAAAACATTTATTCAGGAATACATAATTTAAAAAACACAAATTAATTATACTTTTCAAACATTAGTACAATTAACTAAATAACATAACTTCCTTCAAAATTTGTAATTATAATACTTATTTCGAGTAAGAACTTAATATAAAAATGATCCAGAAGTATTCATTTAATATTAATTTTATCAGCTTCAATATTAAAAATACAGATAATTAATGTTCAACAAATTCAATTTAAACTAAAAATTAATAAGTTTATGTTCTTAATAATAGAGAGATATCTATTATAAATTAGACTAATAATTATAAAGTTAAATACCTTTTTTTTTTATTTACAAATTTACACACATAATTAATAATTGCACGTATTTAGTTGCGACGTGGGAATTTCTTTTAAACATGAAATGTACTAAATAATAAATACAATTTTAATATTATATTACGTTAATTAATTTTAGTTATGTCAATAATTTTTAAACTTTAAATTATTTACTTATTTGAGTATTGTAATTCTATATGTATTATTTTTAAGTTTAGCTATAGTAATTATTGAGATTAACAGTTTCACTTTAAGACTTTTAGTAGATATAGGTATACCAGTATGACTATAATTTATATATACATAGATTTAGAATTGTATGCAAACCATTTTTATTTACATTTAAATGAATATATGCATATAAAACATCTAAATGTATACTTAATAATTATTTACCTAATTCTTTATAAATTGTAATTAAATACAAAACAAATAACATCACTTTTTTATTCTAAAAATGTGAAATTGAATTTTATAACATTAGTAGATACTCATCAAAGCATGACCATACCATTGGTGTTCAAGTAACTTTAGTATATATATTTTTTAAATTTATTTTAAATTTTAAAAGTTTTCGTTTTCGCCATTCTGGATATAATTACTTATAACATTATAATGCTTAATCGCAGTAAAAACGAATTTTAATTTAAAATTCTTATTTTGTTGTTCATTCGTTGTAAATATAATTATTGTACGAGCCACGAGGATATTTAGATGTACTCCATATTATATAGGCATCCTTATTTTACATAATGAATATTTTATATTTTGTTATCTTTTGATAAACAATTTATTATGAACAGTAGAGAACTAAATAAAGTTGTGTGTGCTATTTGTACATTGACTAAAACGTCACACTTGAATTCCTCCAAAGTTTCGAAGTAGTAAAGCTTTATAATTCGATGTCATATAGTGTATATATGGTAATTCCGAATTCAAACATGTTTTAAATTTAACCAGAAATCGGAAAGTCAGCGCGGTTGCAACACAGCAAACTTCTACTTTCTAGGTCACTAAATTAATTGAAACGTAATCGATGGAAATATTAAAAGAAAATTGTAAATATATATAAAAAAAAATACGTTTTACATTTATGATTTTTAATATATTTAAAATTTACAGGCATACAATAAAATGTATTAGACAAATCAGTTAGATAAAATTATTAATTATTAATTAAAGAATTTTTTTTTATTAAATTATATATATCATATTGTTTCAATTATTCTTATGTGTTTGAAATGCTTATGAAATATTAACGAACAATAACAGTATTATATTATTCCATTTTTAAACATACAACTGTAATTCAAAATGTTAAAAATATATTACCAATCATTTCGTAAATATTATCATTGGTTTGTATAATTCATTGATTTATTAAACCATTTTAGTGAAGTTATATTTAAATATTAGTCTAATGCATTTGATTTGTGTATGTTTAAAATATACACATGTGTGAAAGGATCAAGGATAAGCCAGATGTTTAGGATTGGATAAACATACGTTTACTGATAGTCAAACGTTTTAAAGTATAAATATTTACATAAACCAAGAATTAGCTCTCGTAATTATCATGGTCATTTTAAAACACACTTATAATGAACATAATTACTAATATAAATTTATAATATTTAACTTCTACGCAATATTCTTGCCATACCCTTTGGATACATGTTATAGTGTAATAATTTGATCATGTAGGTACATTATGCGTACATACATTAATTATTATTCAGTTTAAATTTAATTATCTTTATTTAGAAAAAACAAAAAACAAATTGATAATAAAATATTTATTATTTACTATTGTGTCGTATAAATTTGTCTAATATTGATCAAATGAATTGAACTAGAATATTTAGTTTTAGCAAATTAAATACCTTGCACGAATTTATATTTTAATTAAAAGTTAGTAGTTGCTGTCATATACAATTAATTAAATAGGTACCATTGTATTTTTTTTTTTATTTAAATTTGTAAGTAAGTATACATTATTAAGTACATATGCAAATATTTCAACAGATGAAAATTCATATATTCCCTAAACAGATACATTGAACAATCATATTATAATTATAACTTTTAAATTGTTCTCGTATTTAGAAAAAAAGGCCATTTAATTAATTAATTATGTCATATTAAAAACAATTAACTCTGAGATATGTTAATAATATATTATATTATATTCAAATAGTAATTATTATTTTATAAAAAAAGGAAAGGTAAGATATTAAATACTTATTATATTTTATTTGATTTAGAAGAATTATCGTGAATTTATTTATTTACCTCAATAATTATATTATAGTTAAAATATGTTGGGCAAAGCTAAATCTAAATCACTACAGTAAGAAATTTATACGATTAATATAGAATAGTTTCTGTTATTTATGTAGATCAATCAGAGTTGTTCTTAATGTGTAAATCACAAAAAAATTATTTTATGCAAGGTGGTTATAAAAGATAGTATGGTCATATTCTAACCACCTTGATTTTGTGGTTAACAAATTTATAATAATTTGTTTTATGTACTTTAACATATATATATCGTTTTACACGTATGAATGAATAATGTTTTGGTTCATAAAAATGTTAATCGAACCTAATTTTATCGTGTTGCAAAAAAACTAAAAATAATTTTGCCGATTTAACATTAATCAAGACCGATAATCAATTATAAAATTAGGGTTCACACCCTGCTTACAAATTGCAATGATATTTTTACAACGATCATTGATCATAATGCAGGACCACGCGTTATGTACTACGGTTATCAAATTAACGCAAAAAAATCTACGCCGTAATTCGTAGTGGAGCGGTATAGACCATTTCGCAACCTGAGTATAGATAACCGTGTGCAGAACACATAAAGTTGACATTTTATATTACCTACAACTTGTTATTCTACAGCATACTATCAGTATACTACCATTAAACTGTACAAAGCCACCTAATCAAGTTATTTAATAACTCCAATATATATTTATAAATACAATTAAGACTTTAAGAGTTTAATGAAAATGGAAAAAATATATATATGCAATCCATATCGAACAAAACACATTTTAAAGGTTTTGGAAATAATAAAACATAAAGTATGATTGAAAAAAATAATATTAATATAAAATTAAAATTAATATTTTTATACATCAATGTAGGTTGATTAAATTAATGTTGACCTGAGGTAGATATTGAGCTTGACAATACATGCTGGCGTACACATCATATAATAGGATTAATGAGTAATACGATTGATACGTTAATACAGGACCCCGTAACTTCATGAGCAGCTTAAATTCAATATTTATATTATATATTTTATTAATTGAAATATACGAAAAGTTAACCAAAATATGTATACCTAACCATGTTGTTTTAGTTGTTAGTAAATTTCAATAGTTTAATTCAATTACAAATTATAAAAACTAATTTACATGTGAAGATTAATAGTATTATAACTGCAAATAATACTAGTAGCAGAAAAGTCGCATTTATTAATAATATAACCCTCCGTGACTTACTGACTTGATATATTTTAATTTTAATTACTTTGTAGTTCTCTGCACCAGTTTAATACTAATAACGAGAATCTAAGAAAAATACACTTATTTAATTCTATAGACTATTATTATTTTCTCCGCCGTCTGCAAATTATTATTATAATAAATCAGCTAAATAGAAAAGTTTTCTAAGACAATTTACTGAAATAAATGTTATTTTATTAAAAATTATACAATAAAAGAAGATATTAAAACATATTTCAGTTGGAACTTTAACTTAATTCCTGTGAGATTGCGTAACCCATATCTGATCCGCAAAACTAAGACAATTTACCACTAATAGTATACATTTACCCGTTACCTTATTTTACAATGGAACAAAAATCTTTTAAATAATTAATATAAAATTTGTAGACATAAATGATAAATAATTTTATTATTTTTCATTCTTGAGTACCGAATGATGTATAATTTAGTATTTATAACAAACTATAAAAGAGAATCAAAAATCACGACTTCAATATATTTAATAAAAACTACTAAAAAGTAATATAAATTAAAAAAACTCTTAACTCGTTCAGTAAATATTAAATTTAAAAGTCAGTTAAAAGTTAAAATATTTTCTAAAATTAATTTCAAAATCCGAATAAAATAAAGTGAAAAACATGAATATTTTATACATGATTTATATAAATAAATAGAGACCGGCAAAATAAATTAAACTGTTTTAATATATGTTATTATCATTATATATGAGTAACTAATAACTAAAATAATATATGTTTCAAAATATAATATATTACATTTATTAAACTTGTATCTAAAATTGTAATTTTAAATTTAAAATATGTCATATAATACTTTTAGAATTATATTTTTTAAAATAAATTAACCATTATAGCGCCTACCTACTTTAATTTATTTAAATAAATATAATTGATAAAAGATATAACTATTTAAATATGTTAATTTAAATTTTAAGGTTGTATATGAAAATACTGAAAATGTTGTTTAAAAATACTTCTCTTTATTTTTTCTCTAAATTCAATTAATTTTATTATTGCGTTTCTGTATCTAAACCTCAAATTAATACAATAACTATTTACATATTTTGGTGTTTTAAAAAAAAATTGATATGCTACTATAATATTATAACACTGTAGATTTATGATTATAATTATTAAATTGAGCGTTAAAAAAATTCAATATAAATTTATAGCAAAAAAATTTGAGGATAAAACATCATAGAACAAAAGAAAGTGTGAATTAGCTAAACTTAAGAATTTTTTTTTCTTAGTTTACCCGAAAAAGGAGAAATGGATAGTATTACTATAAAACGATTACAAATCTTGCGAGGACACAATTTCGGAAAATAATTTATTTTAATTCACACGTGAGTTGTAAATTCGTGACTTCATGTCAAATCTATATCCTATACCTATGTGGCTACGACGATATCTCACCGTGTCAGGATCGATAAATAAACGTTTGAAAATCGAGTGAAGCAACTGCCGGAGCCGTGTCGTCATAGTGTATAGTAATCGAACGAAAATGTGAACTACCCGCATGGTTTTCTGAAACTATTGCCAAACTATTACCCTCATTCGGTTGGAATTTGTATTCGTTCGTGTTTCACAAATTTATTTCCCTCAATGACAATACTTTACAACACGTCAATATGAAATATCGCAAATTCAAATGCATGCAGGTATAAATATATAGGTTAGGAATATATATTAAAATTCTAGCTTACCGCGGAATCTATAATATTCGGTCTGGCACGAAGACATGGTTTTTAATTATAATAAGGAGATTATTAAACGATCGCATAGGTATACTTAAATAATTTAAAAAATATATATGAATGCACAAACTAAATATGATCAATTTTATTTAACAATTTAAATAAACTAACTAAGACATTATAGATATATTTAATCTTAAATATGTTATTGTAATTACTTATAATCTATAATATGTCATGACATTTTTAATTTGACGGCATCAATTCTCAATTCGAAAGGAATTCAGAAATAAAATTAACTTAGCGTAAGTTTAAAAGTCAATTTATAAACGTAAATTAAAATTTTTAAATATTCTATTGCATTTTTATGGTTGTAATGTATAATCATAAACTTTTTTTATATAACAAACATTAATTTTAAAATAATAACTAAAAGCAACAAATAAGTATATTTCATATTCTCGTAATAGTATAATTTATGAAATATAAAGATTTTACATAATATAATATATTATATTATATATTTGACTATTTAAGTATTTTTAAATATTATGATATTAAGAGCAATTTAATTTATTCATTTTTAAACCCTTGTATACTGTTATATTATATTATTTAAATTGTATTAATCCCCGAGAATACAAATATGATAATATTCCAATTGCAATATTTTGTTATGATGATAAGTTAAGTCATCGCTTGTACTATTTTCACCCAATAATTATAATAATAATAATATTTCAATTGTCGATTTTCTAAGTGAAGGAAGTAATTTATTGATTTTTACAATGATGAATCGATACAAGGTAGTAACTCCATTTTGTCAATTGTTCAGGAAGAGCAAAATAAAATTCAAAGTTAATTTCTTATTCTATTTTTTTTTTTTTTTTTTTTTTTTTTAATATTATTTTATTATCTCTTCGGGATAGATGGAAATACAATCATTTTCGTGGTCGATAAAGAAAAAAATCCTTTATAAGAATGCAGTGTTAAAAGCCGTAACTCTAAAATGAAAAAAATTGAGTTATTACCTTTTTCATTGGATGTATCGAATTGTGTGATTTGTTTTAGTACCGATGTATGAAAATATTTTTTTGGGCATAAATAATGGTTAGGAGGTTACCTCAAGTGATGCAATTTTCCGGTAAAGAATTATGTCTAAATGGTACTTTATTTAGATAATTTTTTTTATATCTCAATAGTTTTATTAAGTAATAAGAAAAACTACTCAAGAATAGTGGCAATTTTATTATTGACAAAGTCGTTTATATATATATTTTTTTTTTTATTATTTTTTTTTTTTTTGAGACTTTAAATTTTTATTAAGTATTTCACATACGTGAACAATTTATGAAATACTTCTTCAAATCGTATTGGAATTCGATGATTTATTATTGCTTTCAAATTTGAATTATTATTCACTACCAATATCTAATCTCACTTTAAAGATCAAAAGGATAAATAAAGAATGTCCAGAAAAAATAATGGTCCGATTACTACAATTAGGATATGTTTTCAGTAGATAATTGTTTCTATTTTTATTATAAACATAAAATTTTAATTTTAATTATAATAGTTAAATCGATTAAATATATTTATAAATATATTTTTTATATTTTATAGCATGATTAATTTTATTTTAAATGCAAAAAGCTAAAAATTCAATAAATGCATTATGACATACTTCTGAATATGCATTTAAAAAATTTTGAAAATCTTAAGTCCAAATTTTTGTTCACGTATTCAAATTTAAATATTACACATTAATATTTGATTTTTTTTGTTTTTAAATATCCGAAGATATATTTTCGAATAAAAATATTGATCCATTTACCACCAGTGGAATATGCTTTCGGTAAAAAATTGCATCTAGTTGGTACTTTATTCAACTCATTTTTCGAATATCTAAAAAGTTTTTCTTTGGAAGAAGAAAAACTTGCAAGAAACAAAAACGGCCAAATGCAAAATTTAAATTAAATATTTTACAAATGCAATTTTGAACCTAGGGACTTAAAAATTGTTTTCTGCATTGACATTTTTTTTCTACATATGAGAATAAATGTTGGAATTGTTATATTGTTTTATGCCTAAATATAGAACTTTGAACATTTTTCAGAAATTAAATGTTTTTCTCAATAATAATATTTAATATAATATAATTTGCAATTATGGGCTTTACGGTTTAAAAATGTAATAGAAGTATTAAGTATATAAAGGAATGGGAATCATTTAATCTAACACAGTTTTACAAAATTCGTAAATGGACACTCCTAAATGTTTTTTAATTAACATTAAAAAGTGATATATTTTTTTTAAATCACAGAAATATGATATTTTTAAATATGAAGACAAAATAAAAAATTTTGGGTAGAAATAATGGTCCGTTTACTACAAGTAGGATATATTATCTGTAGATAATTTTGTCCAGTTGGTATTTTATTTAAGTTATTTTTTGAAATTCTAAATATTTTTACAGGAAAAACCATTAATAACAGCAAAAAATATCAACGTTTTAAAATTTTAAAAATTAAAAATTTGACGAACTTGAATTTTATTATTGTTTATTATGATTACTAATTTTTCTGTTACATTTTATTTGATAAATAAAGAATGTTTAGAAAAATAAGTATTATCAGTATATTATTACATATCTTACTCAGGCCCGTCGCTAGGGTACAAGCAAGCCATTAGTTGCTTTAGGGCGGCATAAAATTTTTAAGAAATTAAGGCGGCAAATTTTAATATTAAATTTCCAAAGAAGACGGCAATTTAATTATTATTTTGCGGCTTCATTGTTATCGTAAAAGTTTTGCTACTTCCTTTTGAATGATCACAATGTATAATTAGTATAGTGTAACTGTATACCGCCGATATACGCACGTCAAACACTATAACGTGTACAGTACAAGATGTGTATTATTAGTATATACGTATAATGTATGTAGATATATTATCATATAATATGTAGATTGTAGCCCGTAAAGCCATATTGACTATCGATGGTTTTCGATAAAAATAGAATATTTTTATTCCCGTAAACATATTTTATTTACTGATAATGAGAAGAAGAACGACAGACACCCGTTAATATATTTATTTTTCTATTATACATTTATCGAATATGATCTTCAATTTTAATAATACCGTATCTCATTTTCCAACCATCGGCCGTCGGTGAAGTAACTATATAGTAACTACGGTCTATGCCCTATGGACTCCGTTCAAATATTATTCATAAAAAAAGGACCCGTGCAAATAAAAAATTTTGATTTTCCAAGAAACCAATTGAATAGGAAATTTTCTAACGCATGCTATCAACGCATTTTGCATAATG
This sequence comes from Eriosoma lanigerum, assembly GCA_013282895.1. Taxonomy (NCBI): domain Eukaryota; kingdom Metazoa; phylum Arthropoda; class Insecta; order Hemiptera; family Aphididae; genus Eriosoma; species Eriosoma lanigerum. The sequence goes on from CM023357.1 coordinate 29,034,007, forward strand.
GAGAACAATTAGAGAGGTCCTGGTTGTTTTATTCGAAAAAAAAATGATCTGTGTACTGTTTCTACTGTAGAATGTTTAGTTCCAAACTATCTGATTCAGGAGTGGTCTCTGAATTTGGCTATAATGATTGGAGAAATTTGACGGGTCATTTAAAAATACATGAACCATCAAAAACACATATTTTTCATTTTTCAAATTGGCAAGAAATGGTTCTATGATTAAAATTAAATCAAACAATTGGTTCTCAAAATCAACGTATTATAAAATCTAGAATATAGAATCTAATATAGAATTTTATTCGTTGTAGCAGAGTTGGCAAAAGAACTTGAAAAACTTAGTACAAGATTTTGCAACAAAAAAGACAAGAAAAGTTAATTTATAATTTTAAAATATTATTATTATTATAATTATAAATATTTTTTTTTAAATTGTATTTTTTTTATACTAAAAGTATGTATAATAATATATTCTTGTATATTATTCTAATTTTTAAAATTGTATAATATATATATATATGTATATATAATATATTTATGGTTTTGTATATTTCTAATTTGTAAATCAACACATTTATAAAAAAATGTTAATTGCAATATTATTCATGTAACTATTTAATTTAGTATCATAAGGGCAGCATTAAAATTTTCGCTTTAGGGCGGAAAATATTTTACCACGGGCCTGATCTTACCCATTGGTTGCATAAAATCGTTTTTTTTTCAATCTTAATTACACTATAACACAATAACATTGAATTACTAATTTCTCCGAAAACCGAAGGGACGAAGAAGGACCACATAGAATTGACTGCTCGGCTTTTTAATATATTCAAAAACATAAGGTCAAGTAAAATTTTAATATAATTGTACTCTAACGTTTGGTGTCATAATATGATTGACAATATAATGAAGTTTAGGTGTTAAATTTAATGTGTCATTATTTGGTGTAACTGGAGCTTACTAAAAACGGCATAGATCATATTTCATCGTATTAGATACAAGATTATACTGTTTGAAGAGTTATTTTATACATCCACTATAAATTATTTTAATATTGGTATATTAAAATTACATGTAATTAATTGAACCTTAATATTTCTTCATTGTATAAAATACAATAATAATTTAATAATAATAATAATAAAGTGAAATTATCAAACAATAAATTGGAATTTGATAGTGTCTAATATTATTTTATGTATAATATATTAATTATTATTATATCAACCAGTACTAAAAATAACAAAGGTTTATGAATATCTTCGAAAACGCGTCTAACCTAATTATAATTAATCTCTTCGCGACTCGTGATCATATAATATTATCTTTGATTGTAATAATCATTACGTAAACTCAGTCAACTCATTATTAATATTAATCGTTTATCTCCTTAATGAACCGAAATGCAATAGTATCGTATTATACGGTATAAAATATCATTTTTAACGAATCCGTAAATCACTACAGCGTGACAGAGATAATATAATAATAATATTATACTCGAAATACGAAATGTGTTTCGCTTTCGGATATGCGCACGTTTACAAAATAATAATATTATATTTTAATTATGTCCGACGACATTCACTATAGGTACGTGCATAACGTTTCATTTATAATATGCTTATATCAAAATTATTACAACTCCGAAAACAATATACGTTGTACGCTCGAATAAGGATTGGGCGGACCTGGTTTCGATGATTTTGAGGTTGAATAAGGTTATTCATTAACTCGTCCCCGCGTGAAGTCACGATAATGATGCTTTTCCGATGATATAGGTTACCATGTGTGTGAGACTCGACCGATCCGGAACGTTTTATGTAGAGTTTCACACTAGTAAATAAATATTATTTAGTATTTAGAGTTGTAATACAACAGGGGTCTTGAGCCTCAAACAACTTTTTTTTTTACTATAACTTATGATGACAAAAAAATATAATAATATTCCATAATATGCATCTATATAAAAACGGTTTTTTTTTTTTTTTAATAGTAATACAAATATATAATTTATAATATAAAATCATAAATAATTTCAAACTGTACAAACACAATTTTCTAGATTTTTTCGAGAATTCATTGAGAATATATTGTTTGTTTATTTCATTTAATATATCCTTTTCAATATTTTACAAGCTATCAAAACGATGTTGATTCATTGGATTCCTTAGCCACGTCTTTATTCTTCTAATTGCCGAAAACGATCTTTCTCGAGTAGTTTTTGGGATAATATAGGTAGGATTAAAGCTACTTGTATCATTTTTCTTAAATATTGTAATACTGATTTTTTAGAAACATGTATAAGATCATCCAGTTCCCATTGATTTTTATTTATATAATTGTTTGCTACAGTCATTTTCGCTTTTAATAAGTCTGAATCGATTTTAAAAAACTTTTTATAATGATCAAACAAAGATGATCGTTTAGTTTTAAGCAGGGAGGCTGAAAACATGTTCTGGGAGGATGAGCCCTCCCCTAGACCCTCCTTAAATACGCACGTATATAGATCGAATATTTTTTTTTCGCGGCACATTGAACGGCGTTCGCATGACACAAATGACACACGTTTGCAACGAAAACAAATAATAATATGATATTAAATATCGAACCGAACACGACCCCAGAACGTTATTTTTGCATAATCGACTATATAGAATTTATAAAATATACAGTTTTTCAATAGGTACTGTCAAATAATATAATATTATCTAGTCTCCATCAGATGTGTTTGGAATTTGCGCACAGCGTTGTTGATATAGATTATATTAATATTGTATTCCTTCTGTGTACGCGCACTCAAATCGTCATCGTCGTTGCAGATTTCATAGATTTTCGATTTTCTACAATGCAGTACAAACCAGGAAAAACGGAACACCATGACCTGCCAAGAAATCACGAACGCAGAAAAAAATAAATAATAATAATAACAATACCTAACCAACAACATGTAGATTGTTAAAACTATATTCATTGGTCATTGTTATGAAATACAATGGAATAAAATATTGATGGAAAATTAAAAATTAAATGAGTATCATGCAATTATTAAATTATTGTACCTTATATACTTATAATTATTATTCTAATCCGTATACGTTTTATATGTTAAAATCATAGTATATTGTGATATATCATATTTTTAATAACATATTATGATCATAATCATAAACTATTTACAATAAAATAAAAAAGGCCAAACTATAAGATGGAACTTGGATATGCTAAATTTTTTAGTAACCTTTCAGATTTTTAAATATTATTTACTTGGATTAAATGGATTCTTGAATTGATTTTTTATAAATTAAAGGTCTTTAAAGAGATCTAGCTAAACTCTATAAAAACACTACAGAGAATACCTTATTGATTAGTATGCCAAAAAGGTAGACGATTGTTTTAATATAATACAATTATTTATATAATTAATTATCTGTTTTAATTTAATTATATATGTACCTGATTCACTATAAACCAAAATTAAGTACAAGATATTAGAAAAAATATTAATCTAAATGTTATATTTATATTAGTATAAAATATCCCATTCAGATTTTTTTATTCTAGTTACGCTTATAAAAATAGTTAAAAGCACAAATCACATTGTAAAACAAATGATTCATTTTTACTCAACACTTAAAACTCTTTAATTTTAATGTGAATTATGGAATTTATATTGTCATTTTATAAGTTATTTTGACAATAAGCTCATATTTCATTTACCGGTTCTTATAAATTATAAAAATAGACTTTAACCTTTCTGCTTTTTAGGTAATGAACATTATCTAACAACATATTTATTCACTAAAGTTGGTCAAAATAAAATGAATATTACTCATTCAACGCGGTAACATGGTTTAATGAAATATTAAATATTACAAAGAGAAAATAAGTATCTAATAAAATACAAATTTTGTTTGATGTCAGATTGTACATTAAATTTATTCCTAGAAACATTATCAAGCTGGTCACCCTCAATAACATTAAATACCTATTTTTAATCATACTTTTATTTATGTAATTTTAAGGACTAATTTATTACTTCGGTATCATAACATATTCTTCAAAGGTTAAAGTTACCTATTTAATATTTACTAGTTTTGTTTATATCAACTATAACTATTTTTTTTTTATTTATATAATAAAAAATATGAATATTATTAATTTTATAATGGATCAAAACATAATAATTATTTTCTTGTAACGTGTAGATATAAAACTATAATGTATTATTGGAATTCATGGAATTTACTATTGTATAAATTATTGATTGGATAAAAAAAGTCCTGTTATGTACTATTATAAACTTTAAATAAAACGCTTATAATTTATAAGATAGTAATTACATTTATTTGATTGAGTTACATAATAAATTACTTAGACGATATACCTAATATATAAACTTAGTATCAAACAAATATGGGGTGAATAATGTGTATAATAAATTAATACTATAATGTTCATTCTATTGTAATATTAATTATTTATAATTTAATATTATGTTATATATTTTTGTATATTTTACCTAATAAAATATTTACAATAGAAATAATATGGTTTTTTTAATATGATCGTCGATAAAATCTTTTTGAGAATTTTAAAATTAAACATACAACTTTTCAGTAACTTAATATACAATTGATAAAAAATCTGTTTTATAAATAAATCAATTTTTCATTCTATTCAGCAATAAATAGTAAGAATCGACGTATTGTAGTGATAGCTTACAAAAATTAATCAAAGTTCGTAAAAAATATTTTAAGACGTAGTTTTATAGTTATAATAAGTATTTTTTTTTATAAAATGTATAAATAGTTTTTTAGGTTCAATCGGTTTAAGTAGGTTCTTTTATCAACAATCTTACGCCCAACTATTCAACATAATAAATGTTTAAAATGAAAGTACAAAAAAATAAATCCACTTTAAATAAACATTTTTCGTAGATCGTGTATAAGTTAAAAAAAAATATTTGTTTTATTATTATTATTTATGTTACAAATATAAAATAAGTATTGACTATCAATTGTCAATTGTTAATACAGAATCATTCATGTTATTTATATACGATAATATATTTATGAATTTATATATTATATAGGTGTTTTAAAATACTTAAATATAATATTTCAAACTGTCAATCAATTATTTATTCAAAAAATTTAAATTGCCTACATGAATTGATTGTACTGTTTAAGTGTACCAATATGTACCAAAATGTCATATCATAAATTTATTATATACCTTGTATAGCTAGGTTTACTTATTAGAAATTTTTTAAATTTCATTTTACCAAAGTGGTTTTTGTTACACTTATAATCATAATTTAAAGCCATACCTAAAAAACAGTTTAATATGAATATGAATTTTTTTTTTTTTGCTATAGTATTAATTGTATTTACAGAGTGAACAGAATATAATGTTGAAAATTGAGATAATAAACTTAGTAGTATACGTTTTGTGACATTTAATTTTACGATATGAAATTCATTACTCTTGAAATTGAGCATATGTATATTCTTAAATCGAATGTTTGTTTAAAAAAAAAAATAAATAAATAATTTAGGAATACAAAAGAGAAACAACTTGGTCTTTATTTTTAATTAACGTAACTTAGTTTAATAAGTATAAAATTCTAACTTAACTTTGCACTGTTAGTTTTCTAGATTTCCTAGTTAAATAACACATTAATTTTAGTATTAAATAAATTATAATTATATTGTCATTATTCAAAAGTACATTGAAATCAATGTTTACTACTACATCTAATTTGAATTTAAACTACTTCAATTTAATTATATATGTATAAAACTTGCCCTTCTTTATAGAATTCAAGCAAATAAAATAATAGTTTACCTTATTTATACACATAGGTATCGTAATTCATATTGATTTATTATTATATTAAAATTTATAACAAGTAGGAATACCAAGTTTTGAATTGAAAAATAATAGAAAGGGTACTGTGAAACGTAAAAAAGTAGCATTCCCTGCAATGATTGAATTCATTCTATACCATGAGCGCTTTGAAAAATTAAAATTGGTATACTAAAAAAATTTTAAAAAGAAAAGGTACTCCGTCACCCCAAGTTCCTCCCCCCCCCCAATTTAAACACGGAGTATACAGTATCATATACATTTTAGAATCGTATTATTTACATATTATGTTGTATGCATAATTGTATACTTATTTTAAATTTTTTTTTATAAATTATTATTATTTATATCACATCAGATACAGCTGTTTGTGTTTATAGTGAGTACTTGTTTATACTGTTCATTGTATTATTTATTTAAATTGTATGATTTCGATCCTAAAATGGTTTATTTTTAAAAAAGAATTTATAAATAAAAATAACACAATTACATTTTTGGAAACTTATCAAATGGTTGACTGTTTTTTAATATCGATTATAAATTATCACATTTTATTTTTATTAATAATGAAAAATATAAATGAGCTAAAAATGAATTGTCGAAATGTATTTTATTGGACTATATTATATAACTATAATTAGGTATGTAATATCTATCATACAATTATAATTATACATGCGAATTCAATATTAAAATATAGTTATGTTATTTTAATTTGTATACGAAGTAAATATTACCTACACGATTTTTGGTTGATTTAATATTATATTCACCAATGTAAAAACATGTAAATGATATTAATTTTGAAAACTAAAATTCAAATAATAAATAATTTCATATATCTTTTAATAACAAATACATTTTATCTTTATAAGAAGTTTTTTTTAAAAAAAATAAATAAGTACCGAATTTAAAAATTACGTGAAAACTCTGAACAATATAATAATACCTATATAAACTCTAAACAATATAATTTTAAATAATTTTTATTTTCCATGAATACTTATAATAAAAATTTATTTACAACATAAACTTTCTATGTTCATTATAAATATATATATATATATTTCAAAATTTTCTGTGAATTAAGAGCAACAAATGAGGACTAATATCTTTGTAGATAAACAAAAAATTATTATTCCCCACTTGGGATAATTTAGAACGTTTCTGACAATAAAGTGAACTAAACAGTTTACCTATTATAATTATAAAATAAAAAGTTTTAATTCCTTAATAGAAAAATATTTTGTAATAAATTAAATATTAAAAAATATAAATAATGAACTAAAATAAGTGCCTTTTATTTTAATCGTATGACATAAAATTATTGTAATTTAAAACATTTAGAGTGCTTTCACATGATACACTTTATGTCTGGCCACTAGTAATGAGCGATGTTAAATTGGAAGACACGATATTTTTCGTTTGAACATACCATTAGTTGAAGTTCATACATTATCAGTGATCCAGACAATAATAGCCGGACACAAAGTGTCTCGTGAAAAAGCCCTTTAAAAATACAGGTTACATAAAATACTTATATTTAATTGAATATTTTTGATTATTAAAATATAAAAATCATTTTTTAATTTTGCATCTATAGAATTTATAAAAAGAACATTACAAATTTTGGAATTTATTTTATTAATCAATAGGTAACAAACTAATAAATAGAAAGGTACTTGATTATAAATATTTTCAATTTGTATTTCAACTATCGATTAATTAATAATTAAATGTTTTTACTATATTATTATTCTTATATTGAAATTAATTATTTATTTACATTTTAATTTTAATATAATGCTAACATTAAATTAAAATATCCATTATTCATTTATTATTGAGCTCTTTTTAGAATTTTCTTAAAATAAAGTAGTGTGTAATCTTAACAATTATTCAAATTTAAATAAAATGTTTCAATGTAACTTTGATTAACTATATTGTTGATCTATAATGATTTAATTATAATATTTCTGAATACTAGAAAATAGTTAAGTATGTACAATATATTACATAAAGACAGTAGGTATACTATATTAATATTTAAATGTATTTTTAATAAAATAAAATTCATACATTCGAAAAATATAAATAACTATACCTATGTAATTTAACAATGCATAAAAATAAAATGTAATGTGTAATGTGCGTGTAGCACATTAATTTAAAATTTTAAAATATTTGAGATTTTATGATATTTTTAGATTTTATTTAGAAATTAAATTACGAAAAAAAGTAAAAACCGTAACCCTTAATTCGATCTTCTCTTTTGCTATGAAATTAATTTATGAGTTACTGTGATTAAAAATGTAAACCCAAAAATAGTTGGCCTTTATTATTTATAAATATATTTATTATAGCTACCCTAATTGAATTCCGTAATAAATATTCGAACAAAAGCACACCATAAATATTATTCATTATGAATTACCTATTTGATAATACAAATCGCATAAAATATTTCTCTTTAAATTAATTTATTTTATTTTAGAAAATGCTTTATAAATAAAAGTTGACTTAAAATAATTTTATTTACTGAAATTGAAATTTTACATTCATTGTGCTGATAGTGTTATTGACATTTTTATGTTCCCAATATTTTTTACTCTCAAAATTAGATAGATATTACATTTCAACATTAGAATGATATATAAAACATGTCAAGTTAATGTGTAATATGATAGTATCAAATAAGTAGTTATAACTTATATGTGGTCATGTTTTTTATACCTTTAAAATTTTAAGTAAGAGAAAAGTAAACAGATATACCTATAATACTAGGCAGGTACTTTATTTATTTTGAAAAAGAAAAAATTTAATTTGTATAATTTGCAATCTTCTTATATAGGTTCATGGTAGTCATAATCTCGTTGTGTTTCATAATAATAGATCATACAATTAGAATAAAAATTGATCTTTAACATCACCTAAAAAAGAGACTTAAACAATTAAACACGTTTTTAAAATCAAATTTATGTATTCGAAACCTTTTCTTCTGGTTTTTGTAATTAAAAGTCTCAACAAAATAAACATATTTTTGAACGTATCCATTTTAACCTAACTTAGGTATATAGCATATTCAAGAAATCATAGCTGTTAGCTACTAATCTCTTCTAGGCGATAATAAATCGCATTCAATAATGGTGATATTATAATAATAATGTTTACTATTTATTCAATTATGAATTATTTCAATAATGTTTGCATTTGCTATGCATATTCATACGACATATACAAACTCTTATGTTTTATTAAACTTCTTAAAAACGTACCACTGTTAAAGTTTCGCCTAAAAAGTACTATTTTTTTTAATTAAAATAATAAATCTTCTTGTTTATATCGTGCCAACTGCCAATTGGCATAAACAAATAATTTTTTACAGTTTGTGTAAACTATACAAAGTAAACTATAAAATTATATTTAATTCTGTTGAATTATTTTATTTTTATTTTTAAACAGATTATCACTAAAAATAAAATGTTTTAAAATATCTGTGAGCTTAAAAATCACGAATACAATAGAAAATATTATAACGATTTCAAAACTACATGACAACTAAAAATGAACAGTGTTTTTGTTTTTAATCAGATATTTTTATTGTTTTCCTGAACCTATCATAATAACTGATAACGCATTTGAAAATAAACATAATATTTAGAATAAAAACAACTATAACTTGGTTATTATATACGATTAACGATTAATTTTGATAGAAAAATGATATTTATATTTGTCATTTCTATTAGTATTAATAAATAATAGCAACAAGCAACTATATTATAGTATTATAACTACTGTATTATAACTAATCCTATTTACTTAATTAAATTTTAAGCAAATATAATATTAAAGACACTTAAAATTATATACTATATTTTATTATTATTATTTACTTTTATAATCAAATTTTTATTAAACTACGTAAATATTTCTTTAGTTTAAAATAATACAATTATATTCTTTATGTAATAGTTGTCAATCTATAAGAGTATAGTTTCTATTTAGTTTTATCTATTTTATATTTTAATTAATAATAAAACCAACAAGTAGTAATAACTAATAAAAAAAACTTAGGTATTACTAGGTTGTGTGCGTTAATAATTGTAAAGATTAGGATCAAACTTAGACAAATATTATAGTTATATAAATTATGTAAGTATACTGTTTAATAAATTGTATTAATTATTTGATAATACTTGTGAATGTAAAAATAATATAAATAATTACATTATTAATAAGTAGTATAATAGTAGTAATATGAGTAATATGAGTAATCATTAAACAAAATGAGATAAACATAATAAGTCTATTCTTTACAAATTTTATTATAATATTTTACGCATACTCTAGAGTCTAGACATCTAGAGACTACGCTGCAATAAGAATTTTACCTCGTCAAATATAATTGTTTACATAAATGTTCATATATTATATTATTTATTATTATTGATCATTTTTCGATTAACGTATAAGCGTTATAACGTATTGAACAACGTATAAGCCAAACGTTAGTAGACTGCATACGTAGTTATTTAAATTTAAATCAACATAATGTGATTTATATAAAATAAATAAAATAAGTGTAGGTACTGTACAATAGATAGTATACAAGTATATTCTTATTATATTTAACATAATCATATTTGTTTACAAACTTATACATATTAAGGTAAATTACATTAAACATTTAAAATATTTAAAAAGTGTTATTTATATGTTATAATATTAATATTGTTACGATTTTAAATTTCAAATTAGATGTAGACATAACAAAATTTTCTCCGTTCTCTTTTAAATTAATTTCTTTGTAAAAATAAAAAATAAAATTGTGCTATATTTTTTCAATTTTTCACTGTGAAAATGACGTTTAATTATGATTTCATTTTATATAATTTTTAAAATACATCTTATAAAAAATACAAATAATCTATAAAAATTTAAATATACTCAATAATTAATATGACTATTACACGAATATTCCTATAAGTGTTAGTTCATATATATATATATAACACATTACAGTATTACTGACTAAAGTTTTATTAAAATAAGTACTTATTTAATAATCGTTTGTTACATTTGTTTTAATTGTTTAATTATTGATTTAAGTGGGTTAAGCTTATTTAACTTTATCGTTGACGTTAACTTTAACTATAATTATAAAATAGAACCGGACACCGGACAGGTGTGTTGTACAACATAACTAAGATAAGCTATAATAGTACACAGCTAGGGTACAATTCAATCATGCGAGAAATACGGTATAAACACATTTATTTCATTATGTGATGCAGGTGGATTGTTCCCAAGACAACAAAACTATATATAGGTTGTTTTTAATTGCTATTATATACATTTAGATTTTATACCTTTTGGACATCTTTTGTCCTTTCGAAATAAATGTATCTTTTCTTATAGGTATTATATTTGTTTAAATACCGTAAAACTCATTTGTTGTTCAATTAATTTTAAACGTAAATTTATACATCTTATTCGAGTAATATGAATATTATATTGAATTCGTGTTGAGCAGTATTTAGCTAAATACTTCTCATTTCGATAATTAATATATTCAATATATTATATGAAAACCAAATTTCTAAAATGTTTAATGAATTTAATGTTTGTTTTAGATAATATTTAATATCCAAGATGAATTTTAAAACACATAGAATAGTAAAAATAGTATAATAGTTATTATAATAGTAAAACTAATGTATACATTTAAAATTATTTTGTTTACATGCAACTTAATCTGTAATATTTTTTGTTAGAGATATCTCTTATTATTATTATTATTATTATTATTATTATTTATTATTCTTATCTAAAAAAAAAAAATTATTTACAATCTACTCATATACAAAATATACACATAATATATAATATTATGTAAATGTTATATTTATGAATAAGTTTTCGGTAAATGCATGAGTTGGGAAGATACCCAGTGGCATTAACCATAAACGAATATTATTAAGATAATATTATTGGTATTTGAACTTAAGACTGATTTAAATGCTACAAAGTATAATACCAAGAAATATATTTCATAGTAGAAGTTGTATTTACATTTAATTATTATACATTTAATGGCATAATAATATATAAGGTAAAATATAATGAAAATATATACGATAATATTTATATATATTTATAAATACAAGCATAAAAATAAATGACATTTGAACTACTTAGGTTCTTAAACTACATTCTAAATAAAAATAATATTTATAGTAAGTTTTCAATATATTTATAACTGAAAAAACTAAAACAACTAATATATATATATATATTTAATATTAAAATTAAATTGTATTTGAATTAATAAAAATGAATTTTCATTGTCAAAAATTGAATTTATTGATAATTGGTGAGTTGTATTATATTTTATGCAAACAAATACTGAAAAAAATAAAATAGGTACCTATGAAAAAGTTACGCGTGTGGTTAATATATGTTAAAAATCTATAATCGTTTTTATTTTATCTTTACTTGCAATGCACAGATTACTTTAAAATATAATATTAATAACATTATATTATTATTTTGCACACAAACGATATTTAATGATATTTTAGGTTTTACACTACGGTCAAAGTTAACAAAGAGAATAAAGCTTTTACTGTTGTTGTCATCTACAGTTATAAAACAAGTCCTACTTACAAGCTAATGCAATTTGCAATCGATTATCAGATACTAATAATATTTTCTGTTCCGCTTCACAGTTGTTACGACTATCACCAAATGTTAAGAAGTTTCTCATTTGTGTCCAACGACCTTCGACATTTTATCCAAGAATAGTGGAAATTGTTAAGAAAGTGATCCGTGTCTTTACGACTTCAGGAATACACACACGTTCTTTAACTTATTTTCTCTTTTTTATTTAAACTTTCATATATTATACTATAGCTTCTATCTATTATTATTAATAATATTCTATATACTATTATTATATTATTATTATTATTTGAAAACTATTATTTTCGTTAAGATCATTGAATTCAAATATTATAATATAGAGTAACTATCTATATTTTAGATTCTGAGCGGAGCGAGGAATATATTGGGTTTTTACAAAGATTTTTTTTTTTATGTATGAAGACACTTTTTTGTGTAAAAATAATGGTCCGATTACCATAAATAAGGTATGTTTTCGGCAGCAAATCGTATCTAGTTGGTACTTTATTTAGCTTATTTTTCGAATTTCTCAAAATTTTTTCCTTGAGAGAAGAAAAACTACCAAAAATTGTATTTATTTCATGATAACTAATTAGATTTTGATCTCAGGAACTTGAAAATATGTTTGAGTATTACATAGGTATTCTACATTAGAGGAAAACATTTTGAAACGATTGTTTGATTTTCTGACTAAGTATAGAGCTTTCAAAATTTTTCCAAAAATAATTAATGCAATTTAGGATTGAACGATTAAATTTTTTTATAGAATCCTACTCAAATACTACTTAATTCATTTTTAAAATATTTTTAAAAACGACAATTTTTTTTCTTCTAAAATTGAATATTTAGTAGGATTGTATATTATGATTTTTTTTTATATTTGAAGACATTATTATGAGTAGAAATAATGTTCCTGTTACCACAATTAGGGTATAGTTTCGGTTGCAAATTACGTCTTGTTGGTACATTATTTAGCTCATTTTTCAAATTTCTCAAAGTTTTTTTTTTGGAGGAAAACTACCAAAAAATTCCGGAAAAATGTCAAAATTTACGGAAATCGTAATTTTGATGAAATTTATTTTAGGTTTTTCATGATAACTAAAACAATTTTGAACGTATGTACTTTATATTTTTTTTAAGTTTTCTCATAAGGAGTTTACATACGTAGTAAACTTATGAAACGACCTATCAGTATATTATATTATATTATATATTTATATTGAGTTTCGTTTAGAATCGTTTTTTCTAATGTAATATCATTGCATTTAAATCATAATGATAATAAACCACTTATTTCTCTGAAGTCCAAAGAGACGAAAAAAGAACATCCAAAATCGACCTTCCCATTTTTCACTTGCTGTTACTCTAACATATTTGAAATATTAACAAAATTAAATTGTATTCTACTTTAAAAAAATATGTTAATATCTTGTTGAACTTTTTTTTTCATGTAATTTTATATAAAAAGTTTACACGAATATTGAACCTCTCATTTCATTAAATATGTACTCAAATACCCAACCTTTAGAAATAAATAATTACAAAGATTATTTTGCTCGTCGACCTTTAATAGTAAGTTTGACCAATGGCCAAAGTATAATCAGATAAATGTATATTATAACTTTTACGAAACTGCATCGGTTTTACTAGAAACTTATCAGAAACCGCTAAACGCATGATATGTTCTAATATACTGTTGTCTGAAAGAATCCGAAAACATTAACTACTAACTGTTAACTAAGACAACCTACTTAGATTTAATTAATATTGTGGCATAATATTAATAAATTTCAATTAATTACAGATAGTCTGGACTTGGGAAGATATCTAATGTCTATAAGCTATAGTGTTTAAATTGTTTTATAATTATAAATATTTAAAATATAAATATACCATTTTGATAAAAAAAAAAATTTTGTCTCTTCACCATTTTTAATCAATATATGTATTATATTTGCTATAACTTATAACAATAATATATTTTGTATCAACAAATTTAAATTTGAACTATAATTTTAACCAATTTAATTTTATAGTATTTTTGTTTTTAAGTTTTCTAAAAATCATTAATAAAATGAGAATTTTTTCATTGAATATTACCTTTATCTGTTATTAATATAATATATTATACCATATATTGTTTAGTTTTAGGTATTTTATATCATCCAATAGAAACATATTGTTTTTTTATTCTGCTACATATATTATTATTGAATTAGGTAAATGATATATCTAAATAAATATTTTATTATCTTTTCACAATATTCATTTCAATTAAAAATGTATACACTTTACTACTTAATTAAACTAATATAATATTTTATAAACTTCATTACATCATTACATAAAGAGTATATTAAATATATTTTTTTTTTTTTTATAGGTATATAGTTTTTTTGTTCGATCTGTACGTATTTATTTAATTGTATATGATTAAATATTTATCAGCTTATTTCAAAAATGTTATATTTAATGAATTTGTTGGCATAATTTTCAGTTAAATTATTGAAATTCTAAATATTCATAGTTTGTAAATGTATGTCTACAATATTAATGTATATTTGACAAATGTTTATTTGTAATTATTTGTAATGTTTACTCGTATATTATTACTGTATAAGAAATAAGAAATGCATTTGGTATACAAATAATTTGTGTTACTGTATCAATTTAATCTAAATAATTTTAGACCTTTTAATTATGTATAGATCTACAATTTAATAATTTAATATGTTATTAATTTTAATTTTCTAAAAAAAATTCGAATTTTATAGAATATTCAATTATATATTTAAATTGTTTTATAGAAACTATAATATAGTACTTTGTTATATAGTAAACGGTCCATTATTTACTCAATAAGTTGCGTTTTCAATTATTAGCTACTATTTTTCCTTTGAATAAAACGATAACGCAATAATAAACATTAACGATGTACATGTTGGCCTTTTTTATATCACATTAATCGAGTTGTTCATTATAAGTACGCAAATTATTAAATTGCGATTCGGTTTGTACACTAAAAGAAATTTATTATTCCATTCCAGACAACCCATTTTTTCTACATAAACAAATAATATTATTGAGTATTGATCGTCAAAAAAAAAAAAAAAAAAAATGTAACGTTTTGTAAAACATGTCACACGATAATACTATCATCATCTGCATATAATGTTTTGGATTATTATTGAATATCGTTATGAGATAAATACTAACAACATTTTCTAACGGAACACACTTCGAATTTATCATTGTGAGTTGCGATGATAATGTATATTGCATTTGTTATCAGCTCAGCATTATTATCGGAAGTATAATTTTTCGCTGTTGCCAAATACATCATTGTTTGGAGTATATTAAATTTATATTTTATTAGGTGTTTTATTACTTCATAATAATAATTATGAACTGAAATTTCCATAGAAATAACTTAATATAAATACCATAACATTGAAAAATAAAACGTAAAATATGTTACGTTATTATTATTTCAAAGTTATAGCTATTTTGTATGGTGTTTAAAAAATTAAAATAGTATTGATTTATGAATTTGTTTTTTTTTCCTTCATGCCTACTTGACTTGCGGCAACGAATTGTTATAATAACGAAATGTATATTATTTTAAATTTACTTCCAACACATTTGCGGTCAAAATATTGTGAACAATTAAAATAAATGCGTGTTAAAAATATAAAAAAATATGACACAATTATTTTCGAATTAATCCGATTGTTAAGTTCGTAATTCCACCCCTAGTTATAATACCATTTGGTGCAATGGTAACCAGTGCGGTCACAGCTACTTGATCCGTAGTATGACAAAATGTTTTAGGTTATATTTTGTTTTTAAAGACTTAAATTTGTTTTGGTCACGAATAGATGAAAATTATATTTCTACCCTTCAAAATTATTTTGGTAATATTATACGTACATATATTATAAACTTTATTTTATATTCGTTTAGGTACGTTGCAAGTTTTAGTATATTACAACTCACTGGTGATGCGTAAAATAGTAAACAATAATTTAATTTTTAGGTTCTTTGATTATATGATTTGTTTGTAATACAGATTAAATATATAACCTAATTTTAAAATATAATTTAAATATTTTTTTTAAGAAAGAGTTTAAAATTAGATTTGTTTATTACTTGCAAAAAAGATACTTATGAAATTGACTGGGATTTAAAAAAAAATAGTCAAGAAATCAGTAGAGATATAGAATATATAGAGACATATATTTCTACTGTCTTTCACCCTAAAACATTGAAGGTCCAAAACCACATAAGTACTGGAAGATAATTTTGAATTCAATAAAATAAAATAAATTGATATTATATTATTATTTCAATTTTGAGTTTAAGTATATTTTAAAATATTAAAATAAATGAGACTAGTTATACATGTAAAATAATAAAAATTTGTAAAATTATATTAGAGTGGACATACACAGCAGAATAATATAAATATTTCCCACTTTGGTGTATTTATCACAAAATAATGCTCATACGTTAGAAGTACATTGTTAGTTACACTAATGTATACACTATAATTATATATAGTCATCATAAATTAAATACTTAATAATATATATTATGTAATAATAATCATATGTTTAAACAGTGAACAATACCATACAATTAATATTATTTTTATAACAAGATGTTTTTAATCATAATGCAGGTTGTTTTTTTTTAATGCAATACTTTAAACAGTATTCACAGTAGCCATTTAATATGATTACATTAAATATAACTAATGTAACGTCCACTAATAGTCCACTTATATTAAAATAATATCATACATATTATTGTGTTATTAAATGATTATACGAAGACATGATTCGTTATCTTAATAATTACTCTTACTACACCTTCCTTAGATAAAATTAATCAAATAGTTAATTAAATTTGAATTTAATTATTCATACCTGAGTAGAAACCAATCAATAATGTATTATTTAAATAAAATCATTTTTGGATTTATGTTTGAATATGAATTATATTGATTTACACCTAATAATTTAATGAATAAGTTAATACTGAAAATTATATAATAATTATATTATTAAAAATTTATTCATGTTAATAAAATATCAATTTCATATTTTTGATCCAATAAAATTTTATTTAAATAATTAAAAAAAATCTCTATTCTTATACAATTTAATTGTAATTTAATAATACTCTTAAATTCGCAGTACTTGATGAACTTACTATCAAGTGTATTGCGATTTCACTGAAACATAATATTAAATAGCTATATTTCCTTGGTATAAATAGTTTTTTTTTTTAAATATTTAATTGTTATTTATTATATAGAATAGTTTTATTATGTATCATTTTCATGAATATTATACAGAGTTATCAGAAAATTGTGTTAAATAATAAACACAATAAACGTATGTCGTCCTCGCCATTTTTTTGTAATACGAATTTCTGATCACACCATATATGAAAGTATATATGTGTATATTTATAAGTGGCTTATATTCAATTAAAAATTAATTATTTTATAAACTGAAATAATATTAAATTATAAACCTATATAAAATAAATTAAGTTTACAATATAGAGAGAGAATTGGTCGAAGAAGATAGGAATCGAATACTTTGGAACTTGGCACAAAGCAAAAAACTCGTAACTCATAAAAATTGTTGTCGTCGATAATAAACTGAGAAAACGCTTTAGCGCTTGAATTTTGGCGAACCGGAAATCTTAGAGAAACATCCATCAAAAATATTTGACGTTAGATAAACACTTAAACTTTATATTCGGATAAAATTGTATGCATAATATTTAAAAACTATTTGATTTAGTTTTAATCGCTTTTCACCAATCGTCTATCACAATAATTATTTTAATTAAAATATCTACATGAATTCGTACTTAATAATATGTAAAGAATAAATAATATAAATAATGAAATATGATTAATTTTTCGCATATTTTGTTAATTTTATTTTATTTTTTTCGTACTATTCGCAAATGTATAGTGTATAAAAAAAATGAATTTTAATAATAGTGCATTATTTTGCAACGTGGTAATTTGATAAGAATGTTAGGTTAATATTGCATGGTTAGGTTAATTAATATAATTATTGAGTTTTCAAACACTTCATTCAGAGTTTCAAGTTTTAAACTTTGTATAGTGTAATGAGTGGTAGGCATATTCAAGACTACAGTAATGAATAAATAAGTATCTATAAGAATTTGTTAAAAATATAATCTTCTTTAGCTTTAAATATATTAATAATATATATAAAAAAAATAATAATAAAAAAAAACATTACTTAATCTCAATTATTATTTATCATAATTATGTTTACTAACAAAATATTATTTTTTAATCATCGGATAAAAAATTCTGTAATATAATATGCACAAACGTCTATTCAAAATATTATATATCTAATTAAAACAAAATAGTATATTAAATAATCCATTTAGTCCTTGGACACATATAATTAATATTTTTTACGTAAATTAAAGTTAATTCTAAATTTAATCTCAGAAACAACGTACATAATGTTATGTTGCCATTATGTTGATTTCATAGTGTATGTGGACGTATCTTCGTATTTCAAAATAATTAATATGAATTTAAAATAACAAAAACGTATAATTTTTAGACTTTATCCATGCTGAAAATTAATGTTATTTAATAATATATTTGGATAACTGTGACAGATTTATTGTTCAATCCTATTTTCTATATAATATTTTATGAATACACGTCGTTAGTCATATGTCAACGTTACGGTAGACGAAATACGCACATATTACGTCAGAATATTTTTATGTAACTATAAAAAATACATTTATTTATTGGGCAAATTAAATGTTTGAAAAAATAAATTACTATTAAATCAGAAAATTAAACATATTTGACTTAACCTTTAATTTATTAAAATCATTTGAAATAAAATTTTAAAAAAACTTTTTCTTGATTTTACTCATTATGTCAGGCTTAGTATAAATACAACACCGTATTTGGATTTATGGTAAACCAAAATGTACGTTATAAAAACATGTATATGTAATACTGTAATACCTATATAGTATTTTTTTTACATTAATTTTATTGATCATATTAATACGTTGTTTATAAAACACATTTTGTACTTGAGGTAAATATTATATTATTTTATGTTAATACATGCATATTTAAACCTTAAGTGTTAACATTTATAAATTATGTCTTTTACTTACTACAAGAATTTAACTAGGATAATATTTGTTTACATAAGCATATATAGTTTACGACACATTATAATTATACTTTTTACTATGAATATCAATTAAAATTAATCATCTTATATGTATAATTAATAAAGCCAAAATAGTATTTTATTGAAAAATCTATGATCTTTTTTACAAAGTCTACTTTCAAAAATGGAACTATTAATAATTATAATTTATAATTCATTGTGTTAATTTTAGTACCTATACTGATAACTGATTCTTTGATAATCTCACATAATTTATTAAGTTTGTAATTTTCTATGTATTTGTTTCAAATTTTATTTAGAAAAATAGGTACAATAATAAAATACCATCGATTATATATAGAACAATTTATTCTATAATCAATGATAATACTTATATATGCAATGTAAAATAATGTCAATCACATAAATGGTACGTAGATACTTCGAAATTTCTATTACAAAAACGATTAGTTCTTTAGGAAATATCACTTCAATTACAAAATCTAATTTATTCAGATGTAAGATAATTAAAATAACACCTATATGTATTTTTTTTAATTAGCCAATTTTTTTAATAACGAATTATTTATTTAATTATTAATAAATTGAAAAATTGTGTAAAACAACGAGACATGTTCATTTTATAAATATGTTCAGAGGGAACGAAAACCAGTTGTTTTAAATATATACTTAAATAGTTTTAAATTAACAAAAATTTATTTATTTGACATTTATATGTTAATAATTGAAACTACCAGCAAAATGATAAAAATAAAAATTATTCTACCCTTAAATCCAAAAAATAAAACTTGGAGATATCTAGTTGTTGTTCCGTAAAATTGTATTTGTATCGTTTTAACTGAAATTACAAAGATACTTTATTTCTGGCCGGGCTGTTACCCTCGGAGAATGCGACTTTTTTATTTTATCATATTATTTTATTGATTGAACATAATAATATAATGTTGAACATTTTTTTTCTATAAACAATTTAAATAACAATTTAAAGAAAATCGGTATATTATTGTAAATACGAATATAGTTACAGAAAATATAACTAATAGGACCATTAAATTTTATAATATTTTTATGACAAATATTTTTATTTTTGATTGTAAACAAATTTCCAAAATAATATTTAATATAAATAGTTTATTTAACAAAAATAACAAAATATATCAATTTTCAATGAAAATTATTTTATAATGCAAAATCAATAATAATTTTTTATGATATTTGTATAACAATTAATACATACGTTTGTAGAATAAATAGTTAATACATATATTTATATGCACAAACTTTACTTAAATACCCAATTATTCACGTGATTGAAACTCGTCAATACATTCCAAAATTCAAATTATCGCTTAATTTTCAATGAAATCTAACATGAAGCAATAATTATGTTTCTGATAACAATGTTTTTTTTTATTTTTTAAATTTTTCTAAAAACAATAATATAATAATAATAATAAATTAATTTTGTGTTTTTTTAAAAATAAAATTATATTATGTATTCTTAAAATAAAATATAGGTAAATTTATGTGTTATACTAAATACTTAAACAACGTTAAAAAAATAACTTCTTTTTATATTTAATTTTAAAGGTTTTTCCAAGTTATGAAGTATTCGAACATACTACTTCATAGTTTTATTGACCAACTAAAGTAATTTTTTTTTACTTAAATAAAGTATTAACATTTTATTAAAACAAGTATTCTAAACTTATTAAGACAAAAATGTATTTGTATAAAGCAATTAAATAAGCAATTGAATAATATTTTATTATATTATGTTAAACATCAAGATACCATTTTTTAAGACGTAATTGGCTAATTTATTAAATTTTGTGTAAATAGTTAATAATATAACAGTAGCTACTTTAATAGATCATTTGGAATTAAATAATTTACCTACATTTATAACTTTTTAATTAGGTTAAAAAGTATTGATGTTAATTAAACTAATGTTTTTATTTTGATCTAAAGGTTTAAATTTGTAAATAATTTGTCTTGCATAAATATTTTGCAGTTAACTTTAGATGTCATATAAACAAGTTATTAAATATAACAAGCTTAGGTTAGGTTAGGTTAATAAGTTATATTTGAATATTTCTAATTTAATTACACAATGTTATATTAACTGAAATAAACATTACGATATAATTAATAAGTGATATTTTCAACAATATTTTAAGTATACAAAATATTTTAATCATTATTTTTAATTAAATAGTAATTTAATACCTACTATTTTAATTACAGTCTAATATATTCACACAGATAATTTCTTTGATCGAATTTCTATTATTATTATTGTATAATTTGTTTTCACCATACTTGAATATAAAAATGTAAATTATTTTACTTAAATAGATAACAAAGACTATGAATGTATGAAACCAAGAACTTAAATATATTTTATGAAATTAATAATTATATTTTAAATTATATTGCTTGATAAATTTAAAATATAAAATTAAAGATTATTACAGAGTTTAAAAGTTTTAAAATCGTAATTTTAATTTATTAAATATTAATTATTTCCTATTTTGTTTAATTTACTAATATAAAATAATACATACCTAATTTTTATATCTGTTTTATATTAAAAATAACTTTAATTAAACTGTTAAATTTAATTTTGAAAAAATGTTACTATTCTAATATTGGTCTAAATAATAAAATATGTCTCCAGAAGCGTATTATTAGCGAATACGTATTATGCGGTTTTTTAAAATTATAACCTAAGATATAATTTTCTAAATATGATATGATTTTTTTTTTTCATACAATTAAATCAGTAAATTTAATATTAAATTATATTCTTTAGATGTCATTGTATATGCTATTTGCATGTCAAGTGCATTAGCTATGGTATTTGCAATTCATACACTCGTACCATACAGTATATTATGATATCTACATAACACAATTTAGCATATTATTATGAAATTCAAGAATAGAGTGTTATAAATGGAAAAAGGTCCTCTTTAACGGCGGAATTCGATGGGGTCCTTGAGTCGGGGATTGAAAAATATTTGACATTTATGTTTGCCTTAAAAAGTGTATATGATCTTAAGATTATTCGCTTTTCGCGTTTTTATTGTGTCTATATAACGACAATTGCAAATACGCCGGAAGACGATTGGATAAAAACAATTATCCTCGTACCGTTTTACGACATCGTCTCGCGGTTGATAACATTTTCCCACGATAGTCGGTAAAATGTAGATTGTAGTGCAATACATTTATATATTATTGTTATGTCACAATACGAGCATAGCCCGCGGAGATACATAAGAGCTTGGAACTTATCCCAAAATCGCACACTGTTGTGTAACAAAACAAAAACCGAAAACATGAAATTATTTACACCGGAAGACCCTGAACCTATTGTTACCTGTTGAGGTGCTATTAAAAGATTAAAAAAAAAAAAAAAAAAAAACGGTTCGATCTACACATAAATCTTTAAAATACTCAAAGTATACGTTAAACAACAGTACATAATATTATCACTCGGTCGTCTGAAATATCTTTAAAGAGCCCACTGTTTCCACCGCGTGTCTGCATAAAGTATATATTTTGATAAAATCAAAACTTTCACGGTTCCCGCAGGGATGGCATACTTAATGTTTTTGTTTTATTCCAAAATATAATACGTCATGCAACGTATAAGCTCTACTGCATGTTATGTATGGTTTGTTCGTGAGTTTTTAATTATATTATCGTACTCGCTGGGGCGTGCTTAGGAGAGAAAAAATAAAAGTTTTCGATAGGGTTTTATATAATATAAACATATTTGATATGTTTAATTATATTTCAACGTAATATTCTAATAAAATTTACGTTATAGTGTACGAAAACGGAGAAAAATGTATTTTTCTCCCGAGTCTGTCGATATGGATTTTGTAAAAAGGGACGCACATTGACCACTGAAAACTCAGGCACGCCCCCGTTACGCATATAAGTTATTAGATTGTTATGTTTTTTTTTTTTTTTTTTTCTGCAGAAATACGCCGAAAACAGAAGAAGAAACAAAAACTTACGGATGAGTAACAAGTAAACGAGGAATATTGCTGCGTACGGTGACCGGAACGTGGCCATCGGACGTGTCGGCGATCGGTTCGGTTTATACGGAATAGAAAGACAAAAACGAACGACCGCAGAAAAAAATGAAATGATTATTATTATCCGGACGCGAAAACGATCACACGAGCATCGATTGAATATCGTAAATGTTATTATTAGACGCCGACGGTGTAAACCGTGTACCGGTCGGGTTTAAGCGATTATTTTCGTAAATCTTAAACGCTTTGTGTAATTGTCGTCGTTTCAGAAATGTGCGTTTTTCGCGGACCGTCGCGGGAGAACACCACCACCGGCGGGGCGAGACATTTTCGTCCGACTGGTGCGCGCCCCGAACGTTAACGCCGCCGCCGCCGCCGACGAACGATGAAACGCGCCGAACGTCTGTCAGCCGACACTCCGACAGCGATCGCGTCCCTTCGGCCCAGCCGGAAGGCGACCGCGGGACCACCTTTCGACGTCGGGATCAAAAAAAAAAAAAAACAAAACAAAACAAAAAAATTACGTCCATTAATAGGCGTCAGAAGAACAATCGGAACTCGAAGAGCACAGACGCGGAGAATATAAACACAAAACGCGCCATATATATTGCGGCACTTTTAGACGAACGTGACCGCCGCGTGACTTGTTGGTAGTAAAAACTTTTGTGCGAGTATAAAATTGTTATTAGACCGACGATGACGACGACGTGTGGAGTGTTCGAGACAACAGTTTGCGCGACAGTCGATAAGTCATGAGGAAAAACAAATTGTTTTTTTTTTTTTTTTACGCGATCGGATACAATGGTAATATGTGTGTATATAGTATATACGAGTATCGTGGTTGTATAGAATTTCGGATTTTTTTTTTTTTTTTTTTTTACGATAAACCGTATAAAGTATTGAACAAACATAAACTTGGTACCACTGTTCGTTTTAGAGGGATTTTTGTTTTTGTTTTTTATCAACTTATCGAGATTTACGTCCGCAATATTATATTGAATTTTAATTTCACAATTATTTTTTCCGGCCAAACACATAAAATATAGTACCGGTACATCATCATCTGTATACCATCTACAATTACGAGTTAAGAGCCCAACATTTGAACATCTCCGAAATATAACTCGAAAACAAAACAAAAGTATTTTATGCTTTATGTCCCCACGATTAAAAACGTAATTTTATAAATACACTCGTAAATGGGAGAAAAAAAATTGTATTTATAAAATATATTCTATATAAAATGCATTGTCTGTGCAGCAGATTATATAATATATAATATACATAAGAGGTAATATCTAATACCTAACCTAACTTAATACGTATTAGGCAACTCTATTGTGCGGGTTTAACACTTATATTGACTAAAAACATCAAATAAAGATATACATTTTTTTTTCTTCAAAATATTGCTATTTTAAACTTCTCGTATCACTACGAATAATAATAACCTGGATATAGTATAAAAAAAAAAATGGCCCAAAATTATTTGAGGCAACACCTGAAATTCAATTCTACGTACGTCTATACTATGCCATATAATATATATTATATATATATATATATAATTTATGTAATTTTTTTGCGAAATTATTATTTAAACACAATTATATACAATTATTATGTATTATAAAATTTCGTCTTGTCACACTCGTTCCATCTAATCAATACGTTTCTCACTCTAAACGCAGTCCATTTAATTAAGTCTTGGGTCTTAATATTAATATTTGCGATTTCACCGACAAGATGAAACCTTCACCAAGGTACAATATTATTTATTTATTAATATGCATAGATATTTACGAATTCTTTCAAAAACGAATTATACTTAATTATACTTTTACGTTAAATACTAATGTTGAAATTTTTTGAACGGTTCTTTTTTTCTTCCTTCCTAACATACTTTCTCGTGATTAATTTTTTACTAAATTTTTCTTCTGCTTTGAGTAAGTATGTAATTTCCAATGCTTTTAATATTCTCACATTTTTGTCTTTCATTTATTAAACCAATTCTTCGCCACATTTAGCAATCTTAGGGTTTGTTATTAAATGTATACGTGTTCCTAACCATTCTGGTAGACACATTGTAACCGACTCTCTTGCCAATATCTTTTCAACACTAATTCTTATTTCGTCCTAAAAATTCCTTCTAATCTCTTCACCATAAACTATATATAATAATTATTGGCAATCATTTTGGACAAACATTCCTTCTCGTTTCACTTATTGTTATTGGAAAATAGTATCACAGACAATTTATTTGTTCTTGGTTTATGGGTTTGAATCTAAACCATCATAGTCTTTTCTTATCTCGATACGCGCAATTCACTTCTATAGCCTTTCATCATCGAAGATCAAGTGTAAATCGAGTGTAGATATTCTCTATATTCTTCTGGATTGCTCTAGAGCTAGGTTAATTATAACTACACACGGAACGAAAGTTTTTTATAATCTCTCATAATCTATTATAAGACAATAATTATTATAATGTTACTCTATCTAATCGTGTTTAAAAACAAATTAAATTACACATTTATGTATGTGGTTGAAAAAATAATGTAAATTTATAACATGAATAGGTATTTGTACTTTATATTTTATGCATAATTGTTGAAACTTTGTTGTTGTCACAATTTAACTGTTATATAGTAGTTTCAACAGATTATAAGCTATCAACTTTAATAATATGCAACAGTGAAAATATTTAATTACCTACTACATCAAACTTTCATCGTATATAACTTTGATCCGTGTCAACGTAATACAGTCTAATTTTTATGGAAATCAAATAATCTGTTTAGGATATTTTCGCATGTAATATTTTTAAAACCACTACGATAAAAACCCAAGTAATTATATTATAACGCATTATATATTTTGTAACAAAATTATAATATACTTTAAAAATATAAAAATAATGTACAATATTATTGTTAAAATATGTCTTCTCTGATACACCCCAGATATCCAGATGGTATCACTCTACCATAAGAAAATGCCTATGGTTCACTTTATTTGAACGAATAAAAATAAGAAGGAAATTATTAACGTTTTCACAGAGTACTGAGGTTGAGAAAAGTAAAAAAAGGACCGTCTAAAAAAGGAAATGTGTCATATAATCCTTTGTTTATCAATATTTTTAACTATTCTGATCTTCACCAAAATAATATAAACATGTATCATTTATTAAAATGATTTAGTGATTTGCATTGTTTTAAACATATGCATGGTTATCTTAAAACTATAAAAAAATTAAAAATAAAACTTGTCACCCGGTTTTTTTATAAATTGTATTGAGTAATATATTTTATAGATGTAACTTTTGAAACGGTCGATTGGATGGTTAATTTATTCTTTTCCTTGGGTGGACGTTTTTAACAACCGTAACTTCAATTAATTTCGAGAACAAAATATAACATTGACTTTCGACTTCTACAATTGTATGTAGGTACTATTATGCCTACTATTTTTATATGATTCTTATACTATCATATAATGCGAATATAATTTCGTTTCTATCTCCTGTGTCTGTATACAGTTTTGTAAAATATCTTAATTTATTTTTTTACGTCGTATCTTCTGGTTCTTTTCTTATTTGAGTATTAGGAAATGCCTATTCATTTATATTCTTTATTATTAAAAGCATATATTCATAACACACATTTTTTAACTCAAAACTTTAAACCTTAAAATATACTGCTAATAATATCATTGAAAAATTATTTATCAAGTTATGTTTAAGGTGCCTAGGTACGCAATATTTTACGTATGTAAATACATCATTAATCCAACAAACATAATATTTAATATTATAAAATATTTTAGCTTATTAGTACGTTTTTATAACATTATATACTTACACAAAACTAGATAATACTTTAATATTCATAATATTTGCATATCAAATTAATTAATATTATAAATTTATGAAATATGAATTACGAAAAATGCATATATAATAATAATAATAATAATAATGATAATAATAAGACATAGTTTTATACAAATTAATTAAAATTACACTTTTTCGGTTAAATTTAATATTATAATTAATGAACAATATGTGCCCTTCGCAGTGTCTACATGAAAAGAACAAAAAAAAAAAAAAACGTTTTCCCTTGCGACTGGACAGTTTCTGTCACGAACATTCTACATTATAAAATTATTTTAAAAGCGAAATAGTTAATGATATTTAATATAATAGCTTTTTATTTATAATAGTTGGTTATTATTATAATTACAATAATTTTATATTTGTTTTTAATTCTATAAAATATGAAAATAAAAACATCATTCAACTAAAAAACGTACAAGTTTTTATTTAAATTTATATATAATAAGTAATTTATATGTATGTCTAACGTTATAATATAAGTATAAGAAAAATACATGATTTATATTCATAAACTATTTAGCCTATCTAATTATAATTATTTAGTTAAAACTATGTTTTCCATTTATAGAAAATATTGGCTTCCATTTTATTTTATACACGTTCACTGTTCACGGAATAATAATATGTGATCTCATACCTGGATACTGCGAAAATGAAATACTCGTGTCTGATATCAGAAACCATTCGTTCGTAAAAATAAATATCTGCTCAGACAAGGCACGTTAGAAAATCACGAACATAATATTTTCCGAGTACGTGACAAAAAGTATTAACACAATGTCCGCACTAAACATAAAGACTTCAAATAAAATATTCGAATCGATGAAATTGCATTTTTGTAATTCATAATCATGCATTTAAGTTATAACAAGTATCGGGAATGAAAACTAGGGCATGAAAATAATATCATTTCATTGATGCAAAAATATGAACGAACGAAAATAATATAATTACGATTTTTCTTTTTTTTGTGATCGAATTGGACACGAAAAACGTAATAATAATTACAGTAGGTATATGATACACATATAACTTAACGTAAAAGGACAAAGTATTAAACCTGGGATATATGTATGTACCATTTAGATAAAGTCAAGTGCCCGTATATTAAATTGGAAAGTGATATCTTATTATTATTTCAGAAATATGATTCCAAGCAGAAGTGAATGTTTTAAAAGTCTAAACTGCTACATCAAATAGTAGAAGAAATTCGATGCGGTTGTAGATGATTTTATACAATATAGCTATTGTCTATTAGCCACCTTTAAAGTGTAAACAAATTTAAACGAGAAATTTTCTTCTTATTTTTAAAAACATCATTCATTTTTGTGTTTTATCGATACTAAACTTTAAAATAATAAATAATTATTTTGACTTTATGAGAGTATATCAAATATGAGTTAATATCATTGTATGATTATAATATAAAAGTTATTTGTTATTACAGGTTTCATAATAAATTGGTCGAATTTAAATTGTTTTCCCTATCTACATATATATGGAGTGAAAATAATTATTTTTCAACTTTTGAATATTCTACAATTTAAATTTGAGTAAACTGCGTGATATTTAAATGACTATCTATACGTTTTAAAATGTCTCCTAATTAACCTTGTTAAATAATTATTTTAAAGAGAAAATCAGCCGGGTAGGCGATTTTGAGTGTTCTTCTTTCATCCCTTCGCACTTCGGTTGGCGGAGAAATTAGTGATGAAAGGTTTTTGTGATATATTCAAATTAAGATTTTAATGCAATAATATTGCTATCGCAATATTCTAAATGTTTTCTCATTGTATGTAGAATAGCAATATCAATATTAAAAAAAAAAAAAAATTCAAGTCCCTACATTCATAATTGCATTAGTTATCATAAAATATTTAAAATCAAGTTCATCAATACTGTAATTTGAGTGAATATTGTAATTTTTCAAATATGTTTCGTAGTTTTTCTTATACCTACCAAAGAAAAACTTTTGAGAAATTCGAAAAATTAGCTAAATAATGTACCTACTAGATAAAATTTTCTACCGAAAGCATAGCCTACTTTTGGTAATCGGACCATTAATTTTAGTTGAAAAAGTGTCTTCATACAGAAAAATAAAGCACATCATTGTAAAACTAATACATTCTTCATATTACTATATTTTCATTATTCTTGGAACAAAATACTTATAATACAATTAAAAAAAGAGTAAATATTTAAACTATTAAATTAGTTAATAAAAATAACATTTTTTTTTTTCTGTAATTGTACAATCATATTTGTGATGAATGATTAAACATAGTTTAATCAAACAAATTGTAATATATTAATCTATTAATATGATCATAAATAATCGAATCATTAATAAAAACTTACTTTCTAAGAAAATGGTATAATTAGCACGAGAAAAGTTATAAAAGTAAGCAAGTGTAAATGGTTATAATAATTATAGTAGGTAACAATCAAATTTGGGAATAAAATCATAACCATTAACATATTACATAATTAGACATGTTATTGATTATGTTATTAGCAATGAATAAAATTCGATTTCGACTTCACATCCAAAATTATTATGGAAAAATATATTGTTATTAATTAAATACGAGAGGATAATATCGAATTGAATAAAAATAATTTTTGAATAAGAAAAAAAATGGCTGACAATATTGTTATTTACTGATAAATATAAGTCGGTATACAAGTATACAACAGAATTTTACAAAGACCTTCTCGTTGTATGACATATAATAACGTATAAATATGATTTTTATCGTGACAAGTCAAAGTGTTTGAAAAGCATTTTTGACATATTGTCCGGTGTTATGCACGAAGGGTTTTTGGGGAAAAAAATGACCGGATGACTTTGGTCTCCCTTTCTTTCACGTGCTCTCAGCACAAAAATCATCAATATTTCACGTTCGATGCATAAAGGAAAAATCTACCCTTTTATGTATGTATTTTGTTACCAGTGAAAATATCTATAATAGGCATAGGCAGGAAAATAATTCTTCTCGTTTATCACGGTTAACCGTTTTTCAAGATGACTGGCTAGTGCTCGATCGCGTAGTAGAAGAATCAGATAAATTAATGTGATTTCATAGGAGAAATGGTTCTTTCAACAGATGAAAAGGTAAACAAGTACAATTGTACATTTTTTTTTTTCTGAATTAGTGGAAAGAATAAAGAAATATAACTTTTTGAACCGTTACGATTATACGTTGATCTAAAGTAAACGAAATTATAACGGCAGAAAAATATTTTTTTATCATGACAATAAAATAGTATCAATACAAGTTCAATAGAAACTATTTAATATAAAAAATCTGACTGAAGTTTGCGTATATCGAATCCATTAACTAAAATATGATATTATAACGAATATAATATGTAATAAAAAATAATTTAAGTACCTATATTATTTTTCACAATAGTATAACCATGAAATCAATGATTTTACGACAAAAATATACTTGAAAAAAAGTGTTTGCAAAATTGCAACTATACAATTAAAAACATTATTTGTTTAAGTTTTATTGATGATATATAAATAATTAATTGTTTCGCGATACACTTAATTTTGGATTAAGCATTTTGCACAATGTATATATATCAATTATGGTACCTACCATATATCATATACCTACTATGAAAGTATGAACCATGAAAATAATGATACATCAAATAAACAAACTGTATTTTGATGTTTAATTAACATCTGTGTGTACAAAAGCATAATTATGAGAATTGTAACTCGTGTACATACATATGGTCGGACGTAATAACAAGATGTATATTATACACGTATTCAATAATAATAGGTAGTTAAAATAACAGATACGCGGAACAAAATAATATGACAAACGCAAACATAATGAAAATAGACACTTTACGCGCAAAAAGAACTTACAAATACAGACGTTCATAATTATAATAATAATAATATTATTAAATTTACCACTCGAAACGTTTGCCAAACAAACACTCAACTTTCGAGCGGGAAAATATAATGTTTTGAATACGAATCATTGGTGTACGACTGACTGGGTGACCTTAGTCGAAAAAACACCATAAAAGCATCACCCTCGACTGTTTTCAACTTATGTACGACCTACCTACCGAATTGTGAATAAAAAAAAATGTCAGTTTATGATTTTCTTTATAATTACAATAATAATACAATAGTTATAACTTTATAATATTGTATTATTGTGATCTCTACTTCACTTCAATAAGGTATTATTATAATTATTATTATATAATAATCATTAACGACAACTATTGTCATTTCATAATTTGTTATTACAATATAACTATATATACTTCATAAATTATTATTAACAAATATACGCATATGAGATAACTGTACGTATTTATCTTGCTATCAATAATCGAATTTCAGTACATAAACCCTTATTCGTTCTACCTATCGTTTATAGGAAACAAAAACTTACCAAAGCAAGACGAGAGGTATATCATTCTCTTATTCACTTTCTCCTCCACTCACGCTTTATATGTGTGTGTGTGTGTGTGTGTGTGTGTGTGTGTGTACAATGTACATATTTATGTAAAATGAAACTCAGTATTTTACCCTTTACTCGAAGTTTATTTATTTCAAACTTACCCCTTTTCCAAAAAACGAAAGGAAGTGTGCACACGTATACTGCTGTAGAGGAAAAAGGACCCTGCAAAACGCTAAATCAACTATAATTCAACCTTATCACCAATGCCACTGTTTACATGATCTTTAGATCAACGATAACTCCAATAAACAACGCCATTACAAAAGGATATATACCTTTGAATCATTTCAAAAAGGGTTGTAACAATCGCTACAGGGGTTATGTTTAAACTGTTAGCCTTTGTATAACGGGCGTAATAAAAATATTAAATTTAATTATTTAGGTACTGTTTGTAAAATCTGATGATTTCGGTTAGTAGGTTGAACATTTTTTTTAATTTTCATAACTTTTTATGAATAAAAAAATATAAGCTATCGTTAGACATCTGAGAAGCAAAATTTTTTTATTTTTTTATCCAACTCCTACGGGTTAATAAGTGAGTTGTATATTCTCTCAATGTAAAATGATATAATAAAATTTTAAAATATATTATTGATCAAAATTTTGTTTATAGTTTGAATAACTTCAAAATAGAATTCAATAATTTCTATTTATATAAATTATGACAATAAATGAGATTATTAATATTTAATACTCGTAGATCAATAGTACAGCTAAAAAATTACTTTTAAAATTTTTTGAGAATGATTCAAATTATTATTTATACGAATATTATATCTAGAAGTTATTAGTTATGAAATATTGCATTTTAAATATGTACCAATTAAATTAAATCTTCAAATGTTGAAAGATCCTCAGAAATGTACAACAATTTACTGACTGTTAATCATATATATTATTTTAATTAGAAAGTACAAGCATTCATACACATTTTTCAGGGAAAAAACTCCATCTCTAAGATATATAACATTATGTTATTCATTAATTTATAACTTTTTTTTATTAATTCAAAATGAGCAAAAGAAAGAAAAGGCATTCACTAATATTTAGTTATGAATTTTATTTCATTATATTTTGTACATTTATACAAATATTGTCTTCAGAAAAAACATATTTATTTTATACATAATTTTAGGTTAATATAAATATAAATACTAATTTATTTTAATTGAGTGCATATTTAAGTTTCTAAAAGCATATTTTATACATTTACAAGTAAAATTAACAATAAAATTAACGATTGCCTGGTTATTATTATATTTTTCGTACATTGTACCGATGTTACATGGTAATTCTGAATTAAATTTTATACAATTATTTATTATTAATAAATATATTTAATTTTTTTAAATGTATTAACTTTAAAATCCAATATACCCTTATCCTTAAGTAGATACATTATTATTAAGTAGATAACCTTATCATAAGCTAATTAATCCTTGGAACTTCAAATAGTTTTAAGTAATCCGTTTGCAATTTGAAATACAGTTATAGAAAATACTTTTTTCGAATATGCATGGTTATAAAATATGTTAAATTGCCATAATTTATATACTGGCCCGTATTAGAAGAAGTTCAATTTATATAATGTAACTGTAAAGCGTAATGTAAGGGCGTGATGGATGTATTAAATACTTATCTCTCATGAAAATGGTTTTACGACCCCTATCATATGCACTGTTATCAAAATTAATACACACGTTAATTTAATAACGTTTAATTTAAGGTTAGGGCTGAATATCAAAATAAACAGAATTGATAAACCCAACGAAAAACATAGCTAATTTTATTATTATTAAAACAAATATTCGCAAAGTGCAAAGTTCTATATACGATTAAATGATTAATAAATAATGTTTATTGACAAATTTAAATGTGTCATCACTGAGAATATTTGTTTTTGACAAAATTATTTTTGTTTTTTACTTAATAACATTTTTTTAACATTAATTTTTATTTTTTTAGTCAATTGTATTTTTTTTTATTGTCACATTATAATAATATCGATATACATTAGAAGGTACTACCTTTTTCGCTGGATGTTTCGATATTATGCAAAAATATTCACGCTGAAACTAACGGATGAAATGTTAAAACTATTTGATGTTTGCCGAATTAATGGATAGCGCGCATTAGTTTTGTTCTGCTATATTGAGTAACTATACGCATCATTTTATAATCCTTTTTTATTAACTTAAGAGTAATGATTGAGATCTATGATATACGTTTTCAATGAAATAATATTATTAAATTTAATATTACTCAATGATAAAAATTAAAAACATATTATTTTATATAAAAAATATTTTAATATATTTACCGAAGGTTTAAACTCTTATTTATTTTTACTCGTTATATTTATAATATATATTTTAAAACACAAAAATAAAATAATTTAATAGTTCTTAAATGATTAATTAATTTAATATAATAATATTTTATAAACTATTATTGAACTTATTATAATATTATTTACGATCGGCAATGATATTTGGTTTTGTAGTTTTGAGTGAGTTTTTAAATGTATTTTTAATGTATAAACATTTTAAAAGATTTCCATCAGGACAATTTAGTATTTTAGTACTTATCTTTTTTAAATAATATGAGATGTAAAATAAAATATCTATAGAATAACAAACATATTATACAAAAATAAATCATAATAGTTATTATGATATTATAAGATATTTAGATGTAAAATAAATATTATATATTAAGAAATTTGAAACGTCCACAAATAATAGAACCATTATGCAAACAAGAAACGCCTTGTCGATTAGCAAACTGTATTGGCACTACTCCAACATTTGTTTTTACTCAAATTGAATTCTCCACTTTCCTTTTTGCACGCAATTAAAGTATTTAACACTTTAACTGAATAGCTCATCGGATAGGAAACGCTCCTAAATTATAATATTATTTTTACACGTGTTATAAAAGTTTTCTATAATAATATAATTTATTACTTCATTATACGTAAATTGAAAGTTTACCACACTATAAGTGATGTATACATAAACTTTTTATCGTACAATTTTTAATGTAGGTATATTAAATATTAAAATGTATTTTAACAACGTCTAATGTATAACTATTTTATTTTTATGTCAATAACAGGACAGTACTTACATTCATACATTCTAGCTACTCTGTTTTGCCTCATAATTTAATTAAGTTTTTTACCTCTACAACGTTCAGAAACATAAGGGAAAAAGTGTTTTAAAGTATCATTTTTAAATAATATACTTAAATATTACTTGCGTATAAAATATTCAAATGCAAATGATTAGTCATTCATTTCTATACATCCAATATATTGACATTAAAACGGATATTGAAAATTTTTAATATCTATATTATATACATTATTATATAATATAATTAATTAATATCTAAAGAATGAAGAATTCGCATTTCCTATTTTAAAACTTACTAATTAGATAGGCGTATATGTTTTTAAATTTTTATCTATTTTATTAATCATTGATTTGTCATATGCACACGAATTTTAAATTGATATGACAGTATAAGTGGTGATAATGACTTCTTAAAAACCGATAATTGAGTAATAACGAATAATTTTCGTATGTCAAGTGTGTCGAACACATTTGTATAAAATCTCTTAAACTGCACGTTGTCTGAATGGAAACTCAATTCTATACACTTGCGTGGTGGCCAAAGTCGTGTAATCTGTACAGGATAAATGTCACGCAAATTCAGTTTGAAAGAGACCCAGGAGGAAGGTAATAATACAATGCACTGGGGTGTGTTGGGATCCGGGCCAAGATCCAGATTCTCGATTGCCGGCTGAGTTATTATTATTTTGCGACGGGATTGTAAAGGATGCAAGCAGGCGGTGTATTCGCTGACGTCGGTATGGAAAAGAAAAACTTGTATTTTTGGCACGGTTTTTCGACTTAATCCCGAAGAAAAACAATGCATACCCGTCGACCCAGTTGTACCCGTTAACAAGATGTATATTTTAAACTAGCCCGTTACGTGCATGCGTGATTCGTACGTACACCAATAAACGGATAGAATACAAAACAAAACTGTTTAAATCGGATGACAGAAATATGGTAGGTAAGTGAAAATTAAAAGAAATAAAAATGGATAGTTCAATGGGTTTTTGTCCGAGCGTGGATTACCGCGACACTCTAGGACGCACTTTCCGATTAGTCGATGTAAATATAGTAGTTCATATAGACGTCATGTCACATAAGGATTTATCTTTAATACCAACGCGAAATCAAAAATGTCTTCTTATTACACTTGCCCGATCTTCGGTCAAAACCCTAACCCGGTCGTCCATTACGGGACGTCAAGTCGCCGAAATAAATTCGAATGGTTTACAAGTTGAAACTAAGATATAATTTGGATCTGACGAAACTCTGTGCAAAAATATTTTATTTTCAAAACACGCAGATAGAAACGCAATGTACGTAAACCGACATATAATTGAGTTTACTGTCTCCGAATAAAACATTACGAACTTGGATTACTTATTGGGTCATATAGAGGAGTTTATACAATCACAATAATACATCTAGACAAGAAACGAAAAAGTCAGAAACTATATAGTCACGTACTCGTATCATTATCGATAAAGATAAATTACTTGAAAGTTATAAATGTTTTTTAATGATAATGTTTTTAGATTTTGAGCGGAGCGAGGAATGTATTGATTCTACAAAGATGTTTTTTTTTTTATGTATGAAAACATTTTTTGGGGTAGAAATAATGATCCGATTATCACGCTTAGCATATGCATCGCTTGCAAATATTGTCTACTTGGTACTTTATTCAGCTCATTTTTCGAATTTCCCAAAAGTTTTTCCTTGAAAAGCGGAAAATCGGTAATTTTTATAGGTTTTTTTTTCTGATGTATGAAAATATTTTTTCGGGTAGCAATAATGGTCCGATCATCACACAAAGGGAACCTTTCTATACCAAATTTCATCTAGTTGGTACTTAATTCAGTTCATTTTTTGAATTTTCCAAAAGTTTTTCCTTAAAAAGCGGAAAATCGGCAATTTTTATAGGTTTTTTTTTCTGATGTATGAAAATATTTTTTCGGGTAGCAATAATGGTCCGATTATCACACAAAGGGAACCTTTCTATACAAAATTTCATCTAGTTGGTACTTTATTTAGCTCAATTTTCGAATTCCTCAAAAGATTTTCCTTTAAAAGCGGAAAATCGTCAATTTTTTAGGCTTTTTATAATTTTTTTTTTCTGATGTATGAAAACTTTTTTTCAGATAGAAATAATTATTATAGTGGGGTACCCATTTTAAACCGAATTTCATTTAATTAGTACTTTAATTAGCTCATTTTTTGAATTTCCCAAAAGTTTTTCCTTAAAAAAGGAATGATAACTCCTTGAATATTGACTATAGGGATTTGAAATTTATTTTGCATATATACATATGTAATTCACATTCTTGGTAAATTTTGAAATCGATTATTAGTATAATATATTGCAATATATTGAGATACGCCCAGAATCGTATTTTCTAATACAATATCATTGCATTCAAATCCTAATAATTATAATAAACCACTAATTTCTCCGAGGACCAAAGGGACGAAGGAGAAACGTCCATAATCGGCCTTTCCCACGTATATCAATTTTTTTTTTTGCAAAAATTGTTGAAACGGATAATACAATCTAATAAAACCTAATGAGAAAATATAAATGAATAATGTTGTGCGACTCTTTAAGTTGCTGGTAACTTTATCACATAATATCAAACTAAACGAGTTTGTATGTTAGAAATGTTTTTGAAGACTAGTCAATACTTTAGAGTATTGAACCACTTGTGAAATGGAGAAAAATGAAGAAGGGTTGCACAATACACAGAACGGTTTCGGTATTCAAAGCGTTCCTATTTTCAAATCGAAAATCGTAATAACATTAGAGGTTTGGATTAAATGATCCGAATAATAGTAGACGTGGATTGTATACGTATTATAATAGTATAATATAGGTACACGAAACACGAGAGTGCGATTGAATATATTATATTTCATCTATAGGTTTAATAACGAATAAGCTAATACTACCAATACATTTCTGTTTGTAATATTGTGTAGATAATGGATTCAATGAATTTTCAATGCCTTTAAAGATTATAATATATATTTTGAAACTAATTATTTGAATTAATTTAATAATCTTTTAATTATCTCAGTGATAATTAAGATTAAATTCAAACTGCCATATTATTGTGTTTACTTTGTCGTTGTTGAGTTAGTGTGCCAATGAGACATTTTATTAAACTACGTGGTTTCAAATAACATTACGACAGTAGTATTTCAGGTAAATAAAATTAATTTTCAATATTAATCTTAATATTAGAGTCAGTTATATCATAAGTAATATAATGTATGTTAAATGTTTCTATTTTGTTCTGAACTAGATCATTTGAAGGATAAAATTAAACAATATTCATAATAATTACAAATGAATAGATATATTATTTCATTAGGAACTATAAACTTGATATGCTCAAAATACAACGTAGATGATATTTAATGAAATCTTCAAAAATAAATAATATTTAAATTTGCATTTTTATTATGGCCATACCTATATGATATACATATATATATATATATATATATATATATATATATGATATATATTACACATTAACTTTTTGAATTATAGAATTAATGTGCGTAAACTTTTTAATGAAAAGATTTCTAAAAATAATATTATATAAAATTAACACACATTATGATTGAAATAACGTCATTTACTTAAAGTTGTCAATAAAATATTATTTATCAAGTCCCGCTGCGTAATTATTATTATTCATTTAATTTTCCCTTATTTTACGAGCTTTTCATAATAATTACAAATACGTCTCTCGAGTATCGACTGATGAAAATAACGTTTGTTTAAAATTAATTAAGTACTTTATTATTTTGTTTTATACATATTAAAGAAAATTTTTAAAATATTGTTTTATTGAAATTTATTGAAGCATGCCACCAATATTATATTAGAGGTGGCTGAATACAATTGTAAAACTAAAAGATTGTAACACTAGCAATAAGTTACTCCACGACCAATACAAAAATGTCAAATAAATACGACAGTTGTCCCACAATACATTAATCAATATTACCTTATCAAAACATTGATATCATAATTTACAATGAAAATATAAAATAAAATTTGTTTTTGATAACTGCAGATAGTAAATAAAATCATAAATTTTTTTTTTTTTGTGATATTATTATGCAAAAATTTGTGAAAAATAAGGTTTGATACTTAAATATTTATAAAGGTGTTAAGTTATTTTAATTATTTAAAGTGTAACCAAACAAAAACAGATTAAATCTTGGCAGAAATGGATAACTTAATAAAAAAATGTTACAATCATACCCAGTCTCCCCTAGATCGTCGCATGAAAACGAAATAAACCATATTGGTGTTTTGTAATAACGTCAATTATATATAATTAAAATATTATATAATATGTATTAATTAATTTAATATGTTATTGATTATTCTAGATTTCAGTAATATTCTAATAAAATACCATTTATCAAAATGTATTCACATAATATAATATAGGTACAATCGTCACTATGCACCTCGTGATATAAATAAAGTTTGTGAATGCATCATTTGCAATCTAGTTATAAAGTTAGTTTTGGTTAGGTAGGTTTAGTTATAAACTTTGTTTGTTTTAAACTTTTGAAGTCAAGTTATTTTTTAGAATTAACCTAATAATACCACCTAACTCGGTTAAATTTGTATCGTTTTGACTAGAACTTTTAACAACAATATTGCAACTATAGTTCCGTGTCCTAAAACTCCATCAATAAGGACGATTAAATTATTTCTAATATACCCCAACATATTTATGTGTGGCTTCAGCATTCTTTTTCCCGCCAATCATAAAAAATTAAACAATCATATTATAAATATATATATATATATATATATATATATATATATATATATTTATATAATATTTATTATCTTAGTACAATTTTTTTATACGGGTATTTTATAATATTACTCATATTAGTAATATTTGGATAGTAGGTGATATAATATGAGATAGATCATACGTACGCAGATAATTAAACTTTTTAACATATAATTTTATTTTTGTTTCTTATAATCAACAGAGGTTAAGTTAGAAAAAAGATACGAAATATAGAAATGGAATATTGATTTTTTTTTTCCAGTCGAATGTTGATCTATGACTGGGGAGAAGTAATGTAGCGATTCAGTCCCGCCTCATTTGTCGATTTACACACAAAAAAGAGACTGAACTTATAATATTATCTCTATGTATACCTACGTAGATATATTTATTAAAACAAAATCCGTCAATCTTTGTTTACAGATTTTAGAACTTAACTTAGTTTTTAATCTAATAGAACAAAATAAAAATAATATTAAGATCGATCGGCGTTATAAAAATCCACCCCATCTCCTCCTTACCATTATTGTTCATAACTGTTCAATTTCATTCTTTTAAATAAAATAATAAAACATATTAATGTCTACATTATTTTTATGTATTTATTATTATTATTATTATTTTATTAATATTAAAAAAATGTATAGCTTAATAAAAATTACTATTTAAAATTAATTTAAGTTATAAATTATATCGTGTTTATTTGAAAATAAATTAAACAATATTTTTATTGTAATTGTTAAATTTGACAATGGACTTAATTTAATATTAGTTAATTATATAATAACTATATTTATAATAATAAATTATGTTAATTTATTTCATTAATTCACTTTTGGTAATGAGAGAAATGTAAACGAATAAATGTTTTTCATTAAAATTTTAATAAATGAGTATAAATAAATTTTAATCCAATCAAATTCAAAAGCAAAATCACGAACAAAAAGACCGAAAAATACGACATAATAATAATAATAATATATAAAAGATTTTTTGTATTTTTTATTGATACAATGTCTAGCTTATTACATTATGTGATTAATTTGGATAATAATTACGAATTTAAATTATAAACCTACTTTATCATATTAAATTTTAGTATCATATACATATTATTATCATACAATTATTAATATATAATATTATATTGCAATTGAATAAATTAAAAATTAAAATTTTTAGAGTATTAAAATATAAAACAAATTTAATAACTAATATTTTTAATTATTTATGTATTAAAAACTTGTATACAATACCATTAAAAATAATACAGTACTGACGTTTTTTAACGCATTAATTGTATAAATTTGTGTGGAAATAAATAGAGCTGACTTAAAAGTCCCAATGATCATATTAGTTTTAGATATTATATTCGATCTATCTAGAATAAATATTTATAATCATCTGGTAATTGGTCTAATTGATCCAGATTATGTGAATGGGTAATACTAAATAATTTATCTCGTACATTGAATAATGCGTTATATTTATGAAATTGTAGAAATGTAAAAAAAAACGACCAGTGGAACAAATGATGAAGTTGACTCAAGTCAACTCACATCAACTCAGAAGATGTGATATTAATGCCAAGATTATCTTGAATCAATAAAGTTTATTATTTTCGATTAAATAATAAGTTTGTTTAAATTCGATTTATATCGGCTACATGACCAGTACCTACCTAACCACTTAATATGATTTCTTCAAGTGAATTTTCTTTTCGGATTTTAAATTTAAACGTTCATTACATTGATTTATTTTTCTTTTCTAAGGAAGAAAAAAACCATTTCAGTTTAATAAATGTTTATTTTTAGTGACTTTATGTACTACCTTTTTTAAACTAAATATACTACCTATATTTTGAACGATCACTATAGAAACTACAGACGAATATACTACATAATATACATTATTGTGTACCTAGTTTAGGGTGTACTGTGAACAGATTATTTTTTTTCAATCAATGGAAACCACCAGATGATTTATGTCATTAGATACGCTTAATATGAAATCATTTATAAATAAATTGTATTTTCACACTTACTGTTTTCTCTGTAATATGCTCGTTTATATTCGCTATTTTACTTTCGTTCTTTTGACGTAAAACCAAATGTGTTATAGATAAATTATTATTATCGTACAATAATGTACATTTTATTTGGGATAATCTTAAAATGCATTATATAACATGATCGAATAAGTTATGAATTAAAATATTGTGTTATGTAAAAGATAAGAATACAAATTACATTTACTCTGAACATTATATGCAACGTGTTATATATTAAAATAATTAGAAATTATCTAAATAATATTTTGCTTGACCAGTATAATTGTACATTTGAACAAAAATAATCACATATATTTAAAATATACATAAAATTTTTATAAATATTTTAGCAAATAACTTTAAAGTAGCCTGTTTAATTAAAATTAATTTAAAAAAAAATGTATACCTACATGTATATCAAAAATTAATTAAAAAATTGAAAGTTATCTTTTATTTTATCCCATATTGCATATTTTTCACCATTAAAATTAAAACTAAATACAAAATATAAAATTGTAAATAATATATGTATTATTCTAATTTTAATTTATTTAAAACTCAGGTATAATTTATGACACAAACATAAAACTGAAAACACCAAATTAATAATAATATAGTAATAACTGTAGCTGAATAAATTTGTATACATCCGGAAAGTGCTTTAATTGATTTTGTTATTTTCACAATAAACCTTTCAACTATAAATTAATAATTCATTATTAAGAAAAACATTTTTGAAAGGAAAAAAGCTCATAGGCTTAAAATTAATTATTTATAAATATTATAAAATAAATAAATATTTAGTTCTTTATGATAATATTTTATATTATATCTTTTATATTAAATAAAATATTGATTTTATAATGCTTTGAAAATTAATTATACACAGTTAGGAAAAAATATTATACATGTAATTAACAAATAATATGGAAAATGAAAAAAAAAACATTTGTG
This sequence comes from Eriosoma lanigerum, assembly GCA_013282895.1. NCBI lineage: Eukaryota > Metazoa > Arthropoda > Insecta > Hemiptera > Aphididae > Eriosoma > Eriosoma lanigerum. The sequence continues at coordinate 29,077,191 of CM023357.1, forward strand.
TTAACAATTATGTAACTATAATTACTTCAATATTTTCGGATTTTATTGAAAACTTACTATACTTTCAAAAAATTAAGGTGTTAAAATTTTATGTTTTACACAAATTAATATCTGCACAATTATTATATAATATATATTAAGAATACTTTTATGCTATCAAGAATATTTATATTTATGAAAATTTTAAAATAAAGCCATATAATTAACAATATACAACCATTAAAAATCAAAACCATTTTTCTTTTATAAGTAATAAGTGAGTATAATGACCTCAACAGATGTTTAAATTGTTCAAAAAGCTAAGATAGCGCTCAATTACAATACATACGTCTAAATTATTTTATTTACATGTCGCAATAATATACAATACTATTAGGTATACAATAATTTATTTCAAATGTGGTTAATAATATTTATATTACATTATAAATTCGAATAATAGACTTAATCTAAAATATATGATACAAGTTTTTTAAACTTACGATGACTATGTTCATAAATATAATATTATTATTATGATGTAAAAATATTTTATTAAAGGACACAAACGTACTTATAAAACAAATTAATTGTTTTTACTACAAATATAAATTAAAATTTATTTCAATTAATATTCCTACTCCCTATGAACATTTGTCTTTAAGTATTTTGGTTATAATTGTCACAGAATAATGTGATATATTATATTACGAGGTCAACTTTGTGTAACAAAAATTGTAGTGACCATATATTAAATACAATATACAATTTCTAACATTATATTAATCATCATGTAATCTATATGTATATTATATAATATGTACGAGTATATTGTATGTAATTACATAAATAATTAATTAAAACTGTGTGCCTAATTATAATCGATGAAATATAAATGCTACATAAAAATATTGTGTCTAATATGTTAAATATAAACATTAAGTACAATAGGTTGAGTGGGTATTAATTTTAATTCTAAATAAATTGATTTTGTGATTTCTATATTTTTTAAAGAAACATAGAGTGAGAAATAAAAACAATGTTTGTTATATTTTGTAAATTAAATTTAACAAAAATTAAGCACACATAAATATTATTATCCTTATTAATCATCATTATCAGATTGGTATTTATTAATAAATACAATTCAAAATTTGTAATATTATAATTTATAACATTTATTATTAGACTATCCACAATAGTCGACTGTAAGAATATTCACTATTAGACAATTTATTATCTAATATTAGTAATATAAAACACCTTACCGTTACATAAGAGTATATATGTAAATTAAATAGTATATAAATTAAAATAATCATATATGTATATTGTTAGGCTTTTATCCACTGACCAAATCAAGTTAACCATTTGTATGATGATTATAATATTAGGTATATACGTTGCATTTGGTTTTAAGGGTCCCATTATAATGATTCAATTTCCCAATACATTATAGTCGTGGTTAATTTCATATAAATTCTCAACTTTTTATTAAGTACAGTATATAATATGCAAATTTACTAAACACTAATTGAAATTGAACTATTTTGATTTATGACTATTATAATGTTACCTATACAATTTTAAATTAATAATCATTCATGTTAATCGTCGATAAAAATATTCCGCCAAAAATTAAATAATTCAAGGTTATTTATTTATAATATAATATTAAAATTACTTAAACAGTTCCAAACAAGATCAGACTGAATTGAATATTAAGCTACATTCACATCGACACATAATAGCATGGTATGGTATATTATTTATTGTAAATTATTTGAAAATTATTATTCGTATAATCCAGAGTAAACGATAATGGAATTTTTTATAATTACATATTCTTAAGAGAATTATCAATAAGCTAAAAATATATATCAATATTTTTGAATTTATAGTAAGGTTACATAAATATACACACCCATAATATATTATAGTTAGTCATATATTCTATATATAGTAAACAGATGTATAATAATAATACAATATAAATAATTAATGAAATTATTACGTCAATACATTTTCGTCCAAATTAAAACAAATCAATTAATTATCTAAAATCTAGTGTACGGCTTATTCAGAACTTTTTTTATAGTCTTTGTTATTGTCATTGAACATAAGAAAACTACTAAATAATATAAAACGACCTACAGCTGTTTAAAGTAAAACATAAATATATTATGTTAAACTGTTTTGTTTAGGACTAAAAACACGCAATAATTTATGTTGTATTTATGTTATATGTGTTACATATAAACAAAACAATAATCTAATTTTAATGAAAACCACGAACATTATTATTTACAATTTCCAAACACCTATTTGGCATTTGTTCAATGTACTTTAAAACTAAGAATAAATAATAAAATGTCTCTTTTATTGGTTTGTGAAAAAATAACTTTGATAACGCAATGTTTCATTGTTAAATGCAATGTTTAACAATAATATTGATCTATAAATAAAGATAAATATTATTTTCATTTTTTAAACCTATATATTGTCAATTAATTTATTGTAATAATAATAAAAAAGATCTTTAATTGATTTGTAAGCAGGGATAGATAGGCCCATAGAAAAAAAGGGATTTTCCTTGTGGGCCCTCATATTATATTATGTCGGTAGCCCCCTTGGTACCATTCATTTTTTTGTACTTTTATAATAAAAAAATTCACCATGTAGGTATAATTAAAATTATAAAGAAATCATTAACAATTGTTTTTTTTAATTTTTTTTTTTAATAATAATATAATACATATAACACAATTCGCTCAAAAAAATACACGTTCACAATTATTAACTTGTGAATCTTGAAAGTTCAATATCATATATAAAAAAATTATATTATAAATTATCATTGTTAATGTGGAGAATGCTGGACTGTTAAGACCGCTAACATCGCACAGTACTTTTACTATCGGGATAAGCAACCGAAAAAGTGTATCTACAAATTACTATCCTACTAAAATTTTTATTAATTTAAAAATATTCTATATTATTAATTATTGTATAGAAAAATTAAGGGAGGAGAGTGAAATGTTATGGGAGATAATTTTTTATATATTTTGAAGGACCCCAAAAATTTTGAAAAAATATTGTTATATTATTCAACTTAATCAAAGTCTTATATTTTACGAAACAATAACGTATAAACTAATTATATATTTATTTTATAAAATTTAATAATATAATAACTTCCATAAAAGTGCTATTGACCCTGGATAGCAACAATCTAACTGAATATGTACTTATTATTCAAAATTATTCTCTACTCGTAAAAATCATTTGTTTAATCTCAAATCATAATACACCCTTTTATATCACTTTACTTGTTCAATAGTTACCCATAAAATGTTGACTATATTATTCGTAAATTACATCTCACTATAGTTATATGTATATATATATATATATATATATTTAGTATAGCTCTAAAGCCAACCTCAGAATGATAACATCTTTTTGAATACTCGACGACGCTCTGTCATTCCAGCATAAATTCTGCACTCATTATTTTTAAGTATTTTAAAATACTCTACGTATAATATTATACAAAATTAAGTTATTTTATTTATGTTTTTCTAATTTATTATCGAACAGTTAGTTATTTGTACATAATCAATTGTTTGTTGTTTGAGTACAAGTTTGAATATAGACATAGTATGTTTGTACTTTTGTAATATATAATAAATAAATTGTACGTGAAAAAATATTATTATTGATTTCATTTAGTTTAGAAGTTTGAGTGAAGCGGAAATTTTTTTTCATAATTTATCAATTATATATGTATGTAACGTATATACTCTCCATATTTTTAGCAATACATCACTAAGTTTATTGAGGTCTAAAGGCAGTGGCAGCATGAACTTTTTTTTTTGACGACGCAACACGTTTTTTCAACTAGTTTTATTGACAATTTTTTTCTCTTACTTTATATTTAATAGTGTTATACTGCAATATACTAAATTATTAAATAATAACTTATAATTATAATCATAATTCGTAACACATAATATCCTAATCTGATTCACCCTTATTTTAAATTACGCAACTGCGTAACTAAAAAACTGACCACGCCGCTACTGATTGAATGTGCATTACAAATAAGTTTTTTTTTTTCGTTTTGATGGCCCCCTTTAAAATATTTCTTTGTAATAAAAACACAACCTATCCACACTTGTTTGTAAGTTTATACTATTTTTAGTAAAGAAATAAATACATTTAAATGAGCACAATTAGAACATCTTAAAAAAGGTTGAACAAATTATATTTTAAATAATTTATCTCTTTTGTAAGTTATAAATGGGCATAATTAAAACTAGCTTATTTTAATAAAAGCTGTGTCTATTTTTTTTTTCTTTTTCTTTAAATTACAAGCACAACAAACGCCATTTCATGAATACAATTAATATAACTTGTAGAGTTCTTTTGTATTTAAAAAAAATTAAATATATGCGTGGCCTTATCAGTTAAAGAATTTACAGGTTTAATAGTCAAACCTGTTGATAAAGCGGTTAAAATAATAATTATTTAAGTATTTTTTATTATAAAACTGGATTTATATCAGGCTGTTTTACGGTTTTATAATAGACCACAATAATATTAGAAAAAGTAATATAATTATAAGGTACTAATTTTAAATTTATAATTACTAATAAATATATTAAATATTATATATATGGTTAAATTAAGTTTGTTTAGTTAAGGTTATTTTTAAAATACAAAGTAATAATTAGGATTAAAACGTACACAATTGTTTTTAAGAAGAAACCAAATTTTTTTTTTTTTTACACTGCAGCGAATGCTCGTTAAAAAGCAAATAGCCTGCGTGGTATCGCGAAAGGATCCTGGGAAACGAAACGACCTCAGATAAAAAGTCATATACATAAAACGATACTATTCGAGTGAGAAAGGATGATACACGGAAAGCTTTGCGGACATAATTGCTCGGGTTATATAATAACATTAGTATTCAGACCGGAATTCGGGGCATGGTGTTCGGTTATGCCCAGCGTTGATGATAAGCCTCGAAAAATGGCGTTCGCCGTTCAATTCAATCCTCCGTAAACGATTAAAACGCTGCACAATACTCCTTATTCGGTGGATTTAAATATTATCCTATCCCGCCGTCGACAATTCGTGACTACCCGTTATGATTTATGATTGTTAGCATTTTTTTTTTAAATTTAGCCTCCCTTATATAATATGTACGTTAATTTAACAGAGAAAATTATATTATTTACGGTTTCCTGACAAAATAATTTAAAAACAAACTTAATAAATGTGAAGATTAAAACAGAAATTTATATTCGTAAAAATGGTCTTTCTCAAATTTAAAATAATTTTGGTTGAATTTAGTTTAATTTTGCTATATTGTTTTAAAAAATTTAAGAAATTTATTTTTAAAACACTAATATTTCGTTTGAACATCATGCAAATAATATGTCTCGTGAATGTATGTAATTATGAAATATACGTTTATATAACCATTTAGAATTTCACATACAAGTTGAACTGGTAAATTAATGTAATAATGTTAAATTTAAATTGGTTGGTTGTTGTAAGTTGTAACAGTGTATTTTTCAGCATTACGACAATGTCAAGTTCTTGTAAACTCGTTATGTCACTAGTGCTAAAAAACTTGTAATTTCAATTTTAAAGTTTAAATTTAATAAAAAAAATAAAAAAACCAGAATAAATAATTAATAGATAAACAACAAGTATAATTTGTTTCATAGAACAAAATCAAAATGTATTATTGAGTTGAATAGCAAAAGTTGAAAAAAAAATGCGCGATAAGATGTATGATGGATGTCTCATCTTTCGTTATTTTATAATTTTATAAATTACTCATCATATATATATATATAATATCTAAAGAGCGTTGATATTATAATATTTTATTATTTAAAATTACAATACACATTGATATCTGATTATGTCAACCGATATTTCTGTGTACCAAACTACTATATTTGTAAATTTTCGTTTTGAAATATTATAATATCTCATAAATATTATATATATACAATAACTAGATAGCCGACTACGTATCATTTTTATACATAATCCTGATGAAGTGGTGGCTTTATGCCTAAACTACAATATTTTTACGTTTTTATATGATAATCTGATAACTCTATTTGATAAAACAAACCGTTTTCTACGGTTTTTGCGTAGGTACCATAAATTCATTAATAACAGTAATTAATGATTGCTTAATTTTCGCTATTCGGTGGTCAATGTTATTACTTAAAAATAAATGGCATACTCTCTCTTACTCGCTATTACTCAGTTCATGGGTGTTATAACCGTCGACACACAAATATATAAATATATTATATTATATCAATTAAATACAAATTCAAAATATATTATATCAATGGTTGTAGTATGTATACTTTCTACAATCTGTTATATACAAATATAACAAGAACAAAACAAAATTACAAAGTACGTAATTCGTTTAGTTCTTATCAACTATTGTTATCACTTTACAATGTAAACATTAATGATTTATGCAAACCATGGCTTTAACCCTCTTAGAAAACCTATAATCACCCCCATTTAAAATGAATTAAATACTTTATATTCCCTAAGTTTTTTTTTCCGTTGGGGCTAAGCCCTTCCACAGATTTTCATCACGCTACGCTAAGGGCATATATAATTTACCGAAGTCGGCTATCTATATTTATTATATATATATATACCTGTTATATAATATCTCAAATAAAAATTGCATAATCATTAAATTGTAAATACCTATAAATATAATATAAACTTCTATAAATAGTCTTAACGCATTCATGCTCAGCTGCAAATATTATAATAAATATATAATGAAGTGAGTTGTTTTTAAAGTTCCTGTATAATAATATATATAAAACAAAATGTTGAATGTAGATGATAATAAAATGTCTACAGTAAAATTGTATTTCCATGATTTCAGAGATGATAAAGATAATTATTATAAAGAAAAAAACATCCTCACTGCGGAAAAATAAATTATATAAAACGGAATATATTATAATTGTATAATATTTTTCTACCGGTAAATCGATAAAACGTGTAACATAAAAATGCGTAAATATTAAATATAGTGTATTTAAAGGGAAATCATCGATGCCATTATGACGGTCCTTTAGTCCGATCCACTTGGTTGTTGTCACAGTTGGTATGGTATTTTTTTCCATGTTATTATTTTAAATTTTTCCTGGTTTTTTTTTTTTCCTGTAGATTTGAAGTGTCAGTTACTATGACCGTGGTCCGTTTCGTAGTATATTCTTTACTCGTTTCCTATATTTAATTATTCGTTTTTCATTTCTTCGTCCATCGCAATCATTCTTGTCTTTTTACATTATCTTTCGTCTGTCTTCTTGTGGTAACTGTCTTTATTTGTTCTGTCATTTTTATCGGTGAATTATTTTATGCTGGGTTCGGCGTTTTCCAAATGTCTGAAGTCTATATCTATGTTCAAGGGTACATCGTCGTCCGGGGAATTGCATGCATATATTGTTGGTCCTGCAATTGATAAGTGCTGTTTTATGGCATTTAACACCGTAACATGTTATGCGTATTATGTAGATACTCAATATAGTGTGTTTTTTCGCGTATATTTTAATTTTTTTTTTTTTATATATAAAACAAATAAAAAAAAAAAAATCGTTATGACTTGTAATATAGATAATATGTTCACCTCAATTTCTTTAAACAATTTAATATTACATTTTCTTAGTATATAATCATATTTATCATATATATCATATTTAATCATATATTTAATCAAAAATAATTACTTTCTACCAATTAATCCGTGGGGCTCTCTGCAATAATCGTACTGGTGAAAATACATTATTTATTATACATTACCCAGACACATCTTTATCCATAGTATGTCGTTACTAGTGTACCTACCACACTATATTATATACGGTACACACCACTTTAAGACCTGATTAAAAACATAAAGTGTATTAAATATTATTTTAATGAAGTAAATCCAAATTGATTAGTCAGTATTCAGTGGTATAAAAATAGTCTACTTTTGTTTTTACACGCGGATAATTAAATAAGTAATGAATATTTATATTGAAGTTCAAAGAGCGATGTCTCGAGAATACAATAAAAGTTTACGTAAGTCATTAAATGGTTCGTTAATTCTGATGAAATAGAATAAATTTAAATATCTTTAATTTACAAAAGTTTGTTTCCAGTTATACGTTTCAACTTTCAATTAGCACAATAATAATAACGTATCGAATTTAATTAAATTTCTAGGAACTGATAACCTGCAGAACGTCGGTTCAATATGAATAAAAATAATTAAATTTGCCCAAATTGTTTAACATTCCAATGTCAACGTGTCGTCAGTTATTTAATTCCTTTATAAAATGTATAAATATAAATATATATGTAGGTAAATTTTAACAATTATATTAGCAAGTAATCAAAATGGATGAAATTAAAACGGGTCATAGTAAAACTGTATAATATCGCTTATTTCATAATATTGCCCTATATCAACAAAAATTGAACCAGCTGTTTGTAATTGAATCGATTTAAAAAAAAATATGAGAAATTAGGTTACAATTAAAATGATGGTATATGCATTTTTTTAATTAAATATAGTAAACGGCTGTGAATCCTCTGTTCCTATCACTACAAAATATTTACCACAATATTATACACCGAATGATTTACTATTAAACGTTTATTTTTTACCATTAGATTATACATACAATTCTTTGATTTAGTACAATTTATATAGTTACATTTATTTTCCAATACGCATATTATAATATTTCTATGTCACATTGTCACTTAATGACACCTGTGATAATACCATTTCGTATTTCTCTAACGGTAACCAAGAAGCTGGCGCTGGATTAGGTTCCTTAATGAAAACAGCTTGTAGGTATAATACAAGTAATCTCCAGTAGTAGATTACCAAAGTTTACATTGTACTTACCGTTTTAGAAGCACCAACATAATTCTAATATAAAATTGTTATGTAAATCTTATAATAATTCTACGTCTTATATACATTATATAAAGCATAAATATATATAATGTTCAAAATATATAAACTGTTATATATTAAGTGATTTTGCTACATTAAAATTCAAACCATTAATAATAGAATTTACTTAAGTAAACATTGAAATCTACACATTTTACAGGCATCTCTCAACAGTTTCAGTTATTGTTAACAAAAACTTAACCTAATGTCCTAAAGATGGGTAGTATTTATTAGTCGTACGTCCGTTAACAGACCTTGTCATAATAAATTATACATCAACCCACATTTTTATTAAAAACTAATAAGTGTTTAATAATTACAAGAAATAGGCTTTTTAAAAAAAAATTTTCAATTATATGCTAAATTATTAGTTTCAGTTAGTTTAAAAATATATATATATATTTAATATTATGATAATGATATGTTCTGTATTTTATTAAGTATTATTTTACAAAATCATGACTATATTATTAGCAAATTTCCGACCATTATTATTAAATATTAATGATTCAATGGATCAGAGACATTATGGGGTGAAAATAATTGACTATATAAATATATTATATTATATTATATCTACTGTTAATAACTGTTTAAATGGAAAAAAATTACAACGGTTTATATAATATAATTGCCTTTATTGTTTATAAAGTCGTAGATTCTGTTTTTAATATTATGGTTTGAAATGATTGAATAATGTAACTCTTGTTTCTTTCAATAATAATTGAATGAAGTTAAATCCATTTGAATAGCGAAAACAGAAAACGGATTAATATCGAAACAATTCGGTTTACGTTTTTTTACGTTTGTTACGTGCATTGTTCAAGTGAACACTACAAAAGTTTAATTAGCTGAATAACTTTAAATAATTCTTATTTGATACCTTTAGAAATATGTCTGTCAGTATTGTTATACCAACTAAGTAAAAGCTGGTAACAATATCATTATAATTATTTCATCTTAATTGTATTAATTTATTATTTTTTGTGTTAGACTGTATTCACTACACTTTAAGTTTTTTTTTATTAGACAAAGTTATTTTTATTTTTAATAAAGTATTAAAAATACCAAATTTCAAGATTCGAATACATAAAGTAGGGCAGAAAATGCAGAAAAAACTCTTACCTAACGATGAGAGTAATTCATATTATTTTCAATATTATCGACGGAGGTATTTTTCCTATTCAGAAATAACGTCCGATACACGGGTTCAAACCATTAATTTTATAATAATCTATTATAAAATCAATGGTCCAAAGTTACTCAAACGCTATCTTCTTATATAAATATATATTGTATTTATTAATGATGGGTTGAACCTTTATTTTTGGGATCAAACCGATTTTTTTAAAATATTTTCAAATCCGAGTTAAACGAAATTAAGAAACGATTTTCATACAACTATTTGAATCTTACTTTTTTATTAAATAGGTTAATATAAATATAATATTATTAAACTTAAGTTAAAACAATGTATACATTTTTAAAATGTGAGAAAGATACATTATGACATATGAATTTGTAGAAATTAAATTAAGTTTAAATGAGCGGAAATGTAAATGAGTAAATTCAATAATATTATAATAAACTTTTAAGCGTCATTCAATTTAGAGTTGTCTGTTTTCTGTTCATATTTTAATTATTTGATCTAGTATAATATCAGATAAATAATATTTTGTGATGTAGGTAATTAAATTTGGAGTGACAGATGCTTTTATTCTTTTCCACTTATTTAATAATTGCGCCTGAATCTCAAAACAATACTATTCATAAAATTATTCGAATTTCACAATTATCATGGAAAAATTTAACGGAAATAAACTTTTACCCAATGACTTTTTTACCCAGTTGCTTTTTTCTCAGTATAGAATGTTGACATATTTTATGACTCGATGTTCGTGATATTTTTATAGCCATTAAATTCTTCGCTTATATTTATCATACAATGTGGTTGAACTATCGACGAGAAATAATAATATTAAAATGTTTGAAAATAAAAATGAAATATAGGTACTTCTACTCGGATTCGCTGTGGTTGGAACATTAAATTACATATTATTGTTTTGTAATGTTGACAAAAAAAAATCTAGTGCACATACAAATTAATTCAACTAATAAAATACTAGTGATATAGTATGAAAATAAAAGAGCTCGGAGAAGATGGATAATATAACATCACGATGGAAAAAAGTTCCTGAAAACAGATTTCTCTCTAATTGTAGCAAATTTGTATGAAACTAAGCTTTAGTCATTATTTTATGTCGAAGGCTCTTGTATTAATAATTAAGCGATGAACAAAATACGTTTGTCGGAAAACGACAAGTAATTAAAAACTTAATTTTTTTACTTTTTATCTGCGAATTCCCTGAAGAATACCAACAACGTAAATCAATTACAGCAGAGGTCTATTTACCTAGTATAATTATTATACTCTATTAATGTAGGTCGAATTCAATTTCAATGATTTATTTATACCAATCATAGGATTAACAACAGCCGTTTAAATTTTAATTCACTATCACATTTATTATTAACAACTATGATTGTCAATCATAAAGTTTTTTCAACATTTTTTTTCTTTTCATTTTACAACTATTATAGTTTTATTTTTACCGATTAAGTATTTTTTAAAACTGGTAAAATATAAATATTATTTGTTAATACAATTTTATGTTTGTTTTGTTTATACTATTCGTAATATGAAATGTGCTTTTTAAGTATGGTCATTTAAGAATCTCTTTGGAATGTTTACGAATATAATTACTACATATCACATTCGTCTATCTAGTTAATAATTTAAATAATAAATTTGAAATATTTTAAAAAAAAAAAAACCATTTTCTAACTTTGAGTGTTATTTTTTACTATATTAAAATAATTATTATTGTAATATTTTAATATTTCATTGTCTTTATCGATAGAAAACCGAATTGTTCCACGTGAATATTATCTTTGCATAATATGTACTTGACAATATGTAGGTACATCTGCTGTCAACAACAGTCGAATTCTGGTCGTGTTTTGTTGTGAAATATACAAGTCATAAAACATTGGTGGCGATAATCGTGAACACCCAAACGAAATGGTTTTTTGATGAAAAAAAAAAACAATAAACAAACAAGCGAACAAACGAATAAACAAATAATAGAACCCTGCATTCGCAGTATCTACAACAATATGATTTCTAAAAGCTCTTGTTGAACGTGGACGGGGGGGAAAAAAAATTGTTTGTAAAAAAGCAGTTTCGCATATTTTTACCGTGGATATGGGAAACGCGCTTCGAGGAGTAAACAAAGAAATAAAATAAATAGATAAATCGCAGTTCTTTTTTTCCTCCCGCCGTTTTCGTAGGCAATAAACATAATTTAAATGCCATTTTTTTTCCCCTCTACTACACAACAAACGGTTTCAGACTGGTGTTCATCTTGCAATCGTATAGTTTTCTATATGGTATAATATAAGAAATATTATGTTTATACGTCGTGGCAGGACGGGAATAGACTGAGAGAGAGAGAAAAAAAAAAAAACGAACGGAGCCGGAGTATTTGTTTTGTTCGGGGCGTTTTCTACGGCAGTTCCGGCAAACGCTCTAACGGTCCATTTGTCAATAGGTATAGCGAGAGCGATACGCATATAAACACAGCGCCATATATACATGAGGAGTGCGTTTTAAATCTTTGCCGAAACGCCGCTCGTGATAAACAAAAAATAAATATATATAGTGAATTAGGTAACTTTTAGACAGAATATATACCGTCGGTGCCAAAAAAAGGCGCCGAGATATTTCGGCCGGGACGACCATGATAATCGATAATTCGCAATTTCAACGAACGCTTTTGTTCTTGTGTGAACGTGAAGATTTCATTAAGAAAATACAAAAGGCGCGTTTCGGCTACGTATATATAGCTTGTATAATTGAAATGATTAGCCCCGTACAAATTAAATGCGCCCGGCGACGTTACGGTGACTCTAAATGCACACTCACGAAACAAACGCGTCGAGAGGGGATAAAATAATCAAACTTAAGCTTTTGGATGATTGAAATCGTATTGTGCTTGGAATAAATACGTGTGTTTCAAACACGTTGGTATAGAAACCCGAAAATAATAGACTTCGAATAGAATAAGTTTAAACTATAACAGAAAGCCTCGTGCAGTTTTTGTTCACCGAGCAAGATCTACCGATTTGCTCTACCTACAAATTTAACTCAATCAATCTGTATCAATTATATATGTAAAATTTGTTTATTCGCAACGTCGAAAAGTCAAATTCATAATATTTAAGTGAAATTTGGAAATTAAGAAATTGAGAACATATCATATATTTGTTTGAAATTGGAAATCAAAAACGTATTACTTAATGTATTATTTATATAATACGTTATTATTCTGAAATTTAAACTGATTTCATTATACTTAAATCGCCTTGACTTAGTATACAAATTTTATAAATATATTTGTAAACGGAAATACTACAATATATTTCAAAACAATATGTGTTACTTAATAATAGGACTTTAGATTTATTTTTTCATTCCAATCATACATAATATACAGAAACGTATTGTACATTAGGAAATATTCCGCATAATTCAGCAAATTTCAATCTGGAGGATTTAGGGGAAATTCATATTAACATTATTCAACAATCTCGTTGGTCCATTTGATATGTATATATGTGAATTATCGTAGCAGGCTCTGTATAGATATGTATGCACACGGTTACGTATACGGTAATATTATGTTGAGATGACATATTGACCAAGTTACAAAATAGATTTCTAAGTTATGTGGGATTTACTTTGAATATCACGCATTCACCACATGACTATAGTTCTAAGATTCGGAATATAAGAACTTCATCTTTAGTTAAAGGTTCTCAAACTTTTCCTATTCCTGTATCATCTAGAAATCTTAAACATTTTCACATACCATTTGAATACAGATCTTTTTAAAATGCAATACTCAAGGATATTTGAAGAAACTTTAATAAGACTTTGCGTACCAACAGTTGAACATTTCTGTGACTTCGACTCTAAGGTGGAAATGATTTCGATACTTCAGAAAGTCAATATTTTATATAATATATTTTTATTAAACATTAAACAATTCAACGTATTAACTGTTTATCTCATTATCTGTTTGTGGATTAATTAACATACACCTACATGTATATATTTAGAAGTTACGAACGAGTCCTTTGCATAAAATCAAGTAATTATTACCATAAAAATAATACTTAGTACGATTCATAAATTTAATACATTATGCTATTATCAAATAACACCATCAACTTATATTAAATTGTTGAATTTTATTAAACTATTACTATTATTTAATTTGTTATTGTACACTGTTAATTAAGTATATTAATCAATAAATATAGATTATATATTTATATCTAAGCTATAAAGTATTATCCAATAGATTATTATATAAACTCAGCCATTTTGAATCAATAATATTCCTTCCTTTTATCGTACCTCGATTAAAAAATAATAATTATTTTTATATTTAAATTATATACCTACTATAAAAATATATAGTTCCCAAGAAAATGTAATCATATTTAAATGCTGAACGTTTATATATTATATATTTATATAGGTGGGTAGGTACTTAAAAAATTTAATTATGATATTTTGATCGTGTTTTTCATTACATAATTTCCAAGATAATAAAATTTTAAAAAAGGAATAAAATTATTATTATTCATTATATTATATTATATTTTAGTCGAATTAATAAAATATGTTATATAAAAATCGTTTGGTTTGTACCATCCCCAGTTACTTTTTTATTGTTATCAAATTCGGAAAATTATATTTATTTAGGAAAAGCCGAATTTATAAAGTTAGGTATATAAATATTAAGATTTTTCTTTAAATTTCACTTCAAATATGCATAAATATATGTATATATATGAAATTTTTCAAAATAATCATCATATTCATAATTAGTACCATAGGCGTATTTATAGATATGGCTACTTTAGCAATGGCCAAAGCTGAAAAATCAAATCGCCGATTAATTTAAGATTATGTCATAAAAAGTAATTATTAACAAAAATGATTAAATAAATAGTTAGGTTAGCCTAAGCTTAGATAGTTATTTAAGCATAAAAAACAACTTATTATGTTGTTTTTTTAAATTGTAATGTTTTATTATTTTTTTTTTTTTTCTAATCATTATTTTTAAAATAATAAATAAAATTTGTAATTTTCCAAAATTATAGGTACTTAAATAAAATATCAAAAAATAAATGTTTTTAAATACAGATGTACATACAATAATGTATATTTAATTTTTTATTTACATTTTAAAATTTATAAAGGTATTAGCATAATATAGTATTTGTCTTCTGTTCTATACAACCTTATTAAAATTAAAAATAATTAATTTTTATTAATTATATAAACTCTAATGTTATTCTTATGAAGAATGGAAAAGATATTAAATAATTATATACGGTCTAAACTTACTAAGCAATTATGTAAGAGAGGTAAGGGAAGAATAAGTCACCCTTGATCTTCGTGCTAAGAGTTGATTTTGTTATTCGGTTCCTAAAACTAAATTGTTTTTTTTTCCATATCTGCGAAAAATTCTAGATAATATTACGCTTATTCTTGGTATTATAAAAAAAGGTAAAATTAATACACGTCATTTTACTTTAGGATTTTACTTATGGAGTTTCATTGGAATATCAAAGATTATTTTTACTATTTTGATAATGTTAAAATATAATATATATATATATATATTATGTATTTACTTCTGACTTTTTACGATAGTACCTATATATATATATGTTTTTAAAAAATATATACTTTTAATACCTAACTAAATAAAATTATCAAAAGCTAGACCGACATTAAATTTATATTTCATAAAAATATATTAACGCTTTAAATAAAATGTATAAATTTTTTAATGTTTTTTATTGTTTCAAAATTGCTTATGAAACACAGATCATAGACGGATTTATAGAATATATTATTATATCAGTATCTGAATAATTTACCACCTATAATGATATTGGAACAAATTACTATGGTCTGTTAGAGTGTTAGACAAAAGTACAAAACTATAGTCTATAATGTTAAAGTAACAGCGGTTGCCAGTTAAGAAGTAAGTTGACTGAGTCTATGAAGTTTAACAATAACTGTTTAATTGGGAAAATTTAAGAGGAATTCTTACTAAATTTAACAGCAATTAATTTAGAAGCCATTTAATGATGTTTAACATTAAAACTTAATGCATTATATAAATTAGAATATAGCATTGTTTCAATAACTTGCTGTTAAACATTAAAATACATAGTTAAAATTTGGTGACAATGAAATCATCAAATTAACGGTTTCTTTATAGACATATAATGCTATTTTTACATTTAAAGAACATTGCAAACTAATGTAATATAATAAAATACTAATATTACACTTGTATTTATAGGTTATGTATTAATACATTTTTAAACTCATGTATTAATGTAGACACCGTATGGTTTGATAATAATAATAATATAATTTGTTTAATGATGAGAAATTGTCAGTTTTAACAACGTAGTTTCTAAAATCAACCGATACTTTTGTTTACAGTTTCGTCGTGTATACACTTATAATTATAGTTTAATTTTATTATAAAACGACGAGTGTGCATTTCCATTTTTGTAGCTATATAATACGATACCGTCTTCGTTTTATTACAAACAATATAATATTATATTATTGTACCCACGGTTCTCTTTACTGTTGAACTCGTCATCGGTTCGCTTTAAACAATTAAATTTCGTGCCACGACGTGACGCGTATTAGCCACAAAATAGTCGTCTTTAAGTAAAATACATCGCATATCATAACGTATCGCAGTGTTTATCTGACACGGTGTTTACTAAGCTATAATAATATATAACAATAGTGTAATTCGTCGTCTACTCGTAATATTTGTACGACTCTGATGACTTATTACGACGCCGTCGAGAACTCGCTAAAATTAGCCTGAATGTTTGTCATAAGAACGTGTACAAATTAGAAAATGTTCAAACTTTTAATAACTAATTGCGACCGACACCGAAGGAATTCCATCACGATATCTGACGAAGATATTTTGGGTTTCGTGGATGGTGTTCTAATGAAGCAGTTCGATTCGAATAACTAAATTTATTCGTAAATGGCCGAGAGAGATGAACATTTTTAAATTGACTACGATTAACGTCAGTACTAAGTTACCTTAGTCTAAATTCGGGATTTCGGCCCATTGAAAACTTATAATACGATAATGCTTATCAAAATGTTGTTAGTAATTATATTGCAAATGTTTTAAATACCGGGGGTTCAAATAGAAGTAATTTAGAACCTAATTTCAGGTCAACTTCCGAATTACTTTAGACCAAATTTAATTCGTGGTAAAATTTATTGGTAAATAAATATATAATTATAATTTTCTCTCAATAAATTACAAATAGTTTACTAAATACAATATAAACAATTTAAATGAAACTGTATTTTCACACAAAACCAGAGAGTGCTCAATGTTTGTATCTGTTTTGTATACAGATTAAAGAAAAAAATTATAATGAAGAATTATATAAATAATATTATTATTATTTTATTTTGAATTTTTGAGTAAATGATAATGCTTACAATAATTTGCGGTTAACTATTAATATAAATATATTTTTATAGGTCTAACTTTAGACCAGCAATAGGTACCTGTATTTAAATCTGACGAATATCGGAATAAATTAAAACTTTCAGGACTTTGGAGTTCGGGTAATTTACTTAAATTTTGTTTAGGTATATTTGTGTCTTGATTTCAAACACGACATTGAATAAAACCGTAATTAGACTAATTATACGAACCTATAGCGAGAAATTCCAGTCCACGAACAGAAACCATAATATATTTATATATTATAATTGATAATCGTACCGTTTCATATTCCATTTCCGTGAAACGGATACATGACATCACAATAAAATATAATATAAATTGATTACAATCAATAATTCGATAACATTGCGCTTGTAAATAACGACACTCACATAATTTATAATTAGTTATTAATTTTTAAACAATTATTATTATATAACATAATCGTATGATTTTCAAATATTTCGTTAAATATTATTTTTTAATATTTCACATAATCCGTAAATAACGATAAAAACGCAATAAAATTATAAAATACCAACTCTCAATTTCAAGTAAATCACACAACACAATATTATAGGTATATAGTTCATTTACACCTGTTCCTAACACTATCCGGTATAATATATATATATATAATATTATGTACGGTTGGCACTTATACCGTCCAAGGGACGTGTAATAATCCTCCTGTTCGACTAAACCCTGTTCTAGCAGTTTTGTGGTCAAACACCCGGCGCGGACAATATTATAATTATTTCGCGATGCCCCACGGACCGTACATAAATCAAGAGACTTTGTCTTTGGTTCGAAACGACATTACAATATACAGTACTACTCCTCTATCTATTATAGTTATCGCGGTTGGATATCCGTGATTAATTTATATTAAAAAGTTATGCATTGAGATGCCGTAACGCGGTTACAAGGACATTTTACAAAAACACATAAAAGCACCTTTAAAAATTAACTCCGGTGGTCGTAGAGATACCTACTATGTACGCTCATAAAGCAAATATCTGACTATCCAATTACTTTTCCTAAAAAAAAATACCTCGAATACATATCATAATTATGATTTATGAACATATATTTTGAAAATTATTGTAACTAAACGAATGTGATAATTCAAAAAAATTGGTGACTCTAAAATTTGCTACTGAAACCTATTTTAATTCTTAAATTATAATTTTTCTCCACACATCATCAACGATCAACATAATTGTATAAGATTAGAAAGTTTGAATTTATTTTCAACATTTAAAATTTAATAATTGCATAATTAATCACGAATAAAAATGTGACAAATGTGCCTTATGAAAATTCTTATTGCACTACTGGAATTCATAGACATTTCTAATTTTATTTAACTTGACATTTACGCCACCCTTGTCGGTCAGTAGAGAAATGTTTAATATTCAATCCATTAAGATCACGTGTATAACACGTTACACCTTAAGATACGAACATACCACATACGTGGTAATAAAATTTGACGTCTCTTATTGTTTTTTATAAGTGTTTTTTTTTTTTATTTTGTTTTTAGAAAATACCTTCACGTTTTTCTGTGCATTTCTTCTTTTCAAAAGGTTATTTTTTAGAACATTAATAATCATCTGGGAATTTCTAACAAACGAACACGGACGTCCTAGACCTAACTCGACAACACTTAGCACGTCCGTCTGTCGAATATGATCATGCAGGCAGTGGCTTATAAACATGTTGAAAATCAATCATAGTATTCAATTGTGTTAATATAATAAAATCTTCCGAAGTTTCTGTGTTAATATAATGCAAGAACTCATGATTTTGTTATGAATTTCATGTGAAAATAAAAAACAAAAATTTATTCTTATTTAATAGGTACGTAATTGTTTTCTCATATAATAATTATATTACCCCGAATAATTTTAAAAAAAGGTAGTTTGTACTATATTATTTATACTAATGAAAATTATGATAATTCCTTCAGAAACGTACTACCTGGACCAAAAACTAAAATTACATTTTTAAAAAAAAGAACAATACTCTCTCTTTAATATTTTTTTAAACCAATGTTAGATCGAGTCAAAAATATCTTATTAAAGATATTTACAATAAAATTGAAAATAGTATTTTCAATACTAGTTATTGATATAGTTGATTTAAAAAATTTCAATGATTCCATAATAATAATATTTCTCAATAATGATAGAACATTTTAGAAAATCAAGTAAAAAAATGCTGTTCATGTATTTTCCTAAAGTAATCATAATGATCATTATAATAGTAGTTGATAATTTAATAAGATAATTATAAAAACATTATATTTTTTCATATAAAATTTAACACTTTAAATCATTAAATATATTTATTTAAATATTCACTTTAAGCGAACTAAAGTGATCTTAAATTAACAATTATTATTAGTGTTTAATTAATAGTAGATACACATATATCTACATTTTACATTTTAACAAAGTTGAATCGATTTATAAAGTAAATTTAATAAATAAGTGATATTAATTTCTTATTATATTATAATTTTTAAACTAAATTGATATAGTAAAATAATATATTCTTACTAAAAATTAATATCTACATAGGCATCTGGTATACGAGAAAAATAGATTAGTGAAAAAGTACACAAGTTTCCAGTTTTTATTCGTTTTAAAATATGGAGATATATTTGTGAAATATAGTTTATAATAATATAAACGTTATAACTTTAAAAGTTAAATTTACTAATACCTATAATATAATTATTATTTTAATAAAAATTATTGCAATGCCAAACTCATTCTAACAACACATGATAAATATAGGCGATTATATCTATATAATACAATAATATATGTATTTTACGTAATAAATAGTTGAACTATTATGATAATGAATATCATTCATTTTGATTAAAATTATAAAATATAATTTTGATCAAAGTAAAAAAAAATAGATTATTTTGATAAAATCAACAGTTACCTTACCTACATAACCATAGTAACAGAAATCATAACTAATGGGCATTGTAAAAATGAGAGATACGCGTGGTATTATATATATTATAATAGTTATTAAGAATAATATACTATAATAAATTTATATTTGTGTACAATAGTGTTTGTAGGGGGTGTTATTGGTTTACAACCCCACCCTGAAATTTTAGGACCTTTTTTAGGAAAATACCAAATTATACATTTTTAATATAAATGTTTTTTTTTATGTAATACTATATTATATAATATATTTAATAGTTATATAAATATAATATGTTAAAATATTCAAAAAAAATTGTATACTTACAAACTAGTTTTTATAGTTAATAATATAAATTAGTGTATAATTACAATTGGCCACTTTTCTCCTATCATTTATATTTGTTTTATTGTTTTTACATCAACATAAAATTATAGAAAGAAAAATATATATAAATATTTATTCTACCTGCATAATAAAAATAACTTTTTTCATTTTTTGTTTTTAACATTTAAACTATATGATTATATTTATGTAAGATATTAAGTGATTAAAGTATTTATTCGAAAAAGAGAATGAAGTCTAACATATTAAAGTATTTTTTAATTTACTAAGAGTGAGGATTTATTAAAAACATATTTCACTACAGTGCTTAAGTATTTTAATGTATTAATAATACCAAATTGTTACTTCCAAGAAATAATAAATTATTTATGAATATTTTTTAAATTTTAACCTAAAATATCTGAATTTGTCTCTTGCAACTATGATGTGTGACACAAAATAATTGTAATATATATATACGTATAATATTATTGATATCTATACATGCATACAGCGTTAATAAATATATTTTGAAAAAAACTATTAATAATAGTTACGTCGTCGTGGTCGTATTCACAACAAAAATTTTTTTTATAATTAATAATTTTTAAAATATAATCAATAATAACAGTTAATAGAAAAAAACTAAAATATGCAGTGTATATACCTACATTAATGTATTGAGTAATTCAAATAGTCAATATGTAAGCTTACCTAAATTCCAATGTTTTGTGTTTTTGCAAAAAATATTATACCAAGTTTCATAATTATATTATGTGAAATAATAAATAAAACATAGGTAATATGTTAATTAATATATAATTATTTTTTATTAATTCCTACGAGTTGAAATAGTTAAAATATTATAGATTTAATATCAAAATAATAAAATTCAACTTATTAATATTTTTAATTTTTAGATATTCCTTAGATATCCTAAAAAATATTAATAATTGTATACCTACTAACATTTTTGTACTGAGTAAGAAAATTTTTAGGCAATATTGCAAATTTTTACGAAAATAGAAAATGGGTAGATAGGTAGGTTTTAACCTTTATTTAATAATACTTAATACGTTATTAACGGTTTGATATATTTTTATCACATTTTCCTACGATAAAATATACGATTTTTACGTTATGGAATAAATTAACTACCTTATTAAATTATAATCTGGATTTCAGCAGTTTTATTCAATTGTAATACACGTACGTTTATATTATATCGTTTCCTATCGCTAATTACGCGATATACATAATATTATAATATTTATTTGAAAACGTATTAGTTTAAGATTAATTTCTATACATATTTTAATTATTGTGGAAACACCTTCTATTCTGTTTCTGAGTTTAGCTCTTCCTCCGAGCCGAATGGGTTTGACTCGTGTAATCGTTTGTTGAACATAACATTCTTTGGCGTACCTATATACAATATTACACTGTGTGCTATTTCGAATAAATATTATTATAATGTATTAAAATTAGTTTTCTGACGTTTATAACTCCAAGTAATATACCACATACCACGCGTTTAATACATTGAACCCAAATTCATCGGAATAACAATATTTAAATTTTTTAGTAAATTTACTAACTAAATGAAACGTTTCCAAATCCAATTATTTCATCATCGTTTTCATTCTAAATCAGTCTGGTTTTTGTGATTTTGTGAACGAACATCCTAAATCACGATATCCGATGATATCGTTTTTGTCTCGGAACGTTTTAAAATTTTCTAACATTGTAAAAAACTATTAATTTTATATTACCCTTCATCGTAACGGACTATGTCATGTTAATTAATCTTCTTCTCTATCAATACCCGCTGTTACGACGACGAATAACGATCCCACTATTTTTTGCCCAACTCCATCGATCCCGAACCTTTAGTCCATTTTACTCCATTAACGACTGCTATTATTATTTAAATAATTTTATGCGTTGCCCGAAATTGTCAAAAATGATATAGTTAATGAAAAAATTAAACGAATAAACCACGTTTTAAACCTAACGACTATTGATTGAAAATTATTAATTAACAAACAACTCGACATATTATCTACATTTTAAGTTTAAAAAAAGTAACATATTATTCTTTAAAATTACAAAATAGTAATGGTAATATAAACATTACATAATTATCAGTTTATATTTCTCTAATATTATAAGAAAGGTGAACGTTCCTCTGTAAAAAAACTACCACCCTGTTTCAAAGATTTCAATACTACCAAAGATATTCTGAAATTTAATGAACTTTTTTATCCAAGATCAACATGGTTTTCGTAGAGGATGATCTACTATAACAAATTTAGCTATTTTCAAACACAAAATTATCGAGTTTTTTTCAACTGGATCTCAAATGGATACTATTTTTATAGATTTCGAAAAAGCATTCGATAGTGTTAATCATTCGCTACTGATAATCAATCTAAAGAGCTTTGGGTTTTGAGATCCATTACTGTCTTAGTTTACATCTTTCTTAACAAACAGGACCCAAATCGTAAAATTAAAAAATTATCTTTCTAAACCTATTCATTATATTTCAGGCGTCCCTTAGAGTGATCACTTTTCACCAACTTTATTCTTATTATTTATAATTGATATTCAATCGCTCATAAAACACACAAATATTATATTGTTCGCTGATGATGCTAAAGTATTTTAAAAAATAGATTCAATCCATGATTGCATTCATTTATAAGAAGATATAACAAATATCAATAATTGGTATAATTTTAATGAGCTATGTTTTAATATCAGCAAATGCAAAGTTATAACATTCAATATTAAAAAATATAGTATTAATTATAATTATAAGTTGAATAATGCTTCTAAATAATCAATTAATTAATTTTTCGACTTAGGTATTACTTTTAACTCTAAACTATATTTCAACAGTCATAATGAAAAAATAACAAATAAAGCATTCTTAAATTTAGGTTTCATATCGCATACATGTTCAAATTTTAACAAATACAATTCTTTGAGAATTTCACATTTTTGAGATCACAATTAAAATATGCCTCTCTTATTTGGCATCCTGATAAAATTTGTACGACTCAGAATCTCGAAGCAGTCCAAAACCGTTTTTTCCGTTATCTCTCTTTCAAATTCAATGTAGAATGCCAACGTCATACCGAGTACAATGGTTTATTAACTTAATTTAATCTAGAATCATTAAATAAAAGAAAAGATTACCTCCACTATGTATTTTTACAAAAATTATTAAACAATTCCATAGACTTTCCATATTTGTTGAAACAAACAAATTTTAGAATTCATAATAAATCTACTAGAAATAAAAATTATTTTTTAATTAATAATATTTCAAAAAAATATTTACGTTCTTCACCTGCTAATATACTAATGACCATAGGAAATACTACACGGTTGAATTTATTTTAGTTATATATAAATTATGGTTTAAAATTATGTTATTTATATGTTTATATGTTTATATTAATTGTTACACTTATATAAACTGAATTTTAATGTCATTCACTAGTATCAGTTTTTAATGTAAATCTTACACAATGAATTTATATAAAGATTATCTTATAACTGGAGCTTTTCCGTAAATAAAGAAAATATAATAATAATAAAAAAATATTAGTTTTACATTCTGAGCAAAGCGAATGTTTACAATGTTTTTTTATTTTTATTTTATGTCTGAAAGCATTTTTTCGGATAGAAATAATGTTCCGAATACCACAAGTAAGGTATGCATTTGATAGAAAATTGCATCTAGTTGGTACTTTATTCAGCTCATTTTTTGAATTTATCAAAAGTTTTTCTTTGGAAAAAGAAAAACTAAAAAAAAATGACAGAAAATCGGCAAATTTGTTGTTTCCATTATTTTGATGTAATATATTTCGTGATAACTAATGCAATTTTAAACTTTAAAGTTTTAAATTTTAAAGTGCGTATGGTCTTGTAAATTTTTTTGAGTGTTCTTATGGGTAGTTTACACATGTGGTAAAATTTTAGAATATAATATCAGTATAATATATTGTACTATGTTGAATTTCGCTCAGAATCGTATTTTCGAATGCAATATTATTGCACTCAAATCTTAATTATAAAAAATCATTATTTTTTCCTAGAACCGAAGAGACAAAGAAAGAATGTCCAAAATCAAATTTCCCGTTTTTTTGATTTTTGATTATTATAATCAATATTTTTGTGAAAATTAATTGCAACAATTTCAATAAATATACAATGAAAATTTAATAAATTAAGTTATATGTTTATGATTTCTATAAAATTATGTAACTAATTAAGTTTAAAACAACTCAACTTTGACTTTTTAAACTTCCATCATTTAAAAATATATTACTAATTTCTTATATTGTTATAAATATCTGTTATAACATAATATACATTTTTTTTATTATTATTATTACGTTGTTTAAAACATTTTAAGCGTAAATTCATATCTTAGAGTAAATTGTTAGAAGAATATATTTACTCAAACATATTTTTTGTATACTTTATTATCGTTTCTAAATATGTGTTTTCGCTTCAAGCAATAAATTTGTCAAATAAATATTAGAACTGCGTTTATTAACCGTTTTAAGTTGTTTATCATAAATAATTACAATATAAAACAAACATAATTACATACAAAGCTATTGTTAATTCTTATAATATTTTAAAAAAAAATATTAAGTTAAGTCAATTTATTTAAACTAATGATAACTTTGAAAAAATTTTTACAATAACAAATTATAATTTGTAAATACATGTCTATAAAATAGGTTTTTAGCAACCTACATTATTGTTTTTGTTAAGTTAACATAAAAGTTTTAATTAACTAGTTACTCATAAATTTTAAAATGAATTTCAATAATCTTAATGAATATTATAAATAATTAAAAACAATCTTTAATTTTATTTTATTATTAAAATTCTAAACTAACAATTTAGTAATATTGAATTTTAATTAAAACGTTAAAATGTATATACATACATTTTATATAGTATAGTTTTCATATTAACTCCTCGCAAACCCTTGCTTCTTCATTACTATCTTTCTCTAAGTTATGTTTTATACTTCTATTCTAAATTCAATAAGTATAAATATATAATATAAAATATTAAACATTTAGACTCTAAACCAAATTATAGCTATGTTGGTGCAAATTTTGTGACACTGTGAGTTGTTCTATTTTTCATCGATATATACTCTGTTGCCAATTGAGACCATAGTCTTATCTCACCATTGTTTATTTTGCAACGTATCTATTTATTAAAGTTTTATTCAATCTTTTATTTAAACCATTAGATTTAGAATACTCAATTTCTTTAGAATTAATACCAATATGGTCTGCTAAAATTAACTTTTTTTATTATTAAGATTTTATGTTGTACTGCCACTGAATAAATTAGTTTAATGATATCTCTTGCACATTGACTTTTAGAAATAGAGATAAACGAATATCTAGAGAAATTATCTACTAAAATATGTAAATACTTCATGGATGACCTATATGTCTTGGATATTAAATTACGGAACTATCCTTCTTTTGTCATACTTTTAACTGCATTCTTTCAAAACTAATTTGAAATTATGCATCGTGTACACTCTCATGTCGTTCATATTTGCAGAAAATACATACATAACTAGTATTTTAAATTTAAATTTAATTGTTTTAATAAAGTTAGATAATTTATAATTAAATATCTCTTTCTCTAAGCGTATCATTATTTACACTACTATCACATTTACTTAATGATAATAAAAAACTTTTATTTGTAATATATGAATATGTTGTGTCTGAATAAAATACAACTTAATCGATTAACAGTTAATATTTTTATTATTCACTTAAATATCCCTAACGTCTCATATAAGAATCAAATATATTAATCGACTATTTTATAACTTGTAAGTTATATTTTACTTGTACACTATAAAATAATATTAAATATAATTATAATTATTGGAGTTTATAATTACAAAACAAAAATTAATTATCAAAAATCAAATCATTTTGTAATATATCGAGAACGCATGTAATTGTGCTAACAATATAACCACCTTGTTACAAATATATTGTACAATGTATAATATCCTATGAGTTTTCCTAAGTAAATGTGAATTTTTTAATTGTGTTTTTTAGTGATTCTTTGGGTTAAAAATTTTTATATGAGTTAATAGTTATATATTTAAATATAAAAAAAAAATAAATAAATACGACAATTTAATCAAAATAAAACGTTTTATATTTTATACGCAATCTATTCAAGTTTATATACTAAAAACTTGCTAAAAGCGTTTTACCCAAATTCTATTCAAATATTATGTATTAGGTGTGGTATTATTTATAATTTTAAAAATTATAATATTAATCCTATAAAATGTTTATACATTATATATATATAATTATATATTACCTACCTATATCAAAATATCTACTATATACATAATGTTTGTACAAAGTTACTCTTGTTTTTGCTCCAAGCGACAAAGAGTAAGACATAAGACGTATGGCTATGGCATAAGTTTTGTCCAAACTTATAATAGAAAAAAACTGTTTATTATATACACTAGCTGACATTTACGTGAAAAAAATTGAGTTTAAGTTTAACACTTCATTTGAAATACACGGAAAGAGAATGAGAGATTTATGATGTAGGCACTATATTATTTTTACGTTGACAGAGCACAACATTTATTTAAAAACTAATAATTTATACATTATTGAAAATAGTCAGTTGAAAGTACGAACCTCGTCTAGACGCAACTTCATAACTTTTGTTGTCATGTGCAATTTCTTCTTTGTGCATCTGGGTTTGAATTTATATACCTACTAAAAAAGTATTAATACGTTAATAAGTTATGTTTCAAAAGTTAATATTATTAGTATACAAATAAATTAAATATATTAATCTTAATAATTATTATTATGTTCAAATTATGATCGTCAATTTACATTTTTAAGTACATTTAGTATATAGTACTATATGGACTATGTTTAATACTTTAAAGCTACTAATTATCGGCTTTTACTTTTTATTATTATTTTTTTTATATTCTACATTAATTTCAATTTTAAATGATTAAATACATTTTCTATAATTCTAAAAATAATTATTTGAGAGATTTATTTTGAATAAATTACTAAACGAATTTACATAGTGTGACTATACCTTTTTTTTTGTTTTTAATCATAAATTAAATATAATATTCTTAATCAAATCGAAAGTACCCATATTAATTAAATGAGATTTTAAAATGTTTTGCTTGAAATAAAATACAAAAAGCGAAAAATCAATATTATTATATTAAGGTTTGTTAAAATTACGAATTTCTCTTGTCGATATTTAAAAGAAACACAGAGAATCAATTAATTTTAATGAGATATTATGAATTATTACTTTCTATATTTTCTATGCTATTTTCAAATAGTTTTTATTTCGTTAAAATAATGTTATTAATGTTATTATAATATAAACTAACTATTATAAATTTAGAATTAATATTGTGTTTTATGGTAATATAATATATCCATAAATTTATATCCTTTATACTTTGAAAATATTTTATTTCAATATTTTAAATAAATATTGCGTAAAATATAATAGTAAAATTATAATAATGACTATGTTGTTATGTACCTATTAATATAATTTATAGAATTTAATTTATAAATAAAGCAAAAGCATCAAATATATTTTTATGATATTACATTAGATAATAAAATATGGAATCATCATTTAAAATAATTTACTGTAAACTATTAATATATTTATCGTTTATATACTATTATAATACATACATGCATGTAGTCTTTTTTTAAAAGGTAATCTCAACATTTTAAATTGATATGAGGTGTTTAAAATAATTAAAATTGTTGATTTGAAACTTGAATATATCAAAGTTATTAGTACATAACAATTAATATTTTTATAACGGAAAATGTTAAAATAATATTAAAAGACAATATAAATTAATATTGAATAATTCTACTAATTGAAAAAGAAAATATTTGAATATTATAAATAAAAATAAAATATTCAGAATAATGATTTCATGGATTTAAAATATGAGATTGATAAAATAAATGTATAAGAATTATGTGTATAAGTATGATAAATATCACTAACTGAAATTTGAGTGCAATTTAATTTATATTGTAGAAAATACTTTTAAAATAATTTACGAGTATAATATAGAAATATTATTTTTCCTTATTTTTTCAACTTCTAGTGTTAACTAATAATATTAAATAGGTCGGTTTTATACAGTAATTGAATAAATAATTATATTTTATTCCTTTTTACTTTTAATTGCATTTTTAATATTATGAAGTCGTATTTTTATTTTTATATATAATAATTTCTTACGTTTTTAAGTTATAAAAGCCTAACCCTAGTTATGGTTTTATAAATATTCAAATTACAAATATATAACTTAACTGAAATACATAACTAGACCAAGACGCGTGTTAAACTATCATTATAGTGTATAAGATATAGAAACGCATGCAAACAAAAAATTATATATTTTATAGTAAACCTATGCAACCATAAAATTAATGTATAACCCCATAGGGGAAATGACGCTTCAGCATAAAAACTGTAAAACCTTTCGTCGCACATACGCACGTCACTACTGTCACAAAATATCAGAAATTCCTTAAGCTCTTAAATATGAAGAAATCAAAATGTCAGAAAAATCCAATGGAAAATATTGTGTTAATTGTAGTGAATTTCACGAATGAATGTTATAAGTTTATAACTATTGAATATTGTTATTCAGCAAAGAAATTGAAAGGCATACGGAAATATAAATGTACGTTTACACATTTAAATAAAGAACAGCTCAAATAAAAATTATGGTAAACTGAAGACTTATAAAAAGGAAAAATAGATCAAAAACCCGTATTATTTTACAAAAATATTAGTACAGCGACCAATTTATTATTATAATTTATAATATTATAAATCTTTTTGATAAATACCTTAGGGTCTTCTTAAATAAATACGTTTTATGGTGACTTTAAGAGGGAAAAATGTGGATAATGGAAAAGCATTTTTAACAAAACAATTTATACATTGTTACTTTTAGACGATGCTCTATCGGGGTTTAAGAAAAAATGTTACTATAGCAACGTCACGCGAAATTCTGTCTTTACATTGTTGTTTTTAACATTCATTTTGAAAAACTGTATTTTTGTTCAAATTTACAATAACAGCAAAAAAATTAAAACTAAAAATAGGTAATTGCTGCCAATGTACGAATTTAAATTATATCAACCAGCTTTATTATACTTAGTTACCACAAAGTGCATTTAAATTCGTTCATTTGTCAAACACAAATTATACATATCATATAAATGTCAAAACTTTTGCAACAATTCTTTCAATATCAAAAAATATATGTGCTGAAAGTTTTTTCTAAGTCTTTTATAAAGGGAAAAACTCGTAAATAAAATGCACATTAGCAGAAAAGACAGTTTAAGAAAATTTTGCAATAATGTACCTACTTTGAAAAGAATGTACATACTTAAAAGGTAATTTTGTCATTCAAATCTGTCATTTAGTTTTCTTGTTTTAGAATCTTAGTATTGACAAAGCTGCTTTTGGTTTAACAATGATACATTATTTTGTTTTGTTTCAAAGAAAACAATAAAAGTTATTTTAAAGTTTCCTTTTGCTCCTTCCATAGACTAGAAAAATAGATAGATATTATGTTATTTTATTAAAACAGATCTTTCTATTAATTTCCAATATAAAGAAAATCATTTTGAATTATAATAAAAATAAATAATCTTATAAATATTAAGTAGACTAGTGAGTAACGGAAATAGCGAAAAAAAATGTTTCTCTGATAAGTTGTTACTTATTCCTTTGGTACCATTTTAATTATTTTTTTTTAATTTACACTTACATTTAACTTTAAAGTTAAAACTACCAAAATATTTCGAAAATCGTCAATATTGCGTTTTCTGTTATTTTAATTTTTTTTATTTCATGATAACTAATTAGATTTTCATTGTAGGGACATGAAAATTTTTTTGAGTATTCATATAATTGTTCTACATTAAAAAAAAATGTGGAAGCGATTGCTTAAGTTTGTGACTAAGTATAGAGATTTAAAATTTTTTACAAAAATGTTTAAGATACCTGCAATTTTAGGTTAAACGGTTTGAAAATTTTATAGAAGCCTACTCATATAATACTTTATCAATTTTCAAAATATTTTGAAAAATGTAAGTCACAACTTTTTTTTATAAGCTTCTAAAATTTGAATATTTTTAGTAGAATTGAATATTATGATTTTTTTTTTATGTATTAAGACACTTTTTCGGGTAGAAATAATGGTCTAATTACCATAAATAGGGTATGCTTTCGATGATATTAAATTACATCTAGTTGGTATTTTATTTAGCGAATTTTTCAAATTTTTCAAAATATTTCCTTCAGAGAAGAAGAACTACAAAAAAATTATGAAAAAACATCAAAATTTACTAAAATCGTAATTTTAATGAAATTAATTTTAGGATTTTCATGACAACTAATGCAATTTTGAACGTAGGTACTTAAAATTTTTTTTTGAGTTTTCTAATAGGTAGTTTACTCATGTGGGAATCTTATGGAACGCCCTATCAGTATAATATATTGTATTATATTGAGTTTTTCTCAGAATCGTATTTTTTAAGCAATATCATTGCATTTAAATCTTAATTATAAATTATAATATACCACTAATTTCTCCAAGGACCGAAGAAGAAGGAACATCCAAAATCAACCTTCCTACTTTTTATTTTTTATTTTGATCATTCAAAAATATTGATTTAAAAATTATATTTACCTAATTAATATGTTATAATCAGTATATAGAATTACTCTAATACCTATTAAATTTTACAGACATTTTAGACATTTTTTTTGTAATTACGAATTGTAATGATAAGAAAAATAATCTATCTGTATTACTGTAATTTTTTTTTTATGTATTTTCAAATTCGAAAAATTCAAACTAGAATAGTAAAAAGTTAAGTACTACATAACATTTATCCGAAGTGACCATTTGCGTCATTTAGTTTTCTTTACAGACCTTTAGAAAACTGAATAGAATTTTTAAACTTATTTTGAAAATATGTTATGAATAATAATACGATAATAAAATTGTATGAGATGCAAAAACACAAGTATTCTTCTAACCGTTTAAACGAGTGTTTGTATTCGATTCAAATTTGTGTCGTTAATTCGTAATGTCAAAACTTTTACTATATATTCTGTCCCCGGATTTTAAGTGTATACCTATACCTACACTATAGTAAGTTAATACTATTTTATCAGCTTAACAAGCTTTATGCAATTCTAGTATCCATATAAAATATGTTTACATCTATAATAATATGATATATATATATTTTTTATATAGTACATAAATATTTTTATTTTCAACGAAAAATATTATCTATATCAACTATTTTACCCAATATAGTACTTAGGTAATGACGTTTCGTTATAAAAACTCTTAAGTAATGAATAAAAACAATAAAACACAAATTTATTATTTAACCTACTTTTAAATTTAAGAAATCTTGTTACAATAATTCACCAACTATTAATAATATGATATTTATACTGTATCTTATTAACTATCTATATAAGATATTGATATATTTTACTTCAACGTGTTATGGACAAATAATGCATATGAATAATTAAAGTAAATACATCATTTAGTAATTTTTAGTATCCTTAAATACCCTAAAAATCTTGAATATTGGCTTTAAATTATTTTAATTATTGTTGGGAATTTTCAACTTCATTTTAAATATAGAAAGAAAACTTTTACATATTTAAATAACTTTTATGGCGGAAATATTTTTTTAAGAAAAAAATACGGTTTAACGATAGTAAAATACTGATCATAATAATTAATACGCATTCTGACTTTATAATTTAAATATGTTTATGTATTCAAGTACATAAGCCTAATTATTACAGACTGTTATTCATATAACAAAACTAGAATAAGTACATCATTATTAAAAGACATTACAACTTGATTAAATCTTATTATATTTTTTCTAAGCTCGTATCAACTATTAAGTAAAAAAATGATTTAATATTTTAGATTCAGAGTGAAATGAGCAATTGGTTTTATATTGATATGTTGTTTTTTTATGTATAAAATATACATAAAAAAAAATATATATATATATGTATAAACCATTTTTATTGAAGAAATATGTGTACGATTACTACAAGTGATAGTGATGTAAGCTTCCGATAGGCCTAACATTTGTCTAGTTGGAACTTGATTTAACTCTTTCTTCAAATTTTTAAACAGTTTTCTTTATAATAAGTAAAAATCACAAAATATGTTTTCATTATTTTATGATTAATAAAGCAATAATGGTTGTAGAAACTTTAAATTTGTATTGGGAATTTACATAGTTATTATACATAATGTGATAATACTTTCAAACCTTTAAGTCGAGTTCACATATTAGCTTTTAGCGTACTTATAGTGTTTATGCGTTAACCAATCAGTGACGATTAATAACAAAATATATTTCTAAAAATACAAATACTGGCTATGAATTAAAATTATAATTATAATTCAACTTTTAAAGATAACATTGAGCATTTTAACGACCGAATTGTATTATACATTTATATTTACTCGTATTTTTAAATACATCAAGATTAAAATAATCCGATCAAAAAGATAAAGGAGGAACATCTAGAATCAGTTATCGGCCAGCTTTTTACATTAAGTTTTCACTGTTAATTTTAATAAAGTCAAAAAATAGTAATGTTAAATGAATGCATCTAATACGTAATAGTATTAATTATTAGTGTATTTGGACAAAAATTTCCATACGAAAATATTAGTTAATATGGTTTAAGAAAATATAATTTTAATATGCCTAGAAATATTATTGCACAAATTATAATTTGTTGGTTTTGAATAAAAATAAACGCTTTTATGGTCACATATTAGTGATATTATACTTAGAATTAAAAATAAATTGTTTTTTTCCTTGTTCTTTATTCATATCTTCACAAAATTTCAAATACAAATTGTATAGATCAGAGATGACCAAATGTGTTTTAGTAATCTACTAAGGGCATAATTGTATTTTTATATAAGAAAATAGTCTAAAAAATATAAATTTTTTGACGGTGTAATACACTATAATAATATCTATTATCCATATTAATACGTCAATGAGGTATGAAGATTACTTTACTAAAAGTAAAATATAAATTTATACAAATCACCATTCATTACCGTGGTTAAAATTCGAAATTATCAGCAATCGATCTGGTTTGGTCACCCCTGATATGGTATTATTATTAACATATGACTATGTGTAGTATATGAAGAATGGTCGTATGAATATGTTTAGGTACATGGTACTCCTAATCCATAAAATTTAATGCGCTGTAATATAACGAACACGGACAAACGGACAGAATCCTGAGTCGCATTCGAACCACTCAAAATGTCATCGTTCATCAATCGTATTTAGTCCCGTTCTTTACGTGTTCTTATACGGGGCTCGTAAGTTGCTCTTTATATACAGAGTGATCAGAAAATAATATTAGAAAATCATAGCGATTGCATATAATAATCGTACGTAGTGCATATAGTTTTTGTAACGCAAAACTCTGATCGCCTTGTATATATTATTCTAGGTGATTGCATCATATCCATCCATCAAACGAACGCCTCCTGCAGAATCATAACACACACGATAGATCTTATAGAAAATTTTGTTTTTAATTATTTTAATTCAATCTAAGTCGATTACTTCATCGCCGCAAAACAAAATTCTACGGAATACATTTTGCCGATCACATTGTACTTTGCGTAGCAAATTACTAGCAAACACTTTTTGCATGGTTATAATAAAACAGTAATGATATTATAATTGAAGACCTATTGGAAAATTCTTAATTCATTTAAATAATCTGTAAAATTTTAACTCTTCTAATATATATATAACACACCCTACTTTTGATGTTTATTGTTTTGTATTTTTATTACTTCATTAGCGTCTTATTAATAGTTATATATTTATCGTTTCCTATTACTAAAAATATTAAAACGCTATCATATGATCTGCAGTACAACTGTAATCCGGTGTTTTATTTTTCAATATTATCGTACAAAGTGTCTAAAACTAATTCGATCATACAATATTATGTTTCACAGTTCATTTCCTCACCACAAATGAGCAATAAGCTTTATAAGCTTTTTATATCACACTATGTTTTTTATTTTGCCTTTTGCAATTCAGCTCGAATTAGTCATATTTTTTATACATATATATATATATATATATATATTTTCGGTATATCCGTGATTTCTATTTGTTCTGCGTGGTAACTGATCAGTGGTTACCAATATCACTATTAAAAAATCGGTTCTAATAGTATTTTTGTATTACAACTAGGTCACGGATATAAAAGCAAAATTCATTTTTTTTCTGAATGTCCTATAACATTGCTTTTCGAGCTCAAAATACATTTTATCATCAAAGAATTTAAAATTGAAATTTTTGTTTTGAATTATTTTGTATTTCGATTTATTTGATATTATGATAAATTATTGACGCTATTTCGGGTATTTTTACATTTTTAAAGTATTTTCCGTATATTTAATAATAATTTATAAACATTTTGCTTAAATTAATTCATTTCCCACCAACCCATTTATCCAAAAAAAATTATTACCTACCCATTCATTTTATTCATATTAGGTATATGTGAAAGTCATATAAGTAGTTCAAAAAATTATGTATACAAATAATATTATTTTTTTTTACATTTTTTCATTAATAATTTTCATTAATTCAGTATTATTATCAATTTGTTTTATAATTATAGTTATTTATGTAAAAAAATTGTAAAATAATTTTTTTTTAATATTTTAAGAGTATTATATTATGTTTTTTGAGGTATTCGTCTTACTTTTAGAGCATTTAAAACCTTGCACTAGTATAACTTATTTTGTATCAATCGATGCTTTATTATTATTTATTTATTTATTTACAAATATCTTTTACTATGATAATTGATAAAAAAAAGTTGGAATTTTTTTTTCGATAATCTATAGATTAGTTACTGAAGTATTTGAAAATCTATAAAGCCGAATAGAGTGATCTTCATTTTCTTTAAATGTTACTGCAGTACATAACTATTTATAATTTATCATGGGTAATAATTATGATGCAATTGTACCTATGCATATTAAATATAATTAAAATCGTGAGTCTATAAAATTTGTAGATTTTTGACACAATTATAGAAAATTAGTTATGTAAATGTTGTGTCTACCATTCTCTGCTACAATTATTATGCAAATGAAGTACTACATATTTTTATTAATTAATTATATAGTGGGTTACTAAGTTAACGCGTGTTATATCTGATATATGGTAACTGGTAAGAGTAACTTAAAATGTAAATTAAAAACAAATGTCTGTTGTTCAAACATTTTTAATTTATCTTTTGTTTTCCCCAATAGAGGTCAACAGTATATGAAATAATTTTAATTTAATTTAAAAAAACAGTAATGTTTACCTACTTGATATTAATTTGCTAATGCGTTTTATATTTCAAATATTATTTCTAATTTTCTATGCAAAGTGTACGTCGAATAAAATTCTTATATCCTCGTTGTATTCGTCACTTTAGCCTCCTATTCGTCTATTATTATATCAATATTGATAAATCGGTTATATTAAATAATATTATAATAAATATTCGTTTCTATGTTTTATTTAAATATATAAATATATACTTATAATAAGAATTAATTAAACAAATTTGAATAGATAAAGTTGATTAAATATCGAAACCTGCAAATTTAACATGCTAGAAGACCATTTTTTTCTCACCGTGTTTGAAAATTCTTAAAATATTATGTTCATCATTTGTCATCATATCAAACTTGTTCAATGAATGGTATATCAATCATAATTTTTGTTTATCATTTAAACTATATCAAATATATTTAAATGATTTTAAATTTCAAATATTTACACACATACAAAATTATAAACTCTGAAACTTATTACATCAACGTAATTTATAATTATTATGATTTGCATTTTGTTTTAATTTGACTTGACTGAGAAATATTTTTAACTACGTATTACTTAGTTACAAGTTTCTTTAAAATAAATATGTAATTTTAGTTCGGTAGGATGTTTTAAGAGTAACAGAATTGTATTATTATGTTTGTACTCCGGTAAGTTATATCATTTAATTTAATTAACTTTTACCACTTACTAAAATTTTGTTTAAAAGAACTTTATACCATAATATCAGTTATTTAATATTTAAATAACATTTATTAAAATAACATATAAGTATTTTTTTATTATTATTAATTTAAGCTTACTTAATATCCATATGTTTTAATACTTAGATTTTAAATTGCTTAATATATATTATGTCGTTAGGTGTACAAACTTTTTATTCTATTTTAAATAATAATTATTTAATCATATTTTATCTGATTTTGTATATACAAAAATCAATAGGTATACTAAAGAGTAAATATATTATAATTAATATAAGTGTGTATACGAGGATTAAGAATATAAGTGTATATTAAATATTACTTAACCGACAAAATATAAAGTATTTACATTGACATTTGTAAAACTTTACGAGTAAATTGTTCTGCTTTTGACTAAATAACAATATGTACCTATACTTACTATTAAAGAATATTGAATATAACCATAGGTGTGTGCAAACATTGGTCACAGGTGTGTCACAACATAAATGAGGTATTTGTTTCGATATAATTGTTTCGAAAAAGATTTTTTATAATAAAGTGGATTAAAAAACCGTATACAAATTTTACATATTATAAAATAATATAAGTTCCTTACTATGAAATATTTATTACAAATATTACAATGTCCAAAATACCTATTTATTATTAAAATGTTTATCATAATATAATATTACAATATTAGGTATATTGTGTTGGGTCTATAGTAATTAAAAAAACCTAGGGTGTGCCATGGCACAGACCCTGCACACCTCGTGCCCACGCCTATAAATATAACTCTTAAAGTATAAATTAGAAATAGAACACATTAGTGCAAAATTGTTTTGGGTTATAAGTTAGAACAATAAATTTATAAGAACTTATTAATCACGTCTTAAAACAATTATCCGTAGAACTTCATAATGGAACATACGTATATAAACTTTAATAGTCGTTTTGTGGTACTCAAATTATAAATATACAGGTATAATTTGAAACTTTGAATATTATTTTATATTTAGAATTATAAAATAAACTTAAAATAAATTAGAATTTTAATTAAATCGCTTAGAAAGATTTGTTTGTTTTTTTTTCAACAATTCAAATTATAAAATATTATGTAATTGATAAAAATATTAAATACTCCAAGAAATATGCAAATCGTGTATTTTTATTTTTAAATGAATCAAGTCCACAACATTTTTAAGTTAGCCACAGCAAAAGAAATCACAGTCTTTGCCAAAAACTGCTGTTACCAAAAAACATGGTAATTTATACTCAATTATTTTTTTAAATAAACTTTACTTGTATAAGTTGTAATTTATAAAAATACAAATTATGGGGTCAACAATTAATATTACTAACATGAAAATAAAATAAATTATTTCGTAAGAATATTTTGCAACTTGTTACTAGAAAAAAAAAACGCCAAATTTACCGTAATCGTACTAAATATTGTGGACCAAAAGTTAAAAGAGAAATCTTACAAATACAAATACATAATTCGCAGTTATTACTTTATGGTTATCGTTTATACTTAAAACAAACAAAATAATGATGTATCGTAATATAATCGTAATATATTTATATTCCTAATGTATTGTGTCGTATAAACATTTTGCGATTCTTCGCAATATTATATATATATAATTGTATTACAAGATTGACTTTTGTGAAAAGTACTTTCCTGTAAATGATGTATGTACATGGGTACATGTATAGTCAATTCAACGGTCGTTATGGTGTATTAAGGAAATGAACTTACATCTGAAACGAAACGAATGAAAGGTCGTTCGATATAAGTTTAATTACGGGTTTCGCCTAGGGAAGAGATATATCGAAATAACTTTTAGTTGAGAATGTATTTGTTCGCGAAAAATCGGTATACACACATCGCAATGTTTACACATAATATGTAATAAAGCGTCTTTCGACGGTAACATAGCTATATACCTTTGATAACCGCGATCAAGTTCGAACCGAAATTAACCATCGTGTACAATTGCAATTTGCGTCACAAATCATAAAGTCATAATCTAAAAAGTATTCATTGTCGAAAACAAAAAACCGCATAGGTATAATGAATATTTAAACTTTTACATTTTCATACACTGTGAGTTTCTCCAAATGGATTTACCGGTTTTTGTATTAAAATTACTAAAAAACAAATCGTCAAAAACTAGTATAATTTAAATGTATATCACAACGTACAGTTATAATATTATAATAAATGATAATTAATAATACCTAATTGTTTGGTCATCCATATCATATTTATTTATAATAAATCATCTATAATCTAAAGATTTAGTTTTTAGATTCTGAGCAAAGCCAGGAATGTATTGGTTCACAATGATATTATTATTTTTTTTTTTTTATGTATGAAGAATGAAGTTTGAAGACACTATTTCGGGTAGAGATAATGATCCGAATACTACAAATAAAGTACCC
The DNA here is from genome assembly GCA_013282895.1 of Eriosoma lanigerum. Taxonomy (NCBI): domain Eukaryota; kingdom Metazoa; phylum Arthropoda; class Insecta; order Hemiptera; family Aphididae; genus Eriosoma; species Eriosoma lanigerum. The sequence continues at coordinate 29,116,834 of CM023357.1, forward strand.
TTTCAATACCAAATTTCATCTAATTGCCACTTTAATTAGCTCATTTCTCGAATTTCTCAAAACTTTTTCCTTGGGAAAAGAAAAACTATCAAAAATTGCGAAAAATCGGAAAAATTTACGGAAATCGTAATTTTAATGAAATTTATTTCAGATTTTTCATGATAACTAATACAATTTTGAACGTAGGTATACTTGAAATTTTTTTGAGTATTCTCATAGGTAGTTTACACACGTGGTAAACTTTTGGAACAGCTTATCAGTATAATATTTCATATTAAATTGAGTTTCGCTCAAAGTCATATTTTCTAATGCAGTATCACTGCATTTAAATCTTAATTATAATATACCACTAATTTCTCCGAGTATCGAAGGGACGAAAGAAAAACGTCCAAAATCGATCTTCCCGCTTTTTTTAATTTCCTTGAATGAAAATTATTGGTATTCAGATTTCGAAAATTATTGCATTATACGGATAATATTCATTAAGAATGAAGTCTACATCGAATATACTATAAATGATGGGTCCAACAGAAATATTTGATACTGTTGTTCTTATCGAATGTTCAATTAATTTTAAATGCATAACTATAGAATACTATTGTAATTATAATTATTTTTTCAGATGGTTGCAAACGAACGATCTTAAAAAAGGTGTACTGAATCCCGTTTGAAAATGGAGTGTTTGGTATTTTTTGATTATATTTTGTGCTTAACTAATCATTTTTAAAGGTACATTTCATATATATAAAAAGTTGTACATTTTTAATTACTTCAATAAATTTGAAAATATTTTGGTAGCTTCGACTTGTATATAATATTCAGCGTAAAATTTAATTTCAAATAAAATACTTCACAGCTGTTAGTTCTACGAGTTTTTAAACTAGAATAATTTCTATCTATTTTTGACAATAAATAAGAAAAATTGAATTATTTATTGTAAAATATAAATATTCAAAAATTAAAAATATATGGAATATTAAATCAAATACATATGTATCTCCTACTTCTTAAGGATTCAATAAAAACAGAAAAAATGCACTATTTTAGAGTATGTTTTTTTTAATAACTTAACTTGACAATTCTTGAGACCTGAAAATAATACTACAAATCAACTCTAATAAAACCATTGCAAATAGTGCAATATTCAGCGTATTTTATGATTCAGTTAATCTTTTTTTTTTCATTTGTTATTAAATATATTTATCTACCTATATAAATGTTTTTAGGCAAACACATAACATTAATAATTTATAGGTATTTAGTCATTTAAAATCACTTGCTTTTTAAACTTATTTATAACATTATTATTATAATTGTTACTATTGTTATTCTAAACTATATAATTATAATGACCTTATTTACATCAGAACTTATCAGAACTTTGTGATTTGACTGTATATTTGAATGTATTTAACCACTATAATAAATTACTTACATTTAGTTTACATCTACATCAATTCTTAAAGGTTATAAATCAGATTTTCACTAAAAACAATAACATAATCAAAATATTTTTAGTTTTAGTACCTATATATATTACCATAATATCAATTATAATTTATTAGGTATATACATTTAAATATGATCTCAGTGTTATACTCAATGTATGATTTTGATTATGATGTTGTTGACTGGTGAATGGTGATTCGATAGGTTAAAATTCAAATTAACTTCTTTATAATACTTAGAATTAGTCACGCCACTGCCTTCACCTGAATACAGGAATAACGATTGAGTGATATGAATCTTAAAAATTTAACATTTATTATTTATTATCTACAATCTATGATCATAAACTAATAAATAATAAGTAATAACATTAATATTTATGTCAGAATTTCACTGTATTATTATGAATATTTTATTGTAATAATATACTTTTTATATACATATACTCATATTAAATTAATTATTTGTATTTCTACATATCGTTTATTTATACATAGGTAAATATAAAACAAAATAATATATTTATATTATATTATTATTATTATAAATAATATAATATGTATACAACTATCGTAATACGCGACTCTCATTGTCCGTAAAAACATAACAATAATAATATATAATTTTATATTATACCGCAACCACGGTTGTTTCGGCTTTGTACTCAGCAATTCCCCAAGACCAAAAAGCTCTGGTGTTTATAACCTGGTCGTACGAATATGATTGTTATTCGGCAAATTACCAGTATGTGTACTACAGATCGCCATATACATATATTATAAATTATATTATTATACGCCCTCGAGGGATAACCGCATTTGGATTATTATTGTATCCTAATATGGTTTGTTTTATATAAATCGGTCGATATTTATATATATATATACAGGATGATCGCTGATCAGAGTTTCTCGGTACAAAATTTATACATATACGTTTTTAATATAATTTACATCATTTTTGTAATATAATATCCTGACCATTGACCATTCTGTATAATAAACACTCGAACAAGTTATGAGGTCATAAACAATGCTCAAAAATCAATTTTTTATCAACTCAAACGAAAACTGGATATTACTCGCATATATAGAAATATAATTATTGGTCAAAAAATCAAAAGAAAAATAAATCAATTCACATTACTATATACGAATTGAAAGATTTAAATTTGATTATCATAAATAAAAAAAAAACTAAATATTATCAAACATTTACAGATCGATATTGCTGTATCTACAATAATTAAATGTTTTAAGTTTACAAAAATGGAAATGCAGAAAATACTGTTTTTTGGGGGAGGAGGGACTCACCTGCATAACTGCCACCAAGACAGTTCGTTCTGTTCGTTCGAGTTGATTTTGAATAATATTCTTAGAACTATTTCTTTAATAGCCATAACCATGTAATTTTTAATCGTGAGAATAGTTTTTATTTACTTAATGATATAAAAATGGCTCAATGACAAATGTATTTTCTAATTATATTTTCCTCTGCAAAGAGAATGTATGAATTATAGTTATTTTTTGGAATATTCTTATGACCAAGAAACAATTTTTTTATATAATATAATAATATATTTTATTATATATATACATTTGTTTACCGATATCAATAACAATTATTGTTCAATCTATTTTTTATTTTAAATATGGTTGCATGGAAATAAATCACGACAAATCGGTCAGAATGATAAGTTGTATCCAACCCGAAATCATATATTTATGCTATGAAATGTTTAAATTGATTCTAAGCCTATTTCGGTTGTTTTTAAATAAATAATTTAATTAGCGATCTCAGACGGTCCGACTATAATAAAAAAAAAAACCTTGATTCAGTGACACAGAATCTATTTTGAAGGAAAAATAAAAATATAAAAAATTAAGTTTAAAGTCTAATTGTATTTTTATGGTGAGTATAAATAGAATAATAATTCTAATGAATCTAATAAATTGATTATCTTCTTAGATTGCCAATTATATACGATCCATTTTTGAACATGTGAAAAATTTGGTTTTGTATTTATAAGCATTATTTGTTTCATATACTCAGTATAGATTTTATATGATTTAATAAATAATACTAATCTAGTAAATACATAACAAAATATTATATCAATTTCAGAAATTTCAACTACAATTATATATTAAATTTCCAAATAATATTTTCAGAATTATATTTAAAATTTTAAACAATTAGTAAAATGATAAAAACAATTTTAAAATAAAACTATATAAGTTTTCAATAAATAATTAATGCAAAATAACTGTCAAATAATTAAAAATTAAATAGGTGAGCCGTAAGTATCTATATCGTGTATAAAACTATATTTTTAATGATATTACGTTTTAAACATAAATTGTTTTTTTCAACTAAGTACCTATACTTACTCGTACACATAATAAAAATTATCTTTTCCATATACAATATTTAAAGCTTTGGCTGCAAGCCTACATTTTATGACAATATCCGAAAAGCATTTACAAATTACATTTGTTATATACTTTGTTTATTTCAAACGGAAGTAGAAACGAAGTATTTCGATTTGGGAAAGTATGCCAATTTTCAGTTAATTCTAATTGTCTAAAATAATAGGTACTTAATAACGACATTAATTTTTTAAACACAACGGTATCAGTTTTTAAAAAATAAAATATTTAACATTTGCATAACGAGTATTATTGAGCATTTTCTCTTTATGAAAAAGTTTATAAGCAAGAAGAGAGATAAATATTTAAAATTTGTATCCATCATTATGCGGACGAGTGTATACGAGAATAGTTTATACGGCGTCATAATTCATAAATTGTATTGTAGCAATAAATCTTATTCGTCCAAACTGTAAAAATTATTTGATTCATGTTGCGCTTAATGTAAACTTTAAAACCTGCAGCACAAACCTTAAAATCGTTACATTTTGCTTAAATGTATATTATAGCGTACATATTCCATAAAATAAAATGTATATAATAATCATACTGGTTAATAATAGCAATAATTGTTTAAGAATTTGCTCTCAAGTCTCAATCAACTCTCATTAAAAACGAGTTAGTTTTTTTTCTGTTTTATTTGTTGCAAATTTTTGCATTCTTTTCATGTGATACATCACTTTAGAAAACTATTAAATAATTCGAAAAAAAAACTTAACATTTATTTTAACTTTTATCAAATTAAAGGAACTTACGTGAAACTTTAGAACCCCACGTTTACCTTAGGTAAATGGAAGAAAATTATACATTTAAAAACACATGTTTTTCGTATAGAATATATATTGTATATTTTGCAAATGTTTAATATTTAGAATGTTTTGTAAATGTAACCTCCATAGAGCACTCGTCTTGTAAACTAGAGATGAGAGTTTAATTCTCTCTGGAGGCTTTTATCTTTTATTTTTATTTTTTTCTAAACCCTTTTTTTATTATTATTCCTCGGTTGGTAATTTAATTAAATTCATTATACAATATCAAATGACATATCATATTCTCGCGATGCCAAAATAATATATATATTTAGTACTAGGTATGTATAGGTGTGAGGTAATATCTATACATATGTAAAATATCAATTATAAGTTATTTTTAATTTTAAAATTGACTCGATGTCGATAATACGATATAATATAGACAATATGTAATACTTACCTAATCGTTAAACATATTTCATAGGCACCACTAAATTCGTATCGACATTCGAATAATAATAATTAAGCCCTGAACTGAATATATGGATCGCGTATAGAACCAGAAAAAGTGGACTACTAACAGGCATTGCCATATTGATTTGAATGGAAGAAACAATATGTATGTGTTACAACAATGTTACCCAAAGTTTGTTATATCGTCCACTAGGGGACAATGGAATAGTCTTGGGACGATGGTAGTTGTAAAATTATTTGGAGGACAAATATTCATCCATTATTTGATGAGAGTAATGGTCTAAAAAAAGTTATAATAATATTGTTCTTTTGTGTGGGTGGTGTACAGTGGCGTCATTTGGAGGGGGGCACTCATATATTTGCCGTAGTCTATAATTAGCCGAATCCTAAGTCGGCAGATTTCAAAAATAACAACCCCTTAATTGATTACCGCTTACAATAAAATAAAAAAAACAACAAAAAATGACCCCTCCCACTCCAGTTCTTAAAAACAATTGGCAAATTTATGGGTCTGTCCTAGTCTAGTAAAAACTGAAATGACGCCACTGGTGGTGTAAAATTGAATTTTTAAGTGAGTGGTAGAAAAAAAATGTTTAGAAACCACTGTGCTACACATATATCTATATTATATATATTCACGATGTATAGAAAATAAAACGATATTGTTTCTAGATATTTTAGTCTCAAATTTTTATCACACTTTGTTAGTACAAATTTATTGTACAGGTAGCGCCACAATTTATTGGAAGACCGGTTTTTTTTCCAATGTAAAATAATAGCAATTTTTTTATTAATTATTCCAAAACGTTTGTTAATTTAAAAATTCTATAAAATGTAACATATTACTATCACATAATAAAAAAATATTCAAATTTTAACAACATTTAATATGTATAAATAAAAATTAAGAGTAAATCTCCATATGATTATGTATTCAAATCAGCATTGAAAGATATGATAGCGTCATAAATTTATCTTTTCTACATCTTGTCTATATTATAAATATTTGTTTTATTATTATTTTTTAAGGAAAATAATATCATAGAAATAAATTAATTTGATATAGATTTAAATATACATTATGCGATAATATATCAGGAAATTCATTTTAAACAATAAGATACTTATTAATTGTTAAAATGTATAAAACATATAATTTTTAATAATTAATAATATAAATATATAACTTAAAAGATTATGTATTGTATGTATTTTTAAGTATGAAAAAAACCGAGTTGTTTAGAAGAAAATAATACTGGACCATGTTAAAGATTGTAATTTAATTTATAAATAATTTTTCGATGAAAAACCTGGTTTTCAATATACCTGTATATAAGCATCGACCTACGTACTTTACACATTGAAATATTATATACTTGGAAGTTTGAAGTCAAACCATTATCATCTGCATCCTTAAGTGAAAAATACAAAAAGAAAACGAAAAAATGTTTGGCATACATAATGGGTTCACTTTAAATAAAAAGATCCAAAGACAAATAATAAAACATTGTGATAAAATATATCGATACATTATTGCTTTCCAACGAATTTTTATGAGTATGTAAAAAACGAAACATCTGTAATACCTAAATGTTTCAAAAAATATTGTAACAAAAATAACCTCGTTATAAATTAAAAAGAATATTTACAATAATAACTATAATAATTAAAAACAATAATTTTAAACTTTGATTATTTTAATGAATATTTTTTCTTTTTTTTTTACTTGGTGCATATTTGATTATTAAACATAATACTATTAATTTTGTTGATACATTTTAATTAAATTATTTTTGAAATATTGTATGTACTATAACAGTATAACAAATAATGTGTATAATATAGTGTATTTGTGTATTATTACTATTATTACATTTGTAAAAAAAATTGACGCAGATAACTGTTAGGTACTGTATATATAGTAAAATTGTATAATTCTTTATATTTTAAACATAGTATATTTTATTTCTAATCAACAAATTATAAAATACAAAATACAAGATAATTGATAGGTAATTGATAACAGAGTATGAATATAAAAAAAGTTTTCCATTCGTTAATAAACAACTGGTAGTATCAAAATGACAGCCTCCGATGGGAAGACTTTTGATTAAGATTAGGATATGATATGCAATGCGCGTGCCCTATATACAATTATGTGTATATTGAACGTATCAAATGTTGATTGCATTAAAAAAAAAAAAAAAAAAACTATAAAAATGACGTTCCGCCAAAATAATATAATAACTAATAATATTATATTTGCAGAGTAAATAATTCACATTCTCTGTGTGTTATATATTAGTTATCGTACGTGCGTTATAATAATATGCTATAGAATTGGACTATACACACGACCTTTGTATTATTAAATTTCCATTAACGTTTCGGTTTCATCAACAACGAGTACCGACTATAAGGACTATTATTACTACTATTATTAGTCCGTTGGCGAGTACAAAAGTCTGCTCTCTCTCTCTCTCTCTCTCTCTCTCTCTCTCTCTCTCTCTCTCTC